>JAYESD010000007.1:180550837-181250088 GCA_036927565.1 Tuctoria greenei | reverse complement strand
TGGTAGTGAACATACCATCATTGCCGGTCATATGTTGAGTGCACCCGCTATCGAGTACCCAATGCTTTCCTCCGGCTTTGTAGTTCACCTACACACATGAAGTTAGTTTTTGAGTTTAGGCACCCAAGCCAACTTAGGTCCTTGTATGTGTGATACAAGTGATTTTGGGACCCAAAGTTGCTTGGGGAGCTTCCCCTTTATGCCCTTAATGTCTTTGCCGATGAACCTTGCCTTCACCTTGCCACCTACTTTGCTCAAGAGATAGTGGCAATCATTGAAAGTAGATTTGTAGTTAGGAGGCAATTTGGGAGAAGGACGGTTGGGAAGAGTGCACTCCCTCGTGTGATGTCCGGTGACCTCACAGTGTTGGCAATAGGAACCAACTTCTTTGATGAAGCTCGTCCTAAGCTCCGGTGAGGGCACCTTCCATTTGTTGAGCACCGGGAAGGATCCAAGTCCTCTCTTGTTGAAGCCTTTAGCTTGTTGGTAGAGGATTTCCTTGTGCTTGTCCTCCCCCTTAGAGAGTATTGCCACACTAGTGCGGAGACTTTCAATCTCGTCCATCAACTCCTTCTCCCTAAGGTTTGCTTTCAAATGCAAAGGCTTATCCAACATATTAGTGGCATGTGAAATAGTTGATACTTTGCCATCAAGGGTTTCCTTTTTCATGTTTTTCATTTTTAGCTCAATTGCCTCATAAGCACGGTTAAGCACTTCATGTTCTTGAACCAAGTCATTGTGCTTTCTCAAGAGTGCTTGGTTTGCTAAGTCAAGCTCATGATGACCAAGCTTGATTTGAGCATTTTCCTCCTCGATTTGCTTGACATGTGTTTTAAGCGTGTCATGCTCTTTAAGTATGGTTACATACTTGTCATGCAAATCGAGTTTCGCACTCTCAAGCTTAGCACAAGTTTGTTCAAGTGCCTTAACCTTGCTCTTTTCCCTTTTTATGATGACATGGTATTCATTAATCATGGATGCTAATTCATCGGGGGAGAGCTCATCATCATCATCGCTAGAGTCGTCACATACCTTAGTGTTACCTTTTGCCATGAGGCACATAGGAGGTGGACGAAGAGGTGAGTTGTCCTTGTCGACGATGGCAAGACCCGCCAAGTTTTCTTCATCTTCACTCTCTTCGTTGCTTGACTCTTCATCCGTGATCCACTCATTTGCCTCGCACATGAAGACTTTTTGAGGCCCTCTTCTCTTCTTTGGAAAGAGCTTGGTCTTCTTGCCTTTGTCAAATTTCTTCTTTCCAAAGGAACGCTTGGGCTTGATCTCTTATTCATCTTCATCACTTTCTTCTAGCTTTCTATGCTTTCCCTTATGGTTGTCCTTCCTCTTGTCCGATCTTGGACAATCATATGATATGTGGCCTTGATCACCACAATTATAGCATGTCTTATTTTCATCTTTTCTTGGGAGGAAGGCTTTCTTCTTGGGATCAAAAGAGTATCCCTTCTTTGCGATCTTGGAGTTTAGACGTGAGAATTTTCTCATCATCAACGCAAGCTCATCATTGTCATCTTCGTTTGTTGCTTGCTCTTCTTCGCTTGAGCTAGGCTCAACCACTTTCTTTTTCTTGGGAGTTGTCTTCTTAGTTGAAGCCTTGAGAGCAATGGTTTTTGACGATGACTCCTCCATCATTCCAAGTACGCTCATCTCATGAGCATGAATTTCTCCAATGAGCTCCGAGACTTCAATGTTGTCAAGTGATTCCTTTTGGAGCATTGAATTAATAATGTTGTACTTGGGCTTGGGTAGAAGCATGAGGATCTTGCGGTTCATAAGTCCCTTACCAAGAGAAGCAATGTCAAGTGCGTTAATCTCCTCAATGAGCACATTTAAACGAGAAAACATTTGGTTAACATTCTCATGAGGAAGCATTTTGAATTCATCATACTTGGATTTAAGCAAGTGATATTTGAGTTCTTTAACACGGGATGAGCCCTCATGAATTTCAATTAAACATGCCCAAATTTCACAAGCTTTCTCTTTACTAGCAATTCTAGCAAATACGTCTTGACTTATACATTCATAGATGGCATTTCTAGCCTTAGCATCCCATTTTAGTTGATCACCAACATAATTGAGATCTCCAAATCCTGCATGGGTCGCTTCCCAAACTTCGGGAGCAATAGCCTCTAGGTAGGCACACATGCGTGCTTTCCAATAGGCAAAGTTCTTGCCCTCGAAGGTAGGAACCGAACCTCCATTCTTGGCCATTTAAGCTCTCTAGCGGTGAAGCTAGAATGATCCAATGAGCAACCTTGCTCTGATACCAATTGTAAGGATCGAAACGCCCAAGAGGGGGGGTGAATTGGGCTTTCTTTCAAATTTTAAGGCAATTAAAAACTAACAACCTAAATCCCAATTCCCTATGCGATTAAACTATGCAATCAATGTAAATTAAAGTTGCGGAATGAAGATTGCATAAGTGTAAAAAGGGAGAGGGATGCAAACGCTCAAGGGACACGGAGTTTATCCCGTGGTTCGGTAAGATCACAAGGATCTTCCTACATCCACGTTGTGGCACCACCGAGGGGTTTTGCCACTCCCAAGTCACCGAGACAAGGGGGTCTTCACTATTCTTCTCCGTTCGCCAACCTCGGCAAGGTGGAGCTCAAGCCTTGTACACTTTGGAATCCTCCGGGCTTCCACAATCCTCTTGGCAAGCTCCGGAAGTCACACACACCAAGGGACACTCCTTTTTGCTCTTACTACACTAGAGACTCCAATCACCAAGAGTGGAGGCACCCAAGCACTATCTCTAGCTAGTTCTAGCCTATCTCTTGGTGTACAAATGATGAACAAATGATGTGAAAGTGGTAGCTCTATTGCTTGAATGCTCTAGGATGTGTAGAGTATATCTGGGCTTCAAGTATTGTCGATTTGACAGGTTGAAGGGGTATAAATAGCCAGCCTCCACGAGATAGCCGTTGGAAAAGTAGGCTGACATCACTTCTCTGCGAACACCGGATGATCCGATGTCTCCCCTTCAGTTAACATCGGTCAAAGCCAAATTAGATGATGTCACTGTGTGAGATATGACCGTTGTTAGACCGATGTTGATCTGTCTTCTCATCGGATGATCCGGTGGCTCTTCCTCCAGAATTTTGCTTGATCTTGAAGCTTACTGGAGTGATCGATCGATGTGTGTAAGTCTGCACATCGGATGATCCGGTGCTTCACTTGGTCCAATAGTGTTGCAATCTGTGATGATGGACCGATGTCACTGAGCCACTCACATCGGATGATCCAGTGAGTTCTTTGCTCTGAGGTCTTCTTCTTCTGTTGACACAACTCGACCGATGCATTCAACTCAAAAACCATTGGATGATCTGGTGTGTTCAACTTGTTGACTTCGAGTTATTTTGAGTTGTTCTTTTGGAATTTGAACTTGTGACCTCTTTGACACTTGTTTGAAATTTTGTTTTGATTGTCTTCAAGCATTTGAGTGATGTCAAGTTAGAGCTTTCACTTCTTGTCTTCATATGATTTGATTTGATCTCACTCGTTGATTTTATATGGGTCTCCAATGTAATTTTGATTTCATTTGATTGAGTGTTATTGGGACCTTGCATTCACAAATTCATTAGTAATATCGAATGGTTGTCATTAATCACCGAAACCGTACCTCATGGGGCCTAGATGCTTTCAACAGGCAAGTGGGTTTTCACGCATAAGAGGAAGGCGGATGGCTCCCTGGAGAGATATAAGGCTCGTTGGGTACTTCGGGGCTTCACTCAGCGCCCTGGAGTGGACTACGACGAGACCTTCAGTCCGGTGGTTAAGCCAGCGACAGTACGGACTTTTCTGTCATTGGCTCTCTCGCGTTCTTGGCCTGTCCACCAGCTGGACGTCAAGAACGCCTTCCTTCACGGGACGCTGACAGAGACAGTGTACTGCAGTCAGCCGACAGGGTTCGTTGATTCAGCCCGTCCAGACTTGGTCTGCCGGTTGAACAAGTCTCTATACGGGCTGAAGCAGGCGCCTCGGGCTTGGTACAGCCGGTTTGCCTCCTTCCTGGCCTCGCTTGGCTTCGTCGAGGCCGAGTCGGACACCTCGCTCTTCGTTTACAGGCATGAGGGTGACACTGTCTACCTCCTCCTGTACATGGACGATATTGTCCTCACGGCGTCCAGCTCGGCTCTTCTTTAGCGCACGATCTCCGCACTGCAGCGCGAGTTCGCGATGAAGGACCTCAGCCAGCTCTACCACTTCTTGGGCGTTGCGGTCAAGCATCGTCCAGACGCTCTGTTCCTCCACCAGCGCCAGTACTGCCTGGATATCCTCGAGTGAGCGGGCATGGCTGATTGCAAGCCTTGCTCCACTCCCGTGGACACCCAGGCGAAGCTGGCTTCGGCTGACGGCGCCTTGGTCGCCGACCCCACCTCTTACAGGAGTCTTGCAGGTTCCCTGCAGTACCTCACCTTCACCAGACCGGACATCTCATACGCGGTTCAGCAGGTGTGTCTTCACATGCATGATCCGCGGGAGACGCACCTCATGGCGATGAAGCGGATTCTTCGGTACCTGCGCGGCTCACTCGACTACGGCCTTCTCCTTCGACGTGACTCGCCTTCTGAGTTGGTGGTCTACACCAACGCTGACTGGGCGGGGTGCCCAGATACCCGCCGTTCCACCTCTGGCTACGCCGTCTTCCTGGGGGGGAATCTTGTCTCCTGGTCCCCGAAGCGGCAGCCTGTGGTTTCTCGCTCCAGCGCTGAGGCGGAGTACCGCGCCGTGGCTAACGGCGTAGCAGAGGCGTCTTGGCTTCAGCAGTTACTTCAGGAGCTCCACTCCCCTGTCGCCCGGAGCACGTTGGTCTATTGTGATAATGTCAGCGCCGTTTACCTCTCCACCAACCCCGTTCAGCACCAGCGCACGAAACATGTGGAGATTGATCTTCACTTTGTTCGTGAGCGGGTTGCACGCGGTGAGGTTCGAGTTCTCCACGTGCCGACGACGTCACAGTTTGCCGACATCTTCACGAAGGGACTCCCGTCGACTTTGTTTTCTGAGTTTCGGTCCAGTCTCAATATCTGTTGTGGCTAGATGTTGGGACTGCGGGGGGGTGTTGGACTATGTTTGGGCCTAGCCTGTATACCGGCCCATCTATGTATCTATAAATATGTACCTAGACCTATGATTAATTGAGCAATTCATTCTATCAAACCTGATCCTAGCGAACACACTCGCCCAATACAATTACACAAACCCCGTGGAGTAGGGTGTTACGCTCAGGTGGCCCGAACTACGTAAATCTCTGAGGTCATCATCTTGATATTGATCTTCGTGTGCCTTAACCACAAAATAACCTTCGCGGGCTGCTTCGCAGCGGGTCCGAGAGAAGTGTCGTATCACACACTTCGACATGTTACTTTTGACATGTTAGCCTCACTCATCATAGTCTTGAATCTAGAAAATATGAAACAAATGTCTGCTGGAGAACATCAGGAAATGACATAGCACCAGTAAAGTGAAAAAATGTGTATTTTAAATTTGATTATCAAGATCAAAACTATGATAAATATCAAAGAAAATAAATCTTGTATTTTCCTTTTCTACTGAAATCTTGTAAATTGTTATCGTGAGGACAACAAATTGAACTAGGATTGTTGCCCTAACGACAACAATCTAAAAACGGAGTGAGTACATTGATGATGTGCCATGTAATTGTGATACACCAGATAAAATCGCATTTGTGATCGTTTGGTGTTGTTTGATTTACTAGGTAACATTACAGACTTATGAAATCTTTAAATTTTAAATATTACTTCTTTGTGGCATGAGGTTGATCTACTTTATGGGTCTCATCCTTCATTGCCGTATTCTAGTTCTACATCACAATATCACATTCATCCTTTTGTAACAAAAAGTTCTATACCATGATTTCCATTAGCTAAAAACAAACAATCAAATTTCCTCATTTAAGTAGCTCATCTTAATTTACTTTGTTTTGAATATCTGGCCAGAGAAAGGTAACATGTACATGTGGGGAAATGCAAGAGACTGCCAGTTAGGAGTCCCTGGTCTACTCGAAGTTCAGCCACTACCAGCTATAAGGTGAATTTCCTCAGAGACGGTGATGAAGATTTGGGCCCTCCTCATGTCATCTCCGTTGCAATTGGGCCTCCCATGCCATGTGCTTGGTCTCCACGCAAAAAAAAAAAAGAAAAGAAAAAAAAAAGAAATAGTGCACTCATGTTTGGGCATTCTATCATCCAAGTTCATTCTGGGGAAGACCGTACTCTTTTATGGTTCGATCGTGCTGGCCATAGTGGTAGAAACCGGAGAGTCCTGGCCGATTAAGAGCCTGTTTGGAACCTTTAAAACTAATAGTTAACTGTTAAAATTAGCTATAGACGTTCTAAACCCCTCAGTTAATAGAGCAGCTAATTATTAGCCAACTCTTCAGCTAATAGTTATCTCATTAGCTGCCCCACCCCAGCTAATCCCAGGTAACTCTTGCCTAAAATCTATTTTGCCCCTGCTCATATATTTTTGTCTCCTTCTGTACAGAAACCGAACCCTTCCTCCCAGTCCGCACCCGCCGCCTTCCTCCTCTACCAGGCCACGGACCACCGGTGGCTGCAGGCCGTCGCCGGCGAGTTCAAGCTCTCCAAGACCACCTTTCCGAGGTACCCTTGTCGCGTCTGCATCCACCCCCGATTCACGTCCTTCCTCTTCATTCAGGGATTGGATTTGTGCCGACGAGTGTGCAGGAGTCGCTCCGAAATTGAAGTCCGGGAGGAGGCGCTCGGCGTCAGGGCGCTTGACGCGGCCGTATTGCCGCGACGAGTGGCACCGCGCGCACCCTCCTCCACGTTCTCAGCCGCCGACTCCGCTGGCAGCTCGCCCCCCGGCGAGGGATTTCGGCCCTCCCTGAGGTGGCCAGACTTGAGGGAGGCAGATGTGGATGTCGTCAGCGGTGACAGGCGCGAGGCGCGCACGGTAATCTGTGGATTTCGTGGAGGGGAGCAAGAAGAAACAAGTTAGCTGAGTATGGTACAATTTAGGAGCACTACAATTGGATTTGTGCTGACGAAGCCAACCAGCAATGGACAAGCTGCTGCTGTGCTATTTTTTCTTGGCAAAGATTTTTTTATTGATTATCCTGTACTGTTTGATTTCCATGTTTATGGAGTTTTTCGGAGACGATGAGGAGTACAACAGAAATCCAACGCCACTCTCCAATCGTGTGAACAGAGATATATTCCCTTATGTGAACCCGAGTCAAGATCCGGGGCGGAGTATCCCTTCACCATGATCTGCAAGAATGTCTAGATTTGATCTCAACTGTGATGACACCGAGTTTTGCAACTTATCATCGTATCAAGAATTACTCCGCTCGTCCAGCACAGGTCCTCCTATGAGGGGGTCCAGAGAGTTTCGCGCTCCGCGAAGTACAAGTGCAGGCGCCACTGCTGGTCGTGGTGCTGCTGTTGGTCGGGGCGGCCCTGCTGGTTGTGGAGGTCGTGGTTCCGCTGCTGGTCGTGGAGGTCACAGTAGTTGTCAGATGCGGTTTCACATGAGCTAACATGCTTTGCTAGTCATTGTTCGTTGTCAGGAGACTTTTAGGAACAAAATAGTCAATTAGTGTTTAGAGACCAAATTAGCTCTAGTGATTCTAAACAACCTCCAACTAATAGTTAACTAGCTAATAATTACCTGACTTAATTCAGCTAATAGATTATTAACTAGCTAACAATTAGCTCTAGAAGTTCCAAACAGAACAGTTCAACATGAGCAAAAAAAAAGGCCTGTGGTGATAGACCACGAAAGGCCTATGGGCCATAGCGCCTGCTAAACACAACTGAAGTAGATTCAAATCCTTCAATTTAATAAGAAAAATGCTATTTATCAAGTGTCTGGAATCAGGCGGCATTGATTGTGCTTTGAGATTCATGCAGACAGCTACTATCTTTTTTCACCCTGTTCTCTCCCGATTCCTCATTCCCAGATCGATTCAATTGTGGGAGCTCGGCGCCAGGCGGCGTGCTCGGCGGAGGGCTGCGCTGGCGCACTCGGCGCCAGGCGGCACACGCGGCAGGGGCGGCGCCGGCGCGCGTGGTGGAAGACGATGCCATGGCGCGCGAAGCACGATGGCCGGTGGCGATGCTAGTGCACCCGGAGCACGGCGGTTAGAAACGGCGCCGGCGAGCGCATGGATCCGGCGCGGCGATGGTGGCGGCGCCGGCCGGGAGGAAAGGTAATTATCTTTTTTTGTTAATTGTTAATTGTAATTGTTAATTCGTAATTGTAGGGGTATGTTAATTGTAAAATAATCAATCGAAAAAATTATAATTGATTAACCTATAAAATTAAAAGTTAATGATTAAGTAAAAAGTTTAGTGATTAATAACTGTAATTAACTCTTAATTATCTGATGCATGATTTTTGCTCAAATTTCATGCACCTGAGATATAGACATGCCCATTTGATAATGATTGGAAGTTCTGTGGGTAGAGCTTGTTCCTGGTTATCTAGCACCAACACTACAGGAATCCCGACCATTTGCGACGGCCGAAGATTATTTGCGACGGCCGAAGGTTATTCCAGCCGTCGCAAATATGGCGTCGCAAATAAGATTATTTGCGACGGCCACCGTCGCAAATAATCTTATTTGCGACGGCTAGGAGAGGCCGTCGCAAGTTGTTGCTGCGGGCTGGTGGGCCCCGCGATCTTATTTGCGACGGCTGGGCCGTCGCAATTAAAACTTATTTGCGACGGCACAGCCGTCGCAATTAAGGGCCACTATTTGCGACGGCCGTGCCGTCGCAAATAAGTGCAGAGGGCATGGCCCACGTGTCCTCCTCCGGGACCCACCAGCCCATTTGCGACGGCCCGGCCGTCGCAATTAAGGCTTATTTGCGACGGCCTGGCCGTCGCAAATAACTGTGGCTTAATTGCGACGGCTAATACTCTTATTTGCGACGCTACTGTATAAAAAGCCGTCGCAAATAAGGTTTTTTATTTTTTTTTAAAAACAGAAAACTCTAACCGGCTCGATGGCCAGATTCACAACACAATATACACAGCATACACAATATATACACAGCATACACAATATATACACAAAGATCATCACAATCACAAACTCAAATTCCGATACATCTCACATCGTCATCAACAAAGTAAATAAAAGGGCTCACTCGCCCATCTAACCTCCGAAGCCACCTCCGAAGTCGAAGTCGTCGTCGTCGCGCCTCAATCCAGGCTGCGGTAGCGAAGGCGACGGCGTTTGTGCAGCCGTCGCGGATCCCTGCAATTAATAAAACTTAGAGTTAGAATATATGCATCAACATCTCTCTCCCTCCCTCTCCCTCTATCTTCATCTAGATCACCCTCTCTTCCTCTCTCTTTTCATTTCTCTATTTGTCTCTTCTATCTCAATCATTTTCTTCTATCTAACTATCTCTCTCTTTCATCTATCTCAATCTTATTACGCTGGAGAAGAAAGATTACATAGAGACTTACCTGACCCGCTGAAGAAGGATCGCCTGGGAGGACCGGTGGTAGTACCGGTAGCTGGATTCCCAGACCCTGCGCCCGAGCGATGGCCTGTCATTGCAAACATTAAATGCTACCTATTAGTAAGTCATTTAAGCTGAATTAATGAGAATTTTAATTTTTAGATTGTTACCTCCATTGCTTCCCGCAACTGCGCCAACGCTGCTGCCTGGGTTTGGATCGTGGCCTCCATCGCCCTCCTTTCCTCCTCATGTCGCCTTTCATTTTCTTCTACAGTTTCTCGGAGGGACTGCATCTCAATGTCCCTCTGCGAGCGGCGACCTCCCGTACCCGAAGCCTGCGTGGAGCTGCCTCTCGCAGGTCTACCCGCCCTCGAGTCGACAACTCCGTCGAATATGGCGAGCCTATAAAAAAGAGAGTCAATAATATGAAATTAAAATATCTTGAATACTTTGAATTGAAAACGATAAAATGACTTGCAAACTCACCTTCCGTGTGCTTTTCCACCACCGGTTGCATACGCGGCTTGAGGATCGATCGGTTGACGTTCCCAATCGAAATCCTCGCCGTGTATCTTCCTAGCCTCCTCCCCGTACTTAGCCTGCAAAACAATAAAATCGTGTAAGTTCAACAATCTATATAGTTATATGTAATATGAATGGTTTCTAAACTTACCAACCGCTCGGCTGCAGCCTGACTGCACCCCGTCGGCTGAGAAGGATCCCTGTGACCTCTCTTCCAAACCTCAGCAGGGGTGGGCGGCACCCCCGTCTCGCGCTCCTGTCAATACATGTTAGTACGAACAATATATTATTAATATATAAACATAAGTTACACACACTTACCATGCGTTTAGCTAAACGCAAGTGGTTATCTTGCCCGTGTCTGCTCTTCCCCTCCACCCCTCTGCAGTCTCGAGCCTTCCCGGACTTAGCTTTAAACTCGTCGCTAGCCCAGTAGCGACAAAGGGCCCGAAATGCATCGTTCCGACCCTGCAACCAGCTCACGTGGCCCTGCACATAGTTGAAAGTCGTTAAAAGTACCATCGAGGACATTATCAGAAAAAAATACTTACTACACTCCACGTACCTGCGCGTACTCCTCCTCCGTCAGGTGCCTCTCGCTCTCTTGCCGGAAGTGTAACACGTGCTGCTGGTTCGCCTTCAAGTGCTCATTAATAATTTGAACACGGGCGTTCGACAAAGCTTGTCGAAGCGCCTTGGCAGCGTTGAAGTGAAACACTCGCCTCGCATCCTCAAACATGCGATGGTCGTCCGGGTCCTCTAAAATATATCTTGCCTGTGATAAAGAATATATTGAAGAGATGTGCACTAAAAGAGTTTAATAGTTGTAACTTAGAAACTTTTTTACATACTTACCATAAAATCGGCCCATACGGCCTCCTGAAGGTTGCCGTGCTCCTGGTGATGGACACGTGCGTAGTCCTCCCACGAAAGAGCAGGCACTCCGTCGATGACCCCGGGATAGTGCAAACGCACTATGGACCCGAGGACACCGTTCACCGGTCTCTGGTGTTTCTCACCGGTGAAAGACAAGTCGTCCCAACTCCTGTAAGATATTTATTCATTCATTCATTACTTAAGTAATCAAAAGAAACTAAAATTGAAAACTATAATTTTTATTACCTGTCTCCGACTGGACGAATCACGATCCTCTGTGAAGGGACCGCGGGAGGACTGACAAAGTGAGTCCTCCTCTTCCTCCGCGTCTGCTGGGGCGCCACGTCAGGTGACCCAGACGGCTCCTCACCAGCCGAGTCAAAGGCCTCAGGAACAAAGTCATCGCCAGCCGGGAGCTGGTTGGCCGAGGGCTGACTCGCCGAGGGCTGCCTCGCCGAGTGCTGGCTGGCCGAGGGCTGCCTCGCCGAAGGCTGGCTCACCGAAGGCGCCGTAGCCTCTGAGTCAGCCGGTGAGGACTACAACATTCAAATGATTCATAAGTAAGTTTAATGTGAATTTGAATTTAAAGAATTTGTCAAAAACGAGTGACATTTACCTGTGACGAAGCTCTAGAGCTGGTCTGAACGTGCCCCAGCAGCTGAGAGCGTCTGCTGCCAGTCGACGAGGCACCAACGAAAGCGTCCTCAGGTCTAGAGGGGTAGAACCCCCTCGTCGGCGGCACCTTCTTACCCTTCTTTGACGCCATCCTATTGTAATTAGATAATTAGTAAATATGCAAATAAAATATATAAAATTCATGTTACTATCTTCAAGAAAACATTACTTGTAGTCACTTTCAAAATTCATCAACATCATTGTCATGTGTCTGTGCCCTACTCCTTAAACCAGCCCAACGATCTTCCATCGTGGCCTGTTCTAATTTTCGTTTTCGCGTATCATCTGCCTCTACATCTTCAACGTCTTCAACATCTCCAACTAATTGATCGAGTCCTGCACCAAGCTCGACGATAAAAGTGTCTGGCAACTCTTCTTCTTGGTACACTTCTTCAACGTCTTCGCTATCATGGTAACCATCATCCCCAGGAGTATATAGCCGCTCACGAGGATTCACCTTATATACCACCCACCAAGCACTGAGCTTCGTGCATGGATAAGGTAGATAATACACTTGTTCAACTTGATGCGCAAGAACAAATGTATCGTAACCCCGTAGTCGGTCCTTATGTTTCACTTCCACCATTCCAAATTGGTTTTCTCGAGTTCCATGAGTACGATCAAACCAGTCACAGTCAAAGAAGACAACTCGAAGGGTCTTATTTCCGGTAAAAGTAAATTCAAGGATTTTATTAATGATACCATAATAATCGGTTAAATTCCCTTAAGTGTCCATTGCTCTCGTCACAACACCGGAATTTGATGTTGCCGCAAGAGGACGATGAGCTTCAAAATGAGTTGTACGAAATCGGAAGCCATTTACGTCATATCGACCATAGCTTCTAACATTCACCAATCCATAAGATAGCTGCCGCAAATCTTCATGGACACTGTGAGTCCGACACTGTTATAAAAGACGAGAGAATATTATATAATACTTCTTTAATAATAGTAATTTATAATACATAGAAGACGAGAGAATATTACATATTCTCGAAACCAAGATAGAAAACTCTGTCCCCCATTTATTCCTTCCTTTCGCATCGCTTCTACTTGTTTGGCCGTAGGTTGATGCCTATGTGGCCAATATTGTCTGTGGAACTCGCTGAACATGAAAAAACATCTTTTAGAGTACATGTGTAGCAAAATATGTAGATTAGCATAAACATAGGAGAAACACTTACTCGAAGTATTCCTGCATGCCTTCTATATTTGCGTACATGTAGAGTAAAGCAACAGTCCTTTCCTGTTCGGATAGCACGTAGGTCGTGTAGCTACCAACGGTGGTGCCTCTCGTTTGAAAAATGGAAAGGTCGCTTAGAGGGGGTGTTTCGTCCACATTGTACCGCATAGCCGAAGTATTGATATTGTTTTCTTCCGCAAAGTAGACACTTGAAAAGTATCCAACTTCTTTAAGAGCATATGCTTCAGCGATGCACCCTTCCACCCTTGCCCTGTTGCCAACCATTGGTTTCAGATATCGTAGCGCTCTTTCAATGTGATACATCCACCTATATTGCACAGGACCGCCAACTTTAGCTTCGAATGGAAGATGGATAAGCAGATGTTGCATTGGATTGAAGAAACCCGGTGGAAAATTTTTTTCCATCTTACATAAAAGTATGGGTATCTCCTTCTCTAACTTATCCATCATCCCGATCTTGATTTCTTTAGCACAAAGCTGTCTATAGAAATAGCTGAGCTCGGCTAAAACCTTCCACACCACATCATCTAGATAGCCTCGGAACATAACAGGTAGGAGTCTTTCCATTATAATGTGATAATCATGACTCTTCAACCCAGTGAGGTTTCCTGTGTTAACATTTACGGCTCGTTTCAGGCTAGCTGCGTAACCATCTGGGAATTTCAAAGTTTTCATCCATTTCATAACTTCTTTCTTTTCTTTCGATCGAAGACAGAAAGAAGCACGTGGCTTTCCACCACTTTCAGAGATTTCAAGAGTTGGACGGTGACAAATGTCTGCCAAATCTAGTCTAGCTTTATAATTGTCTTTCGTTTTGCCAGGCATATCCATGCAAGTGCTTATGATACTTTTGCTCATATTACGCTCCTGATGCATGACATCAATGTTGTGCATTAGAATCAACGACTTCACATATGGTAGCTCCCAAAGTCCACATATGTGAGTCCAATTGTGTTCCTCTCCATAACCTACGAAATATCCAGGACGACCTTCATCAGGCACCAGTTTGTCCAACATATCAGAAATTTCTGACCCGTTGAGACGCTTCGGTGGTCCTTTAGTGACAACAGTGTTCTTTCGAAAGACATGCCTCTGCTGCCTAAATATATGATTCGAGGGCAGCCAACGTCTGTGACAATCGAAATAAGATATTTTGCCTCCATGAGTTAGTCGAAAGCAATCCGTGTCTGAAGCACATATCGGACACGTCAGACGACCGTGAGTGCTCCATCCGGAAAACATGCCGTATGCCGGCAAATCATGGACGGACCACAAATAAGCAGCTCGAAGGTTGAATTTCTGCTTCTTGTAACTGTCGTACGCTTCGACTCCTGTCCACAAGACTTTCAATTCTTCGATCAGCGGTTTTAACATCACGTTGAGACGTGACCCGGGATGATCAGGTCCAGGTACAATGAGGCTGAGAAACATGAACTCGTTCCTCGTACAAAAAGCAGGTGGCAGGTTGTACGGAATGACAAAGACAGGCCAACATGAGTATGGCGCGGCATTCGTACTGAACGGTGAAAATCCGTCTGTCGCTAATCCGATGCGAACATTCCTCGCATCACGAGAAAAGTCTGGATCGAAACGGTCTAGCGCCTTCCATGCATCACCGTCGGACGGATGCGTCAAGAATTCTTTGTTCTCACGTTTACCTTCTTTGTGCCATCTCATGTGTCTTGCGGTTCTTTTTGAAAGAAACATCCGCTTCAACCGAGGTGTCACAGGCAAGTAACGAAGCTGCTTATGTGAGACATCTGTCATCACATTATCGCCATCGTCATTAACAACTTCGACATACCTCGATTTACCACATTTCAAGCACATCTTCTCATTGGCGTGCTCTTTCCAGAATAGCATGCAGTTGTCTGGGCACACATCAATTTTCTCATACTTCATACCGAGACCAGATATCTTGATCTTTGACTGATACATATCTGGTGGCGCTTTGTGAGGTCGTGGAAGGATATCGCAGATCAATTTCATGAGATCATTGTAGCAGTTGATGGAAAAAAAGTACTTGGACTTAATTGCCATAAATCTGGTCAAGAAAGCAAGTACGGTCATAGCCGTGTGTTCATGCAACGGCTCTTGTGATTTCTTCAGCTCCTCGAAGAACTTCTCTGCCTCATTTGTAAGAGGATCCTCCACTTCAAGAGCTTCTAACATCTCATCCATCCTATCAACCTCTGTTATATCATCATCCTCATCCACTTCGGCTATGACTCGAGAATTAGTCTCGCCGTGGAAGGTCCACACTTCATATTGTGGAGTGAAACCGTTTCGACATAAGTGAAACGAAAGCTCCAATCTTCTCAAAAACTTAGTGTTTCGGCATTTTGTACATGGGCACCGCACCATATCTTCCGTTGACAACGAAAATGCTCGATCCAAAAATTGATCTAACTTGATAAACCACTCATCGGAGTGACCACCATTTCTGCTCTTCCAGCCAGTATACATCCAACTGCGGTCTTCACCCATTTTTGACTCTGCAGTTTAATGCGAAAGAAATTGTCGTTAATGTATTGTTGTGTTATGTCACGGCCCTACAACCTAGGCAGATAGATCCTAAACCCACCCAAGAGTGACCGAGCGGAGCGTGCTCATGACGAGACGCGTGATCCGGATTCGAACGAAATTTCGGCAGCATAACCCCGCTGTTCTCCACTGCACGCCCGAAAATGGTGCAGCAGAGAACAACAGGGTTACGCCACCGAAATCTCGTCCAAATCCGGACCCGCGTCTCGTCACAAGCCACGCCCCCTCGGTCACTCCGAGGCTGTCCAAAAAAGGGACAATTCCGAACCTGCACGTCTCACATGCCAATGGCATGTGAGACGTGCCGATCCGAAACGGGTAATACATTGCTATAGGTTACGTTGCTCATTTTCATTTTCAGGTCATTTAAGAGAGAGGAAAGAACTAGAGAAAGAGTGAGAGGAAAGTTGGTCTCAGATGACAATTCCACATCCATTTCCACCGTCCACGCAATCGCGGGTCTTTGACGTCCTTACCAACCCTTTCGCTTCCATGTCGCCTACTACTATGGTCTACACGACACGATCACACTTATTGCATGTCGTGCCCTTCCGGGTTGGTCCGAGCCGGACCAAAACCCCTTTATTTACATATATTAAGTAGTCACTCAAAAACATTAAATATCAATAAACTATAAGCACCAATAAAAAAATAAATATCAAACAATAGACAATATGTTATATGAGCATGTGTATGATCATTGGCAATGAAGTAGCAATGAAGCAGGATCATCTAAACATAACTAGCAATGTATGATCATATATGAGCACGTATTTGAGCATGCACAATTTAAAACATTGCATCATCTAAACATAACTAGCAATAAAGTAGCATCATCTAAACATTACCACATGGCATCATATAAACATTGCATCATCTAATCATTCCATCATTCAAACGTCCATCATGCATTACCAAACATAACTTGAAAATTTAACTATTGCATCAAACATCCATCATGTAAACATTGTATCATTGTCACATTCCATCATTCAAATGCATTCCCATACCTAGTCGGCGGAGGCGTTGAGGGACGGCGGCGTTGGAGGAGACGGCGTTGGAGGAGGTCGGCGGCCGGCGGTGTCGGAGGGATGGCGGTGCTGCTGTCCGAGGCTAGGGCACAGAGACGGTGGCGCGGCGGGCTGGTGGCCGGGGGGGCAGCGCTGCAGGGGCGGGGCAGGCGGCGGCGGGGCGGTGAAGGAGGGTCGGCGGCCGGAGGGGCGACGCTGCAGGAGCGGGGCAGGCGGCGACGGGGCAGTGAAGGCGGGCCGGCGGCCGGTGGGGCGGTGCTGCAGAGGCGGGGTAGGGGCGGCGATGGGGGCGACGGGGCGGCGACGGGGGCGGCGGCGGCGGGGCGGCTACGGCGGGCCGGCGACGGGGGCGGCTCGCGGGGCCGCGACAGTGTGGTGGGGGCGGCTCGGAGCGGCGGGGCGGCGAAGGGGGCAGCGCGCGGGGCCACGGCAGTGCGGTGGGGGCAGCTCGGGGCGGCGGGGCGGCGACGGGGGCGGCTCGGGGCGGCGGGGCGGCGACGGGGGCGGCTCGGGGCGGCGACGGGGGCGGCGGGGCGGCGACGGGGGCGGCTCGGGGCGGCCACGGCGGGCCGGCGGCGGAGTCGCGGCAGTGCGGCGGGGGCGAGGCTGGCGGTGTGGAGTTGAATGAACCGTCGGGGTCGGGGGCGGCAGATAGAAACCCTTATTTGCGACAGCTTTCTTAATTGCGACGGCTTCAGTCTGCGGCCGTCGCAATTAGGTTTATTTGCGACGGTACTTTTTGTAGCCGTCGCAAATAACACATTATTTGCGACGGGCTACTTATTTGCGACGGCGCTAGGGTTGGCCGTCGCAAATAAGATGCTATTTGCGACGGCCCTAGGGTTGGCCGTCGCAAATAATAGGTTATTTGCGACGGCTACTGTGTTTGCGACGGCGGACGACGAGCCGTCGCAAATTACACTATTTGCGACGGCTGGCCGTCGCAAATAAATGCAGCCGTCGCAAATGATCGCGTTTCCTGTAGTGCAACACTACAGATGTAACTTCTTCTTTAGAGAAATCCTATCCTACAGATGTCTGAAATATGTCATTGTTTCAGGCGACGTCGGGCCGCCGGCTCACTTGGCGGGAGGCGGCGTCGACACACGAGGCGGGAGGTGGCGCCGACGCACGCGGAGGGAGGCGGCACGACGGGGCGAACGGGCGGCCTAGCGACGAGGGCGCCGTGCCACCGCCGCCGCGACAGCCGCAGAAGAAGGCACAATTTGGTTATTTTCTTGTTAATTGTTAATATATAATTATATAATTTGTAGAGTTATGTTAATTTGTGAGATAATCAGACACAAAAATTGTAATTGATTGACCTAGAGAATAAAAGGATAAAGATTAACTACAAGATTAGTGGTTAATGACGATAATTAGCATCTAATTACCCAGTGCATGAAATTTTAGAAAATTTCAAGTGCCTGACAAATAGACAGACTTTTGTTTTATTAAGACCACGAGGGATGAAACTGGGATGAGCATGCATGTACTCTTCTAAAGGCTCTGCTTTAGTCAAGAAGACCTAAATTTTGTAGCACCCTGGTTTTAACGTGAACCTTACATGATGCATTGTTTGAGTTGCTGTTCGGTAAACAAACCGCTGGCATTCCTTGCTTCTTGTTTTTTATCTTCGAAAGTACAGTCCAAGAGTTAAAGCAGAAGTGTTCATAAGTTTTCCTTGCGATCTTAAAGGCAAAATCTGAGTTATTAAATTGTAAAATCTAACAGAAAGAAAAAAAACACAACTCATATTTTTGGCTGTTTGAGCTAATTCTTCATAAGTTACCACATGAATACAATCCTATGCCACGCGCAAACTCAGACCATTTTTGTTTCTACCCGCCCGTGAGGGGTGAAGAAAGGAAAGTGGAAAAACAGAGAAAAAACAGATTTTAACATCTTTGTACGAGGAGAGCCAGAGCCAGAGCCAGAAAAAGGGAATGGTAGACAAAGGGCCAGCAGGAAGGGGGGCGAAGACTATTCGATTCGCGCGCCGGGGTTTTGGCTGTCAGACAGAGGAAAGCCTAGGCGAATCTTAAGGTATTCCACTATTCTTTCCGTGGCCTCACAAGGCTTGAGATTCTTATTATTTTTCCTGGTTTAGAGAAGATTCTTTGTTGTTTTTACCACTTGTGCGGTAGAACTTATCTAGAACGAGAGTTGATTTCAAATTTTGGTTTAAAAACCGAAAAAGAAAACAAAAAAATTCCGGTTAATTGGGTTTGGTTTTCTATTTTTCTTTAGTTATTTACATTTCAAATTTTTTAAAACTGATTTCTTTCCTAAAACAGAGAAAACTAAAAAGTAATTAAAGCAGTGGTACTAGGGATGACTGAATGTAGCCTAGAGGGAGGTGAATAGGCTTTTTGAACTTTTATCGGAACTTGAAACACTTAGCAACCCGATAAAACACAGAGAAATCGGACTAGTCTGGTAGGGTGCGGACTAGTCCGGTGTATGCGGACTACATTGATCAAGTTTGATCAATGATTTCGATCAAAGTACTCTATGCAGCGGAAGTTGAGTTGTAACTTGAATGTATTGCTTCAATGAAACTAGATGTGGCATAAGTTAACTTTACTTTCAAAGTTTTAACGTAAGTTGAAAAAGATTGAACAAACCCTAGATTATAATGAATAGTAAGAACAAAAGCAAAGGACACAACGATTTTATCCCCTGGTTCGATTTCACAGAGAAAATCTACGTCCACATTGAGGAGCCCACGGAGGACCGGGTCTTCACCAACCCTACCCTCGTCGAATCGCCACAGAGGCCTATTCTCTTCCACTAATCACAAAGGGTGTAAATAATCGTGTTCAAGGAGCCTTCTCACAAGTTGAGGGCTCCCCAAGATTTACAAATCGAAACACCACCAAAGACACTCGAAAAGTATGCAATAAAATAGCGAGAGTGTGTGAGAGAATCAAACCCAAGAGCTCAAGATGTGAAGAACGTGTCCCTCCTTTGATCTATGGTTAATCATTAAGGATTTGATCTTTCTTGCGTTGGATTGTGTGAGGAATTGATCTTTCTTGCATTGGATTGTGTGGAGATATGTGTTTTCTGGGCTCTTGGAAGGTGTGACGGCGCAAGGGGTCGAGAGTGAGCATAGTAGGATCGTGTACCTCTATTTATACTAGGGTTTCTAAAGGTTACCGTTAGGGTTTATAAGGTCCGGACTAGTCCGTGGTGGATTCCAAACTAGTCCGGTGTGTAGCGTGTGGGAAATCCTAAGTGTCCTCAATTATCAGACTTGTCCGGCAATTGGCGGACTAGTCCGATTTTGTTTCTGGAGATGTCCGGACTAGTCCGGCACACATCGGACTAGTCCGACATGGTGAATCCCTTAGTGAATTGAGGACAAGTACGCACTTGGAGGACTTGTCCGATTTTAGTCAGAGAGGTTATCGGACTAGTCCTGACAATATCGGACTAGTCCGGGTGTCGTGAAATTTTGAAGGGCTAAGGACAAGTCCGAAATGTCTGTGGAATATCGGACTTATCCGATATTAATCAGAGGCATTATCGGACTAGTCCGAACTTTATTGGACTAGTCCGTTGCGGATAAGTCCACACTGGGTGGACTTGTCCGATCCTAGACAGAGAGATTATCGGACTAGTCTGGTGAACATCGAACTAGTCCGGACCTGTGTAAACTTGTGTAGTGAGAGTGTTTTCTTTTGCTTGAGCTCTTGGGGTATGTTTCTCCAACACACTCCATACACAAAGAGTATTATATTCATCTTTTGAGCACTTTTCAACTTGATTCCTCACTCTCCTTTCTTTTTGTGCTTTATTCATAATTTCATTAAAACATGCGCTTATCTCAACAATTTGGTTAGGATCTCATTTGTTTGTCATAAATCAATCAAAACCCACAAGGGATGCCTAGATGCACTTTTAATCTCCTCCTTTTTGGTGATTGATGACAACCAATTGAGGTTTCACAAATATAATTAAAAATCTAGATTTTCATAAAGTATGCACATATGAGGTTGGAACCAATTAAGCAATGAGAACATAAGACATATGTGCACTCTTTATGGTGGGGTGCAAAACTAAGTGTGTGTAAGCAATATTCATGATGGGAATGAGATAATTGACATAATCATATAACCATCAAGCATATATGTCAACTTCAGAGCAAAAACATAGATCATATCAAACATGAACATAGATTATCTCAAGGCGTCATCACAGACTTCATAAACATGACTAGAACCATAATAAGAGCATGATAGCAATTTTACAACCCAAAAGTAGCAGAATTTCAAAAGAAACACAATTTGAGCTCTCATCTCTCAAACTACTGCTAGACCTAGTGACTCCCTCTCAATCTCTCCCCCTTTGGCATCAAGGCACCAAAAAACAAGGAGAGGAGGGATCTAGCAATCGCTGTTGACTCACTCCTCGCTGTCGGTCCTCTCGTCGTCTTCATCTTCAGGCTGAGGAGGAGGAGCAGATCCACTCGAAGTGCCCTCAACACCAAAATAGGGAAGCTCGGAAGGAGAAAAAGGTGGAAGCTCAGAGAAGTCTGAAGCTGAATAATCAGAGATAATGAGAGATCCAACAGGCTCAATCTCCAACTTTTGACAGATGTTCTTGACATTTTCTTTCACATACTTCATGTATGTCTTCCTTGCCTTGCTCAACTTATGAAGCTTCACTTCAGACTTTTTGCAGGAGCCAAAGATGGCGACCAAGTACTTCAAGATGCCACTTGGAGACCCCTTCTTGGAAGTAGTAGCTCTTGAACTTGATTGGGGTCATCCTTCAGCTTGGCCCTCCTGGGAGCATCCTCACTAGATACAGGGGATGGAGCAGTGGTAAGCAACGGTTGAGATGGATTCTAAGGCCTCAAAGCTGTGTGCTCAACATCCTTCACAAACTCAATTCATGTGACCTTTTCTATCATAAACATGATATAGGGCGCATAGCCACAGGAACGGTTAGGGGTGCAAGAGATGTTCACCATGTCATTCTAGATATAATCGAAGACATCAAACTTCCTGTTCTTGCTTATCACCTTCATTACTGTTCTCAGGTAACCTTGAACACTTCCTGCATCTTCATATTTTGGAGCTATTGTCTTCCTCAGCACCCTGTTGAGAACAATGAAGAAAGGCTTCATGTTCTTGGTTGATGGAGGGTTGTACTTTAGGCTGGTTTCATATAGGAACTCCATCTTGTCCTTCTCCAGGACGCCAATGTTGTGGATGATGAGCTCATTGTTGCCAGTGTCTTCCAGGTGAAGCAATGTCGCAAACTCATCATAAGTCACGGTGTACTTGGATCCGTGAGTCATCCAAGTCACCCTATCCTTTTCATCACTAGAAAAATAGCAGGTAGCATAAAACTGAGCATGACTTCATCATTCCAGTTGTATCTGTAGGCAAACAGATCCTTCAGACCATGCCTCGCCACAACTACAATCACATCATCAAAGGTTGGGCAACTCTTTCTCTCAAAGTGGCTCCAATTAATCCACTGGCTGCGGACCACCGGATTCTTCATCATGAGATACACGAAACTATAGTAGTCCGTATGGAAGTTGCTCTAGAACCTTGCATCAACTGCTTTTCTAAAATTGCTGTAACAGTCAATCGTCCTGAGCTTTGAAGCCACATCGCTTCCTTTGCCATTGGATCTTTCTTCAGAGGGGTCCCCTTTCCCTTGTCTTGGAGCACTCATCCGGAGAGGGACAATCGGACAAGTGGCGATCCCTTTCCCGTTTGCCCTTAGCTTGGTGAGGAGCTGCCGAGCTAGGGCCAACTGCATCCTTTCCTTTGGACGCGGGCTTCTTGGCCACGACCTTTCGCCGCACCTGAGGTGGAGTGGGCGACGGGTCAGCGACACTGTTTTGCCGCTTCTTGCCTTGGCCCGTTGAGGACCTAAGCAATGACTCTTGGTCCATCTCGGCCTCATAGTCGTAGATCTCATCATTAAAGCTCGACATGGTCCTGACAAGAGGATTATACAATACATGGATGAGGATTCATGGCAAGGAAATGCATTGAGTAGTTGGAATTTAGGGTTGAGTTCAGTCAAAAATTGGAATTGTCTGATGCCCATGTGCGGACTAGTCCGGAGCATCGGACTTGTCCGTACTGAGACAGGACTAACTGCTCAAAACCTAACTAGCAATTTAATGGTGTTTCTCAATGCAAAAATAGCTCAAGGTAGATGTAATACAACAAGGAGACATGTATTAACTAGTGGAGCTAAGCTATTTGGTTCATAACACAAGAAATCGAAGGTTCTAGGGTTTTGGATAAAGTTTACCAAAATCCTTCGATTCTTGAGGTTGAAGGTGTTGTTGGTGCGTACAATTCCGTGGACCTCGATCCCCTTGCGATGAAGATTGTTTTCCACAGAAAGTTGAAGAGATTTAGTGGAGGAATCGCCAAATCACCTTGGGGGCGCTCTAGTGAAGAGAGAGAGTGTGAGGAACGTTGTGAGGATGAAGGAGATTAGGGTTTGGCGACCCTAGGTTTATGGAGTCAAAAAATCGGACTAGTCTGCAGTGTGCGGACTAGTCCGGGTAACCACGGACTAGTCCGTGGTCACCAGAACAGAAGCATTTAGCCCATTCGTATATATATGAAGGTGCTTACAAAGAAAATAGGGGGCAAAATACACAAATAATCTTGATGAATATGATCAGTAAACATACAACAATCAAGTTATGACCATAATTCACCAAAATCAAGTAATTGAAATAGTTTTTTGGAGAAAATAGAGAGAGATGATTTTCATAAAACAAGCAATAGATTTTGAAGATGACATACATGTATGCAAGTTTTCAAACCACGTTCCGAGCATCAAGGATATTTAGTTCATTTCAGAGCTCGCAAAAACGTTTTTCATCAAGTGGCTTGGTAAATATACCAGCTAGTTGTTTTTCTGTGTTGACATGGGAGATGGCTATGTCTCATTTCATTGAGTGGTCTCTCAAAAAGTGATGTCGGATGTCTATGTGTTTGGTCTTAGAGTGCTCAACGGGATTATGGGCAATTTTAATAGCACTCTCATTATCACAAATGAGTGGAATACGGCTCATATTGTAATTGTAATCTCTTAGAGTTTGTCGCATCCAAAGGAGTTGTGCACAACAACTTCCGACTGCAACATACTCCGCTTCGGCCATGGATAAGGCAATGGAGTTTTGTTTCTTGAAGGACTAAGAAACTAGGGATCTACCTAGGAATTGGCATGTACCTGAGGTACTCTTTCTATCTACTTTGCATCCGACATAATCTTCATCGGAGTATCCAATGAGATTGAACTTGGAACCTTTAGGATACCAAAGGCCGAGGTTGGGTGTATGAACTAAATATCTCAAGTATCTTTTTACAGCTGTCAAATGACACTCCTTAGGATTGGCTTGAAATCTTGCACACAAACATACACTCAACATAATATCAGGCCTAGATGCACATAAGTAAAATAGGGATCCAATCATGGAGTGATATACCTTTTGGTCCACGTTTGGTCCGTCTTCATTGAGATCCAAGTGTCCATTTGTTGCCATGGGAGTCTTTATAGGCTTCACCTTGTCATTCCAAACTTCTTGAGTATGTCTTGAGTATACTTTGTTTGACTTATGAACGTCCCTTCCTTTTGTTGTTTCACTTGCAATCCCAAGAAGTATCTCAATTCTCCCATCATAGACATCTCAAATCTATCTATTATAATCTAACTAAATTCTTCACAGAAGGATTTGTTAGTTGAACCAAATATAATATCATCAATATAAATTTGACAGATAAATAGATCATTGTCAAAGTGCTTGGTAAACGTGTAATCAGCTTTGCCAATCTTACATCCATTTTCAATTAAAAAATCTCTAAGGCACTCATACCAAGCTCTAGGAGCTTGTTTGAGGCCATAGAGAGTCTTACGCAGTTTGAACACATGGTCGGGGAACTCTTGATCTTCGTAACCGGGGGGTTTCTCCACGTACACCTCCTTCTTGATTGGTCTGTTGGAGAAGACGCTTTTCACATCCATTTGATAGAGTTTGAAATCATAGTGAGTAGCATATGCAAGTAATATTCTAATCGATTCAATCCTAGATACGGGAGCAAAAGTTTCATCAAAATCCAAACCTTCGACTTGTGAATACCCTTTGGCCACAAGTCGCGCCTTGTTTCTTGTCACCACCCTGTGTTCGTCTTGCTTGTTGCGGAAGACCCATTTAGTGCCGACGACGTTAAACTTGGGCCTTTCAAAAAGTTCCCACACCTTGTTCCATTTGAAGTTGTTCAATTCTTTTTGCATTGCCACCACCCAATCCGGATCTTTCAATGCATCTTCAACCCTGTATGGTTCAAAAAAAGATACAAACGAGTAATGTTCACAAAAATTAGCAATTCAAGATCTAGTTGTTACTCCCTTTTGGATGTCACCGATTATGTTGTCGATGGGATGATCTCCTTGCATGCATTGGTGTACTCTTGGATGAGGCACTTGTGGTCTTGAATCTTCATGGTCATCTTCTTCTCCCTCTAGATGGTTTCCCTCATTGATTTGTTGGTCACCTTGATTTTCATGAGGTTGTTCTTGTGTAGAAGCTCCCCCTTGATCATTTACCTCCACTTGTGGTTCATCTTCTTCATTTGCATTTGGAGGAGGCGCTTGTGGTCGGACATCGCCCAACGCCAATCTTCTCAACGCTTGACATGGAGCTTCTTCTCTATCTAGCACACATTGATCAACTTGCTCTTCTTGAGAGCCGTTAGTTTCATCGAACACTACGTCACGTGTAACTTCAACTAGTCCGGAGACCTTGTTGAAAACACGATAATCATAAAAGTTCGAATCATAGCCAAGCAAGAAACCTTCCTCGGACTTCGAAGCAAACTTTGAAGTCCTAGGCTTCTTGTTCAAAATATAACATTTAGAACCGAAAACTCAAAAATAAGAAATATTAGGCTTGTTACTGGTGAGTAGTTCATATGATGTTTTCTTGAGTAGGCGATGAAGATAGAGTCGGTTTATGGAGTGACAAGCGGTGTTAATCACTTCAGCCCAAAACCGATCTGAAGTCTTGTACTCATCGAGCATTGTCCTCGCCATCTCTATGAGGGTTCGGTTCTTCCTTTTGGCTACTCCATTTTGTTGAGGGAGTACGGTGCTAAAAATCCATGTTTTATCCCTTCTTTGTGTAGGTACTCCTCAACTTGAGTGTCCTTGAACTTCGTGTCATTATCACTTCGTATGTTCTTGATCTTCAATGAGAATTCATTTTGGACACGCTTGAGAAACTTCTTGAGGGTTCCTTGAGTTTATGTCTTATCATGCAAAAAGAAAATCCACGTAAAGTGTGAAAAATCATCAACAATTACTAAACTGTATTTGTTACCGTTGATGCTTATGTAAGAAATTGGACCAAATAAATCCATGTGAAGTAGCTCGAGCGGTCTTGTCATTGTCATGACGTTCTTCGCGGAATGGGTTGCTCCTACTTGCTTCCCGGCTTGGCATGCACTACAAGGTCTGTCTTTCTAAAAAACAACATCCTTCAAACCTCAGATTTGATCGCCCTTAAGGAGTTTTTGAAGATTCCTCATACCAACATGTGCTAGCCGTCTATGCCACAACCAACCCATGTTGGTCTTTGCAATCAAGCATGTGTCAAGTTCGGCTTTATCTTTGTTGAAGTCAACAAGATAAAGCTATCCCTTTAACACACCCTTGAATGCAACCGAGTCATCACTCCTTATAGAGACGGTCACACCCTCATCAGTGAACAAGCAATTATAACCCTTGTCACATAATTGAGATATGGACAGAAGGTTATAATCTAAGGAATCACCAAGTAAGACATGAGAAAGAGTGTGTTGAGACGATATTGCAATTTTACCAGTACCGAGCACCCTTCCTTGACTGTTTTCTCCAAAATAGATGCCTTCGCTTGGATCTTCATTTTCTTCATATTCAACGAACATCCTTCTTTCTCCGGTCATGTGGTTGTTGCATCCACTATCTAGCACCCATTTTGATCCACCAGAGGATTAGGCCTGCAAAAACAAATTACGCATTGGTTTTAGGTACCCAAGCTTGCTTGGGTCCTTTGAGGTTAGTTACAAGTAATTTGGGCACCCACACATGAGACTTGGTGTTCCCATGGCGTGGACCAACATGTTTAGCATAAACTCTACCAAAATTATTTTTCATGAGAACATATGATGTGTCAAAAGTTCTAAATAATAGTTGTTGTTCATATGTGTTAACATGTTTGGACTTATCAACATTATTAGGCATTCTAGCTTGAGAGGAGTTTCTCTTGACAAAAGCAATGTGTTCCTTGTTATTCTTGTGGCTTCTAGCATTTTGCTTTTCACCATAAGAATACCCAATGCCATATTGACATTAGGAGGTCTTGTGGCCAAGTATGCACTGCATGCATACTTGACCTTCTCCTTGTCAAATATGCCACTACGGGAAGGATGCTTGTCCTTTGTCAAGTTCGACTTATCCTTCAAGTTAGTGTAAATTGTAGCACATGCACAAGTAATAGTAGTTTCAGATTTTAAGTGTTGAGAAGGTGAGCTTGAAGAGGATGAAGGGTGACCTTGTTTGAGTGACTCAACTTGTACCTCAAGGATCTTGTTAACTTTGGTTAAGTTAGCAAGTTCATCCTTGATGATTACATTTGAGTCGCTTAACTTCAAGCAAGCTTCCTTGCTTGAAGCTAACTCAAGTTCTAGTGACTTGCTTTGCTCTTTTTCAAGTTCAAGGAGCTTTTTGATCTTAAGATATTCCTCCTTTTGAAGGATGATCATATCTTCTTGGCGATCAATAAGCTCCTCCTTATCAACAAGCTTATCCATCAAGAATTTCATTTTTGCAGCAGTTTTCTTATCTAAGCCAACAAGCATATCTTCATCATCACTATAAGTTTCACTATCGCTAGAGAAAGAATGTGAAGAGGAAGATTTAGTTGTTACCTTTCTTTTACCTTTCGCCATTAGACATTTGTCGTCGTCCTTCCTTGCGCCAATAGTTGGGAAGAGGGTGGATTTCTTGGTTGTCTTCTTAATGGCTATGCTAGCAATCTCCTCTTCCTCTTCGGATGAGGACTCATCATTGGAGTCCCACTCCTTTCCTAGGTGCGCCTGTCCAATTTGCTTTTTCTTCCTGGACATCTTCTTGGGTTGAAGCTTTGTATCCTTGGTCTTCTTCTTGTTTTCTTCATAAAGACAATCAACTATAAAGTGATCGTAATCACTACAATTATAACAAGTGCGCCTCAACTTAGGTATTGATTTGTCTTTGTGTCTTCCTTTATTTGATCTACCACCTTGTCTTCTCTTCATCATCTTCTTGAATTTCTTCATAAAGAGGATCATATCTTTTTCATCTATATCGTTGATTTCATCGCCGCTGTCCTCTTCTTGTTGAGCTTCTCGAGCTTCTTTTGACATAGGCTTGCAAGTGGACTTCAAAGTGACTCCTTTCTTCTTTATCGAAGTGAGGTCGGCAATCTCTTTGACATGTTTTGCTTGCTTCTCCATCATCTCGAAATTGATGATCTTTCCAAGCAATTCATTCGGAGTCATTTTCTGATACCCGGGGCTTTCTTTAATCATCAAACATAGGGTTACGTTGTGAGGCATGAAGGCTCTGAGAATTAGCTTCACCACCTCGTGATCATTCCACTTTTTGCTTCCATAGGCTCAAACTTTATTGATGAGAGTATTCAACCGGTTGTACATGTCTTGCGGTGACTCATCTTCCTCTATGGCGAATCTTCCCAATTCACCTTCGATCATTTCAATCTTGGCCTCTAGCACATGATGATCGCCTTCATGTGCAGTTTGTAATGTGTCCTATATTTCCTTAGCAATTCTGTGTCCATCCACCTTGGTGAACTCGTCTCGGCTCAATGATGAAGTTATGACAGCCGCAGCTTGAGCGTCCCGATGAATAGCTTGCTCTTGACTTGGTGTGAGCTCTTCATCGTCATCCGGGATATCTATCCTTGTAACCACTATATGCCACAAGCTGGAGTTAAGTGATATTAATTGCATCTTCATATTTTGCCTCCACATTGAATAATAATTGTCATCAAAGTATGGGGCTTTTCCTAGAGGAATTTATAAATAATGATTATTGTTTGAATTTAGACGATCATAGTTAAAAGGATATCAAGAGTAGTCAGTGTGACTACTCCCCTTCTTCTTCTTCTCCTCATCGATATTTATCTTCCCTTTGGAGAGTGCCTTCTTCCTTAGGAGCGCCTTGAGTTCAAGCATCTCCTCATCATCATCCTCGAAGTCTTTGATGGCGTCGAGGAGCTTCTCTAACTTCCGAGTCTTTTTCATCTTCAACCTTCTCTTGGTTGAAGTTCTTGTGCGCATCCTTAATGTCCGACATCTTCTCTTCGAGTGATTAGTCTCTTTTGAAGAGACTTGCTCCGATACCAATTGAATGTAGCCTAGAGGAGGGGGTGAATAGGCTTTTTGAACATTTGTCCGAATATGAAACACTTAGCAACCTGATCAAACACAGAGAAATCAGACTAGTCCGGTGTATGCGGACTAGATTGATCACGTTTGATCAATGATTTCAATCAAAGTACTCTATGCAGTGAAAATTGAGTTGTAACTTGAATGTATTGATTCAATGAAACTAGATGTGGCACAAGTTAACTTTAGTTTCAAAGTTTTAACGTAAGTTGAACAAGATTGAGCAAACCCTAGATTATAATGAATAGTAAGAATAAAAGCAAAGGACACAAAAATTTTATCCCATGGTTCGATTCCACAGAGGAAATCTACGTCCACGTTGAGGAGCCCACATAGGACCGGTTCTTCACCAACCCTACCCTTTTCGAATCGCCACGAAGGCCGATTCTCTTCCACTAATCATAAAGGGGGTAAATAACCGTGTTCAAGGGGACTTCTCACAAGTTGAGGGCTCCCCAAGATTTACAAATCGAAACACCACCAAACACACTTGAATAGTATGCAATGAAACAACGAGAGTGTGTGAGAGAATCAAACCCAAGAGCTCAAGATGTGAAGAATGTGTCCCTCCTTTGATCTATGGTTAATCCTCAAGGATTTGATCTTTGTTGCGTTGGATTGTATGGAGAGATGTGTTTTCTGAGCTCTTGGAAGGTGTGACAGCGCAGGGGGTCGAGAGTGATCATAGTAGGTCCATTCACCTCTATTTATACTAGGGTTTCCAAAGGTTACCGTTAGGGTTTACAAGGTACGGACTAGTCCGTGGTGGATTCCAGACTAGTCTGGTGTGTGGCGTGTGAGAAACCCTAAGTGTCCTGAATTATCGGACTTGTCCGATATTTGGCGGACTAGTCCGATTTTGTTTCTGGAGATGTTCGAACTAGTCCGGCAAACATCAGTCTAGTCCGGCATGGTGAATCCCTTAGTGAATTGAGGACAAGTCCGCACCTGGAGTACTTGTCTGATTTTAGTCAGAGAGATTATCGAACTAGTCCGGACAATATCGAACTAGTCCGGTCAATATCGGACTAGTCTGGTGTTGTGAAATTTTGAGAGGCTAAGGACAAGTCAAAAATTGGACAGTGAGGATTTTGGACTAGTCTGTGGAATATCAGACTTGTCCGATGTTGATCAGAGGCATTATCAGACTAGTACGGACGTTATCGGACTAGTCCGTTGCGAACAAGTCTGCAGTGGGTGGACTTGTTCAATCCTGGACAGAGAGATTATCGAACTAGTCCGGTGAACATCGGGCTAGTCCGGACCTGTGTAAACTTGTGCAGTGAGTGTTTTCTTTTGTTTGAGCTCTTGGGGTGTGTTCCAACACACTCCATACACAAAGAGTATTCTATTCATCTCTTGAGCTTTTTTCAACTTGATTCCTCACTCTCCTTTCTTTTTGCGCTTTCTTCATAATTTTATTAAAACTTGTGCTCTTCTCAACAATTTGGTTAGGATCTCATTTATTTATCATAAATCAACCAAAACTCACAAGTAACGCCTAGATGCACTTTCAATGACAATCCCATCATTTATGTACGAGTCGAGTTTTGCACCCGATGGATGCGGGTGAGGATTTTCACATAATTCTAATCCGCAGCCGACCTGATGTGTTACGAGTACACGTGCAGATTTATTTTTTACTCGTAGGTATCCATCAAGTACTCCAAACAGTAATTTGATCCATTTCACAACCCATAATGGGCCAGAAAATGACCTCATCCGATCCCCCAACCGGCCGACGGATGCGGATTGTCTGATGTTAGGATGTTTACTGCACATCATACAATACACACACATCCACTGTTGCTTGAATCAACGCTGCTGTCTGCTGGTGTCTTGTTTTTTTTTAAAGTGTTGCTCAAATGTGCAGCCAAAACTTGAAGAAAAATATGTTGACTGCTTTGTTTTGCTGTTAAAAATTAATATAGGAGCTGCTCTATTCTTCCTCATGTTACCCTTGCAAAAGAAAAACAAAGCAAATCAAAGGACACAGAAACTCGTGGGTACAAAATGATATGTGAATGCAAGTGAAAGAAAATTAACTTGGATTTTACAAAGTTATTTGTTATTTTACACTAATATGAAAAAATAGTACAAGAAATAACTTATCGCCCCTATTCTATTAAAATTCATTTTTAGAATTGTCCAAAATAAAACTTATCTAACTTTGACTTAATTTATAGAAAAAATATTAACATATATCACATAAAAATACACTATGAAGATAGAATTCATGATGAATGTAATGATACTCATATGATGTTACGAAAATTAATGGTTTTTTTACAAATATGGTCAAAGTTCAATTGGTTTGACTTGGACCAACTCTAAAGATAGAGGTTGAATGGTATCAAGAGAGTACATATTAATACCATCTTACATTTTGCTGATATTTATCTGGAAGTTATTTGTTGCACTGTTTTTTTTTGTATTAGTGTAAAATAACAAACAACTTAGTGACTTTAAATTTATTTATTTCTCTGTTATTTACATATTATTTTGTTCAAGTAGTATAACAAGTTTCACATGGAGACTGAAAGTGCATCTAGACATCACTGTGAGTTTTGGATGATTGATGACGATAATTAAGAGGCTAATGAGCTGAGTTAATCTTAAGCACATGTGTGACAATTGAAATGAGACAAAATCTCTCAAAAAGAAAAAGGTTGAAATGGACATCGAAGACTCAAGCATAGAAATTAAGATTTCTATTGTGCGAGGGTGTGTGTATCAAGTGCAATGAGATCATCGAAGAGGGCTCAAAGCCGTGGTTGAGAAAAAACCTAAGTGAGAAACCTTTGTGAGAGAATCCCAGGAGATCAGACTAGTCTGGGTTGGCCAGATTAGTCCGATTTGGGACAGACTAAAGGTCTCTGTTTCAGTTCGAGCTTGTCCGTGTGGGTACGGACTAGTCCGTTCTGCCTTGGTGAGAGTTTATGGAGCTAAGTCTTGGGAGGTCGGACTTGTCCGCCACAGAGGCTGGACTAGTCTGGACCCCCCAGAGTAGTTCGTTTTGAAGTGGACTAAAGGTTTCTGTTCCAGTTCGGACTTGTCCGTTTGGGTATGGACTAGTCCGTTCTTCCTTAGTGTGAGATCCCAAAGCTAAGTCCTGGGAGGTTGGACTTGTCCACCTCAGGGGTCGGACTAGTCTAGACACCCCCAGAGTAGTCCATTTTTAGCCGGACTAAACCGTTCTGTTCCACTTCGGACTAGTCCATTGTTGGTCGGACTAGTCCAGATTGCCATGATCATTTGAAATTCAAACGTTTGGTGGGAACGTCACCTCTTTTGTCGAGGTGCGATGTCGAGTTGTCAGTGGTCCCAAAGGGCCGGACTAGTCTATGGTCATGGATCGGACTAGTCCGGACTTTGGTGGTTGCAACGGTTAGTTGTTGGAATGTAACACCCTCATTTTCATGCATCATGCCCTACATACATTCATATACATGTTTAACATTAACCCCCATCAAGAGGAACAAGTTTAAAATTGATTTCGAACAAAACTGCACTTAAAATGTTGAAAAGTGCGGACTAGTCCGATTTTAGTGAGGACTAGTCCGATTTCTCTCTGACTAAAAACGGACTTGTCCGATTTTGCTGTGGACTAGTCCAATTTTGCCTCTGGAAACTTTCATACTTGTCCGATTTTATGCGGACTAGTCCGATATTCCAAGAATCCTTGAAAAATTGCTAAGTCCCTGGACTTTTCCGGACTAGTCCAGTGTTCCAGCAGACATGTCTGATTTCCTCTCTGACTAAAGTCAGACTTGTCTGATTTTAGGCCAGACTTGTCTGATTTTCTCTTTGTACATTTTCGGACTAGTTCGGTCTTTTTTGGACTTGTACGATATTTTGCGACTCTGAATTGATCTTTTGTTTTACGACTTGTTTCTTGGGTTTCACGTTGAGTGAGCCTAGGGACGTCATGCCTAACTCTTTTAGAGCCCATGTGGGACTCTAAACCGGCCTCTACTCATCTCAAACTTGAAATCCATCTAACCCTAGCCTCCACCTCTATATAAACAGGCCCACCCCTTGGCTTGACATCTATTTGCCACTTTTCCACCCCAAACAAACCCTAGTTCGTGGAGAGCCGCCATCAAGGAGGGAGGAGGAGATCCCAAGCAAGAAGAAGAGGAGAAGGAAACGAAAGAGGATCAAGATCTCCATCAAGTTTCGTTCTTCATCACCAATTCATCTCCAAGTTCATCATCAACCCTAGATCATCAAGATCCAAGTGCTACCTCCAAGATCCTTGATTCTTTGGAGTTCTAAACACCTGGTATACCTTCTATTCTCTTTTCCTTACGTGAATTTGACCCCTAATCTTCAAATTCACGTCAATCTATAAAACCCTAGTTCGCTAGTTCTGTGAATTGAGGACTAGTCTGGCCTTCTGCAGGCTAGTCCGTTTTTCCTGACTAAATTATGTTGAATTATTCTAAAAGTAGATCTAATCACATCCAAACCTGTATAAACTTGTTAAAAGCTATTAGAACTAGTTAGTGATCATTAAAAGCAATATATTAACAAGTCCTACCTTGCATTTGCATCAATCATGCATGTCATGTCATATTGAGTAGTATTTGTGCACTCTTTGATTGTGTTTCTTGTCTTGTATGTTTATTGTGCGGATTAGATGGATTTGCTCTAGAGAGTGCTGCTGAGGATCTACAACACCAAGAGTTTGAAGGCTTTGACCCTAATCAACAACAAGAGCAAGGCAAGTGTCCTTGAAGCATATTGGTCCTGTTTTGACATAAATGTTTTGTTTGCAAAACTCCATATTTGTGTCAATTTGATGGGAACCCTATGGTAGGAAGTTTACTAGTTTTGTTAACCACCCTTGTCACCTGGAATATATGGTAGAGAGTCGGGAAGGTTTTTTTACCTTTTTGCTTCGCTTAATTAACTGGGATGGGAAAACAACTATACCACTCAACTTAATTATGCATGGATGAGATTATGGTTAACATGAATTGGTTAATATGATATGGTAATGGGTGATCTAAGCAAGCCTGGTATGTGGATGGGTTTGATGTTATGGTGGTTTTGCTTGCTTTAGATCTAAGGACCGGTTAGTGGAGCGACCATCCAATATTTATAGTGCCACCACGAGGCCAAGTATGGGTGCGGCGTAGCTGATTAATTAGGGATTTGCCAGTGCTATTTGGACCATTAAGGATGCTCGGGGAAGGGGTAGTCGAATTGGGTTTGTTGATGATTGGTGGGACTACCCTGGGATCTGAATGGCTCAAGAGGGGGCCCTTGGTTGAAGATGTGCTCAGTTGGAGGCATCACCACCGGTGAAACCTCAGTGGAGTCTAAATAGGCTAGTAATCCCTTTGTAAAGGCTATTTTGTGATCTCTTGGCCACAGACCTACAGAAGTGTGAGACGACATAATTGAGATTCTATAGTCATCGAAAGGTGATAAAATCATAAACACGTGGGTAAAGCGGTACAACCTCTGCAGAGTGTGTCTAAACTATCATGATAGTTGTGATCCCGGTTATGAGCAACCTGGACCCTCACATGATTAGAGGGAACTTGGTATTGGGATGGTATTTGGGATGGTTATGGTTTGGTAATGGTTATGGCTTTTATGGATTAATTTTTTGTATTGGATATGATTATTGGCAATGGTGAAATCTGGAAATATGGATGATGGACATGGAAGATGGACTGGTATTATGATGTTAATTATGGTTTATAATGGGTTTACTTCACATACATATAATATATTGCTTTTCAAATGTTTTAATGTACTTTTCAGCACTTAGCCATTGTTATATTCATCATTTGAATCAGCCACATGTCATACTTTCCACACTTGTTGAGTACGACATGTACTCACTCTTGCAATCCCCCCAACAGTTGCAGGTCAGAATTGTGAGTTTAATGGCGATAATGTAGAGTTCTAGGCCGTGTCTACCGTCAGCTTGCATGTGGTGTTTTGGAGCTGCGCTATCCCTTTTGCTTAGTTGCTTATTTAGTTTATTCTTACTGCATTAGTTGAACTTGTCCTTAATATTCATTAGAACTTGTATTCGAGGATAATATGGTTTCTGTAATAAAATTTGGTTAATTAATCTTGTTCTGTGGTAATTTTCTGTATACTCTTTTGTGAATGCACTCGTGTATGTGTGTTGAACGTCATGGGCACAAATATGTGTTCACTTGGTTCATTTTTCGGAATTGGGTGTCACACGGGACCTCTATAAAAAAGGGACCCCCGGTCCCATTTGAAATATATGGAACCCTAGCGCCGCCACAACCATCCTTGAGCCTTCCAAAGCCTTCTACTCTGCCTACTTGCCCTCTAAGACCAAATCTTGAGAAGATTAGGGTTTGGGAAGGAGGGTGAAGGAAGATCATCGTGCTTTGGCTCTCGGTTCGATCTCTTGCACTTGGTATTGCATTTTGTGGCTTGTGTGAGTTGAGCTTCATGTGCTCCTTGCTGTATTCATTTGTGGGAGCCTCAACTTGTGAGCAGCCCCAAAAACTCGGTGATTACCTATTTGTGATAGTGGAAACCAAGTCAACCATTTGTGGTGGCTTGATGAGAAGAGAGTCAAGTGAGACCCGGTCCTTGTGTGGACTTCTCAACGTGTATGTAGACTTCTTTGTGGAGCTGAACCACGAGATAAATCATGTCTCTCTTCTTGCTTTACTTTTCGGTATTCACTTGAATTGCTTTTAGAGTTTATATCATTCTTTGCATTGTTCTTCATTGAAATCTTGCAACCTAATTGTTTACATTTGTTAATCTAAGTTGTATTAGGTTGCTAGACCTTACATCTATCTTTCGTTGACCTAAATTTCGCAAATAGCTTGTAGAAATCAAGTTTTTAGATTTTCACCACGTGCTAAGCAGACTAGTCCGGCCCAGACCAGACTAGTCCGACCTCAGAGTTTTAATCTCGTTTGATTAAGTAATTTCATGTCATATTGCCTATTCACCCCCCTCTAAGCGACTTTTAATTGGTATCAGAGAAGATCTCTCCATCAACAGTCTAACCACTCGGAGAGAAGATGGTTGGAAGGGGTGAAAACGAGGTTCTAGTGATTGTTGATGGAGACAACAAGACGAAGAACATCGATGTACTTCAAGATGATCCAAATGATGATGAAGAAGTCCTCTAACTCAAGGAACAACTTCGTGAGAAGCTAGGTCTTCCCAAGAAGGAGACCAAGGTGATCGGTCCAATCAATAATGACAATGGGAGTAGTTCACAAGACTACTCCTGATATCCTTACAACTATGAGCACTTAACTTCTAGCAATCATTATTTGTCTATTTCTATTGGGAAACCTCTCCAATTTGATGGAAATGATTACTCTATGTGGAAGCATAACATAAATATGCATCTCATTTCCTTAAACCCTAGCTTGTGGCAAATTGTATGGATAGGTGTTCATCTTCCCAAGAATGAGGAAGACATTACCCCAGAGCAAGCCGTCCTACTCCACCGCAATGCTCAAGCGGTTGGAGTGATCACCTCCTCCTTGACTCGAGAGGAGTTCAACCAAATTTTTGGGTTGAAGGTTGCCAAGGACATATGAGACACGCTCAAGACAGCACATGAGGGAAATCGTGTCATTACAAAGGCAAAAATCGAGATGATGGAGGAATAACTTCGGAGGTTCACTATCATGGATGGTAAGACCCCCAAAGACATGTACAACCACCTCAAAGTCCTCATCAACAAGAGCCACTCTTATGGACGCACTCGTTGGACGGTGTGAGACCTATGTGTGCTGAATACATTGGCTTTGACGATAAAAGTTTGGAATACTACCAAAACACCTTTTCATCAAGGTCCGACTCTAGGTTCGATCTTCTTCAAGGTCCGACGATAGGTCCGGATTGTTTTGGGTAGCTCCGGCAAGGTCCGAGTTGTTTTGGCTAGGTCCGACTTACTTTGTCTAGGTCCGACATGTTTTGGATAGGTCCGACTTACTTTGTCTAGGTACGACATGTTTTGGCTAGGTCCGACTTGCTATGGCTAGGTCTGACATGTTTTTGCTAAGTCTGGCACTAGGTCTGATTAGCTTTGGTAAGCTCCGGCGCTAGGTCTGACTAGCTTTAGTAAGCTCCTGTGCTAGGTCCTACTAGCTTTGGTCAGCTCCGTTTCAAGGTTCGGTTAGCTTTGGCGAGGTCCGGTGCTAGTTTATAATGGTTCTGCTTTTACTTTGAATTGATTCGAACTTGCTTTACATCTAAGGAAAGTTTGCTTAATATTATTTTTCTAAGTTTTTGGTTTGTTTTGGTGGTTATGGTTGATATCTTTTTGCTATGGTTTGCAACATTCTTACGTGAGGTGCTCAAGTAAGGTGTTGTGGTTATCGGAACTAACGAGAGTCAAGTCGAGGGCTTGTGCTCGGAAGTATCAGTAGTTTATTCATGTGCAGGTGTTGCTTGAGTTCAAGACATGGCTGGTGACGGGATCCATTGAACTAGTCTTAGGGAGAAGATGAGGTTAAACAACCAAGTTCGGGAGGAATTGTGGTTGAGTTGATCGGGAGGTCACGCAGCATGTTTGAATCAAGAACAATGCATATGAAGCTATCATGGAAGTCGTTGGAAGATGTTTGCACATGTGCAAGGAGTGCATGAACGTTTCTACATGGTTCCAAGACGTTATGAAGAGATGTGGACCTAAAGAATTGGTTGGAAAGGTCCAACCGACTAGGTTATGGACTCAGGCTGCAGCTGAGTCGGGTTTGACTCAAATATGGAAAGATTGAGTTGTTTATGATAGGATTTCATGTGGTTCACGAAGTTGGGTTGTTTTAGGAATGTGGGATACGTTCCTAAGGTGTTTGGAAGTCTTAAGATTGCTTCTATCTGCGTATGGAAGAGTCTTGGGCAGTTATGGAAAGTTTTGGTTGAATCTGAGTAGGATTTGAGTCCTAGTTAGGATTGGGTTGGCCTAAGGGCTGGTTATATAAGCAAGGGGGGACAGAGCTCATGGGAGACAACTTTGGGGTTGTTACTCTTGTGGTTTGATCAATAAATTTGTAGTTTAAAGGAACTTTTGTGCCTTGTTCATCCGACTTGTTTCAGACAAGTTTTTCTTGTTGAGTTTCTGCACAACACTATCTTGCTTTGGTGGTTTTATCATAACTTGAGTTGTATAGATCCAATTGACGTGACTATTTTTGAGTTGTCTTCACAACTTGATTATCTATCATATGTAAAAATTTTGTGGTCATTGGATTCGTGGTTTTGGATCTACACGAGTTTTTTGCAGTGTTGCAGATCTGGTTTTTCTCGGGTAGAACAGATTGACCTTCATTCAATCTTTCAATAATAACTTGAGTTTTTCTCGACGGATATTTTTGATTCTTGTTATGATGTCTTCGTAACTTTATTGTCCACAATCTATACTGGTTTTTTCACGATTGATCATGTTTAGATTAGTCACACACACAATTTCTTAACAGATTAATTTTCTACCGAGGGGTTTTTGTTGTTTCCGCTGAAAAAGTTTAAATCTACCATTCACCCCCCTCTGGTAGCTTTTCACGTGCTCTTCGATCCTACAATTGGTATCAAAGCCACGGGGTTATAATCTTTATGATTTGCACGTGTTTTTGACTCCATCATGGAGAAATACTCTGCAAAAACCTTGTGTCTTTAGTGGTATTGATTTTCAGGTTTGAAAGGCACATATGGAAGCTTTTATCTAGGCACAAGGCTTCACAATATGGAAAAAGGTGTACAAGCCTTATGACGTGCCATCGAACGATAAATTACAGCTACAAACATGAGAGATATCAACAACAATAACAAGGCCCGCAACATGATCATACAAGGATTAACTCAAAGCGACTTTGACTGTGTTGCTCCCCTCCGATCTGCATACGATATGTGGAAAGCACTCTTCAAATACCACGAAGGATCCAACATGATCAAGGAGGTAAGGCAAGACATGTTCCAAAAGGAGTACATGCGCTTTGAGATGCAACCAGGTGAGTCTATCGACGATCTCTTTGCTCACTTTAATAAAATTCTCAGCAACTTGCGTAGCATCAGTGTTAATTTTTCAGATGTTGAGAATGCTAGGCAATTACTAAGTGAATTAGACATGTCGATTTGGGAGATGAAAGTCACATCTATTCATGAATCTACTGTCATGAGTACACTTACTTTAGATTTTCTATATTCTAAATTAAAAACTCATAAAATTGACATAATCTCACGGAAGAACCCCAACAAGACTCTTGCATTTGTTTCTCAACATGACATTCCTAGCTTCGACCAATCTTCTTCTTGTGGAACACTTGCTTTGTTTTCCTCTCTAACCCTTGAACAAATTGAAGAGTTTCCAGGGGAAGAACTTGCACTCATCTCTACTCGGTTCTCAAAAGCATTGCAAAATGTGAGAACTATAAGGAGAGGAAGTGTTGGACCTCAACGATGTTTCAAATGTGGTAAGACATGACATTTTTGTTTGGATTGTCCTAACCTTTCAGGTCCTACTTCCCGGGAAGAAAAACAAACAAGGACAAGACACTCCTCTGCTAACGATAAAAAAGGGTTTTACAGGTTGCCAACTGGTGAACAGCTTTATCTCTGCACTTCAGGAACATGGCTCAAGCTACGTGGACATTGGAAGTGACAAATATGAAGATGATTTGGCAAACTTGTGCTTCATGGCGGGCAAATCAAGATCAAGTATGGAGGAGGCAGAACACAACAGCGATAATGAAGAGGTATGTCCTACTTGCGAAGAAATGTGTGATCCTATTTCTCGTGCCACTGTCATAGTTAAGAAAAAGGACAAAAAACTTAGGGATAATGCTATTAAAATTGAGTCACTAGAATATGAAATTAATCGTTTGAAATATTTTATTCCTAGTGATGATTCTTGTTCCTCATGTGATTTAATATATGAACAGTTGTCCTCTCTAAGAAGTGCACACACCTCCACACTTGATAAACTTGAACTTGAAATTGAAAAGAACAAAAAGCTTGCTGCACTTAATGATAAAAATTTGAAAGATGCTTGCTGTTCTACAATTGATTTGCCTTGTTCTACTTGTGATGATCTTGATAAGAAACTACAAGATGTTATGAATGAAATTTCTATATTGAACAATGCTTTACGTTCTCATAAAGTTAAATATTGTTCTAATTGCAAATTAAAAGGAAGACCGACATCGGACACAACAAACTTTCGAGCACCCAGTTCATTTAGCCTCTTAATCGAGGGAAAGAAAATAGAGGTCAGCTGCAAACAAGAGCAAGCGACACAAAACTACAGTAGGGAGAAATTGGCGGAACCTTCAAATAAAATGTCAGATTGGAAACCAACACGTCCTGAAAGTATGAAGGATCAGGCTTCTCTCGTCCAAAGAGGTACTGACTTCATGTGAAAATTGCCTTGATCTGTCCAATAAACTTGATGACATGCATAGGACATTAGATTGGTTCTGTAATGCAAATAAGAACCTAAACATGCTGCTGAATTTTTTCAAGCCTTGTAATGATAAAACTGGTTTAGGTTTTGATTCTCATGCTCATGCTAAGGCACATTCACCAAAAATTGTAAATTCATTAGGAGGTGATTTGATTCAAATAGCTCCTAAATAAAAAGAAGTGGTTTTCAAATCTGCAGCGGTGTTGTCTCATTCGGTTGTTAACAAAATTGTTGCTTGCTCATCTAGACATGAACACAAAGTTAAATTTCATTGTATCTATTGTGGTAGAGATGGTCATGTCATAGATTTTTGTTATATACTAGCTAAACAACAGAAAAAGGAATGAATAATTGCTAGATCTCATAACTTTCATGCAAAATTGCTATAATGAGTCAAAAATATGTAAAGTGTGCTCCCAAACCTACTGTTTTTCGTCCTACACATGTAACAGCTCATAGGCCAGTAGTTGGGTAAAAGAATTCTCAAAATTTGGCTCATAAACCTGCTGTTTTGTCTCAGCTTTCGCGTGTTTTTCCTGCTGCATGTCGTTTAACTCAGTACTGGATTCCTAAATGTCTTTTGACTAACCCCAGTATTGAGTCATCGATGTATTGTGCTTCTATGTAGGTTACACGCTCGAGGAAGGAGAACATTTGGATTGTAGATTCAGGATGCTCACGCCACATGACCGGTAACAAAGAATGGTTCTCCTCTCTTTTTTTGTGTCACATGTAGAGAATGTTACTTTTGCTGATAATTCTTCAACTCCTATAATTACTAAGGGTTCGGTTAGAGTAAATGATCACTACACCCTGAAGAATGTGGCACTTGTCAAAAATTTGAAATACAACTTGCTTTCTGTTTCACAATTGCTATATGAAAATCCGGAAATTTTTAGTAAAAATGGCTACAAAATTGTAGGTTCAAATAGTGATCTTATTTTTAACATGTCTCGGTTTGAAAGAGTTTTTAAAGCTGATTTTGATATGTCTTCTTATAAGCATAGGTGTCTTGTAGCTAATGATTCCAAAGACTTATATTTTTTGCATCGTAGACTTGGTCATGTAGGCTTTGATCATCTCACGCATGTTAGTGCTCTTGATCGCGTACGCGGGCTGCAATTGCAACCGCTTGTTATGTATCAAATCATGTTTTCGTGCGTGCTATGCTAGGTAAATCACCATATGAACTTCGATTTGGACATAGGCCTAGTGTCACACACTTTCAAGTCTTTGGTTGTTTATGCTTTGTTAAGAAACATGGTAATCTTTATAAATTTGAAGCTAGATATGTTGATGGCATGTTTCTTGGTTATCCATCTCATACTAGAGGCTATTGTGTGCTTTTACTTGACATTAACAAAATTGTAGAGACTTGTGAGGTTTCTTTTGATGAAGCTAGCCCAGGTACTAGCTTTAATATTACAAGTCCAGATCCATATCCGCAGGGGGGAGTATTTTCATCAAAGAAGATGAAGAAGTGGTGTTGTTGCCCGAAATTTCAGAAGCAAATGACGTTGATCACGCTGCTAATTTTGCACCACAACTAGCACCAACAACTACTGCAGCTGATATACATCGTCCTCAAGCCACAAGTTCTTCGATCTATGATGAACATAAAGAACAAGAAGCTTGTGAAGTGTCTACTCCCCTCTGAATCCTCAAAAGTTATCCTCCACAACAAATCATTTGGAGCTTGCACGAACGAGTCACACGATCCAGGTTTTGCGATCCAAACTCTCACGCTCATTATGCTTTTGTTGCTTCTTTTGAACCAAAAGATATATCACACGCATTCACTAATGAATCTTGGGTTATTGCCATGCAAGAAGAGTTACAAAATTTTGAAAGAAATAATGTTTGGAAACTTGTACCTCCACCTCAAGGTCACACTTTAGTTGGAACTAAATGGGTGTTTAATAATAAACAAAGTGAGGATGGGGTTGTGGTTAGGAATAAGGCTATATTGGTTGCTCAAGGTTTCACAGAAATTGAAGGTCTAGATTTTGATGAAACTTTTGCTCCTATTGCTAGATTAGAAGCTATAAGAATTTTGTTAGCTTTTGCTGCATCTAAAGGTTTCAAGTTATATCAAATGGATGTTAAAAGTTTTTTTCTTAATGGCTACATAGATGAGAAGGTTTTTGTCAAGCAACCATCGGATTTTGAAAATCCAGATTTTCCTAATCATGTTTACAAACTTTCCAAATGATGAGTTCATAATTTAAGATGAGTATGATGGGAGAACTCACGTACATTTTGGGCTGCAAATAAAGCAAACCAAGGAGGGTATCTTTGTGCATCAAACGAAGTATACAAAAGACCTCCTAAGGCACTTCAACATGGACCAAAGCAATCCTCTTCGAACACCAATAGGAACAGCCACAACACTTGAACTTGATGAAAATGGTGAATCCATGGATCAAAAAGAATATTAAAGCATGATTGAATCACTTTTGTACCTCACGACATCAAGACCGGATATACAATTCAACGTATGTCTTTGTGCACGGTTTCAAGCTTCTGCATGTACTTCACATCGTCAAGCCGTCAAAAGAATTCTCAGGTACTTACATGCCTTTGAAAGCTTTTTCGGATGCTGATTTTTGGGGTTGTAGGATTGATAGGGAAAGTACTGTAGGTGCATGTCATTTTCTTGGTTATTCAATTGTTGTTTGGTCCTCTAGAAAACAAAGTTCAGTTGCACAATCGACAGCCGAATCTGAATATGTAGCTGCTGCTAGCGCTTGCTCACAAATTCTTTAGATTGTTCAAACTCTTAAGGACTATGGGATTCATCTAGATAGTGTTTCATTGTTTTGTGATAACACTAGTGCTATTTCCATTGCTAAAAACCCTGTGCAACATTCTAGAACAAAGCACATTGATATTAGGTATCACTTTCTTCATGATAATGTTGAAAAAAAACATTGTATTTCACCATGTAGATACTGAATAACAATTGGCTGACATTTTTACAAAACCTTTGGATTTCACTCGTTTTTCTTTTATTCGTAGTGAAATAGGGGTTATGCATCCTATGGCTTAAATTGGGGGGGGGGAGTTTTGAAATTTGATAAGTCTATGTGTGAATCTGAAATTAAAATAATATGAGCATAGTATTTCATACATATATGACTTTGTGATTCCTTTTACATAATGAAAGTTCTTACTACATTACTCGTGTTATACATTTTGTAGTTTTTGCAATGACTAGTAATTAGAATAATTACCTACACTAAATCTAGTCATGATCAAATTTTCTTGCTGTTTTGAACTTGTTGCATCATCACAAGTGCTTATAATCATAAAGACTTAATCAAGTAATCAACTAACATGTTGAATTTTTATGATCAAATGAAAAATTGAGAAAAGATCAATAGAATATGCATGCATCACACTTCTTCTTTTGAGATGGCTTATCATTGCACTTATATATGAATTTGGAAGAAGTTGTGTATGACTAAAACCATGTCCTTAAGCTTCTGATTGTCAAATGACATAGGCTTGGCTTGGTTGGTTAGAATAAGGCAGATGCGGCATAGAATCTTTCGCAAATGTTATATGATCAAAATTTGAGCTTTAAATATATTGAAAAATGGAAAATGCAGCAACAAGTGTCATGCTTTCATGTTTTAAAATAGTTAAGTTTGTGAGATCATGACTTGCTTAAATTGAAAATTACACTTGATCTCTAGCATGTCTTACACTACTTTATGTATCTCATTGATGTGACAGTGTAAGTTACTTGATAGTATGACTTGGATGAGCTTTGTTTTATATGTATATGTTATAATGTGCTCATAACAAATTAAAATTTCTCTTTTGTACCTTGTTGAATACATTGTCAAAGGGGGAGAAGTATGCAAGGGAGAAAAATATGTATAGGGGAGAAATTTATTTCTATCTCATTCGATTTTCAAAAAGGGGGAGAAAATGATTTCAAAACTTTTCATGTGAATAAGCAAATGTTTGGATTTTGAGTGATGTTGCCAATGCATTCATCAAGGGGGAGATTATGAGACCTATGTGTGCTGAATACATTGGCTTTGATGATAAAAGTTTTGAATACTACCAAAACACCTTTTCATCAAGGTTCGACTCTAGGTTCGAGCTTCTGCAAGGTCCGATGATAGGTCCGGCTTGTTTTGGGTAGCTCCGACAAGGTCCGACTTGTTTTGGCTAGGTATGACTTACTTTGTCTAGGTCCGACATGTTTCGGCTAGGTCCGACTTACTTTGTCTAGGTACGACATGTTTTGGCTAGGTCCGGCTTGCTATGGCTAGGTTTGACATGTTTTTGCTAAGTCTGGCACTAGGTCTGATTAGCTTTGGTAAGCTCCAGCGCTAGGTCTGACTAGCTTTAGCAAGCTCCTGTGCTAGGTCCTACTAGCTTTGGTAAGCTCCATTTCAAGGTTCGGTTAACTTTGGCGAGGTCCGGTGCTAGTTTATAATGGTTCTGCTTTTACTTTGAATTGATTCGAACTTGCTTTACATCTATGGAAAGTTTGCTTAGTATTCTTTTACTAAGTTTTTGGTGTGTTTTGGTGGTTATGCTTGATACTTTTTCTATGGTTTGCAACATGCTTACGTGAGGTGCTCAAGTAAGGTGTTGTGGTTATCGGAGCTAACAAGAGTCAAGTCGAGGACTTGTGCTCAGAAGTATTAGTTGTTTATTCATGTGCAGTTCTTGCTTGAGTTCAAGACATGGCTGGTGACGGGATCCATTAAACTAGTCTTAGGGAGAAAATGAGGTTCAACAACCAAGTTCGGGAGGAATTGTGGTTGAGTTGATCGGGAGGTCGCGCAACATGTTTGAATCAAGAACAATGCATATGAAGGTATCATGGACATCGTTGAAAGATGTTTGCACGTGTGCAAGGAGTGCATGGACGTGTCTACATGGTTCCAAGACGTGATGAAGAGATGTGGACATAAAGAATTGGTCAGAAAGGTCCAACCGACTAGGTTATGGACTCAGGCTGTGGTTGAGTCGGGTTTGACTCAAATATGGAAAGTTTTGAGTTGGTTATGATAGGATTTTGTGTGGTTCACGAAGTTGGGTTGTTTTAGGAATGTGGGATACGTTCCTAAGGTGTTTGGAAGTCTTAAGATTGCTTCTATCTGCGTATGGAAGAGTCTTGAGCAGTTATGGAAAGTTTCAGTTGAATCTGAGTAGGATTTGAGTCCTAGTTAGGATTGGGTTGGCCTAAGGGTTGGTTATATAAGCAAGAGAGGTCAGAGCTCATGGGAGACAACTTTGGGGCTGTTACTCTTGTGGTTTGATCAATAAAATTCGTAGTTTAAAGGAACTTTTGTGTCTTGTTCGTCCGACTTATTTCAGACAAATGTTTCTCGTCGAGTTTCTGCATAGCACTACCTTGCTTTGGTGGTTTTATCATAACTCGAGTTTTATAGATCCAATTGACGTGATTATTTTTGGGTTGTCTTCACAACTTTATTATCTATCATCTGTAAAAATTTCGCGGTCATTTGATTCGTGGTTTTGGATCTACATGAGTTTCTTTGCAATGTTGCAGATCTGGTTTTTCTCAGGTAGAACAGATTGACCTTCGTTCAATATTTCAATCATAACTTGAGTTTTTCTCGACAGATTTTCGTGATTCTTGTTGTTACATCTTCGTAAATTGATTCTCCACAATCTATAATGCTTTTGTCACAATTGATTATGTTTATATTAGTCGCACACACAATTTCTTAACAGATTAATTTTCTACCGAGGGTTTTTTGTTGCTTCCATTGAAAAAGTCTAAATCTACCATTCACCCCTCCTCATAGCTTTTCACGTGCTCTTCGATCCTACAGACGGACCACAAAGTGGTAAAGAGGATTATTTGAGCATTCATGCCACGGAATGTCGCTCTTTGCTCCTTAATTCGTGAGAGTCCAGAATTTCACAAGATGACTCCGGAAGAAGTGCTAGGGAGAATCATTAACCATGAGATGATGGAGCTCACCTCCTCCAAGAATAAAGATGTTGCATTCAAGGCAACATCATCAAGGTCTCAAGAGCAATAAGAAAGTGATGAAGAGAGCCTCAACACCGATGAGGAGGAGGCGCTCTTCATCAACAAGTTCAAAAGAATGTTTAGAAGGAGAAGAGGAAGTTATCATCATGAAAGCAAGAAAAAAGATAAGTCCAGAACAAGAGCAAAAAGGGCTTGTTATAATTGTGGGAAATATGATCACTTCATTGTGGATTGCCCACATGAAGAAAACGACAAGAAGAAGGAGGACAAGTCCCAAGACAAGAAATACTTCAAGAAGAAGAAGCAATCGGGATAAGCCCATCTCGGGAAGGAGTGGGATTCAAATGAAGACTCCTCCGATGAAGAAGAAGAGAAGATGGCAACAATTGCCATGAAGAAATCAACCACGGAGAACAAGCTCTTCCCTAACTTGGAGAGCTCAAGACCAACATGCCTCATGGTCAAGGAGGAAACAAAGAAGGTTAAATCTAAAGCACTTTCTTCAATTTCATCAGTCGATAATTTTGATAGTGGTAGTGCAAGTGAAGACATGCTTAAAGATATGAGTAAGAGTACATTGAAAAGATTGAAGATATTGTTGTATGAGATATTTAAGAAGAAAAAGATCATCAATCGTTAAGAGGACATGCTCATCCAACAAAGGAGAGATGTCATGAGTTTGGGGAGCTCTTGGAGCTTGAAAGAGAAAGAAGCAATGCACTTGAGCGTGAACTCGCTTTGAGCAAGGAAACTTGTTCAAATCTTTAGAAGACTATAATTGTGCTAAAGAATGAACTTGTTAGCTTGACAGAAGTTAACAAGACTCTTGAAACACAAGTAGAGTCTCTCAAGGGCAATGCACCTTCTTCCTCTGAAAGCTCACCTTCCACAAATGTCAAATCAAAACACCTCAAGCTTGAAAATGCTCTAACTTGATCCTAAAACTAAAAGATGAGCTTAAAGTGGCACAAAACAAGCAAGAACTTAAAGGTGGCATCTTTGACAAGGAGAAGATGGCATGTGCATGTAGTGCATATACCAACGCAAGACATCCTCTTGTCAAGGATGGTCTTGGCTTTTCTAGGGAGAAGAGGCAAAACGCCAAAACTCCCAAGAATGGCAAAGACTTGATTGTTTTTGTCAAAGGAAGTTCATATAATAGTGACAAAGGAAAGAACATTGCTACTTCACATGACATGCCTGAAAAGGAACCTCATCCATTGTTCTATGATTTTAATGCTTTATATGTTTTGTTAAGGAACAAGTTTGGAAGGCCTTATGATAGGTATGTTGGGCCACACCGCAAGAGTCAAAAACCTTGTGTGTGGCTGCCCAAGTGCCTCTTGACTAATATCAAAGGACCCAACACCGCTTGGATACCTAAAGCCAAGGCATAACTCTATTTTTTAGTCATCCTCCTCCGGTGGAACCAAGTGGGTTCTTGATAGTGGATGCACAAATCATATGACCGGAGAGAGGAAGATGTTTGTGGAGTATGAGCAAAATGAAGATTCAAGTAAGGGAATTTATTTTGGGGACAATAGCGTAGGAAAAAAAGTTGGCACCGGTAAAATTGTTATATCCCCTAATCATACTCTTTCCAATGTTTTACATGTCGATTCACTTGATTATAACCTATTGTCCATATCACAACTATGTGACAAAGGTTATAATTGTCTTTTCACTAATGAGGGTGTGGCCGTCACAAGAAGAAGCAACGACTCAATTGCTTTAAAGGTGTCCTCAAGAGAAAGCTCTATCTTGTGGATTTCTCCACGGATAAAGCCCAACTTGACACATGCTTAATTGCAAAAACCAACATGGGATGGCTTTGTCATAGAAGATTAGACCATGTTAGGATGAGGAATTTGCAAAAACTTCTTAAGGGCGAGCACATTCGTGGTTTAAAGAATGTTGTGTTTGAAAATGATAGACCATGTAGCGCATGTCAGACCGGAAAGCAAGTTGGATCTCAACATCTATCCAAGAACATCATGACAACAACAAGACCATTTGAACTTCTACACATGTACCTCTTTGGTCCAATCGCCAACATAAGCATTGGCAGTAACAAATATGGTCTTGTAATTGTTGATGATTCATGTTTCACTTGGGTGTTCTTTTGCATGATAAAAGTCAGACTCAAGGTGTCCTCAAGAAATACTTGAGGAGAGCTCAAAATGAGTTCTCCTTGAGAATCAAAACTATAAGGAATCACAATGGCAACGAATTCAAGAACACTCAAGTTGAAGAGTTTTTGGATGAAGAAGGCATCAAGCATGAGTTCTCGGTCCCCCACGCTCCTCAACAAAATGGGGTGGCCGAGAGGAAGAATAGGACTCTCATTGAGATGTCAAGAACCATGCTTGATGAATACAAGATGTCGGACCAGTTTTGGGCAGAAGCGGTTAACACCGCTTTCCATGCCATAAACTGGTTGTATCTCCATCGCATATTGAAGAAGACTTCGTACAAACTTCTAACCGGTAGCAAACCCAATATTTCCTATTTTCGAGTTCTTAGGAGCAAATGCTATATTCTCAACAAGAAACCTAGGACCTCGAAGTTCGCTTCAAAGTCCAATGAGGGTTTCTTACTTGGTTATGGCTCAAATACTTACGCCTATCGTGTTTTCAAAAATTCCTCTAGAATTGTTGAAGCAACACGTGACGTAGTGTTTCATGAGACTAATGGCTCCCAAGTGAAGAAAGTTGATCGTCATGTGCTAGATCAAGAAGAAGATCCACAAGTGGTGATAGGAAGGATGTCACTTGGAGAAATTCGACCACAAGGACAACCTCAAGACTCAAGTGATCATCTCACACATCAAGCAAACTCTTTCTCAAATAATCAAGCTCAAGACCCTCAAGATGTGCTTTAACAAGATGAAAATGGAGGCATCGATCAAGGGGGAGACGAAGAAAGTGAGGAAGTAGATGATGAAGTTCCAAAAACTCAAGCACCACACCCAAGAGTACATCAAAGCATTCAACGGGACCACCCCGTTGACAACATCCTTGGAGACATCTCCAAGAGGGTAACTATTTGATCTCGTGTTGCAAATTTTTGTGAACATTACTCTTTTGTTTCTTCTTTGGAGCCTCACAAGGTTGAAGAAGCACTACGAGATCCGGATTGGGTGATGGCCATGCAAGAAGGCTTAAAAATTTTGAAAGAAATCAAGTATGTGAGCTCGTGAAGAGGCCAAACGCGAATGTTGTGGGCACCAATTTGGTTTTCCGCAACAAACAAGATGAGCAGGGGGTGGTTACAAGGAACAAAGCACGACTTGTGGCCAAGGGGTACTCACAAGTCGAAGGTTTGGATTCCGATGAAACCTTGGCTTTCATAGCTAGGCTTGAATCAATTCGCATATTACTTGCCTTTGCTAGTCACCATGATTTTAAGCTATACCAAATGGACGTCAATAGTGCATTCATCAATGGTCCAATCAAAGAAGAGGTGTACGTGGAGCAACCCCCCGGCTTTGAAGATCAAGACTTCCCAAACCATATCTACAAATTGCGTAAGACTCTTTATGGCCTCAAACAAGCTCCTAGAGCTTGGTATGAGTGCCTTAGAGACTTCCTAACTCAAAAATGGTTTAAAAATTGGGAAGGCCCATTACACTTTATTCACTAAGCATTTCAATGATGATTTGTTTGTTTGTCAAATATATATCGATGACATTATATTTAGTTCTACTAACAAAACTTTTTGTGATGAGTTTTCCAAGATAATTACCGAAAGGTTTGAGATGTCCATGATGAGTTGAAGTTCTTCCTAGGTTTTCAAGTGAATCAACTCAAGGAAGGCATGTTCATTAGTCAAACAAAGTACGCACAAGATATACTCAAGAAGTTTGACATGGACAAAGTCAAACCCATCAAGACTCCAATGAGAACCAATGGGCACCTTGACCTTAATGAAGATGGTCCAAGTGTGGACTAAAAGATCATTCCATGATAGGTTCATTGCTTTACTTATTTACATCTAGGCTCGATATAATTCTAAGTGTTTGTATGTGTGCTCGATTCCAAGCTGCTCCTAAGGTGTGTCACTTGATCACCGTTAAGAGAATTCTTAGATATTTAGTTCACACACCAAGCCTAGGACTTTGGTACCCCAAGGGCTCTAAGTTTAATGTCATTGGATATTCTGATGCGGATTATGCGGGGTGCAAAGGTGATAGAAAAAAGTACCTCTGGGACTTGCCAATTCCTAGGTAGGTCCCTAGTGTCTTGGTCTTCAAAGAAATAAAACTCCATTGTTCTTTTCACAGCCGAAGGGGAGTATGTCGCCGCTGAAAGTTGTTGTATACAACTTCTTTAGATGCGACAAACTCTTAGGGACTATGGCATAAACTTGCGCTATATCCCTCTCCTAAGTGACAATGAGAGTGCCATTAAAATAGCACACAGTCCAGTTGAACACTAAAGGACCAAACACATTGATGTCCGCCACTATTTCTTGAGAGATCACTCCATCAAAGGAGACATAGTGATTTCCCATGTGAGAACCAAAAAACAATTGGCCGATATCTTCACTAAGCCCTCAGATGAGAAAAGATTTTGCGAACTTAGGAGTGAGCTCAATATCTTAGATTCTCAAAATGTGGCTTGAGTCTTTCACATCTAACTGTTACTTATACTTGATCCAAATTGACCATGCTTGCGAAAAACTCATCTTTCTCTATTTTATACAAAACTATATGAAATTATCGAATCTTTGTAAATTATGGTCATAGTTTGGTTGTTGATTGCTTATTGACCATGTTTGCAGAGTTTTTTTTGTGAAAAAACTAGTCTAAAAGGATCAAATATATGGTGAAAACTCAATATATATGTATTTTTAGTCTTTGGACCGAACTAGTCCGCCCCACTAGATGGACAAATCCAGAGTCCAGCTTCGTTGGGCCTAATGGAGAAGTCCCAAATGGACTTGTCCATCATAGGGCCACACAAGTCTGGCCCGCCCGAGTAGTCTGGACCTAGTACGTAGGTTAGATATGTCGAGGTCTCCAACTGGACTAGTATGGTCCCTAGGGACTTAACCTCCCAGGGAACCCCCCGACCCCTCAGTTTCACACCAACCTCTCTCTCTCTCCTCAAAACGAGAAAACCGCATCCTAAATCGGCGATTTTCGATTCCATCCACCAAAAACTGATTCCAATCCGTGGATTGAAGTCCCAAGGTGTGTGGGAAATCTTCCCCAAACATCCTAGGCCGATTCTTCATCCACATTCGTCGATTTGAAGATTTGAAGAGGTATTCTTGACCTAACCCTAAATCCTTCGAAACTCAAATCTTATAGAAACCTCTTCACAAAAGTTGTTCTATATGTCATTGTGATCCTATCCTTGGAATATTGTGCCCAAATTCGTAGTTTTTGCAAAAAAATCTCAAGATTAGGGTTTTTGTTGTGTACACCGGACTAGTCCGACTACAAGGCGGACAAGTCCGGCACGTGCGGACTAGTCCGTTCCTTAGGCGGACAAGTTCGGTTTTCACGGTGAAAACTCTAACCTTGATCGTTTCTGAGAATTCTAACGTGATATTCAACTTCCTAGGACGCATATACTCTCTTGTTCATCTCTTCTCAGGGACAATGTTGAACCCCGACGACTCTCCTCTATTCGATCTCGTGCATGATGCAGCGAGGCAAGAAACCTATCGTTGTGCTCGTGAGGAGCGAGAACTTGCTATAACTCTCCTCGAATCGAGGAGTGAGGCAAGGAAGGCCAAGAAACAGCAACAAGAGGCTCATAACTCAGCTGCAACCGAGCTAGCCCCAAGGAAGAAGAGGCTTGTGACCATGGGTGAGAAAACAAGAACTCAAGAGGCTAGGGGATAAAACGACAAGGGCAAAGCACCAGTTGAGGAGGCACCAAGGAAGAAAGCACCTGCTGTTAAGAAACCAACCAACAAAACTAAGAAGGGATCCTCTCAACCCATAGGTCCCTTGAGGATGTCCTCACCTGCAAGAAACCTCAATCGTCAAGCTACTATTGAAGCCAATATATTCAAAGGCAAAGGGATGAGAAGGACAAACGACTCAGATTAATTGATGTGTTATCAACGTGAGAAGCACACTGCCGACTCTCGGTTTTGGTGTGACTTCCACTATGACTATTACCGGTTTGTCTACATGACGAAGCAGACTCTAGTCACGGATGCCCAATGGATTGATTGGGAGTATATGGCACAGAAGAATCACATTGCCTTCAATGCGGGAATGAGGCCATAGAGCGCCATGGACTGAAGAAACTTATGGCATTCAAGTATGATTGGAATGTTGAAGTCATCGTGTAGTTCTACTCAACCGTTTACTTTCACGAGGATGGGGATCGGAGTATCACTTGGATGAAAAATGGCGAGCAATAAACTATTACTTATTGGTAGTTTGCCCAGATCCTTGATTTGGAAAGTCAACTTGAGAATGAGATTAACATTTTCAACCTCAAGGCAGTTGATCGGGATGTCTTGGATTACATGTATCCAAGTCATGGAGTTTATTATGAGGCGGGACACATTTAGAATGTCAAGCCTTTTTACAGTGTGCTCCACCGTGTGTTCAGGAAGACAATAGCCCCCAAGGATGGAGATGTGGGCATCATTCAAGGCAATCTAAGACATTTAATGGTGATTATTGATGGAGATGTTCGATTCAATGTGATGGACTACATCTTTGATGACAAATTCAACATTTCTCACACCCCCAACTGATCATGTGGTTATGCATCATATATTATGTACTTGATCGAGAAGGTGTCCGGGCTGACCTTCAAGAAGGATGTCACTCATAGAAGACTTCATCCTCAGATTCCTCCTCCAGAGCCTGTTGCACCAAGAAGGAAGAATGTCGATCCTGCTGCCTCCTCCTATCATCTCGTGGCTTCTCCACCTCCTCCTCCTCCACCACACTCTGGAAGTGGATTCTTCAAGTGCTTCAAGGCACTTTTTTCCTCTTGCTGGAAGGTGGAATTTCGGACTCGTCGCATGGAGCTTCGCCAAGAGAAGTACCTCAAGGATATGTGTGATAAGCTCGAGGTTCCCATGTCTCACGCCACGAAGAGTGATGGAGATCTGACTCCGTTTCCCGAGTTCACCGCCGAAGAACTCACTCAACTTGGTGAAGTTGGCACCTCCACGGCGACACCCTCCAAAGAAGAAGACGATGATGAAGACGTCGAAGATCCATAGGCTACGGAGAGCGACCATGAGTAGCAACAAGACGACGACAACGATGAAGAGTAGATCTCAGGGCTCTCCTCCTCTCTTTTCCTTTTTAGTGTCTTGATGCCAAAAGGGAGAGATATTGGAAGGGGGTAATTAGAGTTTTAAAGTTGTTATCCCTTTTGATCCTATTATGGACTTGTATTATGTTTTAAAACTCTATCATTTCAATTTGTGTGAGACTTAATCTATATTATGGGTTGCATGCACTTTATAATGTTTGTTATGCTTGATTGTGATGTGATTCTTGAAATGGCTTATTTATCACTCATATTCATTGTCTTATCACAAATTATGAATACATCACTTAGGCACCCCACCATAACATGTATATGTATGATAACTCTCTCAAATTCTTCTTTCTTAATGCAAACATTGAGGGGGGGGGGGTTACTCATACACAACATGTTATGGAAAACAATTAATATTCTTTTATTTGTTGAAGCTTAATGTGTTGTCATCAATCACCAAGAAGGGGAGATTGAAAGTGCATCTAGGCATCTTCGTGGGTTTTGGATGATTGATGATGATAATTAAAAGACTAATAAGCTGAGTTGATCTTAAGCACAGGTGTGACGATTGAAATAAGACAAAATCCCTCAAAAAGGAAAAGGTTGAAACGGTCGTTGAAGACTCAAGCATAAAAATTAGGGTTTCTATTGTGTTGTGTTTAGACTAGCCATATCAATGTGAGGGTGTGTATATCAAGTGCAATGAGATCATCAAAGAGGGCTCAAAGTGGTGGTTGAGAGAAAAACCTAAGTGAGAAACCTTTGTGAGAGAATCCCCAGGAGATCGGACTAGTTCGAGTTGGCCAGATTAGTCTGTTTTGGGACATACTAAAGGTCTTTATTCCAGTTCGGACTTGTCTGTTTGGGTACAGAATAGTTCGTTCTGCCTTAGTGTGAGATCTCGAAGCTAAGTCCTGGGAGGCTGGACTTGTCCACCTCAGGGGTCCGACTAGTCCGGACACCCCCAGAGTAGTCCGTTTTCAGGCAGACTAAACATTTTTATTCCACTTCGGACTAGTCTACTTTTGGCCGAACTAGTCCGGGTTGCCATGACCATTTAAAATTCAAACATTTGGCGGAGACATCACCTCTTTTGTCAAGGCGTGACGTCAAGTTGTCAGTAGTCCCAAAGGGCCGGAGTAGTCCGTGGTCATGGACCGGACTAGTCCGGACTTTGGTGATTGCAACGATTAGTTGTCAGGACCTCTAAAAAAGGGACTCCCGGCTCCTATTTGAAATATTTGGAATCCTAGCACCGCCACAACCATCCTTGAGCCTTCCAAAGCCTTCTACTCTGCCTACTTGCCTTCTAAGACCAAATCTTAAGAAGATTAGGTTTTGGGAAGGAGAGTGAAGGAAGATCATCGTGCTTTGGCTCTCGGTTTGATCTCTTGCACTTGGTGTTGCGTTTTGTGGCTTGTGTGAGTTGAGCTCCATGTGCTCCTTGTTGTATTCATTTGTGGGAGCCTCAACTTGTGAGCAGCCCCAAAAATTAGTGATTACCCATTTGTGATAGTGGAAACCAAGTCGGTCATTTGTGGTGGCTTGGTCAGAAGAGGGTCAAGTGAGACTCGGTTCTTGTGTGGACTTCTCAACGTGGATGTAGACTTCTTTGTAAAGCTAAACTACGAGATAAATCATGTCTCTCTTCTCGCTTTATTTTTTTATATTCACTATATCTACGGGTTCAGGTCCCCATCGGCTTTGGCACCCGACTAGTGCGGGTTCAGGTGTAATTTTGCATCCGCGGGTCTGAACCGCACCCGATCCGACGTTTTTTGGATGCGGGTTTGAGTTTAGTTTTGCACTTGGGGGTCCTTGTCAGGCACCAAAATTGTTTAGAAAATACTTTTTATCCATCTAAACAGGTCAGCGGCCCGGCCCAACAGCGCATGCCACCTCTGTTTACTCATTTACTTACCCCGTTCCCGTATAAACCATAGCCTTAAGTCTCTAGTCGTGAACCTACTACTGTCACGTATCTCTCCTACCGCCGTCGTGTACCTCCCCCGTCACCGCTTGCTAGACCCCTTCCCCGTCGACCCCGTCCTCCCTCCGCCCAGGTCGCACTCTGGCAAGTCTGTCACTCCGGATCCGAGACATCAAGCGTCCGCCGCCCCTCGGCTCCTGTGGTTGCCATCGCGGTGCACCTCCACCTCGACGCCTCCCGTTCCCGTCCCTCCTGGGGTCGAGCTCGTGCCTCCGGACCGGAACCCTAACCGAGTAACCACGGCCACTCTGAAAGCGTCAACGGGGTATGTTCGCCCTCTTCAGAACAACGATCCTATTCGATACTACTTCTGAGTTGGTCTGCTGATCTGGTCCTATATGAAATAAAGGAATAAAATTTAACATGTGTTAAACTTGTGTTAAATTTGTGTAATCCGTTTTTACACAAGAATGTACCACTGAGCGCTGAAGTTGTGTTAAATTTGTGTAATCTGTCATAGTTTTAAGTAATACTTGAATTTTTATATGAATACTTATTCTATTAGTTTTATATTATATTAATTCAGGCCCATCGGACACTCGAAATCTACCCAAAACCAGTCGAGTGCGGATGCGGGTCTAAATTTCCACCCGCAGATACGAGTTCTAGTTTTAAACTCCACCGGCGAGTTGTTTCAAATCAAGTAGGTTTCTGTTACACCCATGTGAACCCAACCATTGTCATCCCTACCTCAAACGCTCTCGTCGGTCAGATCTAGTCCCCGTCTCCTCCACCGACAGTCGCCTACCTAGGTCCGCCGTCGTCTTGCCTCGTCGGTCCGCCCACACGCCTCGGTCCGCTGCTGACGTCTCGCTGCATCGCCACCAGCCATCCCTAGGTACGAGGCGTTGGTCCTCGGTTGCTTTTATTTTGTCTTTTTTCATGTTTTCTCGTGCGATCTTCGTTTATCTGCTATCTGCCTTCTCACAGTCCAATCATTCTAGCAGTAGGTTTGTATGGTTCTCAGACAAAGTGAAAGATCTTTCTCTCAATGGCAGTTCAATTAGGCCAAGTCTACTAATTGCTGCAGTAAAAGAGATGGCTGAGCCATGCATAGATTCTATATTTCCATCGCCTAGGAGTTAAGTTCTTGTCAAGCATTTCATTAGTATCTCCTCGTTTATTCCTATATGTTTGTGACCTTATGAGATTAAAATCCCTCAGGATCAGCCAGTCCATCTCATCTGCCATATCTATATTCTAAAACCGCTTAATTACTATTTGATTTCCATTGCAGCAGAGACCCGTATTAGTAATTAGTTATGCACGAATAAGATACGGCAGTATGCCAGTAAATAATATAAATGCCACTATGCAAGTGGCACTTGGTTAAATTCGATGGGCACCCGAAACCCGTCCGAAACTCGGTTGGTGCGGGTGCGGGTCTTAAATTTCACTCACGGACACTTTCTTTTCAGACGGGTTTTTACTCCACATGGTCCGAACCTGACCATTTGTCATCCCTACGCAACACCGCGACAAAGCATACAGCCTCAGCCGCTCAGTCTCATGCGGCCAGCGCACAAGCCTACCGCCGCCGCCTCCAGCTGCAGGTGAGAGCTGAGCTCTCTTTTATCCGATCCTCCTCCTTCCTTTTGTAGTTGACATTTAGGCTGCAATGCTAGATGTAGTGGGGATGGGTCGATCCCTGCGCGGGGCCTGTTGGCGGGCACGTGAACAGGGAACAGGGATATTCATGCCAATCGGGAATACAACAACAACAACAATCAAGCCTTTGTTTCAATCAAGTTGGGATCAGTCAAAATGAAACTCAATAATTTTTAATTTTTAAAAAGAGAAGTAGTAGAAAAATAAGGTGAGAGTAACAAAATACAAATAAACTAAGATTTTGAGATTTATTTGTTAAAAAAAAGTGAAGTAATAAGAAAGAAGATAAGAGTAACAAAATACACATAAACTACGATTCTGGCACGTGAATCGGGGATGGGGATGAGAATTTTCATCCTCTAAAGCAAGCACTCAATATCGGTGTCTAATGAGCTGCTCCTCTGTCATAACATCCATTATTTTAGACGAGGAGGTGTTCCTCACTGCCTGCTGCTGTTATCCTCACTAGATCTTGGGGTCAGATTGCACATCTTCTCAGGTGGCAGTCATCTGGGGATACTCATCGCACACGCTTCTCTGCTAGGGCCACTTGTTTCCTTGCAGTCCGGCAGCGAAAACATGAATTCAGTGTGGTTCACAGAACATCCTTCAGTTGCTAACACAGCTCATCCACAGGAGGTGCTGCAGGATCGCATGATAGTCTTGTGTCTGTTGATATCCATCTACCAACCTAGTTAACTGAACTGTTCTGTGTTTCAGGTACCATTATGGCTGAAAGGGAGTTGTTTGGCAAAGATAAACTTGTTCTTAGAGGTTTGAAATTCCATGGTTTCCATGGAGTGAAACAAGAGGAGAAGACTCTCGGACAAAAGTTTGTGATAGACATTGACGCATGGATGGATTTGAGTACTGCTGGTGAGACTGACAACATATCTGATACACTTAGCTACACTGATATTTACAGGTATAGTGTTCTTGTATGTTTGATCAATGAGCATGGACGCTTGTCCTTTGTATTTTCTTGTTCAATAGGTTTTTGCATGCCTCATACATTTATATTAGCAATTTCCTGATTTACATCCTTGCTTTGTAGGATTGTCAAGGATGTGGTTGAAGGCCCGTCACAGAATCTTCTGGAGTCAGTGGCCCGCCGAATTGCAAGAGCCACATTGCTTAAATTTCCTCAAATATCCGCTGTGCGAGTGGAAGTTAAGAAGCCTCATGTTGCTGTACAAGGAACAGTCAATTATTTAGGTGTCGAGATATTGAGGTATCAAAGTGACATTGGAGGAAATTCGTCAGGAGCTTCATTAAGCTAGTGCTGACCAAGGCTGAGCTTCAGCAGCTGGAAGCTCATTGACTGTCGATGGTGTCACTTGACTGCTCAATGTCACAGAAAAATCGTGTTTCTGCAGTTGACTGTACCAAAACAATTTGTTTAGTTTAAATTGGGTTAAGTTATGCTATGTTTGAGGTAGACAAATAGTTTTTCTTCAGCTAAACCTTTGGAATACATGTCTTGATGAAATTGAAAATTTTACATCATTCACCTTTGCGCTCTGGTGGCTGGCCTGCTGCGCAGTAAATTTTGTATCGTTTTTCATTCCCTGTTATGCAAACAACGAGCCAATATTATTTGAGCAAATTGGAATTCCCATGTGGATACCACGAAGTGAGCTCATCTTTCTCTACTCAGTTGATGATAAGTACATCTTTTTTTTAGATAGCGGGTAATATTACAATACCTTGAAAGGACATGGTAATAGACTCTAAACAAAAGGAAATGGAAATTCGGTAACAGTGTGGATAGATCAATTATTAAGAAGCGAGTCTATTGCTAAATCTCCATACATGTCGATCAAAGACACTCATGACGGCGACTTGAGTTACAAGCCACCCTCGTCATGTTGATTTTGTGTTCGTGTGTGGCACCAATATGTTCCTTTGAAGAGAATATGCAAATACTCCCTCTTTTCTCAAAAATTATCACCTTTAGTTCAAAAAATGAACTAAAGGTGACAATCTTTTGAGAAATAAGAGAGTACGTTTTATTCGGTCAGTTGTCAAAAACAATGTCATTATTACATAGTCACATAACCCAGCAAATAGTTGATGCAGCAACAATTAACATTCTTCTGTTTTTAGTATTAAAACTAGGTATCCAATCACTAAATATCTGTGAAACATTAGTTGGAATGTTGAAATCAAAAGTAATTTGGACAGGTCTCTAAATAAATCCTGCTAACGACAATCATAAAAAGATGTTGTATAGTTTTTTCTGTGCAAAACACACACATTTCTTATCTCCTTTCTAATTATGTCTTGCTAGAATTTTTAGTGGACACAGATTGAGCTAATATCTGAAAATAGCAGTAACTTTAGTGGACACAGATTGAGCTAATACCCAAGTACCAGTTAAAACACGAAAACAGTTCATAAACTAGAACGACTGATCCTGACTATGCTCGAGGTTACAAGACCATGTTTTCTGATGTGCCATTTTTTATAGCCTCCCAGTCCCAGGTAGTGTTCGTATTATTTAGTGGCATCTGGCCTAATGGTAGTCTCTCCATCTGTGTCATGCATGTGGCAGTTCGAATCAATCTCTTTGTAAAATAAGCAAAGGGAAGACTGCCTAGAAATTTCCTTTCCCTGCATAGTTGATCTATACAAAATATCAAATTATGATTTACGTTTAAATGCAAGGCACACATGATGCACTAAACGAGATTCTTAAGGAGCCTGTTCCAATCAACCGCTTCAGAATAAAGTGAGCATCATATTCCGTCTTATATTTTCTATCTTTGTTGGATTCTTTCCTTCTGATTGATGACTGCCACGGTTGCTTAGTGGAGTATTCACCAATTATCAATGATAGCTATGCTCGCTTTTCTAACAAAGCTGATATCTATGGACAGTATTTTGGTGGATGGATGTCGCCCATACTCAAAGGATCTGTGGAAAACGGTGAAGATGAACAAACTAAAATTTCTTGGCGTGGAGTTATGATGCCATTGCAAGGTCAAATTAGTTCATCCTGGTAATATGCATTTAATATCCAGGTAATTTGCAGTTTCTGTTGAAATGGGAACGTGATAAATTGTTTGGAAGTTTAGTTGTTCATAAACTTTGCTATATGATTTAGTATTCTATAAATTGCTACTCTATATGGAAATTTACTTGATCATGTCTTTTATCTTTCTTATTTACATTGTAAAATTAATAACAATGTATGATACCAGGGTGTATTTGACTATTTGTGTGGTAATATTTGTGATATTGCACACTGTGAAATCACACCATGTCGGTAGAAGTATTTCCCTAAATTTAATACTATGATGGCACCAGTTTATTAGCTCTGGGCTTTCTTAATTTGCTTGTTTTTCTGATCTGCCTTTCAGGTGCCAACTATTGATCGAGATAATGGGATAGCCAGCCCAACTGAACCAACTGAAACTATAGACATGCAGTGTTGCGTGACTACGCGCACTTGTTACCTCTATATACCTGACTGGACATGAAATTTTAGCTGTACTGGCTGTCCAAATGGCCCGCACCGGGGACTGGGAACCCACCTTTTTTTAGGGCAAGTCACTTAAATTTATGTTGATGATTGTGCAGGAATACAGTTGTTAGCGAGCGCATCCATTAGGAAGTATGGAACGTCGCTTACCCAATTATATAAATTATTCACAGGATCAGCAAACTTTGCACAACAGTGGGCCATCCTATTAGCCTCTCGATTAATAAAAGAAAAGGGAAATAAAAGTAAAATTTCTTCTAAGTTCCTGCACATCATGCCAAATGCTCCCAATTGATAATCGAGTTCCTTCGGATGAGCTCATCATTTTCACCAATGATGAGTTGTCAGATTCAGCAATCAATCTTGTAGCACCAAAATTTCTTGCCATGACTATACCATCACGCACAGCCAATGCCTCTCTATATAAAGTGTCTTCCAAATGATCATATCATGTAGCACTAGCCACCATCATGTCACATGTACTATTTTTGGGCACTGCTCCAGTGCTCCCGTTAAATCGATCACCATTAAAAGCACTATCTGTGTTAACTTTGAACCAGTTCTCATCTGGCGGTTTCCAACTTTTATATACTTGTTTCATTTTCTTCCCTTTCTGGTGAACCTGCAATACATCTTCTACCATCTTAGCAACAAATTTGGCAGCTGCATATGGGCTCCATGTTTCCCATCCATGTTGCCTGTTATTCCTTCTTGTCTACAAAGACCAACAACAGCAAGCAAATAGAGCAGCATCATGCGCTTCATACATGTTCCCAACTAATAGATCCTTTGTCCCTGTTGCAGGATGTAATAGTGGTGGTTTCTTTGAGGTGATATCCTCAAGACAATTCCAAATTTTTCTAGCAAAGGTACACTCAAACATTATGTGATACAATGTCTCTGATGAATGACCACAATTCATACAAAAACTTTCTTTTGCAATGTGACGATAATGTAAGATGGTTTTGGAAGGTAAGAAATTATGAATTGCCCTCAAGCAAAAAAATTCTCACCTTAGGCGGCATTTTCATTTTCCAAATATGCTTCCACCATAAACCCTGGCTGCTCGAACCTAAAGAAATATTGTCCATATGATCAGCCTTTAGCATTTGAATGTCCTTTAGTAGCTAGTAAGCAGAACGGGCTGAATATTCACCATTTCTTTCATAAGCCCAAGCAGATACATCATCCATCACGTCGTGGCCTAGATGAACCTTTTGAACTGCCTCCACATCCATCTCAAAAAAAAAATCTTTCAATTTTCTAACATCTCAATTCTGTGTCCTCTCCACTATTAGATCACCAACAAGAACAACTCGCGATGTGTCTAATCTCACAATTGGCTTCATATAAATATTGGAGGGAATCCAATTGTCATCCCACACTTTTGTTGATGTTCCTGACCCGATTCTTTTTATCACACCTTTTGTCAAAATATCTCTTCCATGAAGAATAGAACACCAAGTGATAGTACTACGTTTTTTCCTCGTAGCTGACAAAAAATCTGAATTGGGATAATATTTCCCTTGTAGAACTCTACTGCAGAGAGAGTTAGGATTTCTCAACAACCTGCAACCTTGTTTACCAAGTAGAGCCTGATTAAAAAGTTTCATTTCTCTTAAACCCGTTCATTGGGTATTGCTTGGGCAATTGATTTTAATAAAACCTCTCTAGCGGCATAACTCGTTTGCCTTTCGCCCCACCCATTGACAGAATTTTGTACTCGATCACCAATATAATCAAAAAAATCTATCCATGGATCTACCAACAGCAGTAGGCAAACCCAAGTGCCTCTCCCCAGTGCTTCTGTCTGTATATCCACAATTGAGAGCACCCTATCCCTATCCTCAGAATGTGAGTTCTTGCTGAAAAATACTGTTGACTTTTGTTTGTTAACTAACTGGCCCGATCCTCTTTCGTAGTCGTCTAGAATATTTGACACCCTCAAAGCAGCCCTCTCGGTCACCTCAGAAAAAACCAAGCAATCATCAGCAAACAAGAGATGAGAAATCCAAGGTGCATTCCTATTGATCCTCAAACCTTGTGCAATATAGTTTGGCCCTTTATATTTCAGCATTGATGAAAGCCCTTCTGCACAAATCAGAAATAAGTATGGAGAAATAGGGTCCCCTTGGCGGATCCCCCTTGACGGCTTGAAAATATCAAAAAATATTCTATTAACCCGTACTGAAAAGCTGACAGAAGTGACACATTTCATAATCAAATGCACCCAGTTTTCTGAAAAACCCAAAGACAACATGATGGGATGAAGATATTCCCATTCAACTTTGTCATCTCTAGCTTGATAGCACAAGCTCCTTTTTTCCTTTCTTATTCCTAATATAATGGATATATTCATAAGAAATTAGCACATTATCAGTTATTAAGCGCCCCGGAACAAAGGCGCTTTGTTCCTCCGAAATAATATCATTCAAGCAACCTCTCAGTCTATTTGCTATAGTTTTAGAGCAAATTTTGTAAAGCACATTGCATAAAGAGATGGGGCGAAATTGACTAAGCTTCTGTTATTTGATACCTTTGGGATTAAAATGAGCAGTGTTTTATTCACTTCATCCGGCATGATGTCTCCATTTAAGAATCCCAGCACAGCAGTCGTCACTACTTTTAACCAATTCTCAGTGTTTCTGAAAAAACCCAACTGTGAAATCATCAACACCAGGTGATTTATTCAGCGCCATAGAAAAAAGAGCCACCTTAACCTTATCTGGTGTAAATGGACGATCTAGATCTTCATTCATCTGTTGTGTTACTTTTGTTGGCACATATTGACACACCAAATGTGGTTGTAATTGATCTTGTGCAGTGAAAAAAAATTGGTAAAAAGATATAGCTAGTGCCTCCATCTCATCTTGATCATTGGTCAGAGAACCATCTTCTCTTTGTAGCGATACAATCCTATTTTCTCGAGCTCCATTAAAAGCTTTAGCTTGGAAAATTTTGTGTTGCGGTCACCATTGCACAACCAGTCTATTCTGGAATGTTCTTTCTGCATAACTTCCTCCCGTGCTATGACCTCTGCTAACTCTTGCAATAGTTTCGTTTCTCTAGCTGACGGCCCACGATACAAATTTGATCCACGTTCAGTTTCTAGCTCCTCACGAAGGTCTCTTATTTGTTGCCGAACTGATCCAAAAACTGAAAAAATCCACTCGCATAAGGAATTTTTCATTTTCTCCATAAGTGAATTACATACATTAAATCAGACGGGCCATGGCCCAAATCCCACGTCTGCTGAACAAAACTCAAACAGTTGTCATGTTGTTGCCACATATTTTCATATCTTAAGGGTTTATGGTGCCTTCTCCTTTTCCTTCTTGCACGAGCACCAGTAGAGTATAACATTTCCATCTTCTGCACATCTATGAGCAACGCACAATGATCGGACTGTACTAGTTCACTACTACAAAAGTCTTCATCACAGGCGGCTCTAAATATATTATCACATACGGTTTTAAAACCCGTCTGTAACGAAGAGCCTGTGAAAATACATTTTCACAGGCGGTTTTTTATTACGGACCGCCTGTGAAAATGCATTTTCACAGGCGGTTTTTAATCGCGGACCGCCTGTGAAAATGCATTTTCACAGGCGGTTTTTTATTGCAGACCGCCTATGAAAATGCATTTTCACATACTGTTTTTTATTGCCAACCACCTGTGATAATACATTATCATATACAGTTTTTAGAATGTTCCGTGTGCATTGTGTTCGTGACTTGCCGTAATCAGAAGGCAAGTCACGATAACGTTTAGACAAACTTTGCGCTAACACAGTTTGATCTACAGAAGACTAAAAGAATTAGACAAAATTACATTGCAGACATAACAAAAATTACAACACAACACATCGCAGAAATTACAATCCATCACAACCATCACGTGCAGCACCACGTGCAGCAGCTCAACACCATGAAGACAAAGATGTTGCCGTTGCAGCCGCTCTTCAACGCCTCCCCGCAACGCTCGGTAGCACCACCTTCATGCTAGCTCGACTTCCATGCTACAACAAAAATAACGATCGTGGCTGGATCTATGACTGAAGGTTAGATCTGCGACCCTCGGCATCGAGCGAGACAGCCGCGGCGGACGAGGAGCGTGGTTGCCACGATGGCGATGAGCATGAGCAGCACGGTTGCCTCGACGATCGAGGAGTACGGCTGCCGCGACGACGAGGAGCGCGACCTCTGCGACGGCGAGGATGGCGAGGAGGTGGAAGCGGGCTGCCGACGCTTCAGCGATGAGGCGGAGCTGCGGTAGAGCGAGGTTGGGGAGGAAGGAAAGAGAGGTGAGATTGGATAGATGGGTGGTGAGAGGGAGAGATTGGGGATAAGGACGTGAGGTGTCGGTGCTGCTGTTGTTATAGACACATAGATTAGAGATGACTCCCTGTGAGTCGTTGGATCGATAAGTAGCGGAAGGCAGAGATATAAAGTCCAAGAGCGATTCGTGGGATGAAGCAGCGGACCAATCATGAGCCATCATTATCACAGGCGGTTTTTTTGTTACGGACCGCCTGTGAAAATCATTATATTTTACAGACGGTTGTTTGTTACGGGCCGCCTGTGATAATGACTATTATCACAGACGGTTTTTGTTATGGACCGTCTGTGAAATTTAATACATTTTCACAGGCGGTTGTTTGTTACGGACCGCCTGTGATATTCTATTATCACAGACGGTTATTAACTCATATGACATCACAGGCGTAACTTTTAACAAACCGTTTGTAAAAAAATAAGCAGACGTCTGTGAAAATGCATTTTGTAGTAGTGGTTGGACATGAGCCACAGTTGTGCCTGCAAACCTGTTCATAAATTCAGCACCACCCAATTCACGATCCAACCTTACCTTGATGTTATCATCCGCCTGTTGTCAATTATCCCAAGTAAATTTTGCTCGAGTAGCCAACGTGAAAGACAAAATTTACTTTGTTATCACTTAAGTTATGTTTTGCGAATTAGCCAATGTAAAAATCAAAACATAGCAATTTAGTTTATGTATTTCTAAGTTTTTATTTATGTTTATGCATTCTCTTAAGTATTTCACTCAGATGATTCATTCGTACTCAGTTCAACACTCTACTCAGTCTTAGCTTTCCGTCTCTCGTGATTGAGAAACTCAGTATGTTTTTTCATAAGGATGAAAGCATTTAGTTTAAGTACGATACCGTTTTGTATTAAGCATAGTCATTAAACATGATTTTGTTCAATGATTCAATTACTAAGACATTCGGGAGCAATTCTTGAATGTGACACTGCTTCTTAGAACCTCCATTACAATAAAAGGTCAGTTTACTGACTATACTAAGTTTAATGCAAGTATTCTCACAAAGAAATTTGTAACTAAGAAACAAAATAGAAGTGTTGTGCGTGTGAACATACTTAGAATGATGGATAATTATGAATGTTGCATTTTGTCAAGTAGCCTACATGAAAAATAAAACATAGCAATTGTAACACTAAGCACATGAAGTAAAATTTAGAAAAGCTCATTGCTATGAGGGACTAAGTATTAAAATAAGAGGAGGATACTAAGAAGAAGGATTAGGACCGTTACAGTCACTAATGGTCATGAAGCAAAAGTAGAAGCCAAATTATGAACTCCTATTAGTAACATAAGATGACTTTATATTTACTCTTCACTAAGTTTTCAGTTCATTATTTACCCTATTATTAAAGGAATTTGATTTTAGTAATTATGCCTGGACGATAAGTTAAGTTTGCCACTTTGGCAGACTTCGATAAATAAGTCGTTCCTTGTTTCTCGACAAAGACATTTTCATAGTTCTCGCTTGATGTTATAATCAGACTTCCTCTCAGAATGATTAAATTTTTAAGTAAGCGCATAAGAATCGATCGTGAAACGTCTTCAAAATTATGGCTCTTTGATAACACCATATTTCGAGGGGGGGGAGTTAAAAACTTTGTTTCTCAATCGATTACTAAGATAATATGACTCAAATGAATGCATAAGAATAAGTAATAAGATTAAGATCTGATTGTGAGAGAGAATACTACGATCAGAATACCCGAATTCAGTAAGAAATAAGTGATATCCTTAAACTTAGTCGATTAGTTAAAGGATCGAGGCTTAAAACTTCTATTCAAATGATAAATCAAAATTCTAAATAGTTGATGCCTAAAGACACCATATTAGATAAGTACATTACATAAATCCCTATTAAATTTTAATGAGGTTGTCACTAAGTCTATTAGCTCAAATATTAGTAAGTCATCTCAGTGGTTATTCAGAAAAATAATATTATTTCTATTGTCTTGATCGACACAAAGTTAATGGAAACAATATATGCTAAGATTAGGGGAGCAATGTGAGCCGAGTAAATGATCTTGACGAGAAGTGGATGCAATATCCACTACTATGACTCAAGAACCATTCTTCTCAATACATGTTGCTGTTAAGTAAACATATTCGTTAATGTTGATTCAACGCCTTTTGTTAGGTCTTTATCAGTGAAGTTAAGTAAATCTCCAGTTTCACAGGGCAACCTCAGTTTTCTATGTTGATTAAATTAGTCGCCTATGATAAAGGGCAACAATCGCCTCAATTAGTAAATAACGCATTAATAAGTGGATCTCATTATGAGATCTATATTCAAATAAAGGTTGATTTCGCCTCATTTGAAGTAAGCAATAAGAAGTCCTCGCCTATCTGAATTATGTCAAGCCATACAAGATTAAATGAGGCATAAGCAAGCAAATAAAAGTCTGTAATTCAGTCAACTTTCCAAATGGAGTCAAATCAGTAGGTTGTCAAGGGTCTACAAAAATACTGACTTCAAAAGGAAAAATTGAAAATAGTAAGTACAAACTTGTAGCTAATAAATTCATTAAGAAAATGTTGATTACGTTAAGTTGTTCTTAAATTATCTCACCTAAGAATTCGTTCAGAATCGCTAAGACATTAGTAAATGCATTATGACTTAGTCTTACGTCGGATTGATGTAATAATGATGATTCTCTAATAGGATCTACACGAGAACGTCTATGTCATAACTGAAAAGTTGTCATTAAGAAAAAGGAACATATGAGATGCAAGATATCTCAAGTTCTATAAGTAAATTAGTAAGTTTGGGTTATACTAAGAATAAGAAAGACAATTCAGTTTTCACTAAGTTTAGAACAGAAATTGATATTTCTCGCACTTTGTAGATGGCATACTGCTGACGAGTGTAATGTCAATCTACTATTAGACAATAATAAGACTTGTCCTCTATTTTTGATATTAAGGGGTATTGAGTTTATTAAGCATACATGAGAACGTACGGTGTGTATGCGAATAAATTTGTATGCTCAGATAAGTCAAAGTTCATTAGTATAGGAATCACTAAGAGTTTGACCAAACGAAATTTGTTCCAAAGCTTTCCGCTCTCGAAAGCTCTAAGTTTGCTCATCAAACAACTTTGACATAGTTCACCGGGTTAATTTTAGCATTAGTAAGTTCAATCCAGGTCATTCGAATGAAGTCTAGTATAAAGATGCAGTTTTGCAAGAAACTAGGGCTCATGATAAGTTGAGTATTAAAATAAGAGTCATGGATCATTAAGACTAAGCTCCTGTGAGATGTGTAGTAAAATTCATATCAGTAAATAACACTCGCGGTTGGAGCTTTATTGTTAAAAAAGCTCTAAATTGTAGGTCACTACATAATTAATAATGCACACCAAATCAGTGATGAGGCCACTGAGCAGATAAAATAAGAAAACTCGGACTAAGAAGTGGCAGGCAGCATAAACCAGATAAGTTATTTGTACAGAAGTGGTAGGCAGCATAAACCAGATAAGTTATTTGTAATTCTGAGGCAACAAGTCAAATGTGCAGCCAAACACATTAACATCAATTGTATGATGCAAAAAAAAAACCAGGACCATACTAAGCATTGATAATCGAGCAATTCGATTCATGTGAATTCTCACGGTACCGCATACAAAGGGACTTGCACTTAATGTGTTCCGAGAACACATAACGCGTATGAGTTTAAGGAAGAACCTATGATCTCATGAATACTTAGGGGTCAAACTCAGAAATAAGATTTATATTTCCAAGTGTGAGATATAATATGATCGTCGAGTCAAGCAGTACGTAACTGACTGTCTTCGATGCATCTTGCTCTTTATATTGAGCATGAGGAGGTATACATAAGTTAGTTTTGAATAAATAAGTTACTTAGATCCGTAATCAAGAGGGGAATGTTAGAATTGATCACGAAACAACTTAGAAGTAGGTTAGAAATAACTGACTTAACTAACTAAGACTACCTCATGTATCTGATCGGGGCACTCCAACCAATTCGGTTGGGAGGCCCTCTTAGGTGCCTTCTCATCCATATAAGAAATAGAGTCTGGACACATGAGGTTATGCCAATGGTTCACTCCAAAAACTCTAAACAACTAAGGCATCTGATCTACTCCCTCCGTCTCCATAAACTTGTCGTTTTGTAGTTCATTTTTGAACTACAAAGCGACAAGTTCATGGGGACGGAGGGAGTACAAGAGAAGTAAATGTTGGAAGGTTCCTACCAAAGTCTTCATCACGCTCAGATCTTTCCCGTCAAAACCTTCCTCGCCAGGGGCTCCTCCATGGTACTCCAACACCTGCACCGCTGCACACACAGAAGCACCACCGCATAGCCAACTTCATGGCTGCGTCCATTCTATAGCTCTCTTTGGTTCAGCTGCACCACAAAAATTCTCTATCAAAAAGCAGAAGTCTGAACCAAAAAGGTTCCTATGAGAATCAGATTTTGGAAAACAGATTTTCTTAATGCAAATGAAAATCATCAAAGAACTCATATTCAAGATTCTTCTTTCAACTTTTGCACAAAATTACCCACCATGCTATCAGTTACACAAACGAATCATTTTCTTTTCTATCCTATCGCCTCCCACCTCTGCCTCCTACCGTGCGAACGTCTCCCCACCCCGACACCATGTGCCACCATCTCGGCGGCGGCTAGTACTACGTAAGAAAGGCTCATACGAGACGTGCCCTAATAAAGAAGGGATACGAACAAACTGTGTGTCTTCGTTATCGCGTCTCGCATTACGGTGGCATCAGAGAAGGGCTTCAAGGCGCATCGCCTATCGAACTAGGTGCGAGACACGCTAAAAAGAAGTGTGTCTCCTTTCTTGTGTCATAACAAACGTTATTTACGGTGTCATTGGAAACGCCACTGGCGTGCGTCGCCCACCAGCTTACAAGCGTGACAGGCCATACAAAGCACGTCGCAGATATATTGACTATTTGAGATGCTCTGTTATGTAGCGCGTCGCAGATTCATTAACTTATTTGAGTCGGGCTTTATTGAAGCTTGTCTCTTTTATGTAGGTTATCCGAGACGCTCTCTGCTACAGCTCGTCGCGGATTGTTTACAGACACTACTATTAGGAGCTAGCCAGGATTTGGCACTCGTATTACCAGTGTCAGCAACATATTGTTCATGAACATATGTATAGCCAAAATTATCACACGTTAAATTATAATGACCAATCAAATATTATCAAAGTGTCAATCATGGTTATCAAGTATACTAATTACACAACAAAGATTGTTCATCCTGATTACAATGTAAACACACATCATAACTGTCATCATCTAATCTTGTATACTGTAATGAAAATTCTCTCGATCAATGACTTCATTGACGATGAGCCTTCATAGCCTCTAATGCTCCGACTGAGACATCCTAAAATTCAACTGTAATAAACACAAGAACAAATTGTATACAATTGTCGTAAACACAAGAACTGTTAGTGAATGGAGAACGGAGCTTACTTGTAGCACATGCAGTTGGTGATCATCTGCAAGGCATCAGTAGAGAAATTATTCTCATGGTAAAGGGCATGGTACTGAGTTGGTGTGCTTGTCTCCTAAAAAAACAATTTACGTTACACTGATGCTTTTATAGCCTCATATCAAAAACTCGTGAGAGAAACACCAATTATCGCATAGGTACCTTGATTCCAGTATGGCTGTAGAGGTAGAAATCAAACTCGGTTGGACGGCAAATGCTAGTGTCAACCACAGTTCCTGCAGTTTCTAGGGTTTGCGAATCCGAATTTATTATACATTGATAGTTCATTACTTCTGCATTAGACATAAACAAGGAAAATGAATGTATACCATAATGAAAATTCTCCTTTTGGATCAATGACTTCATTAACGATGAGCTTTCATTGGACATCCTCAAATTTAATAAAATCATTGGAATGCACGCTCTGAGGGCAGGGTTGAGGCGGCAGCGTGCTTCGGGGACAGGGGACGCGGCGGCGTTCTCCAGGACCAACTGGCGGAGGCGCCGGAGTGGCAGTTCCTCAACTCTCTGATGACAGCAGACCGGCGTGCTCTGGAGATAGGGGGAACATTTCCACTTATGTGAAGGTGGTGGCGTGCTCATACCGATTACCGAGGTCGGGGTCGAGGCGGCGGTGTGCTCCGGGGACAGGGGACGAGGCAGCGTGCTTCAGCGTGCTCAACTCTCTGATGATGAAGGTCGGGGTTGACGGCGGGGTAGGGGTCGATGCCGGCAGCGCAACAATGACAAAGAGCGAGTTGAGAAAGAGGGACGGTGGTGGCGTGCTCCAGATCGGCGGTTTATAGGTCGAGAGAGCGCGGGCCAGCTAAATTTTTTTGCCAAATGTTGGAAGAGAGTGCGCGATGGACAAAAATTTTCGGCGTAAATGGGAGACAGGCAAATTTAAGGCACGTCTCTCATTATTTTGATGCCCTGGACACACCGGCATGTCCTAGATGCGCCACGATTTGCTGAAGCTAGGAACAACATCCAGGACATTCCGGCGTGTCCAACTGGCAACTGTGCGCAATGCCTTATATGATCGTTGCATTGCGCTCAGCTTTCCGAGGTGGGACAAAAATCTTCGGCATGAATCGGAGACGAGCTCAACCTAAGGCGCGTCTCGGATTTTGTTTTGGTCGTATGTTCGGCGTAAATCAGAGATGCGCCAATGTAAAGCGCGTCTCTCATTATTTTGTGGCCCCGGACACGTCCCAGTGTCCTAGATGCGCGACAGTGTGCTGAAGCCGGCCAGGAACAACGTCCATGAAAATGTGATGTGTCCAACTGGCAACTTTGTGCAATGCCTTATATGATCATTGCATTGCGCTCAGCTTTCCAAGGTGGGATAAAAGATCTTTGGCGTAAATCGGAGACGTGCCACTGAAAGGCGCGTCTCCCTTTTGCCGGATATCAGATATCTGAGACGTGCCTTTCTAAAGTTCGTCTCTCATGCACTCTTCACATTGCCACTCGCACGACATCGTAAATCGTTGCAGGGATAAACAAACGCAATGACATTGCAATTCATGGATTAATTGGAATTCAGGGATAAACAAAGCAATGACATTGCAATTCAGAGATAATTTGCAACTTAATGAATTTCATAGTTCATACATTGCGTGCCTCTAAACTAATTTTGAATCTAAACTTATTCCTAAAGCTCCCATCGATCAATCTAAACTGTACCATCCAACTTGCTCCCGAACACGTCTCTTATATTGCCCTGGATATTAAAAATATTGACATTCTTTAAATTTACAAATGTCGAAGGAGGAATGAATAACCTACGTTAGTCACTAACACAAAGTGTCCAACCTTGATAAGTAGATTATAGCAATCATTTTCAACATCAGACGCATTTGGCTAATGCAACAAACGCTGAACTTCAAGTAGTATAGTTTTGATTGTAAAAGCAGTGCACCACACCTATAAAATATCAATTTAAGCAACATAAGAAACTAGTTCAAATAAGTTCGGCAACAAATACTAATTACATGAGCAAAATAGGTCTATCTTATAGTCTCTTGATCAAGAATCCCAATGCAGAGTGCTCCTGAGCGATGGACATTTGGGTGGAAGAAACCACTTGGAAAGACGCATCTTGGAGGCAACAATGGGTAGCCCTCTGAGAAGGAGATTGTCAGGGGGTAGTAACCACCTTCCCAGTCAGTTTACAAAAGAAATTCATTAATAGGAGGACGATGGTTAAACTCATATTGTGCTTGTTCTTCATGACTTACCATTTTTTTATTGTGGACAATGCACTGCCACTTCAATAAATCTCTTGATTCAGGCTTCGCAGAGAAACCCTACGCGGAGAAATTGAAAATACAAAAAACAAACAAGACAGAAACACAAAACTACAATTAAGTTCATTAGTCCATTGCAGGTCTACATATATACAACTATGCAACTGGTGTGCCATATGTACATACATGAGGATGATTTTTGCGCCACGTCAAGCGCTCCTCCTTCAGTCGGCTACGCGCCAAGCCGATACCAGCCATGATGTCACACCCGGTCCACACAAGACAACCGGATGGCTTCCACATGTATGCCAGGATCGATTCTCATCATACATGTGTAGACGAAAGTGTAATATCATTTATTACAAGCCATGTTCGAGTACATAAATGTCTTACAATAATGACCCGTAGGTCTAAAATAAGATTACAGAGCAAAATAGCGGTAAAAGTAAACTAGTGTGGCTCCATGCACAGGCGTTGCCCGAGGGTTGCGCCAGCCTAGAACGTCTCCTCCGGATCAGCGAAGAAGTATTCATTCTCCATATCTTCTCCATTGTAGACTGAGGAAAGATAAGCAACAAGCAAGTTTGAGTACCAACGGTACTCAGCAAGTGGGAAAGAGATGACATGAGGGTGTTTAGAAAGGAAGGCCAAAGTTGGGTTAAGCACTATAGCATTACATCCTATGTCCTTAGTGAGACTTTATTTAGTGGTGTGGGTGGAGGTGTGGATATTAGTGCTTATATAGGTTCATTAGGAAATTCAACAAAATCAGCAAATTAAATGCATTATTTTACCCTAAAGAGATTAGGAAATAATAATAAAATAATACCTTAAGTGATTTGTGCAAAAAGAGAGAATTCTCATGTGATTTTATGTAATTTACAATTAAAACAGGGGCTTTATGCAAAACAGACATGATCAGTGGCCTAGAAATATTTTATAACATCACCAGAGGGTTAATCATAATCTACAGAGGCTAAAAATATATTTTACAGTGAAAACAGGGGCTAAAATGATATATTTATTCAATTTAGCATTGCTGACAGAATTAAATAAAAGTCCAGGGGCTATTTCCTAAATTCCAGGACCTATCTGTAATTACTTTAAATTGGCGCAGGGGGGTACGTGCAAATCGGCCAACGTTTAAGTGCATTTGAATCTGGGCCGTTGGATCCAACGCGGGCGGCCCAGATTTAAAATGACCGAAGGGGTATGCCCCTTCTAATCTCGGTCGTCGGCCTCAGATCGACGGCCGAGGATGGGCCACGTCGCCCTAGGGGCGGCGCGCACCCAGAGCGTGGCAGCGCTCGGCGGCCACGGCGGCGCGCCTCGCCGGCGATGGTCGGATCGGCCAAATCGACGCCTAAAGCCTCGGAGCTAACGCGGAAAAGGGAGAGGGGGACCGGGTGAGCTCACCGAGGGGGGTCGCGGGGCTTGAGGTGCGTCGGCGACGGTGAGAGGCGGCGGACTCCGGCGGTGCTCGTCAAGATTGATGAAGCGACGGCCAAACCCCCAAAACAAGATGTCCGGCAAGTCCCTGGTAGCACGGTGCACGCGTCAGACCAAGAGGGAGGGAGAATTAGGCGGTCAAGCGACGGGAACGGCGGCGCCATTACCTCAGTGCGGCGGCTAGGGTTCGGAGCTTCGGGGAAGGGGAAAACGGCGGCCGCCGGCCGGATTTTATAGGAGGAGAGGGGGGCGGCAAAGTAAGGAAGGGGATCTCCCCCGAAGGAAGGCGATCGGGGCCATAATGGGGGAGGATTTCCTTGCCGGCGTTTTGAACCGGGGCGGCATTAGCGGGCAGTGTCGGGCGCGGGCGACGGGAGGAAGAAGGAAAACCCTGACGGGCGGGTCCCAGTGCGCAGGGAGAGGGAGAGGGACATGGCGCGGGGCCGAGCTGGGCCGGGAGGGGTTGGGCCGGCGGGAGGGAAAAAGGAATAGGAGGGGAGGGGAGAAGTGGGCTGGGGCGGGGTTAAGGCCCAGGGTAGGTTCTTTTCTTTTTCTTTTTGTTTTCCTTTTTTCCTTTTTCATTCTTTTGCAAATTTGAATTGCTTTTCAAATTCAAATGAATTCTAGCACATTTTGAAATCACATTTTCAATCAAATGCAACCCTTCATGATGCATTCCTAGTACATTTCTTTTGTTTTCAAACTTTGAAAAATTTATGGGTGTTACAACTCTACCCCCCTTAAAAGGAATCTCGCCCCGAGATTCGGACGTCCTAAGAGAAAAGGTCGGGGAACTCGGCCTTGCGGTCTTCTTCTCTCTCCCATGTTGCTTCTGCCTCAGAGTGATGTTTCCACTGCACTTTGCACATGCGAATCGTCTTGTTTCTCATGACACGTTCTGATGTTTCTAGGATCTTGACTGGTCGTTCTGCGTAAGAAAGATCCTCTTGCACGTCTATAGCTTCCATGGGTAATTGTTCCTCTGGTACTCTTAAGCATTTCTTTAGTTGCGACACGTGGAACACATCATGCACATCTGACAGTTGAGTGGGTAGCTCGAGACGATAAGCTACTTCTCCTCTTCTCTCCAATATCTTGAACGGACCAATGTAACGGGGTGCTAGCTTTCCCTTCACTTTGAACCGTCTTAGACCTCTTACTGGTGATACCTTGAGATATACAAAGTCTCCTACCTCAAAGGTTAGATCACGACGTCGAGCATCTGCGTAACTCTTCTGCCTTGACTGCGCTGTTTTCAGATTATTTCGGATCTCTTGTACCTGTCGTTCGGCCTCTCTGAGTATCTTCGGTCCAAACACTTGACCTTCCCCAGTCTGATTCCAGAATAAAGGTGTTCTGCACTTTCGCCCATAAAGTGCCTCAAACGGGGACATCTTGAGACTAGCCTGATAGCTGTTGTTATAAGAGAACTCCGCATAAGGCAAGTTTTTGTCCCAACTCTTACTATTCTTCAAGGCACATGCTCGCAACATATCCTCCAGGATTTGGTTGGTGCGTTCTGTCTGACCATCTGTTTGCGGGTAATACGCTGAGCTGAAATTCAGACAAGTGTCCATTGACTCATGCAGCTTCTGCCAGAATCTCGAGGTGAACTGGGTACCTCGATCAGACACTATCTTCTTTGGAACACCGTGTAAACACACAATTCTTGCCATGTATAATTCTGCCAATTGCGAACCATTGTAGCTTTCCTTGACCGGAATGAAGTGAGCAACCTTAGTCAACCGGTCCACGACAACACATATGGAGTCGTATCCTGACTGGGTCCTTGGCAATCCCACAATAAAGTCCATACTTATCTCTTCCCACTTCCACTCGGGTATCTTGAGTGGTTGGAGTAATCCAGCAGGTCTCTGATGTTCCGCCTTGACTAACTGACACGTGTCACACAGAGCCACGTATTCGGCCACATCACGCTTCATACCAAGCCACCAGTATCTATCCTTAAGGTCTTGGTACATCTTGGTACTCCCAGGATGAATAGAGTAGTACGAGTCGTGGGCTTCTCTCAATATCGACTCTCGGATCCCCTTGACATTTGCCACGCATATCCGTTTTCCTAACCACAGGGTTCCATGTTCATCTTCCCTGAAATCTGGGGCTTTGCCAGCCTTCATCAGCTTCTTAAGTTTTTGGATCTTCTTATCCTCTTTTTGGCCTTCTCTAATGTCTTGTTCCAACGTGGAGTCCACTTCCATAACTATTGCATCTGCGTTAGCCATTATGCACAGGTTTAATCTTGCAAACTCTTCACACAGCTGCGGTTGATAAGCCTGGATCGTCATGCTGTTGCATTGGGTTTTCCTACTCAAAGCATCCGCGACCACGTTCGCCTTTCCAGGGTGATAATTGATCCCAACATCGAAGTCATTAATGAGCTCTAACCACCTTCGTTGGCGAAGGTTAAGGTCTGGCTGAGTGAATATGTACTTCAAGATTTTGTGGTCGGTGTAGATCTCTGTCCTTTTTCCGATCAGGTAGTGTCTCCATATCTTCAGTGCGTGAACCACAGCTGCTAATTCCAGATCATGGGTCGGATAATTCTTCTCATGCTTCTTGAGTTGTCTCGAGGCGTAAGCCACCACATGTCCTGCTTGCATCAACACACATCCCAATCCCTGTCCGAAAGCATCACAATAGACCGAGAACTTCTTTTGCATATCCGGCATGACCAGCACTGGGGCAGTGGTCAACCTCTTCTTCAATTCGGCAAAGCTTGCTTCACATTCTGGTGTCCACTTGAATGTAGCTCCCTTCTCGAGTAGCTTGGTTAGTGGCCGAGAGATCTTTGAAAATCCCTCAATAAATCGTCGACAATAACCAGCCATTCCTAGAAAGCTTCGGATGTGTCCCACATTTTCCGGCGTCTCCCACTTGAGAACATTTGCCACTTTACCTGGATCCACTGATATTCCTCCTTCTGATATGACATGTCCCAAGAATGATACCTGCTTCAACCAAAACTCACACTTACTGAATTTAGCATACAATTGGTGTTCTCTAAGTTTCTTTAGTGCCAACCTCAGGTGTTCCTCATGCTCTTCTTCATTCTTGGAGAATATCAGGATGTCGTCGATGAATACGACCACAAATTTATCCAGGTACTCCATAAATACTTTGTTCATGAGGTACATGAAGTAAGCTGGAGCATTAGTCAACCCGAAAGACATAACGGTATACTCATAAAGACCATATCGAGAGACAAATGCAGTCTTGGGAATGTCCGACGGTCGAATCTTCAACTGGTGATAACCCGAATGAAGGTCGATCTTAGAGAATACACATGCTCCTTGCAACTGATCAAACAAATCTTCGATCCTTGGCAGTGGATACTTATTCTTGATGGTCACTGCATTCAATGCACGATAATCCACACACAACCTTTGAGTGCCATCCTTCTTAGGCACGAATATGATAGGAGCACCTCAAGGCGATGAACTAGGGCGGATGTATCCCTTCTCCAACAACTCTTTGATGTGATCCTTTAGCTCGGCTAACTGATTAGCGTCCATTCTATATGCCTCTTATATATCAGGGCCGTTCCAGGCACTAGGTCGATGATGAATTCAATTTCACGGTCAGGGGGCATACCCGATAACTCCTCAGGGAACACATCTGGGAATTCACTGACAACACGGATCTCTTCGGTGACCTCAGTTTGATTTAGCTTGATCCTCTGTGTTGGAGCTTGATCTGGAGAGAACTCTACCTTGGTACCATCGGGGTGGGTCAAGGAGACTGTTCTTGTGGCACAGTGGATCACCCCATGGTACTTAGTCAACCAGTCCATCCCTAGGATAATATCTAGCCCTTGAGATTCCAGAACAATCAGGTTTGCTGTGAAAACTACCCCCCTTATGTCTAGCCTTACATTAGGGCATACTTGCCAGGTTATCATTTCTCCCCCAGGGGAGTGAACTATAAGTGGGTGAGTCATTAAATGCACTACCATGTCATGCCTCCTCATGAATTCCTTAGATATGAACGAATGCGTAGCACCAGAATCAAACAACACTGTAGCTAGATGAGAGTCGGCAGGGAACGTACCAACAACCACATCTGGTGCATTGTGCGCCTCCTCAAGTGCCACGTGGTTGACTCTCCCATGTGTGGGTTGCGGCAGCTGCTTCTTAGGGCAACGTTTGGCGAAATGTCCCATCTCACCACAGTTATAACACTGCACAGCCGTGTTGTTACCTTGGGATCTGTTACCTCCTTGAGGGTTCTGCTGCGGCTGACCATTAGGGCGGGGTGCTGGAGCTGCTGGGCGAGGGGGTTGCATGGGTTGGCATGGAGGCTGTGGTGGTTGGCGCATCTGCTGGTTGTATGGTGTGGGTGGCCTGTAGGAGGAGTTTGGGTACCTTTGTCCCGTGTGAGAGTTCATAGGACGAGCCATAGGTGCCGCAGGCTGAGGGGCATAGCGAGGGCGCACATTATTCCCAGAACTGTGTGCTTGAGCCAACTTCCTCTTCCTGTCATCATCATCCAACTCTTTCTTGGTCCTTTCCACTTCAAAATCCTTGTCCACCAACTTATGGAAACTGCTGTAGTCACTGGAAACCATAGCGAACTTCAGCTCCTTGTCAAGCCCCTTCTTAAAACGAAATTGTTTCTTTGAGTCTGTGTCCACATCTTCTGGTGCATAGCGAGACAATTGTGTGAATTTGTTCAAGTACTCTCGCACATTCATACGGCCTTGCTTCAGCATGAGAAATTCTTCACATCTCGCCTCGACCTCTCCTTCGGGCACGAAATGACTGCAAAAGTAATTCTTGAAGTCATCCCATGTGATATTATCCGGGTCCTGATGGGCTTCAGTGAAAGCAGTCCACCAGTCAGCTGCAGGTCCCTGAAGTTGGTGCGAGGCTAACAATACCTTCTCTCGTCCTTCACATTGGACAATTCTCAGCTTGCTCTCAACTGTTCTTAGCCAATCGTCGGCCTCCATGGGCTCACTAGCAGTGGCAAAGGTGGGTGGATGGGTGTTGAGGAAGTCTTGGGGTCCTGGTGCTGGCTGTGGGTGGGGCTGATTTGGTGGAGGTGGAGGGGCTTGCTGGGCTTGCTGCATGTTGGCCACCACTTGTGTTAAATTTTGCATCATTTGCATCTGCATGGCCATCATCTGCTGCATATGATTCATCACAGGTGCTCCACGGGCACCTCTCCCATTCCATTGCGGTAGCTGGAATCCAGCTTCATCATCACCAAGGGGCATACCACGGCCACGGCCACGGCCTCTTCCCCTGCCTGCCATCTGAGTACGAAGAGAATAAAGTCTTAGATACTACTATAACTAGTGGAAGACTACTATGCGATACCCTTACTATATGCAAAAATCACAACAAACATGCATATAAATGAAAATTCTTTATTAATAGCTCACTAATTAAAGAAGTATCAAAAAGGTGCGGTTGTGGACAAGTCGCCAAGGCGTTCCACAACTCACACAACACACCAAGACGAAAATCATAAAAGAAGTAACACAACTCAAGGTCACACAAGTACGTCTACGTCGCTCTTATTTAACTAATGAAGGTGTGCCTATCCTTGAGTCGTGGCACAGGTCGAGGACTACTCGTCGTCAAGCGGGAACTCCTCTGGGTCCTCATCGTCGTCGTCGTCGGGGTCCTCGGGGTCCTGTGGTGGTGAGGCAGCAGGCGGCGGCGGTGCGGCAGACGCCACACTGGAAGGCTCCTCGTCAGAGGACTCCTCAGAAGACGACTCACGCTGGCCGCCACGTCGGACGTGTAGTCGTCTGGGTCCTTGTCGGTGATCCGACGATACCTCCTGATCACCACCTCGTGGCGCAGGGCGAGGTCACGTCCATCCTGAATCTCCTGCTGCGCCCTCTGAAGTCGGGCACTGAGCTCGGCCACGTCGTCAACAGTCTGACGAGATTGCGGGAGGTCCAGGGGTCCCTCCACGTGCCTAGAGACAAAGCTTGCAGTGCCACTGGGACGCTGCGGAACGAAGGCATGCACCGTGTCCTCCAGACGGAAACGGCGGGCGTGACTCCTAAAGGTGGCTGCTTCCCAGCTAGCATCCTGCTCCGCATATCGGCGGGAGCTCCTCCAGGCAAGACTGCTGTGGGTCTTCACCAACTCGTCACCATAGTAGATATAGATCTTGCAGCTCCACTCCTTCCTGTCGGGGCGCTGCACTCCAGTGGTGTGGTAGGAGAGCGAGAGGCTGTGGTGACGGTAGCCAGCCTCACGGAGTAGGGCCCGGAGACGAAGTCGCAGTCATCCTGCGGCCCTGCCGTCAGAACGGATCACCACGGGGTGACGGGGATCGATGGTTGGAGAGCGACTGGCCAGCCTACACGGGGGCACAAGTCCACCGGTCGACTTACGGGGGGTCGTCTTGGTGCGGGCCATCTACAAATTTTGAAAACAGGAGAGTGTCAGTAATAAAACATATAAATAAAGGAGTAAATAAAACAAGTAGACAAGGTAGGAATACAAAACAACTTTATAAATTACTTTTTAGAATATAATAGGGTCCTTAAGTCATCCCTTTTCTAACTAGGCTTGCGTCCTACGGGCAACACGGCTCTGATACCACTTTGTCACACCCGGTCCCAACAAGACAACCGGATGGCTTCCACATGTATGGCAGGATCGATTCTCATCATACATGTGTAGACGAAAGTGTAATATCATTTATTACAAGCCATGTTCGAGTACATAAATGTCTTACAATAATGACCCGTAGGTCTAAAATAAGATTACAGAGCAAAACAACGGTAAAAGTAAACTAGTGTGGCTCCATGCACAGGCGTTGCCCGGAGGTTGCGCCAGCCTAGAACGTCTCCTCCGGATCAGCGAAGAAGTCTTCATTATCCATCTCTTCTCCATTGTAGACTGAGGAAAGATAAGCAACAAGCAAGTTTGAGTACCAACGGTACTCAGCAAGTGGGAAAGAGATGACATGAGGGTGTTTAGAAAGGAAGGCCAAAGTTGGGTTAAGCACTATAGCATTACATCCTATCCTTAGCTTTCATTAGCACCTACTTCTAAGTGTATGAATCCAACCATAACCCATTTGTAATCCGAGTCCCAACCAACCAAACCACCATTCCCAATCTTTGACTAATTATGAATTGGATACCAAGCCGCTCTTGTCCGTGAGCACGGCTGTCATGACAGTTTCTAATCTCTGCAGAGAATATACCCTTTACCCACAAGCCGTGATTTCATCTCCTGTTGCCAGGTGGACTAAGGAAACCTCCTTGATGCCCGTGGTCGCGAACCACATTGCACACTTCCTTTGGTGTGAGGCCAGGAGATCACTACGAGGTCTTTACAAAGGATTCTCCCGACGCGTACTAGTCCTCTGAGGTTTCACCCCTGTACAAAAGTGTGAGCCGTTACACCACGACTCAACACCCCAGTTGCCCCCTCTTGAGCCATGCGGATCCCAAGGCAGTACACTCTGAACCAATTCCCCGCACTATCCAATCACTAATACTACACTGGGAGAGGCCTAATTAATTGACCAAGCTGCCCCATACTCAGTCTTGTGGTGATACTATAAGGCTTAGTGGCTTTCTCCATAAACTGGTCCTTAGAATCCGGCAAGGTTCATACCCCAAAACTCGGGTCTCGTGCGTACTGCACCATCCCAAACAAACCAACCCGCCAGATTCCTATCCACTACAATTAAATTCACCATATCTAAATAAATAAATCACATCAATCAATAATATAACATGTATGTAGAGAAATTTCCCTCCCAAAACTAAGCATGGCTAAGCGTAAAAGAAATATTAACATCTACCCAAGCCAACCCGGGGTCAAGGAATTATATGGAAGGGTACAGTAAATAGGATTCAATTTATTAAACATGCAACTAACTAAAACTTAATAAAACAGGTGCAAAATGGTCAAGGAACTTGCCTTCTTCGGAGTGTGGGTCGGTGAAGTGGTAGTCCTGAAGATTGTAAGTCGGCTCGGGAACCGACTCTAAATACATCATCGCATGCGGAACGGAAAGTAGCAGCACACAATAAGAACAGGAGAATAAATGCACACCACAAATAAATAAACACAAAAGAAAACCTACGCAATTATTTCGCTAACACTATGTCCTTAGTGAGACTTTATTTAGTGGTGTGGGTGGAGGTGTGGATTTTAGTGCTTATATAGGTTCATTAGGAAATTCAACAAAATCAGCAAATTAAATGCATTATTTTACCCTAAAGAGATTAGGAAATAATAATAAAATAATACCCTAAGTGATTTGTGCAAAAAGAGAGAATTCTCATGTGATTTTATGTAATTTACAATTAAAACAGGGGCTTTTATGCAAAACAGACATGATCAGTGGCCTAGAAATATTTTATAACATCACCAGGGGGTTAATCATAATTTACAGAGGTTAAAAATATATTTTACAGTGAAAACAGGGGCTAAAATGATATGTTTATTCAATTTAGCAGTGCTGATAGAATTAAATAAAAGTCCAGGAGCTATTTCCTAAATTCCAGGACCTATCTGTAATTACTTTAAATTGGCGCAGGGGGCTACGTGCAAATCGGCCAACGTTTAAGTGCATTTGAATCTGGGCCGTTGGATCCAACGCGGGCGGCCCATATTTAAAATGACTGAAGGGGTATGCCCCTTCTAATCTCGGCCGTCGGCCTCAGATTGACGGCCGAGGATGGGCCACGTCGCCCTAGGGGCGGCGCGCACCCAGAGCGCGGCGGCGCTCGGCGGCCACGGCGGCGCGCCTCGCTGGCGATGGCCGGATCGGCCAAATCGACGCCTAAAGCCCCAGAGCTAACGCGGAAAAGGGAGAGGGGGACCGGGTGAGCTCACCGAGGGGGGTCGCGGGGCTTGAATCGGGGCGTAGGTGCGTCGGCGACGGTGAGAGGCGGCGGACTCTGGCGGTCCTCGTCGGGATTGATGAAGCGACGGCCAAACCCCCAAAAGAAGATGTCCAGCGAGTCCCTGGTAGCACGGCGCACACGCCAGACCAAGAGGGAGGGAGAATTAGGCGATCAAGCGACAGGAACGGCGACGCCATTACCTCGGTGCGGCGGCTAGGGTTTGGAGCTTCGGGGAAGGGAAAAACGGGGGCGCCGGCCGGATTTTATAGGGGGAGAGGGGGGCGGCGAAGTAAGGAAGGGGATCTCCCCCGAAGGAAGGCGACCGAGGCCATAATGGGGGAGGATTTCCTTGCCGGCGTTTTGAACCAGGGCGGCATTAGCGGGCAGTGTCGGGTGCGAGCGACGGGAGGAAGAAGGAAAACTCTGACGGGCGGGTCCCAGCGCGCAGGGAGAGGGAGAGGGAGATGGCGTGGGGCCGAGCTGGGCCGGGAGGGGTTGGGCCGGCGGGAGGGAAAAAGTAATAGGAGGGGAGGGGAGAAGTGGGCTGGGGCGGGGTTAAGGCCCAGGGTGGGTTCTTTTTCTTTTTCTTTTTGTTTTCTTTTTTCCTTTTTCATTCTTTTGCAAATTTGAATTGCTTTTCAAATTCAAACGAATTCTAGCGCATTTTGAAATCACATTTTCAATCAAATGCAACCCTTCATGATGCATTCCTAGTACATTTCTTTTGTTTTCAAACTTTGAAAAAATTATGGGTGTTACACATGAATAGTGACGACGAGGAGGAGGACGGCGGCGACGACGACGACGACAACGGCGATGGCGAACAGAGGAGGCGGTCGCACTGGAGTTGGTCGATTAGTAAAGGACTGTTGGTCGATTAGTAATAAAGGAGCACCGGAGGCAATGAAGAGACGAGAGAGATAAATGCAAGACGCATGTTAAGTTAAAGAGCGTCTTCCATTATCGAAGAGACGAGAGAGATAAATGTGAGACGCGCTATAACTAAGAGGGACGCGCGTTAATCTAAAGAGTGTCTTCCATTGTCGAAAGAGAGATGCGCAACACGAGGTCTGCGGAGAACTTAATTTTGGCGGCGTGGCGCAGAGACGCGTGCGACGTCCGTGCGCGACCTTTCGTTTCTCCGAGGCGGTATCGATGCGTCCCATCGTTCCATCAATGCAAGGGAAACCAACTACTCCCTCGACGACTCCGCGCGGACCTTATTTAAGACGCGTCATTACCAGTGAGTTCTTCACAAGTGCGTCACTCACTTTGAATCTCTTCTTTTTTTGATCGTCTTCTCCGCCCCGACGACCCACCACCACCATGGCTGACCTTCCGCCGCTAAGACCGCCGAGAGAGCCACCCTGCAAGAAATTGTGTTGCAGCTCCCTCGAGAGGTTCAATAGTGAGCAACGCCACCTTATGGCGCAAGAGGCGTACAACAATTTGTCTCGCGCCATGAGTTCTTTGGGTCTGGGTACCCTTCCCCAGTTTACTGGAATGGGTACCATCGGTCACTACCTCTTCGTCCTCACGGGAGTGGCCAATCGTCTCGACATTATGTTCGAGACGATGGCCCAGGTGCTTGGCCCCGAGGGCCGCAGAAACCTGGTGGAGGCGACGGAGAGCAACCTTGTTCACGGGGTTGCACCGCCGGTGCAGCCGACCCAGGCTCCTGTTGCACCAGCGCTAGAGTCACCGCCGGAGGACGACGACGAGGAGGGGGAGGAGGACGAGGAGGAGGAAGAGGAGGGGTATGATTTAGTTTTTCTTTGTTGTTTTTAGTAGCTTCTGTTTTGTAAATATTGTTAATGAATGAATTCTCTTGAATATTATCTTGTGTGTTATTCAATTGTGTCAATATTATCTTGTGTGTTCTTCAACTGTGTGAATGAATGAATTTGTGGTGTGTTCATCGTGTTCTTCATGTATCATAAGGAAGGATTTGATTATATTCAGTTATCAAGTGAGAATGTGCTCTGAGTTCACTGATGTGTTATATCAACAGTGAACCAAAGCAAAATGGAGAAATCACGAAGCTAAAGGTGACGTGAGGAATTGGAGACGCGCTTTTAATAGAAAACGTCTCTCTTTTAGCATAGAAGAGGGATACATTGGTCATAGGAGACGTGATGTGTTTTATGCGCGTCTCCCGCTTTCCAGAAAGGATAATGTGTCTCGCATACCAATTTAACTGAGACGGGCTTTGTTTTAACGCATCTCCTTATACTTTTAGCTTAGTCATGTCAGATCCTCACTGATTCGAGCTCATCTCGCTTAATATTATCAGAGACGCCGCTTTTAAGCTAGGTGGGCATCTTTGTTTTTCTTACGTACTGTGGGGTTCGCCGGCCTCGCCGCCCTAGCGGCGTTGCCTCTTCCCGGCTGTGGCTAGATATCTGCGCGGTCGGCTCAGTTCGTCGACCGCATCCTCCTCTCCCGGCTCCCCTGCGTTCTTTCCTACCTACGCTGCTCCGCCCAACCTTTTTTTTTAGGACCGGTATGCAGCAGCGCCTACGGTGGCGAGCAGGGCTCCTCCACACGGACCGACGAGCACGAGGCTGATGTCGCCCGGCTCGTCAACGCGGCCTACATCGAGCGGCTATGGAAGGAGCTCCAAACGATCGATACCGCCCACCTAGCGGAGGTGAATCTGCTCAGGGAGGAGATCCGAACGGCCAACGCCGAGACCAGCCGGTTGGCAGATGAGCTGCAGAAGGTGGGATCCGAGCACGCGGCAGAGGTACATATCGCCGGGATCTAGCATCAGAGGGCGTTCATGAGCTTGGAGCACCGAAGCACCATTGGGAAGAAGAACGCGGGTGGAAAAGTTAGCCGTGGGGGGGGGGGGGGGGGGGGGGGGGGGGGGGCAAAAGGAATAGAAAAGAAGAAAAATGGAAAAGGAAAGGGAAAAGATAGAAAGGATGGAAGCCTCCACACATGGGTGAGAGAGAAAGAAAAATAGTAAAGTAGAGAAGGAAAAATAGGAAAGAAAAAAAAGAGAAGAGAAAAGAAAAAAAAGAAAAGATTTTGGATTTTTCTTTTGCGTGATTCATAAAAAAATTGTAATTTATATGACATCGCTTTTAAATTTATATTAATTACACAAAAAGACTTACAGAGTCAAAATGCAAAACAGACATTGACAATTGTTTTCAGTCAAACAAATTTCAACTTCTTCACAACTGTCAGCTCACAACAACTTCTCCACAGCTGACAACTAGAACCAAATTTTTAGAAATCCACAGTTGAATCAAACACCCTATGTATACTAAGGTATTCCTAAAGGTGCACAATTAAGTGCTAAATTAGCTCTGTTCATGTTCATCCGAATTGCATTAGTGGCTAGATTAAGATCCTAAACAACATTAAATCTATCACAAAGAAATTAATCAGTGACTAGATTAAGATCTAAACACCATTAAATCTATCACAAAGAAATTAATCGTAAAGATATGAATCTATTACAGTCTATAGTAAAAGTGCCGAGAATATTGTTTTAAAAGTTTGATTTAGAAGTGATGAACACGGACAGTCTTAAGGCACAAACATAAATGGCAGGTAATTGTCTATTGCATTTTCAACGTACCATCCGTTAATGGCCTGTTGGATCATTTATGCGGCATCTAATCTGTGGACTCCAAGAGGCAGAAAGAAGGTGCACAATGGCCTAAGTCAGTAAATTTGTTGACCTGTTTTAAGCGTACTTTGGGCAAAATCTAGTCTGAAAGGAATCCCTACCAGCAAATGACAGAGGAAGGAAGGGTCATCAAGGTTGGTGATCCGGTTTATGTCGTGGAGGGGAGGCGTAGTCTTCTTCTGGCGTAGCGTAGCACCAGCCTGAACCAGGGCTATGTGACAACAGCTGTGTAATTAATCTTAGAAAATAATTTCGACTGATGTATAGTGCAACACAGATGGTTTACTCGCGTACCAAAAGCCTTTCTTCATGTTTCAGTTTCTTGCATTTTGGTTTCCAACTCCAACAATATGATCTGACCGTGTGGCAGGAGATTGTGGAGTTTTATGGAAGGATTGAGGTGGATATGCAAACCGAACTGAGGAGCTGATAACTGTGCTTTTGCTTTGCTGCCTTGGTCCTCTTTCCCTTACGAGCCGGTGGAATTTTTTCCTGCCCTCCTTGTTCATGTGACTAGATTCGCACGACGAGCATGATACTTCGTGTCGCGCTCGTCCATTTTGGAACACGGATTCATAATCTTGTCCTTTTCACAGCTGTTTTATGTATCCACTGCAGCAGATTATGTGTGTATTTTTTTTTGAAACCAGCAGATTATGTGGTCGTTATACTCATGTGCCCGATTTTTTTCAAGTGAGACGGCTTATCTGTGTTTCAGGCATTTTGGTTGCTCAGACAAATTCAGCTACAAGCACGAGTTCCATGTGCTGAACTAATCATGGTTTTGCAATTGTTGTTACAACAACGACCAAGCATTTATCCTAAGTAAGTTGGAGTCGACTCGAAATGAAACTTAACAATTTGAAGAGATGAATTTTATTTTCATGAGAATGACCAAATACAGTTGTTGACTCGCCAAACCTATCACAATCCGTCCTTCTTTATCCGAGCTTTACGACCGGCTATGTCATTACAATATAACCGGAGTTCACGAGTTCTATGTGCACCAGTTTAAAATTACTTCCTTCGCTTGTTTCAATGGTTGTATGATGTCATCTTGCTTGCTAACCAATATGATCAATAACAGTTTAGTTGGAAAGATAACTTGATCTTTCGGAATAAAAATCGTTATTTTTAAAAGAGAATAAAAATCGTCATAATAACACTACTGTTGGGGGTGGAGTGTTCTGCCTCAGGACTACCACGACAGAACAATCAGATCGTTCGTAATAGCATACTGTAAAGTATATTGAATATGTGTAAATTTAGAAGATTGTAAAAATAGAAAAAAGATAATGTATAAAATATGTTTTAGAATAAACGAGTGCGGATATCCTAAAGACAATCTCGTTAAACAGCTGGATCTCTCGATATCACACAACACGACGCCGGATATTTTTTTATAAAAATCGTTATAATCTCGTTCTGTGTCAGATATCGCCATCGAGAATCTCTCGATTGACAATCCGATCCCACGAACATGTTAATTAAAAAAAGGTGGAATCAAACAGCGGAGGACGCTTGCGTGGCGTCCTAGACTCCTACTAGTCTCGGAATTTTTTTTTAATATACGTATTTTAATCCAAATTTATATTAATAACCCCCGATTCAAATTATTTTCAAATCTGACCGGCCGTCGTATGGGGCCCATACGACATGCAAATGTCGTATGAGGCCCATACGACATGGGTGCCACTGGGCCGTCCAGCGGGGCCGAAACCGGCCACGGTGGCATGTCGTATGAGGCCCATACGACATGCACAGTACCGTCGTATGGGCCTCATACGACATTCGTGCATGCCCTAACCCTAGCCCGTGTTGAACCATCTTGTAATGGATTTTAGTCAAAATTTTTAAAATATTTGTAGACCGATTTGCTAAAAACTTCTAAAGTAGAAAATAGAGAATACATTGTGAAGTTTTGAAATCAATGAACTTTATCTATGTTTAGTATGTAGAAACTAGAGTAATTGTATGTGTTATTAGGCAATACGATCACGTTTCTGCAAATTTGTAAAATGTATTCAGTTTTATTTTTTGTTTACAAATATTTGTAGTTAGAATCGACATAAATGTTCATATAGGTTATTGTAATGTAAGTTTTGTGGAGTATAAAAAATAAGTTATGAATATAATATATGAGAGTTTAATGGGAGTATCAATTTTTTTTAAATCCTATAGTGATTAGAAATGCATAGTTTGGAAAATGATACAATTAATGTATAAATTTATACAAATGCATAATAATTGAAGATAATTAATTGTAAGCTCGGTGGCGGTTACATAAAATGAAATTACGTAGCTCCGAAAGTATGTGCATGTTGTTTACCAGTCTACTACTACGGTACATGAGGCAAAACATAAGTGCACATATTTCTGGAACAAAATGTAAAATAAGTGATACAAATGGCGTGTGTACGACGCACTAAAGATACGCCGATCTAATTCTAACACGCCTTAGTTGAATTACCCAGGTTGCTACTGAGTGCAACGGGGGTATTTTCCCTTACGCAAAGCATCGGGACCGGCTTCTTTTGCGCGACGAGCTCTCTCGCGCATGCGTGCTCGCTCAGCCTCTCGTGCTTGTGCTGCGACGCGTTCCTCCTCTGCCGCTTTGCGCTCACACTCTGCTCTCCATTGTCGAATTTCTTCTTGCCTCTTGCGACGACGCTCCTCCTGTGCAGCTCTATTCCTCCTCTCTTGCTCTATTCTTTCATCCCACTCTCTTTCTTCTTTGAACTTCCAATATGCAAGTCGAGCCATTCTCTCAACCTCTGCGGCGTCTTCTGCCGATTGTTCCTGGTCGATGTAGTTCCGGAAGTCGCATAGAGGTGGCGGCGACTGCACAAGTGTTTGTCCAAAAAATTAGATTCTATAGCATGCATAAAACATAAGTAATATTGCATATTACCTGTTTCCTACCACCTGGAAGAAATGGGCACGTCCTGTGAGGAGGATCGTACTCGTAGTTGTCGCACATCCAAAGCCGGCAACCATACGAGTAACCAGGTCGAAGATCTCTTACAAACCTACAATCAGTGCCACAGAAACACATTGGAGGTTGCAATCCCTCGGGGATTGGAACCTTTTCTCTATTTGTGGGTGGTGAGTTCTCGTCCATGGTAGTGAAGTATATAGAATGATTGTTGGTAGTGCGTGGTGAAGCTGTTACCGGGGTGAGTGTTATATAGACACGGAGCAGTGCAATTTCGTATGTCTCTTGTACGAGATTCCCCTGACATGTACCAGTGCAATGTCGTATGTGTCTTCTACGAGATTCGTCTGACACGGAGCAGTGCAATTTCATATGTCTCTTGTACGAGATTCCCCTGACATGTACCAGTGCAATGTCGTATGTGTCTCCTACGAGATTCGCCTGACATGGTCCATAGACTTTCGTACACTTGGTCTATAGACCCATCCACGTTCGTCTATAAAAGGGTCCGCACCTCTTACATTTCGTATACGATTAAAGTTAGTAGTAAGACAATGGAAAACAGAGGTCGTGCAAGGAGAGGAGAAGGAAACATTAGGCCAGTGCCTCAGAACTACTTAGTTGGCGGTCCTTCGTGGTTCGATGAACCACTTGATGAATTCCCTCTATTAAGAAAAAGTGATTTTGGTGTGTTTAATCCTCTTCGTCCATATGATAGTACCAAAGAAGAATGGCCCAAGTGTCGTTGCGGCCTGGATTGTTTGGTGCAAATGATGGATGGAAAAGAGGATAGCGGTCGTCGATTCTTTCGTTGCCCTGTGGGTCGTGCAGTAAGTTCATATCGTTTTTGTGTACGTTCACGTATTTCTTTTTGTTATGTTTACTTTAAATTTGTTTTTGTAGTCTTATTTCGATGAAGATAACTGCGGATACACATTGTGGGTTGATCCAGTACCTATCAAGCCTATTCAAGATTACATAAAATATTTGCAAAATCGAAACCGAGAATTAGTAGGTCATATTGCGGATATGGAGTTAGAACAATTGGAGGATGATACTAGTCCTAAGTGCAACAATATGTCCTGTGAATGTCCTCACCACAAGTGAAAATGTACTAGTTACGAACTATGTTTCATTATTCCATCAAATGTATCGTTTAAATGTTCCTATGCCTTCAATTTCAATAAGATACTCGTTTGCTTTAGTTTTTTAAGTAACGCGTAGTATGTAATACTTCCTTTCCATGCGAAACACCATAGAATAGAAACATAATGAAATAATATAATAGAACATAAGTTTTGTACATCATAAGTCACACATATACGTCGTACATAACACTAACGTCTACCACGCTTGTCGGCCCTACGCGCAGCATTCACATGAGCCCGGTCATATGAAATGTCTAGCGGCGGTCTCCTCTGCCGTTGCGGACGGCCAGCCTGCTCCGGTGTCTGAAACTGCTGAGTCTGCTGAGTCGGAATGGGAGCACCGGCCAACTGAGACCCATGAAGTGTATCGTATTGCGCTATATCAACGAGGAAGTCCTCGACCTGGAAAGGTGTCATCGGAGGAGTGTCGTGCTGCGTCTGTGAGTCGGACATCGTAGTCTCAAAGTCCGCTCTGTACGTACCTGCAATTATAGAATAATTATCAGTACAAACTCAAATTACGAAAATATAAATGAATGAGAAAAATTATTCTACATCGTACCTGCGTCCGTCTGTGGGATATGCGGAGCTCCCCAAGCAGGTACCTGTGTCGAGGGATCCGTAAAGTGCTGACCCCAATCAGGCACCTGTGTCGACGTGCCTGCGTAGTCCGAACTCCAAGCAGGCACCTGTGTCGACGTGCCTGCGAAGTCGGGACCAGGGATCTGTGTAGACGTCCCTGCAAAGGTTGTAACGTGTGGGGTCGTCGACGTAGGTACCTGCGTAGATGTGCCTGCGAAAACAATGTCGTCAGTACAATATTACTAATGTTTAAAAAAATTAATTTGATACGCATTTCGTACCTGCTGTGCTGTGACGCCTCATGTGCTGTGCTGAAGGCAACGTAGTGTCTTGTACACAGGGCTGTGTACAACAAGCCAACCGTAAGCTCTCCACCGCGTTGCTGTAGATGTTATTGAGCACGTGTACCATGTCCGACGAAGTCATCGATATCCCCTGTCTCAAACGCTGAAGTCCTGCTGCGGACTGCTCAGCAATGAGACGGACCCGATGCATCTTCACATTCATGAGAAGTAATCAGAGAAACAATTTAATTAAGTAATGTCTATACGTTAAAGTACGCAAAGTAACTACAATATGAAAGCTCTTACCGCCATTGATGTAGCTTCATCTCTATGCCGCGGATACGTATCTACCACCCTGGGTACGTGCGGCTGTCGCTCCGCAGGAGTGTGTCCGAGAACTGCTCGGGTGCGAGGAAGAAACCACCGTAAGTACTCCTCGTACACCTCGTGTGAGAACGGTCTAGTCTCCTGCACGACGTCGACTAGTGCCTGGGACCACTGCAACAGCCACGGATGCATGCGCTCTGCCCACACTCCGGGCGTAGACGTACCCTTACGGCCGTACCTGTATGAGAGATATGTACATTAAATTTGTACAACTAAATGAGTAAATAGAGATGGGATGAAGCACTTACGTATGTACTGAAGAAGGCACAACAGAATGTGGAATGACCGGGAAAGCCTGCTGTAAGCCAAACTGACGCAACACGCGGTGTGGTGCGTACTCCTCGACGAAGATGTCGTACACCAGAGCTTTCCTAGTGAGCCAGTAATCCGAGTCTCTGTAGCACAGCAATGCAAGCCCCCTCGGTGCTCGCTGGTCGTGCTCGTCCATACCGTACGGTGTCCATCGGACGTCCTCGTCGGCCTGTAACCGATCAAACTCTTTGCTGAATCCGGCGTACACCTTGTGCATTTGCTTGTTACCCCACTCACGCTGCAAATCATATATGTTGTCAGTATAACATAAGCGTACAAATTGAATTAGCGTACAAATTGTCAGTGTAACTTAAAATATGTACGTACCGCACGGTGTACCCAAAAAGTACCCATAGTAGGGCCGTCATCCGGACGCTCACCGTACTCATCACCATCATACGGCTCTGGGACGACTTCAGGTCGTCCAATCATGAAGCGCTCGTAGACCCACAGCTGTAGGAGCAACGGACAACCCGTGAGGACAGCGTTGCTTGCTACCTTAGTGCACGCGTCACAGAGTCCTCTATACGTGGCAGCGAGCACTGCTGACCCCCAACTGTACTGAGGCATGTCCTGCGGTGTGGACTCAGCTACAACTCTAGCAAACGGAATAAGATGTCTATCCACCGAGTCACCATGGCTGTTGGTGAACAGAATCGACCCAAACAACCACAACAAGTAAGCCTCCAAGTATCTAGTGACCGTGTTATCATCTGCGTCTGGATGCATAGTACTCAACTGCAAGTAAAATAAATGGAATTTGTTAGTTTACTGCATGGAATGAAACATTTGAATTGAAAATAAGAAAGAATACCTCGTAGCAAGACAACCATCTCTTTGACGGACCGTGGTGCTGGCCGTCCTCAAGAGCAGGTACGGGATCAACATTAGCGACCCGTTGCACGTTCTGAAAACATGCGACCATCTGCGCACGCCAGGTGGGTGTGTCCTCAGGTGCAGAAATAGCCGCACCTGCGAGAGGAAGACCCAACAGGAAAGACACGTCCTCCAACGTGACGGTCATCTCCCCACACGGTAAGTGAAACGTGTGGGTCTCCGGTCTCCAGCGATCAGTCAACACACTCAAGAGGGCTTTGTCGAAGCTAAAACGGTACTTGCGATCCTCCGGATCGAACGGTCTCCTCTCAACTAGCCGACATATGGGCAGCAGGCCTGCTGCACTCAACCTGATTACAAAACAAATCGGATGAGAACATGTTTTCATGTACAATGGATCATGAAGTATGAAAGAAAGAAGTACCTGGGAATCCATCGATCGTCTATCTTCCAGAATTTCATAGGAACCTGGGGACGAAGGACGGGCAACTCCTGACCTACAGAGACTCGGTAACCGCGGTGGTTCAAGTCAACTCGAGACGAAAGTAGCTCGGGACACTCTCGCTGTGGGCCGGCCATACCTACATTGTCAAGTACGGAAAAATTTTTAACATAAAGTGCATTTTGAGCTAAAGTTAAATGACATCAACAACATATTAACATATATAACATAAAGTTCATATGCATCTAACTGGAGTTCACATAACATCATAACATAATCCAAATACATAACACCGATACACTTAGTTCACTTAACATAGATAGAGTAAGTGCTACAAATACATAAAATACTTGACATCACATCACATCGCCATCTCCATCCCTAAACGTAGTTGTCTTCCTAGCACGAGGACGCCGTCCACTCTGCGGATCCCCAGATGGTCCAGCTTCAACCACATTTGGCTCTGTGTTGGTAATGCATTTTTTGTACGTATGGCCAATTTGGTTGCATTTGCTGCATCTTCCTTGGAATCTTGCAAGTTCTGACTCGTCCATATCGTTTCTGATACGACGAGTTTGACGTCGACCTCTTTTCTGCTTCAACCGCGAGATGTCAGGTGCTCGCATAGCATCAAGGCCTAAATCCATGGTAAATGAGCTCAGATTACCAAATCCATATACCTCTGCATTCCATGTACTGACAACAACACTTTTCTGAAAGTAGTATGAAACGTAATTGGTCACTGTCAAGTTAGTAAATGAGCAAGCTGCAATCACATGGGAACATGGTCTATGGAAGAGTTGTGGCTTCATGCATGTGCACGTGCAATCATGCTGATGAAGTATGCACTGTTGAACAACTCTAGCACGGTTAGCACCACGACGGTCCTTATCCCTACAAAGGATTTCAAACCTGTGCTCTGCGGTACCCATAGGTCTGACGCGATGAAATCGGGCCTTTTCAATCTTCTTCTCCATGTACTTGCACAGGTATGGTGAATAAGCCAAATTCACATTATTCAGTGCTGAAATAGCAGTCGCATAACGTTGACGAAAATATTTGCATGTCCCATATAAAATGCCCTCAACAATAGCAACCAAAGGTAACCCTCTTAAACCGCGAATGACCCAGTTGTATATCTGCATTTCGTATCACTGCATTAGCATGATGAAATACATAACTAACACAACTAAAACACTTAGGAATGATGGATATTACCTCAGCTAAATTAGTTGTCATGATACCATACCGAACACCATTGGTGTCGTATAACAAGGACCACTTCTCTTTCGCTTCGCGCCGAATCCAATGAGAGAAGTTTCTGCGTGAAATGTCACGAGGATTGCTAGTGCTTGAAGATGCTTCTGCACTGCCAGAAGTCAATTCGTCGAGACGTTTCCAAAGAGCAATAAACTTACTCTCCTGATTTTGACTACACAACATCTTGAACAAATTCATAAGTTGCTTTTTCTTGAAGTGGCTAAAAAAGTTGGCACCTAAATGCCTCATGCAATATCTTGATTGAATGTCTATCCAATAAGGTTGATGTCCCCGATCCGATGATCCAAATTTCAAATCAGATATTGCTTTAAGCAATCCAGCATGACGATCGTGTATGAGACAGACATCAGGACGTTCTTGAACTACAGCCATCTTGACCCGACTAAGGAACCAATACCAGCTTTCAGTGTTCTCACTTTCCACAAATGCGAAGGCCACAGGCAACACCTGTTGGTTCCCATCAACTGCAATAGCAGTAAGAATTTGACCTTTGTACTTTCCAGTTAAAAATGTACCATCTATGCAGAGTATTGGTCGACAATGTCTGAAAGCAGCAATACATTGGCCTAATGCAAAGAATGCACGGTGCAGATACAACTTCCCAGACACACTTCTATGTGGCATGTCCATAATGTCGTAAAAAGTACCAACATTTTTTTCCTGAATGGTCTGCAACAACTTTGGAAGGTTATCATAAGACGCTTCAAAAGTACCAAATCTTTGTTCAATCACTTTCTGTTTGGCCCTCCATGCTTTAGAGTAACTGATGGTGTACTTGAACTCTTCCTCAATAGTGGCTATTATTGATTTTGGTTCAAACTGTATGTTGTCCACTATACGGGCATACATATGATTTGCAATGAAATCTGAGGTCAAAGCACCGTTGCACTTCTCCAATTTCTGCAACTGACATGTGTGATCAACCATTTTTGAAACTTTCCAAAGCTTCGTCCACTTCTCCTCGAAACCATGAACTCGAAAAGGACAAGTTGGGAACACACATTTCACATCATATAATTTTGGACTAGACTTGTAAACTGTAAATGATCTCTGCACAGACAAAGACCAATATTTTACTGTATCTTTTAAACCATCTTTGTCTTTAAAAATATCTCCTTGTGTTAACTGGTTCTCATGATATCCAGATAACCCAGAATATTTTTCTGCAGCTGCTAAATTACTCGGGATTGCATTGTTCCAGTCTGCAGGAATGATAATATCATTCTCATCATCAGAAGAGTCATCTTCAATAACATTTTCATATTCCATGTCCTCAATTCTAATTTGTTCAACTAAATCTTCGATGTGCTCTCCTTCATCAGCGACACCAAGTGGGTCTTCTTGCATCTGGTTCACTCCGCCTTCGACCTCTACCTCAGTATCTTCCATATCGTCTGCTTCAGCTGAATCTTCAACTTCTTTCGTTTCTGCTTGCGCAAGAAACACCAGCGGCCAACCCCGCTCCACAACTGTATCTACCCATTTCCTCCAATTCTGTGTCCCCTTAATAGGAACGAAATCCCAATAACATCCATCTCTTGCTCGATTAATCAACCCTTTCAGTTTCACTTGATATACTTGTTCATCAAGGTTTAACGTTTTAATCAGCCATTTCTCCAGGCTACCAAATGACCTCTCATTTGGTCTTGCTATCCCCCTCACCAACGACGTCCAAGCAGACATATCAACCCCAGTTGACCCATAAACAAGCGTGCCTTCTCCGTAGAAAATACGAAACATTAATTTGTCCGACATTCCTACTGTATTCAGTATAAACAAACGTATTATAATCTACTCTAACCAAATTAATTTGACTCTATAAAACGTATATATTTGCCACACATTTGTAACTACAGGAGCAATTTTACGCTCCTCTGTAATGTATGACAATATTTTATAACTACTAATAAAACATAATATAATATATAGTACACATTTATAAACTGAAAAATCATATCAAAAAACGAGTACATTTTAATTAAACGAATAATACATTAAGAAAACATGCTGCAATAATGTACTCTACCGTAATCATGACATTCGCATGAATATTAACAAAATTCATATTAAACTATATGCATGAACCATATAAATTCATATAATATTGACAACAATCACGTGCACAACGAGTAATAATATACAATTATATTATATTCACAACATTACACTATATGCATGAACAACGTGTATAAAAATTAAATACAATAGACTATGTCGCGTGTGTTATCAACACTATACATTCATACAAACAAATATCATAATATAATACGCATTCATATTATATTGACAACAAAACAACATAAATGTACGGTGGCGAAATCAATACCGAAGTCGCGAGGATCCGAGGACGACGGATCGGAGACGAAAAATGTGAGAGTAGCGAGCGTCGGAAGCGTGCGGGAGTGGTGGAGGTCGCGGGCGGCGCGGCTGGGAGGAAAGGAGGCAGTGGGATGGGTGGGAGCGAGGCAGGGGGGGCTTATAAGGGGCAGACCGTCGTATGAGCCTCATACGACGGTTCGACCGTTAGCGCAAGTCGTATGAGGCTCATACGACGTTCGCTGCCGCCTCGTTTTCCGCGGCGACCGTTGCCCGCGTGGCAGCCACGTCGGACCGTCGTATGAGCCTCATACGACATTCGTTACGTCGTATGAGACTCATACGACGGTGGGTCATATTTGGAAATTTTTTAAATCCAAGGTTATTAATATAATTTTGGATTAAAAATCGTATATTAAAAAAAAAATTCACTAGTCTCGCACATCACACGACACGACGCCGGATATTTTTATACATGAACGCTACACGGGGTTAAACAAGAAGCGCCGCGCAAGACGGCGGATCTTGTTGGAGCCACGCGATCCTATCCCTGGCTCCATTCCTTGAGCTGCTGCCATTGCTCTCTGCCCTTGCTTGCAGTACTGCTCGCTGCCCGCCCACGACTTCCATTCACCTTTCACCCATGGAGAAGGCCGCGACATTCCTCTCCTCCATCCTCGGCGGCGGCGGCGGGACCGGCTCGCCTGAGCCGGCGGCCACGGTTAAGTCCATCCTCGTATACCCCATCAAGTCCTGCAGGGGCATCGCCGTGCCCCAGGCCCCCATCACCCCCACTGGTACAATACCTCCTTCATTCACTGTCTTAGGTGCAATCATCCATGGCATTCACTTCCGTCTCGATTTCCCCGCTGCCTTCCTTGGAAAAATTGCATCTTTTTTTTTCTTTTTCTAACCAGCATCCTCTATTGCCATCCTCTCACGCTGAGCTGACATGTCTGCGTTTAATTTTGATGGTGGGCAGGGTTCAGGTGGGATCGGCAGTGGGTGGTGGTGAACTCCAAAGGGAGAGCCTACACCCAGCGAGTCGAGCCCAAGCTGGCGCTTGTGGAGGTGGAGATGCCGTCAGAGGCCTTCACCGAGGACTGGCAGCCCACGGCCGACGCTCACATGGGTACTGCTAGATTGCTCAATCACGCAGTGTCTTTAGTTGCCGCTCTTTTCGTCATTCCTCTGATTCTTTCATGTACGACACAAGACTACCACTAGTGGTGCCTGTTAGTTGGGTAAGGTGGAGATTAACTAGATAATGCTAATGCTACAGCTAATTGTACAACCTTACTAGTATAGACGGCGTTGACGCAAACCGTGTTAACAGTAAGCAAGATAGTTTTATCTTGGTACCTTCCACACCATATCAAGTGCTTCTCGTTCAATTTGCTGACATGCTGGGTGGTAGTCAAGAGTATATTAGTAACAGTTACTCCACCCGCCACAAAAAGCTTGTCACTTTGTAGTTCAAAAATGAGCTACAAAGCCACAAGCTTTTCGAGACGGAGGTAGTACATGTTACTTAGATGTTTGCCAAGACTTCATTGGTTCTATCAAAATGGCATGAAGTGTGAAGTATGCATTTTGCTGCCTTTTATTTTCATTTCCTGAAGATTTGGTCCTTATTTGGCCAACTAAATATTACAGTTATCAGAGCACCTGGAATGGACCCACTGAGGATCCTGCTTTCCGGGGAACGCTCCACAATCGATGATGTTTCTGTATGGGAGTGGTCTGGCTCTGCTTATGATGAGGGAGCTGAAGCAGCCGAATGGTTCTCAACATACATTGGGAAAACAAGTCGTCTGGTGCGCTTTAAAGAAGGTATGGAGACCTTCCAGTTTTTTCTTCTTTCTTTTATCTTTCTAAGATTTTGCCAATTGCCATATCCATCGAATATTTCAATAGATGAAGTTTTCTCTGTTACTTAGAAAGTGTTGTATTGCTATATTATCAACAGTATCAGAAATAAGACCGACGGATCCTGACTATGCTCAAGGTTATAAAATCATGTTTTCCGATTGCTTCCCGTTTATGATAGCCTCCCAGGTACTGTTCACACTTTTTGGTAAATGGTAAACCGAAACTTTTGTTAACAATGCACATTTCATTGCAGGGTTCACTAGATGCACTGAATGAGATTCTTAAAGAGCCTGTGCCAATCAACCGCTTCCGACCAAAGTAAGCACCAATTTTCTGAGCTGATATCTTTTGAAATTGAATTTTTATTTTTAATATATCTTTTAAAAAAGAATTTAATATAAATAACATATGGAATGAAAATTGACAAAAATAACCCACTGTCGTATGAGTAACTTACGAAATACGAATTTCGTATGAGGCTCCTACAAAATTCACATTTCTTAGACGTTACATCATCCAAAATTCACATTTCGTATGCATGCATCATCTGATGTGGCGTCTACGAAATGTGAATTTCGTATGAGCCCCATACGAAATTCATATTTCGTAAGTTACTCATACGACAGTAGGTTATTTTTGTCAATTTTTTATTCCATGTGTTATTTATATTAAATTCTTTTTTTAAAGGTATATTAAAAAAATTATTCCTTTGAAATTACTTCTTTGTTGGGTTATTTTATCATGGTTGACAAATAATTGATTGGACGAGTTTTAGCTGTTATTCTTAATTTCTTACTAAACTGATTTCTTTGACAGTATTTTAGTGGATGGATGCCACCCATACTCAGAGGATCTGTGGAAAACTGTAAAGATAAACAATGTAACATTTCTAGGAGTGAGGTTATGCAGCCGTTGCAAGGTAAACACACTGCATTTTGATAACGTAACTATAAATATTTACTATTTATGATAATTAATACTAAAGTTTGTCGAATTGTGCTGTGCGATCTATCAGATCATTTGTTCCCTGTCAGTCAATTTTAATCATTGTAGTTCAACAATTTTTCCTTATGGAATTTGAGTTTATATCTTTCTTTAATTGCTGCCAGATCATTTGTTACCTTGATCTGTATCTTTCTAATGTATGTTAATGTTTCGATTTTCTTTTTGGGTGCACACTTCAATACATGTCACATTGTTTAGCCCAGGGCAATGTTGTCAGGTTGAATTGCTTGATCCTTTTATTTTCTTTATTTCAACTGCAAAATTAGCAGTGTTATCCTAAACGGTATAAACGGTCTGTTTAAACGGTAAATAGAGGGCAACTGCACAGTTTAGCCCCTAAACGGTGGATTAAACGGTTGAGTCGTTTAAACGGGTCAACGCCCGTTTAAACGGGCTAAACGAAACAGATTTTAAACATGTTTAAACGTATTTAGAACCGTTTAGGCAAAGTGAACTTACACTTCTAAGTCATATGCAAATTTAAAATTAATATCACCAAATTGATTAAAATCAATATATTTTCTAAGCTTCACTTAAACACTTAAACACATCAAAAGTAATATTAATCATGTTTCAAAAATATAATAAAACAACCATTACCAGCAGAAGTTTAAAATATTTGTTTAGGGCACTACATGTACTTTTTTCAGTCTCAATATTATTATTTGGTGGTGTGGTATTATGATTGTCTCTTTAATTTTATATAATGTTAAAGTTAAATTGATCCTAAATATGAGTTTGAACTTGATTTGAACATCTATCGTAGCGCAAGGCAGTAAAAAATATCTTTTCTTACTGCTACAGTACACACCGTTTAATCCGTTTAAACACCGTTTAAACGCCGTCTAAACCTTCTAAACGGTAAACAGAGCTCCACCAATTGTCTACCGTTTAGGATCACACTTAAAATTAGGAACAAAGGACAGTTTTCTAAGTATCTGAAATGATAGTTACTTTTATAATTAGTAATGTAGTATGCCCTCTTTAGTAAATAGGATAATGGAAGCAACTGACAACTTGTTATATTTTGTTGACTCAGTGCTGGTTGTATGAGACAATCTTTGTAAATTGAGAGATAATGGCAGTGTTATCCTAAACGGCTTAAACGGTCTGTTTAAATGCGTTTAAACGCTAAATAGAGGGCAACTGCACAGTTTAGCCCCTAAATAGTGGATTAAACGGTTGACCCATTTAAACGGGTCAACGCCCCTTTAAACGGGCTAAACGAAACGGATTTTAAACGTGTTTAGAACCGTTTAGGCAAAGTGAACTTACAATTCTAAGTCAAATGCAAATTTAAAATTAATATCACTAAATTGATTAAAATCTATATATTTTATAAGCTTCACTTAAACACATCAGAAGTAATATTACTTGTGTTTTAAAAAATATAATAAAACAACCATAAGTCGCTGAAGTTTAAAATATTTGTTTAGGGTACTACATGCACTATTTTTAGTCTCAATATTATTTTTTGGTGGTGTGATATTGTGATCGACTCTTTAATTTTATATGATGCAAAAGTTAAATTGATTTTATTTTTAAATATGAGTTTGAACTTGATTTGAACATCTACCGTAGAGCAGAGCAGAAAAAATATATTTTTCTTGCTACTACAGTACACACCGTTTAATCTGTTTAAACACCGTTTAAACGCCGTCTAAACCTTCGTTCTCCACCGACTGTCTACTGTTTATTGTTTAGGATAATACTTGTTTAGGATAACACTAGATAATGGTGATAAGATAACCTTGATGGAGCATATCAGGTCTTAAAATGCATATCATGATGTGCACCTCTTATTTTGGCAAATGGATACATTATAAAAACCGTCTCTCAGTTTCGGTGCTGGCTCATTTAGGTGCCTACCATTAACCAAGAAAATGCAATACCTGGCAGTGAACCAACTGAAACTCTACTGACTTTTCGGTCCGATGAAGTGCTGCGTCCAAGCCACAAAAATAAGAGAAAGGTAATTGTCTCATGCCTATTACCCCTTGGTGCATTTTCTAGAAAACCGCAGCTTTGGTGCTTCAAAATAATCAGTTCATAATGGTGGGGGTCACTAAAATCTCACCATTTTATCTAATTTTGTAGGTATATTTTGGACAAAATTTGGTCTGCAAGGAGTCTCTGTCAGCAAAGAGCAATAGAAAGATTATCAACGTTGGCGACCCAGTTTATGTTCTTCAGTCATTCCAATCTTCTGATGAAGCACCTGCCTGAGCAGCGTTATTTCTATGTCGTCAAGGGACCGCAAACTAGAAATCTAGTGTGTTTTATGTGTTGTTTGCTGTGAGTCTAGCACGACTTGCGGAGCGTGGTTTTCATTTGTCACGTCATAAATAAAAAATTATCTGGCTCTTAAAACTTCATGTGATGCAATACAACATTTCTCACTGCACGAAGCTTTCACCAGTTAGCTATGCCTTTACTAGACTTATTATTACCAGTGCCACTATGAAATTACATATCTTATTCAGAATAATGCAAAACAATAAGAAGTGCCAAAAAGAGAGGAGTTAGAAGAGTCTGTCTAAAAGTGATGGATGAAAGTCCTTTTTGCCCTACACAAAATTCAACAATCGACTGGTAGTTGCCTCATTCGCATTAAAGCGGCAAGCGTGCATGTACCTTCCTGGCTTCCTCTGATCTTCAGAAAATATTTTATCCTACTTCCAAAGCCCTTCACGGTTCTTGAGCTAAAGAGATTATCGCTGGAAGGATCACATCAACTTATAATGGCAACCATCATAGCCTGGGAAAAAAATAGGAGAACAAAAGTCAAAATGTGTGCTAAAAAAAAGTCAAAATGGAAACATCGAAATAGTCTCATTTTATTCAGGCAATCATGCAATCATCCATCATCAGCTATTGGATGTCCATCCTAAGGTGGTTGCGTTTTTTCACTTAACCCCTCCATCATACGGAGGGAGTTAAGTGAAAAAATGCAGCCACACTTAGGATGAACATCTAATGGTTGGAAGTGGATGATTGCATGATTGCACCATAAATGAGATTGCATACTAGTCATTCCCTTTATTCAGTGAGCTGAAGAAATTGTTCTGAAACACTTGTGCACAGAGGAGAAGATAGTGTGTGGGCTTACTGGGATCCTTGGTGATGAGCATGGCAGTGCCGCCGAAGTCGCAGGTGGCGCCGTTGGCCTTGTTGCGTTGCCAGTAGCTGTTGAAGGCGTAGGAAGCGTGCGCCTGCATGGTGTCCGGCCGGTAGCAGGGTCCTGACGGCTGGACGGAGTCGCAGTCTGCGCCGGAGCCGCATGCGTAGTCCATGGCCTGCTGAATGATCGGCCCCGGCACTGACGGCTTCGCCACGCACCATGTCCCGGTCTTCGTCCCCGGCGTCGGCCCCGCGAACGGTGGCGGGAACACCACCGGCGGCAGGAAGCCTCCCGGCGGCTCCGGCGCGTACTCCGGCGGCGGGCTGGGGACGTTCCCAGGTGGCGCGTTCTCGGGCGGGCTCGGTATGATCCCCGGCGGGTACGGCGCGTAGATCGGTGGGCTTGGCACGTACGCAGGTGGCTCCGGCACGTAGGACTCCGGCGGGCTCGGCTCGTAATTTGGTGGTTCCGGCGAGTACCCAGGTGGGCTCGGCTCGTACGTTGGTGGCGCCGGTGAGTACACCGGTGGACTCGGGACGTAGCTCGGTGGCTCCGGCGCGTATTCTGGTGGGCTCGGCACAATTTCCGGCGGGCTCGGCGCAACCTCCGGTGGGCTCGGATATGGCGCAACCTCCGGCGGGCTCGGCGCAACCTCCGGTGGGCTCGGATATGGCGCAACCTCCGGCGGGCTCGGCTCAACCTCTGGTGGGCTCGGATTCGGCGCAATCTCTGGCGGGCTGGGTGTCACTTCTGGCGGGCTTGGGTAAACAATAGGCGGAAAGGGCGGACTCTCCGGTGGGCTGGGTGAGATCTCTGGTGGGCTGGGCGAGATCTCCGGCGGGTTCGGCACTATTTCCGGCGGGCTCGGGCTTGGATAGGGTGAAATCTCCGGTGGGCTCGGGTTCGGCGCGATCTCTGGTGGGCTGGGCGTGACTTCTGGTGGGCTCGGGTAAACGATAGGCGGAAGTGGCGTATCAGTTGGTGGTGGGCTTGGTCCGATGTCCGGTGGGTTCGGGGTAGGATACACATCCTGCGGCGGCGGCGGAGGCGAGGAGTAGCTGAACGTCGGCACCGGAATGGTTGACGTCGGCGGTGGAGGTGCCCCCGGAGTCAGGACGCAGTTGGGCGAGCCGTTAGTCGACGGCGGCGCGAAGGCATCGCTGTAGGGAGGCATGATGGGCGTGCTGTAGTAGGGGCTGGAAGGGGAGTCGTAGTGATCGAGCTGCAGGTCACCTAGCCTCAACACTCTCGCTCCTGTTCAAACCAAAATTTAGAAACAATCATTAGACGAACATTTTTTTTCTTTTTTTGAATGGCGATTTCCAGTTGTTGCTACCAGTCTAGATAGTCGGTCAACTGAATCCGCATGAACAAGAAAGAAAAACCCATGAACGAAGCAAGCAGTGGCGCTACTGCTGCACTAGCGTAGTAAGGGCCGAATCTTCGACAGTCAAAAGAGTACACCTGCCTACAATGCTCTGATGAAAATCCGATACAACAACGAAGAATCTGTTTTCGAAAAGATACAAGAACGGGAACGCAGCACAAGCTGGCGAGCAATGAGAGTTGAAGAAACTTGAGGTCACAGCGTACCACATGGCGCGAAGAATGCGGCGAAGAAGATGCAGACCAGACGCCAGTAGTAGGCCTTCCTCTCGTCCATGGCGTACATTACATGGGCTCTCTCTCTCTCTCTCTCTCTGCACAGCAGCAGCCGACAACGTGTGTCGTCACTGTCGCTGGGTGCCCTTGTTATAGATAGCAGCCTTGGCAGTGCCCAGGTTAAAGGATGTGAACACACGACAAAAGCCATGTAAAGCTGAGGGAGGCGAGTGCCATGGTGAAAGAATGGAGTCGCTTCGCTTGCATGTGAGCTTTTGCGAGATCATCGGTGGCTGAAAGAGTATTGGTCAAGAACTGAAGCTGCATGTAAATGATTGGATTCGTTGGTGATTTTGAGGTTCCCGATCCCCCGTCCGTCGGCTTTCCTCCTTTTGCAATCTTGGCACAGATGCTTGCTTCTCGGCTCGCCCCGAGAGTAGCTGCTTCCCCTTTTTCATTTGCTTTGGGTTCACTCAATACAGGACCCACTGCAAACAGAGCATTTCTTACTCGACTGGTGTTAGATGTTCAGTTTTGACGAGTGCACTGATTGTAAACTTATCAACCCGAACCATTCGAAATAAACATTTATGGATGAACGACCGCCACCGCAAAGTCTAAACTCAGCAGACTGACAAGCAAAGCAGAACAAATTATTAAAAGCAGCAACATTTTTCAGTTTGCTCTCATCAGAATTGACTGAAACACATCGGGCTACATTTGGTACAAACCATCAGGTTACAATCCACAGGTAATTGCTACACTTGATTAGATTCCCAGTGCTGGGACAACGAAACAAAATAATTCATAAAGATAAGTTTATTTTTATAAGACGGCTGTAAAGGCAGGAGAACAAATGTTGAACACTATCCAAGTATGATCAACACATTCTTCCAACTGAAGTAACTCCATTCAATAGCTAATTAAATGAAGAACAGGGCCAACTGCTGTTCGAGGATACACCACTGGCGAATTGCAGTTGACAATTTATCAAGTACAAGGCCCAGCTTCTTCATAGGGCCATGCGTCCAGCAAGCCGGCTCTCTGATATTCTTCGATCAATTGCTGCATCAACAGAGTGCATCTGTTCACAAATTGTGAAACAACAGACAAGATGTTAGACATGACATGTCTCAAAGGAAAAAAACAAATATTTAAACTTCACCTCAAGCTCAATGAGCAAATGGAATCTGACCTGGAACAAAACTCTTGGCACATTCTTGACCAAAAATTAAGTTACAATATATGCTACAGTATGGGCAGAACCTCAGCCACCTATTTTTTTTTTGTTAAAAACCCAGTAACCCACATTTGTATGCGATGAATCGGTAATGAATAGAAATAATGTTTCAGCTGAAATTAGTACATACATATTTCCGAACTGTCCAGGGCTTTGGTCGGTAACATGATGACCCTCAATGCCATTAGCATAGCACCACGAGATTCGTCAGATTATAAAGAAAGTTACTAGCAGAAAGAACAATGTAAATACCTACTTGGAACTCCTGACGTGCCCCAAAGCAGCCGGAAATATATGTTAAATCAAATAGACACCATGGCACTTACAAAAGTAGCATAAAAACGAATCATCTCACATATGCATCGACTGAATTATGTCATTCCTCGCTGATTTGAAAATCACATGAATGACTAAAATTCAAGATTTAATGCTGTACAAACGCCAAAAAAGTTTAAACCAAAAACAAAGGTGTCATTTGTAACAAAAAATCACATAATAATTTGTTGCAAATTGAGATGCTTCTTTATTGTGCAATTCAGCAATAGGCTCAGAAGATTGTTTACATTACCAATGCTAGATTGTATTTGCTTTAGGACACAGCAAAATGTTTGGCAGTTAAGAGTTAGAAATATGTAAACTCGGTTGCTTAAAGACATGAGTAGAAACAATAAAAACACAACTTACCTGGCTGGTTTCGTCATGCACCTGATATTTTGGCAACGACAACCTTCTTTCCTCCTACATGAGTCAACAAACATTTGAGTAGAAGTCATACCAGTCAATGTACAAATGCACAAGTAACCTAGAAGAACAATAGCAAAAGAGCAAGAGCTAACGGTACCATTGACATCGCTTCATCATCCCACACCAGATAGACCTCATTTGTAGCCGGTTGGGTACCAGATGTTTTATTATTCGCTACAGAGGGTGGAGAACCAACTGTTCCGGTGCCTGAAACGGATACACAAACATGTAAATCCTTAAGAGCTTACATCATGAGGTAAAATACAAATCAGATGGACCAACATCTTTCACCTGAATTCCCATCATCACGACATTGATTTATTACAAATAACATGAGACACGGAACATTTGATGTTGAACTACTTTCTTCTTTCAAGATTAAGCATATTTAAGCAAAAAATTTCTTTTAAGTCATGTACATTATCATGGTATTAAAAAGTCTAGCACATGAAATGAAGATCTAGCACAATGCACCACAGAAAGGTTGCACAAGCTGTGTGAATATCAACATACCTTGGTAATTGGTTCCATATGCTCCTGCAGAAGTAACTGGTGCTGGGGAGCTTGCCTGGATGGTTCCAGGTGCAACTGATGCTACAAATGGGGAACTTGCTGCTCCATTGACAGAGGAAGTATTAACAGGAAACAAAGGCTGGGAAACCTGAGGGGCAACTGGTGAAGGTACTCCAGGAGGGACCATAGGAAATGATGTTGGTGCTGATGTCATAGGAGAAGGTATTGGAAATAGTGGCTGTTGCGGCTGCACAACAGCTGGTCGCTGTGCATATACCGCTTGTTGTGGATACCATGCTTGTGCTGGTTGAGAAAGCCAAACTGGTGGCCGCACCATTAAAGGATTCAGCGCAGGGTTATACCTGCCATCAAATATGAAATATTTAGCAAAAAAAATCCAAAGTCAATGCTCATAATATGACAGCAAAACAAATTTTAAATTGTTGTAAGTAGACATGAGGAAAGAGAGAACATACATTGGAGGTGCTACACCATAAGCTGCACGTGGAGGAAATGGCATGCCAAGTGGATTAGTAGGCATAACAACAGGCCTTACCTGCGGGACTTCCACTTTGGCTACCTTCGATGAAGGATCCTCTTCTACAAGTAAAAGGTAGGTTGGTAAATGTTACAACAACAACAAAGCCTTTGTCCCAAGCATGTTGGGTTAGGTCGGTAAATGTTCCAGTTGAGAAAAATTCTTTTCTGGGAAATAAGTAGTATTAATAGCAAGTTCAACTCTTCAAAGAGCCTTGAAGTGTTGGTAGACTATTCAAGACACTTACATTTCGAGGCCCATTTTATTGAGGTAAACTGAACAAACAGTACCATGTGAAACAAGATGATACAGAACTCTTATAGACCACAGTAGTTGAAGACTGTAATTTATTAAATATGAGAAGGATCAAAACAAGCCTACAATAATGCAGCATGAAAGTAGGCACTGTGGTACCTTCACCATAGTGTGCGGCCAGCACATCTGCAGGAATTCCTTGCATTCCAAAGATCTCAATCTCCGTTGACTCCCTACCAGGCTTTGCATTAGGAACCCTGCAGCCAAAATAGGTTTACACATCTTTAAGTGACACATTTGCGTTGGCAATGGTTCAAATATGTTGGAATTCCTGGCAGCAGAAATGAGGGGATAATATATTTTCAATAATCTGGCGGCTTTATATAGCCAGTTACATCCTGATTTGTTTACATCTAGGACTCCCCTTTCCTAACTTCTAGGACTCTATTTCCTAATCTAAATGGCAGACTTGATTTCCTACCTTATCTTTTAGTGTCCTACACTCTCAGCACCCATGGGCTGAACCCTGCAGTAGCCCGTGCCTGGTTCATGCCGCAATGCCCAGGATCATCCAACATTCTCGCCCAGATCTTGGTGCTTGGACTTGAGTGTGACCTTGTAACTGCTGTGTCGCGTGTTGAGCCTCCTTTGCAACAAGCCCCCCACGCATCCGAGCCACCGTGGGAGAAGGCTGCCAGGTCCTGCTGTGGCGCTACAGATCATCCTGATCTGAGCTACCCCCGCCTTCTATCAACCATTACCATGTGCTCACCACTGCGTGTCCACCGACCTCATGCACATGGTTCAGGAAGGCGCTAGGCGGGCGGTGACCCACCGCCTACAGCCTAGGCATGCCTAACCAGGTTCGCTTATTTGCTTTTATACTGTTACACATGTGAACGCATTGAACAGCAATAATGAAATAACAAGGTTCAATGCTTCCGGTGCTTTTAGGTTCATAAGTATGGGAACATACAAGTATACAACTTTGCTTTTTTAAATCTCCTAACTGCTGGGATTCCGGGACTAATTTTCTTGATTCATCGATCGACATCTAGCACCATTATATATGGCCGGGTTGATTACAACTTTAGGACTCTCTCAATCTAACCTAGGACTCCATCTCAAACACTCCTCTTGGATATTTGCACACCCCCTAATCTCTATACCTCCTAGAAAGCATGATTAACTCAACAATCATCTCCTTAATCATGTTTTATAGGACACACACTAACGTAGGATGAAAACACACATTCCATCCTACACACACTTAGGTTGGACACTACATCCTAAAACTACACCCCCAGGATGGCCACCTTATCATGCAGACATGCACACACTAAAGGATGGGCACTACATCCCCGAGATAGGCACTACATCTCGGACACGAATTTGGATTGGGCACTACACCCCTGAGGTGAACACTACACCTCGATGATGAGCACATCATCCAGCACAACTTTGGGACGAACACATCATCCTTGGAACCATAGTTATTAAGGCGGTAAGGCGACCTAAGGCGATGGATCTCCTTTTTATCTTTTAAGCGGTAAGGCGTAAGGCGAGGCGACGCCTTACTATTATGTAAAATAGGAAAATAGAAATAGTGTAAAAAAAATTAAAATGCAGCAGTATATTGGTATTCTAGCCCAGTTTCACTTTTCCAGCCCAACTTAGCCCACCCAGCACCAATAAACTACAACCCAGCAGTCACATATAAAAGAAACCTTGGTCCAAACCCTAGCCCTCCAGCTCAGATCCAGCTCAGATCAGCACTCCCTCCCCAAGAACTTGCACCGCCGCCACCCCCCGCTCCCACCGTCGCAGCGCGCCCCCTACCCCAATCCCACGCCGCCGCCCCCTCCCTCACGGCGCAGATCTGCGCTGTCCCCCTCTGGCGTCCCCTGCTCCTGCGCAGATCGGCGGCACAGCGGCCCACGATGCAGATCGGCGCCGCCCCCCACCCCGTTTCCCCACCTGACATCTCTGCTGCCGCGCAAATCGGCGGCACGGCGACGAAGATGGCGGCACCCCCCCCCCCCCTTCCCCCGTTCGGCGTCCCCTGCTACCGCGCCACTACCTTCCCCGGCCGTCGCCGCCTTACCCTCGAAAGAAAGGCAACGGGGACGCCTTAGGCTGCCGACCTGCCTTGCTAAAGCGACGCCTTAATAACTATGCTTGGAACGAACACGTCATCCCGTACACTGACACTTTTGAGACGAACACATCATCTTTGAGACGAACACGTCGTCCCCTCAAAACGAACACATCATTCCAAGCACGAATTTGATTGGCATGATCACATCATCCCGAGCACTCTACTTCGTAGAAACACCTCCCTCGCTGAATCACCACTACCACCTCCTTAGCATAATCACCAACCACCAGAAATCTCCTTGAGGCCCACATGGCTTGTTGAGCCCACACCAGTGTTGTTGAGGCGTCGCCTAGGCGGCGCCTAGGCGGCGCCTAGGCGTCCAGGCGCTCCGGCATGGACGCCATGGCCGGTCGCCTCGCCTGGCCGCCGGGCGCTGCCGCTCGCCGCCGTCGGGACGGGCTGCCAGAGGCGTGCTGCCGAGGGGAGAGGGGAGGAGGAGGAGAGGGAGAGCTGCAGAGTGTTGCGTTGTGCTGAAGACGGCAGGGGCGGCGACCGGATCTGGATTGGATGGAGGAGCGGCGACCGGAACGGGATGGAAGAGCAGCGGCAGCGGCGGCTGAACAACTGAATCGGTATGGAAGACAACAACGTGGGAGAGACTTAGGGTTAAAACATATTGGGCTTGGGCCTTTAAAACAAGTCCGGCACAGGCCCACACCGCGCCTCCACCAACCCTAGAGTTTGTCCATCCCGCCGCCGCCTCCGTCCTTTGCTCGTCTCCTTCCTCCGCTCACCTCACCTGAATGCCCGACCGCCTCCATCCACGGCCTCCCCCGCCAGGCTCACCTCCGATCCGCTGCTGCCCTGCTCCTGGTCGCCGACACGGCGCTGCGCTGCCTCTTTTGGCTGCCCTACCTCGCCCCCTTGCTGCTTGCCTGGACGTCGCCTAGGCGCCCGCCTAGGCGTCCGGTCGCTGGGCGGGCGCCTAGGCGTCCAGGCGCTCTTTTACAAGCTTGGCCCACACACTCTCACATGGTGTCCTCTGTCCCAACCCCCGTTACTGGGCCGATCTAGCCCAACCCACTTCTCTTTCGCTCCCTCATGTGGTCCACAGGGAGTCGCCGCCCCTTCTCGACGATGTCTCCACACGAGCCATCCGAGATGCCAAGCCGCCGCCCTAGGCTACCACGAGCTACTCCTTCAAATGTGTGTCGCACACACCTGTTCTCAAACCTCGACCGCATGCCTTGGTCAAATCCGCTTGGGTCCACGCGCAGCGAAGTGTAGCTCCACCTCGTGTGCGCCACTTGTCTGCTCCCAAACTTCACGCGTCCTTCAACTGCTTGCGCCCACATGCGCCTCACGTTGTGTTGCCTCTTCCGCGCGAGAGCACCACCCCCTGCGTCGATGGCAACCGAGCGCAACCGAGCGCGTCGCAGCTCCACCCCGGGCCTCGCCATCGCTCGCGCGTCCACGCCCGACAGCACAAGCCGCTCCACGCCGCCTCAGCACCATCGCCACCCCGCGAGATTTGCCTTGAATCGAGCCACGTCCGATCCGCCAAATCACGCATCTTCCGTCGAAATCTGCCTATCCCGCCTCGATCCGAATGAGATTCACGTTGAATCTTCATTTCTTGTCGAGGTACACCCTCGATCTCGCCTCCAAACTGTTGAATCCGTGCACTTCCCTGTCGGATCCAGGCTGCCCTTTGTTGGCCACCCCCAGGAGCACATCCCTCCTAGGGCAGTAGGATAGATCCGTAATCCTAGCTCTAATGCCTATTGTTGGGATTCCATGACTAATTTTCTTGATTCATTGATCCACATCTAGCACCATTATATAGGGTCGGGTTGATTAAAACTTTAGGACTCTCTTAATCTAACCTAATTAGGACTCTCAACTCGTCTAGTCGTGTAGGACTCTATCTCAAACACTCCTCCCGAATTTGCACACTCCCTAATCTCTATTATCCCCTAGAAAACGTGATTAGCTCAACACTAACTTCAACAAGTATACCACATTCAGAGTTCAGGCATACAAGTCGGAACCGAGGAGGGGAGGGGGGTGGGGAGGGGGCACACCTGGAGTGGGCGATGGAGGCAGTAGTGCAGAACTCTAGGAGAGGGTGGCGAAGGAGAGGGTGGCATGTCGGGGCGAAGGCGCAGAAGAGGGCCGCACGTGACTCAGAGGGTGGCGGCTCAGAAGAGGCCAAAACGCGAGCTCAAGAGATGGCGGCGGAGCAGGACTTGGGGGTAGCGCACAGGACTCACAGTAGAAGGCGCGGGAGAGTTTGCGCGAGTGAAATCGATCGGATAGGAAGGAGCAGGACACATCGGAAAAGGGAAAAGGCGCGCGCAAACTCCTGCCAAAATGTAAGCAATTGCACCGATTTTTTTCATCCACCTCACGCTTCAACGTGGCTACGTGTCACCTCGCTCGCCTGGGCGTTGCGCCCGCCTCGCTTCTGCCTAACCCCCAAGGTGCCATGTCGGGGCCTCGCCCGGCGCCTAGGCACACCTGGGCGAGTGCCTTCGGACACCCTCCTAAACACTGCTTATGCACAGTGCGCGCACCCCCTGCTGCCTTTTGTTGCACCCGTGTGTGTGACAACTGACGACCAATGCTCGCTTGCCTCGGCAACAAACGCGACATGCCAGCGTCCACGTGGCCACCTTGAACCACGAACTACGGCCACCACGTCGAACTCCACACGACCACCTTGCCTGCACCAGCATGGCACTTGTGTCTGGCGCCACCTCACTAACTCATTCCCCGCAAACCCAATCGATAGCACCAGTTGTGTGTGCTCGCTATGCACACTGCACGAACCTGCTTCGGCTTGCAATGCCTGCGCCTTGCATGCTGCCACAACACTCCTTGCAGGAATAGGACGGCTCACCTTCTTTCTGCCCCCTCCACACCCGCGCCCGGACGCCACACCGCAAATCGGTAGAAGGCTGCTCACACATACAAGACCCTACCTCCTACCAACGTGCCTCTTGGCATGCCACGCATCAAGCTCGGCCGTCAGGATCCGCATGCCTCGTTCTGCCATAGCCGCCACGAGCTCCGCCAGTCGCCTGCCGGATTCCTAGCTCCGGCGTCGAGCTCGTTTGTCCACCCACTCCCGCCTTTGCTCCGCTGGGATCAATGCATGTTCGCGGCCATGCGCACCAAGCTTCTCCTCACACCTGCCATTCCCTTGTCCCTTAGTCATCGACCTCGGTCCGACCACTTTGACACCATGCACCCCGGTGACCGCAAGCGAGCGCCTTCACCGTTGTTGTTGAGTTGACCGAAGTCGTGACACCATCATGCACCCACGGATCTGCCGCGTATGGAACCTCTGCACCCAAAGCGCACGCGCACCCCATCTCCAATGGCCCCTCCGATGGCCGCCCCCAGGAGCACATCCTCTGAGGGGCAGCAGATTTAGATCATAAACTCTTAGGCTCTGAATACTGGAATGTTGAAGTTCCAAGCAGCAATAATAAAGGGGTAACATATTTCTAATAATCTGTCAGCTTTATAGCCGGTTACACCCTGATTTATTCCCATCTAGGACCCCCCCCCCTTTTCCTAAATTCGAGGACTCTTTATAAATCTAGATGGCAGACTAGACTTCATGTCTTATCTATTAGAGTCCTACCCCTGAAAGCTGATGCAGCCTGCAGCAGTTAGAGCCTGGCCCATGCCGCGATGCCCAGGATCATCCAACAAAATCTTAAAGTTGTAGATGGAGAAACTGCACTGACAATGGGAGTAGCTGCACTGACGTATCCTCACAGTAAACAGGCAACGAATGGGACTTTAACAAGGTATTAAAAGAAATTTTGGTGGCACCCATACAAACAGATCCTCTAAAATCCAACAACCTTTAGATACACACTAATCACGCGCACGGGCAATCCATCGACTACGACAACAATAAGAGGATAACAGATCAAATCAAGCGGCTAGAGCACCGTTCACAATTTTCTGGATGCAATTCGCGGCGCCTGCTTCTGAATCTAGCAACAACTGGCCGAGTGCCGCACGGAGCCCGGCGTGGGATCGATGCGGATGCATATCGAGAAGGGGGGAGGCGGAGGAGGAAAGCCTTACTTGGTGACGGACTCCTTGTGGACCTGGAGGACGTGGATGGTCATGCCAGAGGCGGTGGAGAGCTTTTTGTGGCAGACGTGGCACTTGAAGTGCTTGGCCTTCTGGTGCTGGACGAGGATCTTCTCGTCGTCGAACTCGCGGTCGCAGTAGTAGCAGAAGACTTTGTCCACGCGCTTCTTCTTCCTCCCCATCGCCCGCCCCGTCTCGCTCTCTCTTCCTCTCCGGCGAGATCACCTAGGGTTAGGGTTTCGGCGAAGTCGCGGGATCGGTGCGGGCAGGAGGAACCGAGGAAGAAGGCTCTCGAGGCCGAGACGGGAAGGGACGGCGCCGCAGCACTCGGGTCTGGCCAGCGACGGCCTTGGTTAGTCGGAGGAGACGATTTGTTGGGCTCTGTGAAAATATACCGTGGTGGTTCCGGACTCTGACATGTAGTCCCGCCTGATTTTCCTTTTCACTTCACGAGCGCCGGCACGGGTCGTCGTACTGGGTTTTATTTATTTAACGGAGGCTGCTATTTGGACCCGAGGCAGGGTGCTCGCGTTCACAAGAGCCTTTGCGCGCGACTTTATTTTCTACGATCATGCGCTTTGATCAATTAATCATAGTTTAGCCTCTTGAATAATCTTTTGAGAAGTATCATGTCACACCTTATTAGGAAGCCAATGCACATAATGTGGCTCAAACATGACGAAAACCGTAAGCAGAAAATGTGGTCGTCATAAATTTCGTATCCTCCACTAGTGGGCCAACGATAAATTGATTGATAACAAAGTTAAATTAATGATAAACAGTCTGGAAGAATGTTGACGTTGGGGAGGCTTTCGTTAGAGCAAACAACAAAGCTTAACGCATTGCATGAGCTTTTGCAAGTTCAAGAACAGTGATCTCATCAGTGCACTCTCTGCCTCTCGTGATGCTGGATCAATACCTACATACCCATTTATACGGAAGAGGTAAAAGCAGCAGCATTTACCATTACAACCTCTTCCGTCCGTAAAAGTCCATTGGAGGTTGACGAAACGGGTTCACAGATATGATTGGGTACATATTGGTAGAGATATTGCAAGATCATATTCACATATATTTTCACCTTTGCTGTTATTGAGTTAGGACACATCACACATTTAACCTCACAGGCGCTATTCCTCAAATACCAAAAATTTAACATGATTACCATAACTGTTGTGACTTCCTTCTTAGAACATTATATTGATGAATAAACTCTAACGTCCATATTATCGAGTTGTAAAAGATTTGCGTCATAGCTCAACGTCAAACTCAATCTTCACTTGGCTTTTTAGCACAATTTTTTTTAGTCCAATCAATGTTCAGTTGTTGCCATACCTCAATAGCAAGCTGACATAAGAGAAGGGCATACTTGATGGATTCCTCTTGGTTACAGAATGCGCGGTAAGGATCAAATGAAATATTTTTTTGTAGTTGTCAGCTGTATAGTAAGAAGTTGTGGCTAAACTGCCACAAAGTAATCTTCATTTTCCCAAGCATTTGTTTTTGAGAGAGTCCTTTATTTTCTAGCACCAGTCGCATACACAGAAGATAACCCAGTCTAGAAAAGTTGAGATTCAATTACTAATGGAAATCAACACAATTAACGAGGGTGAAAAACCGTCGTAAATAAGCGTATAATCGACGTAAATAAGTTATTTACGACGATTTTCAGCTGTCGCTAAATAAATCTCATAAATAAATTTATTTACGACGACAACCGTCGTAAATATATTTATTTACGAGGGGTGCTTCGAGCCCTCGTAAATAAGTTCCTCCTGTCACGTGGCAGAGCGGGAAACTTATTTACGACATTGGTCTTAGCCGTCATAAATACTGTTGAGTTATTTATGACGGTTTCGATCGACGGTCGTAAATACTGTATGTTTATTTACAACGGTCGTGTTTCAGAAACCGTCGTAAATAAGTTTGCATTTTTTTTAAAAAAAAAAGCAGAAAGCTCTGTCGTGACTTCGAGGCTAACCCTGACTCGATGGTCAACTCAAACAGGCATTCAAATGTATCACAAGCATTCAAATACGATCACAATGAACAAAAGTATATCACAAGTCGATAACAAGCATTCACATGCACCAAACTACACACTACCCGTCCGCTAGTTCCGGAATCCGGGAACTCGTCATGGAGCTGTCCTTGCGCTGCAAGTACGTTCGGTGATGGAGTGCGAGCCTCCATCCCTGGTCCCTATCATAGACAAGTATAATTAGTTCAGATATTAGTTGGATTAAGCAAGTTGAATTAGTTTTGATATATTTGAGCAAGTTTAGCTAGAATTGAACAACTTTAGCTAAGTTAGTTGGATTTGAACAAGTTTAACTAAGTTTAGTTAGATTTTAGCAAGTTTAGCTATAAATGAGTAAGTTTAACTAGATTTGAGCAAGTTTAACTAAGGTTACGTCGAATTGAGGACATTTAACTATGTTTAGCTAGAATTGAGTAACTTTAGCTAGATTTGAACTAAAATAGGGTTGATTAATTTGTACCTGAGCTACTGGCGTAGGCTGTTGTCCAGCCGTTATAGCTTGCGAACACAAAGTATTATCACATGTTTATTTCATAACTTTTAAAAACAAAGTTGAATGACCATCACTTACCATCATCGTAGTTTGAAACTCCATCATATACGAGGTTAGGTACTCATCCCTGGCACTGGCGGCTGCAGCTTGGCGCTCTCGCCTCTCCCTCTCTAACTGGAGCGCCTCCTGTGTCCTGTGGAGCTCATCCTGAACACTCTGGAGCTCCAGGTGGGTGGCCCGGGTGCTATTGTGTCTGAAGGACGAGCCACTAGACGAGGAGGGTCGCGCCTGTCTAGAGTCGACCACTCCTTGGAACATGCCCAACCTACATAAACAAGAAATTTTATTACATTTGAGTCGACCACACCAACAAATTCGTAGATACTAATTCCAAAAGAATATTAACTCACCGGCCGTGAGGTTTTCTGTCTCTGCTAACCCACGCAGCTCAGGGAATGATTGGTCCGCTCTGCCAATCAAAGTGCTCGCCTGCCTCCTGCCCATACTTGGCCTATAAATAACAAAACAAAAGAACGTCAGCCAAATTGATTAAAAGAATTCAATACGTGAGTTTATGTGTATCGTATTGTGCAGGGTCAGATTGTGTCAAGCCGGACCGGCTCAAGACCCATTTATATACTTATAATATTAAACACTCACAAACATTGAACAAACATTAAACAAAAATAAAACAATTACATACTCATTAAACAATTAAAGAACTAATTAAACAATTTACAACTTAAACATTTTAATAACTTAACTGAAAATTTTCAAAAATAAACTAAACAATTTAATAACCTAAACAAACTACTTAAACAATTAAATCACCTAATTTAACTTTAAACTAACTAATTACAGATATAAAAAACCTAATTACAATTACATATATGAAAGTAAACAACCTAAATTACAATTAAAGAAATTAAAGAAACAAAAAAGTGGAGGCCATACCTCGAGGTGGCGGGCCTCGGCCGAGTGGTGGCATCGGCGTGCGGGTGGAGGCGGCGGCGGGCATCGGAGGGTGGCGCGTGAGAGGTGAAACAGCGTGCAGGGGGGGGGGGTTATTTATTACTTTATTTATGACGGTTCCCGGTACCATCGTAAATGACGGCACGTATTTACGACGGTTGGGTCAACCATCATAAATGATCGACTTATTTACGATGGCACCATCATTAATAATATTATTTATGAGGGTTATTTTTAATCGTTATTAATAATATTATTAACGATGACACCATCGTAAATAAAAGTCTCCCTCGTTAACTGACGAGTTTCCTGTAGTGAATGCAGGCAGGTGTCATGGAGATCCACTCCTAGTAGTTGTCTCAAGGTCTGTTGGGTCAGATGATGATGCTGGCCCATGAACATGAAGTCAATGGATCTGCGGTCCTAAGAAACGTAGAGTGTGGCATAGAACACTCGGACCTAGTCCTCCACGAAGGCACCCTGCTGGTAAGACATCAGCTCCACTAGCCCTCTGTACCTCTCAAAGTAAGGGCGAATCTCCGTCCTGGCTACAAGTGTGAGCTGATCCCAGTCAAGAAAGTTATGCTGGAAGAGCTTATGGCTCCGACGTCTGTAAGTCTCATACAGCGACGCCTGTGTCAGGGTCCAGAAGCGGCTGTCAACAAGTGGCTCTCTGGGCTGCAGGAACCACTCCTCAAGTAGAATACTCCATCTCAGCTTCCTGAGTTGCTTGGCCTTCAACTTTTTGTAGTTCAAGCCTTCAACTTTCTGTAGTCAGTCAAGCGGAAACCCTCACCAACTCGGACATTGGTGTCCATCTCATAGACGGCTCTTTGGGACGCCCTGTCCTCCCGAAGCTTAGCTGCAGAGGGTCTCGGTCTCGGGGCTGCATCTGGATCACCCCCACGGGTCCTAACTGAGCGCCGGCAAACAAGCGGCACCTCTGGCTCCTCAGGCACCGAAGGCTGCCTCTGTCGGGCCTCCTGGATCCTCAGCGATCCTCCTCGGCCACGCTCTCGCACCTTAGCGGCGCGAGCGGCCATCAAAGCTTTCTTCTCCTCCTTCGACAGTTTCTGCTTCTTAGCTGTCGGCTCCTCAATAGCCTTGCCCTTTCCTTTCTTGTCACGACCCATCTCGAGGAGACGAGTGACGACGGGGACGATGAGATTGCGGGACAACGAGGCTGGTTGCACAAGACGGTGACGCAAAGAATGACACAGTCGAACGAACCCTAGAGGCGAAGTCGCGGGACAACAATGGGGCGGCTGGGTGCGTGGAGTGGCTGGCGACGCTTAGGGCGGCGGCAGTGGTGCGGCGGCAATGAAGGGCGGCGGCAGAGGAGGGCGGCGGTTGTGCTTGGGGCGCAGGGTGGCGGCGGCGCTTAGGGTGGCGGCGGCCGGAGGGCGGCGGCGGTGAGAGGGCGGCAGCGGCCGGAGGGCGGCAACGGAGGTGAGGGCGTAGAGCGTTGGTGGCGGAGAGGAGGTTTTGGGGAGAGAGAAAATGAAAAGAGGCGAAGAGGCGCTAAATAGGTGGGGCCCGAACCCTAACTCAAATTTTAACATCGGATGAACCGACGTCAGCTGAGAGGTGCATCGGTCGAATGGTACAGTAAGGGTATTCTAGAGGCACCTTTAGCATCAGATGATTCAACGAGGAAACGATTAGCATCGGTTGAATTTGGCACAACTCCAGAAATATGAACATCGGATGCTCCGATGTTTCTCAGAATGAACTCATCGGTGGATTTGACTTTCTGACTGAGCTGACCCTTGTACTTAAGCACAAACTGATCTGATGATGCTTCTGCCCTAAGCATCGGATAATCTGATGACTACAAAAGACCAACAACATCCCATATATGTCCTTTGACTCAAACAAACAAACAAAGAGAAACACATGTCTTAGGACTTTTTGGGCAACCCCTAACCCCTCAAAAAGACTAGTTGCCAATAACTTGGCTAAGCCCTAAATCAAATAGAATACTGAAAAATCAAGGAAGAAATCCAAATAAAATGTAAGTCTCATGCTTTGTGAGCTAGAGGATGAAGACTTCTATCTCTTTAAAGCATGTTCCTTTAGGCATTAACGCACCTAACACTTTGTTCTTTCCACATCATATGAGTTGAGATATTGCATTTCAAACAAGTCTCTTTCTCATGAAGTGGGTTCCCCTTTGTAACAATCTACCGTATGCAATGCCAAACAATTCAATGCAGGAAATTAAACGTGAGTGCAAGTCTATATGGCAGACATCATGCAAGACATAAATTGAATCTATCTTGCCAAATTTGAACCTTTCAAAGGCCTCTTCAGGGAGAGCCACTCTCCAAGTCTTGTGAAACCCAAAAAAACCTCCATCCCAAGCTAACCCTTGCTCACCCCTGTCCTTTGAAAGTTAGACAAGACCTATATGTGATGCATTCTTACATGACCATGGCAACTTACATGACGTTCGATGCATCTAGCACATTTAATTCACTCCTTAGTCTAGAAAAAGTTTTCTCATCAAGTGGTTTAGTGAAGATATCCGCCAATTGTTCTTCAGACCTAACACCTCGCAAGGAGATGTCTCCCTTAGCTTCATGGTCCCGCAAGAAATGATGGTGAATATCAATGTGCTTAGTGCGGGAGTGTTGAACGGGGTTTTTAGCAATCTTAACCGCACTTTCATTGTCACAAAGGAGAGGCACACAACCAAGTTTAATAACAAAGTCCAAAAGGGTTTGCTTCATATAAAGGATTTGGGCACAACATGCACCGGTTGCTATATATTCCGCTTCTGCAGTGGACAAAGCAATGAAGTTTTGTTTCTTGCTAGACCAAGATACTAGGGAACACCCAAGCAAGTGGCACCCTCCGGAGGTACTCTTGCGATCCACACGGCATCCGGCAAAGTCCGAATCCGAGTAACTCAAGAGATGGAATTTATCACCTTTGGGGTACCACAGGCCTACACTAGGGGTATGCTTGAGATACCGAAGTATCCTAAAGACTGCCTTCCAATGCGATTCTTTAGGTGCCGCTTGAAAGCGAGCACACAAGCATACGCTAAACATGATATCGGGCCTAGATGCGGTAAGATAAAGCAATGAACCAATCATAGAACGGTAATTAGATTGGTCAACAGGTTTACCGTCCTTATCTGCGTCGAGATGACAATTTGTTGCCATTGGAGTGCTTCTTGAGCTACAATCTCCCATCTCAAATTTCTTCAAGAGGTCCTTGGTATATTTTTCTTGATATATGAAGGTCCCCTCTCGAAGTTGCTTGATTTGAAATCCAAGGAAGAAGTTGAGCTCTCCAATCATCGACATCTCGAATTCCCTAGACATCATTTTGCCAAACTCATGGCTAAGAGCTTCGTTAGTTGAACCAAAAATAATATCATCAACATAAATTTGACAAACAAATAGTTCTCCATCGATGTATTTAGTGAAGAGTGTAGTGTCTACCCTCCCGATCTTGAATCCTTGCATGATCAAGAAATCTCGTAGTCGTTCATACCACGTCCTAGGTGCTTGCTTGAGCCCGTAGAGCGCCTTGTGCAACCTAAACACATGATTAGGATTCCTCGGATCTTTGAACCCGGGAGGTTGTTCAATATAAACAAGCTCGTTAATATAACCATTAAGAAAGGCACTTTTCACATCCATTTAATAAAGCCTTATGTTATGATGTGATGCAAAAGCAAGAACTATACGGATAGCTTCTAGTCGAGCGACCGGAGCAAATGTCTCTCCAAAGTCTAGTACTTCAACTTGTGAGAAACCCTTGGCCATAAGTCTTGCCTTGTTGCGGATCACAACACCGTTCTTGTCTTGTTTGTTGCGGTACACCCACTTTGTCCCGATGACGTTCTTGTCCTTGGGTCACTCCTCCAACACCCAAACTTCATTGCGGATGAAGTTGTTGAGTTCTTCTTGCATGGCCATCACCCAATTTGGATATTGGAGTGCTTCCTCAATGTGAGTGGGTTCTACACATGAAACAAACGAGTAGTGCTCGCAAAACATAGCGAAATGGCGAGAATGTGTACTTACTCCCCTTGACGGACTTCCGATAATTTGGTCAATCGGATGTGCCTTGGAGATGCGTCCATGCCTCATAAGTGGTTGTGAAGCACTTGGCGATGGTGATGCGTGTTGCTCTTCTTGTGGTTGGACTTGATCATGGACTTCTTCTTCTTCTTGATGTTGTATAGCTTGTGAATCTTGTGTCGGCAATGGATCATCTTTTTCTTCTTCATCAACTTGAGGTACCATAGATGTGTTGATGTTGGAACTTGAAGCTCCCCCTTGATCATGGCTCTCCTCAACTTTGGGCTTGATGTCTCCAATGTTCATGTTCTTCATAGCTTCTCGTAGAGGCTCATCATCTATTTCATCATAACCAAAACTCTCCTCTTGGGAGCCATTAGTTTCATCAAACTCAACATCACAATTTTCCTCAACTAAACCGAAGGTTTGGTTGAATACTCGATATGCTTTTCAGTTTGATGCATAACCAAGTAAGATACCAACATCACATCTTCTTTCAAACTTATCGAGCCTTTTCTTGCAGTAGATGTAGCACTTGCACCCGAAGACTCGGAAATACGAGATGTTGGGCTTTCTCCCAATGAGGAGTTCGTACGGGGTCTTTTGAAGTAGTCGATGTAGATAGACCCGATTCGCGGCATGGCACGCCATGTTGATTGCTTCGGCCCAAAAATTCTCGGACGTGCCATAGTCATCAAGCATTGCTCGTGCAAGAGTGATGAGAGTATTGTTCTTCCTTTCAATGACACCATTTTGTTGAGGAGTGTATGTGGCTGAAAATTCATGCTTCACGCCTTCACGATCACACCACTCCCCAATGTTGTAGTTCTTGAACTTGGTGCCGTTGTCACTCCGGATCTTGATGATGGGAAGTTGAAATTCCCTTTGAGCATGGTTAGCGAAGGTCTTGAACACTTCTGGAGTTTCACTCTTGTCACCTAGAAACAAAGTCCAAGCATAGCGAGAGTAGTCATCAACTATAACAAGACAATAGAGATTACCACCAAGACTTTGATATGTGGACGGTCCGAAGAAGTCCATGTGGAGCAACTCAAGTGGCTTGGAGGTTGACACCATTGTCTTCATCGAGTGGTGAGAAGCAACTTGTTTCCCGGCTTGACAAGCGCTACAAAGCTTGTTCTTCTCAAATGTGACGTCCTTCACGCCGGTCACCATCCCGAGCTTGAATGACTTCTTGAGCTTGCTCATTCCAATGTGAGATATGCGTTGATGCCATAGCCAACCCAAACTCGTCTTGGTGAAAAGACAAGTGGTCAAGATAGCATCCTTGTTGGAGAAGTATACTAGGTAGAGATGTCCATGCCGAAACCCTTTTAAGATTAGTTCTTGGCTTGTTTCACTAGTCACAACAACATCATTCTTGCTAAAGGTGCACGTTAGTCCAAGATCACATAATTGTGCAATAGAAAGCAAATTGAAACTAAGTGACTTAACATACAATACATTGGAAATAGATAAATCATTTGAAATTGCAATTTTACCCAACCCAATTACCTTCCCCTTAGAGTTATCACCAAAGGTGACTTGTTCATGATTGCCGGGGTTCTCTATGGAGGTGAACATACCATCGTTGTTGGTCATGTGTTGAGTGCACCCGGTATCGAGTACCCAATGCTTTCCTCTGGTTTTGTAGTTCACCTACACACATGAATTCAATTTTTGATTTTGGGCACCCAAGCCAACTTAGGTCCTTGTATGTGTGATACAAGTGTTTTTGGGACCCAAAGTTGCTTGGGGAGCTTTCCCTTCATGCTCTTCATGTCCTTGCCAATGAACCTTGCCTTCACCTTGCCATCTACCTTACTAAAGAGATAATAGTGATCATTAAAGGTAGAATTGTAGTTAGTAGGCAATTTTGGAGAAGGCCGGTTAGGAAGAGGACACTCCCTTGTATGGTGACCGGTGACCTCACAATGTTGGCAATAAGAACCAACTTCCTTGATGAAGCTCGTTTTAAGCTCCGGTGAGGGCACCTTTCCTTTGTTAGGCACCGGGAAGGATCCAAGTCCTCTCTTGTTGAAGGCCTTTGCTTGTTGGAAGAGGATTTCTTTGTGCTTGACTTCTCCCTTAGATAGTCTTGCCACACTAGTGCGGAGACTTCCAATTTCTTCCAACAAATCCTTCTCCCTAGCATTCTCTTTCAAAGGCAAAGACTTGTGCAAGACATTAGTGGCATGATAAATAATAGATACCTTATCATTAAGGGTTTCTTTCTTTATATTTTTCAATTCTTGATCAAGAACTTCATAAGCAAGGTTAAGTACTTGATGCTCTTGGATTATCTCATTGTGCTTTCCCAAGAGTGCTTGGTGTGCTAAGTCAAGCTCATGATGATCTAGCTTGATTTGAGCCTTATCCTCCTCAACTTGCTTGACATGAGATTTGAGCGTGTCATGCTCCTTAAGTATGCTTTCATACTTGTCAAGCAAATCGAGGTTAGCACTCTCGAGCTTAGCACGAGCTTCTTCAAGATCCTTGACCTTACTCTTTTCCCTTTTAACGATAGTGTGATATTCATTTATCAATAAAGCTAAGTCATCGGGGAAAAGTTCATCATCGCTAGAGTCATCACATACCTTGGTGTTACCTTTTGCCATGAGGCACATGGGAGGTGGACGAAGAGATGAATCATCATTGTTGGCAATAGCAAGGCCGGCCAAGCTCTCTTCTTCAACTTCACTCTCTTCATCACTAGATTCTTTGTCGGTGATCCATTCATTTGCCTCACACATGAACACCTTTTGTGGACCTTTTCTCTTCTTTGGAAAGAGTTTTGCCTTTTTGCCTTTGTCATGCTTCTTCTTCCTAAAGAATCTTGGTTTGGGCTTGTCATCTTCATCATCCTCACTATCCTCAAGCTTGCGATGCTTGCCCTTGTGGTTCTCTCTTCTTTTGTACGGTTTTGAACAATCATAGGAGATGTGGCCTTGATCACAACAATTATATCAAGTCTTGTTGTCATCTCTCCTTGGTAGAAATGCTTTCTTTTTGGGATCAAAGGTGTATCCCTTCTTGCCAATCTTGGAGTTCAAGCGAGAGAATTTTCTCATCATCAATGCAAGCTCATCATCGTCATCTTCACTTGATACTTGCTCTTCTTCACTTGAGCTTGGCTCGACCACTTTCTTTTTCTTGAGACTTGTTTTCTTGGTGGAAGCCTTTAGAGCAATTGTCTTTGAAGATGATTCCTCCATCATCCCAAGTACACTCATATCATGAGCGTGAATCTCTCCAATAAGTTCCAAAACTTTAATGTGATCAAGAGATTCCTTTTGAAGCATGGAGTTGATGATGTTGTACTTTGTCTTAGGAAGGAGCACGAGAATCTTGCGGTTGTTGAGTCCCTTGCCAAGAGAAGCAATATCAAGAGCATTAATTTCCTCAATAAGCACATTCAAGCGAGAAAACATTTCATTGACATTTTCATGAGGTAGCATTTTGAACTCATCATATTTGGCCTTAAGCATATGATACTTTAGTTCTTTCACACGAGAAGAACCCTCATGAATTTCAATCAAGCAAGCCCAAATTTCACAAGCTTTTTTTTTTTGCTAGCAATCCTAGTAAACACATCTTGACTAATGCATTCATAAATAGGATTTCTAGCTTTTGCATCCCACTTAACTTGATCACCTATATAATTGTGCTCACCAAACCCTGCATGGGTCGCTTCCCATACCTCAGGAGCAATAGCCTCTAGATAAGCACGCATGCGTGCTTTCCAATAGGCAAAGTTCTTGCCCTCGAAGATGGGAACCGAACCCCCAATCTTGGCCATTTTAGCTCTCTAGCGGTGAAGCTAGAATGATCCAATAAGCAATGTTGCTCTAATACCAATTGTAAGGATCGAATGCCCAAGAGGGGGGTGAATTGGGCTTCTTTTCAAAAATTAAAGCAATAAAAACTTAACTACTAAAAGCCCAATTCCCTATGCAGACAACCTATGCATTCAAATGAATAGTAATTTTTCGATATATGAAATGCATAAGTGTAACGGGAAGGAAGAGTGCGCAAACTCCCGAGGAGACAAGAAGACACAGAGATTTATCCCGTGGTTCGACAAGATCGTCAAGACCTTCCTACATCCACGTTGTGGCATCCACCAAAGGGTATAGCCACTCCCAAGTCACCGAGACCAGGGATCTTCACTAAAAGTCTCCGTTCGCCAACCCCAGCAAGGTGGAGCTCAAGCCTTGTACAAATTTGATCCTCCGGGCTTCCACAACCGACTTGGCAAGCTCCGGAAGGCTCTCTCCAATCACCGAATGTTACACGGTGAGTGCAATCACCAAGAGACACTCCCTTACAGCTCTCACTAGGCTAGAGACTCCAATTACCAAGAATGGAAGCACACGAGCATCATCTCTAGCAAGTTCTAGCCCATCTCTTGGTGTACAAGTGGTGTAAATGATGTAGAAGTGGTAGCTCAATGTCTTGAATGCTTGGTAATGTGTAGAGTAGCTCTAGGTATCAAGACTTATTGAAATGGCTGGTTGAAGGGGTATAAATAGTCAGCTTCCACGAAATAGCCGTTGGAAAAGTAGGCTGACATCACTGTTCTGCGAACACTGGATGATCCAATGTTCTCCCTTCAGTTGTCATCGGTCGAATCCAAATTAGCTGATGTCACTGTGTCAGATATGACTGTTGGTCAACCGACGTAACACTTGCCTCATCATTGGATGATCCGGTGACACTTCATCCAGAATTGGTCCAGAAATAATGCTTACTGGAGTGATTGACCGATGTGTTATAATTGTACATCGGATGGTCCGGTGTTACACTTGGTCCAGGGAAATTGCTTACTGTAGTGATCGACCAATGTAACACTTTCTTCATCATCGGATGATCCAATGTATACTTAAGTCTGAGGTCTTCTTCTGTTCAGAGCCAACTCGACCGATGTAGTGTTTTCTGGATACATTGGTTGATCTGGTGAGTTGATTTTGTCTGCTTCAAGTTGCTCTAAGTTATTCTTTTGGAATTTGTTTGAGTGACCTCTTAGACATTGGTTTGAAATGTTCTTCTGATGATGACCAAGTCTTGAGTGCTATCAATTTCGATGGAATAATTTTGACATATGTGCTTTTTCTTTTAGTCTTCATAAAAATCAATTGACTTCTTAAAATAATATGTTTAGGGGTCTCCAATTGTATCCAATGAGCAGTAGATGATATACATATAGAGTTCATTAAGTGTGATGAGTGATATGAGAGACCTTGCATCCACAAACTCATTAGTAATAACTAACGGTTGTCATTAATCACCAAAACCATACCTCATGGGGGCCTAGATGCTTTCAGAAACAATTTAGGCAACTGGAAAGAAATCAAGACAAAATTTGTCTCGTAATTCATTCCAATTTCCGTTTATCTTCCCAACATTGTGGTCATACCATTGTTTGACTTTTTCCTTGAGAGAAAAAGGAAACAACTTCCATTTGAGAGTTTCTTGCGTCAAACCTTTGATTATAAGGCATGAACACAATTGTTCGAACTCTCTTAGATGGTGGTAAGGGTTTTCACAATCTGTTCCTAAGAATGATTACTCTCGAACCATGGCTATAAAGCCAGGTCGAAGTTCATAGCTGGTAGAACAAATGGGTTCCGCCGAAGGCGGTGGCTCACAGAACTTGCCCTTTGGGGCATAATATGAAAGAATGGTGGGCTGCTCCATATATGTGGTGGTGGTAATAAAAGTAAAGATAAGATAAGGAGATAGATACGAGGGCGAACAAGGTTCAAATATTAACAGCAATCATTCCCTGGCAATGGCGTCAGAAATGCTTGTTGACGTTTCTTACGTCACAAATAAAAATCCGCAAGCGCACGGAAACTGTCGTGTAACACTTTCCCTTAAGAGAGTATTCCCAAGGGTATCGAATTCATGGAACATGTGTATAATCTTACGAACTAATTCACCAAAGGACACAAAGTTGTTTTGTAGGAAAGGAAGAGAGAGGAATTCAAAGTATTGATTCTAATTCAAAAGAATTTGTGGTAGCTGCTTGCTTTGGGCACGGGTTTACCCCTAGCAACACTAGGACCACTCCCGCCAAGATCCTATGGTATAGCCGAAAGTGGAGGATTACAAAGCACAAATAGAGTTGTCACCATCTACTACCTACCTTTTCAATCCATGGGTCTACCAGATATTCACTGGTGATTTCTAACCTAAGCACCACACTTACGTTCTAAATCACAACTCTAATTGTTTCGAACACAAAGCTAAACTAGAGCCTCTAATAAATTAAAGTAATGAACCCACAAGTAACTACTTGTGCAAACTACTATGAATTGAGAATCAAACTTGAATTGAATTTATGAAGGGCTTACTTGATTTGAGTACACCTTTGTAGGGATACAAGTGTAGAATAGGGACTTGACAAGCCCAAACCTCCTTCTCCTGAACTCTCACCGCACCCTCCTTCCACTTGGTAGCCTCTAGGACTACTCTAAACCTTAGGAGTGGTATTCTATTCTCAACTTTTGGTGTGTGTGTGAAGTGAGGTGTGGGGTTCTATTTATAGGGGGGAGAAGGGTCGGTTCCCGCCACCAAAAGCGCACGAATCAGTCACCCATGACTTCTTCAAGCCGGGAGGAGCCAACATGTGTCATTTGATCGGGTTTGGCACCACTCCCTAGTCGGCCGACTAGGGAGGTCGGCCGACCTAGTCTCAGCCCCTTGGGGTTGTGCTTTCTCTAGGTCTCTACCAGGTGGGTTGTATCCCCTTATGTGGATGCTACACCGTTAGATGGCCTCAGATATTTTTGTTTGTGGGCCATTTGATCCATGCGATGACACGTGGCGTCGCCTGATTCGTCAAAATCCAATTTTATGGATTACTCCTCGCATGTCTTGGTATTTTGGATCTAAATTCACCTGCATACAAATAAACACCAACACTTGTGGAATTGGTTAGTTTTTAACCCCACCACTACATTGTGTTTCTCTTTTGTGCACATTATGAGGTGAATTGACAGTCTAAATATGGAACTTAATGACCGTCAACATCCACCACCCCTACAAAATATTAATTTATGCAATATAAGAAACCAATTCAAATAAGTCCGGCAACAATTACTAATTACATGAGCAAAATAAATGTATCTTATAGTCTCTTGATCAAGAATCCCAATGCAGAGTGCTCATGAGTGATGGACATTTGGGTGGAAGAAACCACGTGGAAAGGCGCATCTTGGAGGCACCAACGGATAGTCCTCCAAGAAGGAGATTGTCAGGGGGTAGTAACTGCCTTCCCAGTTAGTCTACAAAAGAAATTCATTAATAAGAGGATGATGGTTATACTCATATGATTGTGCTTGTTCTTCATGACTTATGCCTTCTTTACCGGGGACGATGCACTACCACTTCAATAAATCTCCCGATTCAGGCTTCGCAGAGAAACCCTACACAGAGAAATTGAAATTACCAAAAAAAACCAAGATGAAAAACAAAACTATAGTTAAGTTCACCAGTCCATTGCAGAGCTACATATATACAGCCACGCGACAGGTGAGAACAGTTAAGTACATACATGGGGATGGTTCTTGCGCCACATCAAGCGCTCCTCCTTCAGTCGGCTACGCGCCAAGCCGATATCTAACTGAAAGTGCATCTAGGACTCCCTTGTGGGTTTTGGATGATTTATGACAAGCAATTGGGATCCTAATCCTTTTGTTGAGATGAATGCAGGAAAATGATGAAAAATGAGCAAAATGCCAAAAAGAGGGAAATTAAGAAGGAGAATGAATTTGAGCTCAAGAAGAAGAAATTAGTTGTTTAGTATGTATGGAGTGTGTTAAGGAAACACACCCAAGAGCTCAATCTCACTTAATCACACACACACAATGCACAAAACTATACAGGACCGGACTAGTCCGATATCAACCGGACTAGTCCGATATCACATTCTGCACAAGATCGGACAAGTCCGGTCTCCACCGGACTAGTCCGATATCTTTCTGTTCAACTTCGGACTAGTCCTCCCCAATGCGGACTAGTCCTCAACACAATGCACAAGTCACTAGATCAGACAAGTCCGGTCACCACCGGACTAGTCCGATACCCTTTCTGATCCACTTCGGACAAGTCCGGTGATTACACGGACTAGTCCGATATACACTCTGATCTAAATCGGACAAGTCCTCCAAGTGCGGACTTGTCGTTCCAAACACTTAGGGTTTCACAGGACCGGACAAGTCCGATAGCAAGCGGACAAGTCCGAAGATGTCCAGCAGCGAAATCGGACAAGTCCGTTTTTCAATCGGACTAGTCCGATATTCCTGGACACTTAGGGTTTGCTTCACACAGCACACCGGACTAGTCCGGTCTCCACCACGGACTAGTCCGATCTTTCTGAACCCTAACGGTAACTTCTGGAAACCCCACATAAATAGAGGTGCACGGCCCACTTTCAACACCTCTCGAACCCTAGCGCCGTCACACCTCCCAAGAGACTCAAAAACCATCTCTCTCCACGAAATTAAGTGCAAAATCGATCAATCCTTTGAAGATCACTTGTAGATCATTGGAGAGGCACTTTGCACATGATTGAGCTCTTGGTTTGAATCTCTAACACACTCTTGCATCTCAATTTGTATATTTCGAAGTGTGTTATTGGTGGTTTTGAAACTTGTAATCAAGGGAGCTCTCAACTTGTGAGATCGCCCCTTCAACTTGGTGATTTACCCCTGTGTGATTAGTGGAAGAGGATTGGCCTTCGTGGCGATCCGACGAGGGAAGGGTTGGTGAAGACCCGGTCCTTTTGTGGGCTCCTCAACGTGGACGTAGGCTGCCTTCGTGGTAACCGAACCACAGGATAAATCTTGTGTCTTGTTCGTTTGTGTTCATCATTCTAGTTGATCAACATTATCTAGGGTTTGATTCATTTTGTTGAATTGAAGTCAAATAGTTGAACAAGAATCGTACTTGCAATAAAACTTAACATACAACTATTGAACTGACATTAAAGTTTATATTTCCGCTGCAAACGACAACGAAACAATCAAATTGACCTAACTTGATCAACCTAGCCCGTGAAATCCGGACTAGTCCGCACTTTACCGGACTAGTCCGATATATCTGGATTTGACCTTTTTGTTGAAGTGCTACAGGAACCGAGAAATTCAAGAAGGCCTATTCACCCCCCCCCCCCTCTAGGCCTACATTCAATTGGTATCAGAGCCGGTTCTTCAAGAAAGAGTGCAACCACTCGAAGAGATCATGTCGGACATGAAGGAAGTCCAGAAAATCAACAACCAGGAAGAGATGAACAATGACAAGCACCAAAAGCTTGAAAAGTATCTCGAAGCCATTCAAGACTTCGATGATGATGATGATGAGACATTGGAGCTGAAAGCACTGCTCCGAAAGAAAGCACTTTCCAAAGGGAAAGCTAAAGTTGAAGAAAAGAAGAAGGGGAGTAGTCACACCGACTACTCCCGATATCCTTTTAATTATGACCGTTTAAATTCTAACAGCAGTCATTATCTATCCATCCCTCTCGGAAAGGCCCCACACTTCGATGGGAGTGATTACTCCATGTGGAGGCAAAACATGAAGATGCACTTGATTTCCCTTAACCCAAGTTTATGGCATATTGTGTGCACAGGAATAAACATCCCTGATGACGATGAAGAACTCACGCCAAGTCAAGAGCAAGCCATCCACAGGAATGCCCAAGCCGCAGCCGTTATCACCTCATCTCTAAGTAGAGATGAATTCACAAAGGTGGACGGATTGGAAATTGCCAAAGAAATCTGGGACACACTACAGACAGCACATGAAGGTGACCGGCATGTGCGGGAGGCAAAGATTGAAATGATTGAAGGCGAACTAGGAAGGTTCGCGATTGAGGAAGATGAATCTCCCCAGGACATGTACAACAGACTAAAGACTCTTGTGAACAAGGTTCGATCTTATGGTAGCAAAAAGTGGAATGACCACGAGGTTGTAAAGCTCATCCTTAGAGCCTTTATGCCTCGCAACGTCACACTCTGTTCTATGATCCGAGAAAGTCCCGGGTACAAGAAAATGACTCCGGATGAACTGCTTGGCAAAATCATCAACTTTGAGATGATGGAGAAGCAAGCCAAGCACGTCAAAGAAATAGCTGACCTCACATCGGCCAAGAAGAAGGGAGTTGCCTTAAAATCCACACTCAAACCTCTATCCAAAGAAGCAAGAGAAGCTCAGTTTGAGGAGGACAGCGATGATGAAAGCAGCGAGCTGGACGAAGAAGATATGATTCTGTTCATGAAGAAATTCAAAAGAATTATGAAGAAAAGACAAGGAGCAAAATCGAGTGAAGGAAAATACAAGGAGAAGACAAAGCCGAAGATGAGGCGGGCATGCTATAATTGTGGTGAGTACTATCACTTCATAGTTGATTGCCCATATGAGGACAACAAGAAGAAGAGTAAAGAATCCAAACCTCAACCGAAAAAGTTCTTCAAGAAGAAGAAACAAGCTGAACAAGCACACATCGGAAAGGAGTGGGACTCAAACGATGAGTCCTCATCGTCCGATGAAGAAGAAATGGCTAGCATAGCCATTGAAAGCATGCCCAAGAAACTCACACTCTTCCCCACGCTCGGTGCAAAGAAGGCAAATGGAACTTGCCTCATGGCTAAGGAAGGTAAACGCAAGGTAAACATCAAAACTCCTTCCTCGCATTCTTACTCAAGTGATGATGATCTAGATAGTGGTGATGAAGATATGCTAATTGGTTTAGATAGAAAAACTGCTGCAAAAATGAAATTCTTGCTTAACCAACTTATTGAGAAGGAAGAGCTAATTGATCGTCAAGAAGACATGATTATCTCCCAAAAGGAGAAGCATGTCGAACTTGACAATCTTCTAGTTCTTGAAAAGGAGAAAAATCACTCACTAGAGCTTGAGCTAGCTTCAAGCAAGAAAACTTGCTTGGAGCTAACCAACTCAAATGTTGCAATCAAGAATCAGCTTGATGACCAAATCAAGGTCAACAAGATCCTTGAAGTGCAGGTTGAGTCACTCAAGCTTAGTGAACCTTCCTCCTCTTCAACCCCACCTTCTCAACCCACTTTAACTAATATCGCTCATGTTTGCAAATGTGATAAAACTAACACCAGGTTGAAGGAAAATCCTACCTCCACGAAGGACAAAAATCCTACCCAATGTGTAATATTTGACAAGGAGAGGATCAACTATGCACGTAGTGCATATTTGGTCCAAAGACCTCCAAATGTCAAGTATGGCATTGGTTACTCTTGTGATGGAAAGCAAAGAGCTGGAAATCATAAGAATAACAAGGGAAGGATCACCTTTGTGAAGGGAGGACCCTCACAACCTGGTAACTCGAAAACTAAAAATCTGAACTCTCATGAAAATCGGACTAGTCCGGTTGTGGTCCGGACAAGTCCGGTCATCCGGACAAGTCCGGTCACACAGACTAGTCCGACCCATAATCAACAGCAACTTCTGTTTAAAACATTTGATGCCTCCTATGTTTTAATGAAAAATAATGTTGGTAAAGTGTATGCTTATTATGCTGGGCCACGCCATGGGAACACAAAATCCCATGTGTGGGTGCCCAAATGTATTGTTACTAACCTCCAAGGACCCAAGCAAGCTTGGGTACCTAAAACCAAGGCGTAATTTGTTTTTGCAGGCCTACTCCTCCGGTGGATCCAAATGGGTGCTAGACAGTGGATGCACCAACCACATGACCGGAGAAAGGAGGATGTTTGTGGAGTATGAAGTGAACCAGGACCCAAACGAAGGCATCTACTTTGGGGATAACAGTCAAGGAAGGGTCCTCGGTACCGGTAAAATTGCAATATCCTCTGAACATACTCTTTCGCATGTTTTACACGTTGAATCTTTAGATTATAACCTGCTGTCCATATCTCAGTTATGTGACAAAGGTTATAATTGTCTGTTTACTAACGAGGGTGTGACCGTCTCAAGGAGAAGTGATGGTTCCATTGCATTCAAGGGTATGTTAAAGGGAAAGCTTTATCTTGTTGACTTCAACAAGGATAAAGCCGAACTCGACACATGCTTGATTGCAAAAACCAACATGGGTTGGCTGTGGCATAGACGGCTAGCACATGTTGGTATGAGGAACCTTCAGAAACTCCTCAAGGGCGATCACATCCGAGGTTTGAAAGATGTTGTGTTTGAGAAAGACAGGCCTTGTAGCGCGTGCCAAGCAGGAAAGCAAGTTGGAGCACAACATCCCGCAAAGAACATCATGACCACGACAAGACCGCTCGAACTACTTCATATGGACCTCTTCGGTCCAATTGCTTACATAAGCATAGGCGGTAACAAATACGGTTTAGTCATTATTGATGATTTTTTCCGCTTCACTTGGGTGTTCTTTTTGCATGACAAGTCAGAAACACAAGGAACACTCAAGAAATTCTTCAAGCGAGCGCAAAACGAGTTCTCACTAACAATCAAGAGTATTCGGAGCGACAATGGCACGGAGTTCAAGAACATACAAGTGGAGGAGTACCTTGATGAGGAAGGAATCAAGCATGAATTCTCAGCGCCATACTCTCCACAACAAAACGGAGTTGCCGAAAGGAAGAACCGAACGCTCATAGAGATGGCAAGAACAATGCTCGATGAATACAAGACTTCGGATCGATTTTGGGCGGAAGCAATCAACACCGCCTGCCATGCCACAAATCGACTCTATCTTCATCGACTACTAAAGAAGACCCCCTATGAGCTACTCACCGGTAACAAACCGAACATTTCATATTTTCGAGTTTTCGGTTCTCCTTGCTATATTTTGAACAAGAAGCCCAGGACTTCAAAGTTCGCTTCGAAGTCCGATGAAGGTTTCTTGCTTGGTTATGATTCGAACACTTACGCCTATCGTGTTTTCAACAAGGCCTCCGGACTTGTTGAAGTGGCACATGACGTAGTGTTCGATGAAACTAATGGCTCCCAAAAGGAGCAAGTTGATCAATGTGAATTAGGTAAAGAGGAAGCCCCCTATCAAGCAATAAAGAGGATGGCTCTAGGCGAAGTACGACCACAAGAGTCATCGGCACAAATACAAGAGGAAAGTGAACCACAAGAGGAGATCAACAATCAAGGGGGAGCCTCGATACAAGATCAATCACAAGAATATGAACATGATCAACAAATTAACGAGGACAACAACTCAGGGGGAGAAGAAGATGAACACCAACATACGACCCCCCAAGTGCCACACCCAAGAGTACACCAATGCATTCAAAGGGATCATCCAATCGACAACATCATCGGCGACATCCAAAAAGGAGTAACCACTAGATCTCGTATAGCAAATTTTTGTGAACATTACTCGTTTGTCTCCTTTTTGGAACCCCGCAGGACAGAGGATGCATTAAAGGATCCTGACTGGGTGGTGGCAATGCAAGAAGAGTTGAACAATTTCAAGAGAAACGAGGTTTGGGAACTTGTGGAAAGACCCAATGCAAATATTGTGGGCACCAAGTGGGTCTTCCGCAACAAGCAAGACGAACACGGAGTTGTGACAAGAAACAAGGCACGACTTGTGGCCAAAGGTTACTCACAAGTCGAAGGTTTGGATTTCGATGAAACTTTTGCCCTAGTAGCTAGGCTGGAATCAATTAGAATATTACTGGCATATGCTACTCACCATGATTTCAAGCTGTACCAAATGGACGTAAAAAGCGCCTTCCTTAACGGACCGATCAAGGAAGAGGTGTACGTGGAGCAACCACCCGGATTTGAAGACGAAGAGTTCCCCGACCACGTGTATAAACTGCGTAAGGCTCTCTATGGCCTCAAACAAGCTCCCAGAGCTTGGTATGAGTGTCTTAGAGATTTTTTAATTGATAATGGCTTTCAAATTGGCAAAGTAGATTATACACTATTCACGAAAAATCTGAATAATGATCTTTTCATTTGCCAAATCTATGTTGATGATATAATTTTTGGATCAACTAATCAATCTTTCTGTGAAGAGTTTAGTAAAATTATGACAGACAGATTTGAAATGTCAATGATGGGAGAATTGAAGTACTTCTTGGGATTCCAAGTGCGACAACAAAGGGAAGGAACATTCATAAGCCAAACCAAGTACACACAGGACATCCTCAAGAAGTTTGGCATGGACAAGGCAAAGCCCATTAAGACTCCCATGGCAACGAATGGTCACTTGGATCTCAATGAAGATGGACCGAGCGTCGACCAAAAGGTATATCGCTCCGTGATTGGATCTTTACTTTACTTATGTGCATCTAGGCCAGATATTATGTTGAGTGTATGTTTGTGTGCAAGATTTCAAGCCAACCCTAAGGAATGTCATTTGACAGCCGTAAAGAGAATCCTAAGATATTTAGTTCATACACCCAACCTTGGTCTTTGGTACCCAAAAGGCTCAAAATTCAATCTCATTGGGTATTCCGATGCAGATTATGCCGGGTGCAAAGTTGATAGAAAAAGCACTTCTGGCACTTGCCAATTCCTAGGAAGATCCTTAGTTTCTTGGTCATCCAAGAAACAGAATTCCATTGCATTATCCACAGCCGAAGCGGAGTATGTTGCAGCCGGGAGTTGTTGTGCACAACTCCTTTGGATGCGACAAACTCTAAGGGATTACGGTTACAATATGAACCGTATTCCTCTTCTTTGTGACAATGAGAGTGCCATTAAAATAGCCCACAATCCAGTTGAGCACTCTAGAACTAAACACATTGACATAAGACACCATTTCTTGAGAGACCATTCCATGAAAGGAGACATATCCATCTCTCATGTCAACACCCAAAAACAATTGGCCGACATATTCACCAAGCCACTTGATGAAAAACGTTTTTGCGAACTCCGAAATGAGCTAAACATCCTTGATTCTCGGAGTGTGGCTTGAAAAGTTGCATACCTGTATGATTGCTTCAAAATATTGATTGAATTGTGAAAATTATTCCTCCCCATTTTTCTCTCGAAAAACTATGTCAATTATTAGATCTTGATGAATTTTTGATCATAGTATGATTGTTGTTTGCTTACTTATCAAATTCATCAGGATTATTTGAATTGTTTTGCCTCTCTACTCTCAATTATTGGACCTTCAAATATATATGAACGGGCTATGCAATTCTCTCCTGGTGACCACGGACAAGTCCGTGGTTACCCGGACCAGTCCGCCATTGCAGACTAGTCCGCAGTGTGCCGGTTAGGCCGGACTAGTCCGACAGACCACGGACTAGTCCGATTTAGGTTTCTGGAGGACTTCGGACTGGTCCGGTCCTGTCCGGACTTGTCCGATTTTTCGTGTCCATAACCCTAGCCGCCACTAAACCCTAATCCCTTCACCCCACACTCGCCCCCAAGCTTTCTCTCTCTTGCGCTCGAGCTCCCAAGGCGAATCCTTGATTCCTCCGTCGAAAAGCCTCAATCTTGGGCGGAGATCAAGCTTGAAGACTCGGGGATTGAAGTTAGCGGACAAGTCCGGCCTCCAACCCCCACATTTTCAAGCTTCCTTGGATTTCTTGGTAAATTTTCCTCAAAACCCTAAGAAATCACAAATTTCTTCATTGCTTATCGTTTGGCCTAGCATTCTTCACTAGATGCATGTCCAGTTGATGTACTATGTGTATGCTAGACTAGTTATTTCATTAGGGATCAATTTTTATCCAGTTTGTTAGGTTTTTGCAGATGAACACCGGACTAGTCCGGTCCAGGTACGGACAAGTCCGGTCCCCCGGACTAGTCCGTGCCTGAGCACCGGACAAGTCCGTTGTTTCTGAACCAAAACCTAATTCTTTAATTCCCTGCTGCCTTCCATTGCCATCTTACCTCACCAATACCTTGTATAACTTGTCTTTTCTCTTGATCACTCATTCTCAGATCATGTCGAGCTCCGACAATGAAATCTCCGATTTCGAGGCCGAGTTGGACCACGAGGTGGCACCTCGGTCCTCGACGGGTCTTGGCAAGAAACGCCAAGAGAGACCCTCCGAGCCTGCTCCCTCACCTCCCCAGGTTCGGAGGAAGGTGTGTGTCAAGAAGGCCGCCTCGAAGGCTGCTCCTCCGTCAAGTGGCCCTCGCCAAGCTAAAGGGAAGGGCAAGGGGGTTGCCACAGGGCCTGTTGGGCCCCTAAAGCTGCATACTCCCAGAGAAGGGGTCCGGGACCCCAATGAGGAAAGGTTCAATGGCAAGGGCAGCGATGTGGCCATGAAGCTGAGAAGTGTGGATTACTATGCAAGGCCCAAGCAAGCAGCTGATGGCAGATTTTGGTCAAATTTCCATGCTGACTTCTACAAGCTGGTCTACTTGCCGATGAAGACCCCTGTGGTGCGCAGTCAATGGATTGACTGGGCCCACCTTGAGAAGAGGAAATGTGCAGCTTTTGATGAAGTGATACAAGCTGCAGAAAGACATGGGCTGAAGGATTTGTTTGCCTTCAGATATAATTGGAATGATGAAGTGATTGCACAATTCTATGCAACGTGCCACTTCTCAAGTGAAGACGAAGAAAGTGTGACTTGGATGACTCATGGATCCAAGTATTCCATCACTCAAGAAGAGTTTGCCCGCCTGCTGCATCTTGACTCTGAGGGAGATGACCACCTCATTATCCACAACATTGGGGTCATTGAGAGGGATGGAATGAAGTTCATGTATGAGCCCACCTCCAAGTTTGTCCCTCCCTCCACAAAGAACATGAAGCCTTTCTTTGTGGTCCTCAACAGAGTCCTCAGGAAGACGATTGCTCCCAAGGATGGTGATGCAGGGAGTGTGCAAGGCTACCTCCGGACCCTGATGAAGGTCATCAGCAAGAAAAGGCAATTCGATGTTGCAGACTATATCTGGAATGATATGGTCAATATCTCAAGTACCCCCAACCGATCCTGTGGCTATGCCCCTTACTTGATGTTCATGATTGAGAAGGTCACAGGAATCGAGTTTGTGAAGGATGTGGAGCACACTCCACTGAGGCCTCAGAAGCCTCAGTCCGTGAGTGTCCAGGCTGCTCCATCGCCGGCCTCAAGCCCCGAGGCGCCGGCAAGGCAAGAAGAAGCTGCTAGGGCTACTCCTCCCTCCAGGGAAGCCCCTCAGAAAGGATCCGCCAGTGGGATCCTCAAGTACTTGGCTGCAATCTTCTCCTCCTGCAAGAAAACTGAAGTGAAGCTTCACAAGCTAAATCAGAAGAGGAAGGAGGACATGAGATACATAAAAGCCAATGTGAAGCAGCTGAGTGAGAAGCTGGAGATCAATCCAATTGGGTCTCCAGTACTTTCTGAAGATTCTGATCCAAACATCACCGAGCTCAGCCCCTTGACTCCTTCCGAGCTTGCCTATTTTGGCATTGGGGGCTCGAGCAGCTCCGCTCCTCCTCCTACCTCTCAACCTCGTCAAGCCGAAAGCGATGAAGACGATGAAGACGACGAGAGGACTGACAGCGAAGAGTGAAGCCCTAGGACCTTCCTCTCTCTCTTTTTGGTGTCTTGATGCCAAAGGGGGAGAGATTGAGGGGGAGTCTCTAGTCTAAGCTTTAGCTGAATAGGATGCGAGGAGAGAGCTCTCTATGTTTTTTAATTGTGATTGTATTTGCTTAACTCTCTTTTCATATCATGTTTGGTCCTGTGATGAATTGCTCAATTAATTTGCAAGTGTGTGATGAAATCTGAGTTTTTGCTCCTGAAGTGCCATATTCACTTGATATTAGTTGGTAAATGAAAATTCTGTCATTCTTAATGCATTCATGCTCTTAGTATGCATCCCACCATAAAGAATGCACATATGAATAATTATCTTGTTGCCTGATGCATTTTTGAGTCATATGTGCATACTTTATGAAAATCTCATTTTATACCTCATTTTGTGAAATCTCAATTGGTTGTCATCAATCACCAAAAAGGGGGAGATTGAAAGTGCATCTAGGACTCCCTTGTGGGTTTTGGATGATTTATGACAAGCAATTGGGATCCTAATCCTTTTGTTGAGATGAATGCAGGAAAATGATGAAAAATGAGCAAAATGCCAAAAAGAGGGAAATTAAGAAGGAGAATGAATTTGAGCTCAAGAAGAAGAAATTAGTTGTTTAGTATGTATGGAGTGTGTTAAGGAAACACACCCAAGAGCTCAATCTCACTTAATCACACACACACAATGCACAAAACTATACAGGACCGGACTAGTCCGATATCAACCGGACTAGTCTGATATCACATTCTGCACAAGATCGGACAAGTCTGGTCTCCACCGGACTAGTCCGATATCTTTCTGTTCAACTTCGGACTAGTCCTCCCCAATGCGGACTAGTCCTCAACACAATGCACAAGTCACTAGATCAGACAAGTCCGGTCACCACCGGACTAGTCCGATACCCTTTCTGATCCACTTCGGACAAGTCCGGTGATTACACGAACTAGTCCGATATACACTCTGATCTAAATCAGACAAGTCCTCCAAGTGCGGACTTGTCGTTCCAAACACTTAGGGTTTCACAGGACCGGACAAGTCCGATAGCAAGCGGGCAAGTCCGAAGATGTCCAGCAGCGAAATCGGACAAGTCCGTTTTTCAATCGGACTAGTCCGATATTCCTGGACACTTAGGGTTTGCTTCACACAGCACACCGGACTAGTCCGGTCTCCACCACGGACTAGTCCGATCTTTCTGAACCCTAACGGTAACTTCTGGAAACCCCACATAAATAGAGGTGCACGGCCCACTTTCAACATCTCTCGAACCCTAGCGCCGTCACACCTCCCAAGAGACTCAAAAACCATCTCTCTCCACGAAATTAAGTGCAAAATCGATCAATCCTTTGAAGATCACTTGTAGATCATTGGAGAGGCACTTTGCACATGATTGAGCTCTTGGTTTGAATCTCTAACACACTCTTGCATCTCAATTTGTATATTTCGAAGTGTGTTATTGGTGGTTTTGAAACTTGTAATCAAGGGAGCTCTCAACTTGTGAGATCGCCCCTTCAACTTGGTGATTTACCCCTGTGTGATTAGTGGAAGAGGATTGGCCTTCGTGGCGATCCGACGAGGGAAGGGTTGGTGAAGACCCGGTCCTTTTGTGGGCTCCTCAACGTGGACGTAGGCTGCCTTCGTGGTAACCGAACCACGTGATAAATCTTGTGTCTTGTTCGTTTGTGTTCATCATTCTAGTTGATCAACATTATCTAGGGTTTGATTCATTTTGTTGAATTGAAGTCAAATAGTTGAACAAGAATCGTACTTGCAATAAAACTTAACATACAACTATTGAACTGACATTAAAGTTTATATTTCCGCTGCAAACGACAACGAAACAATCAAATTGACCTAACTTGATCAACCTAGCCCGTGAAATCCGGACTAGTCCGCACTTTACCGGACTAGTCCGATATATCTGGATTTGACCTTTTTGTTGAAGTGCTACAGGAACCGAGAAATTCAAGAAGGCCTATTCACCCCCCCCCCCCCCCCCCCCGCTCTAGGCCTACATTCACTAACCCAACCATGAGCGGCGACGACGACGACGATGGCGATGACGAACAGAGGCGGTGGTCGCACTAGATTTGGTCAATTAGTAAAGGAGCATTGGTCATATTAAAAGAGCACAAGAGGCAAAAAGACGAGCGAGCCTAAAGCAAGATGCGCGAGAGACTAAAGCGAGACGCGCGCTACACGAAAGTGCGTCTTCCATTGTTGAAAGAGAGACGCGTGACACGAGGACTGCAGAGAACTTAATTTTGGCAGCGGTGGTGCAGAGACGCGTGCGACAAGCGTGCACGACCTTCTGTTTCCCCGAGGTGGTATCAATGCATCCCATCATTCCATCAATGCGCGGGAAAATAACCGCTCCATCGGCGACTCTGCACAAACCTTATATAAGACGTGCCATCACCCGTTAGTTTTCCACAAGAACGTTGCCCGTCCATTTCTTCTTCTTCATCTTCTCTGTGCCGACAACCCACCACCACCATAGCCAACGTTCTACCTCCAAGCCCGCCGAGGGAGCCACCGTGCAAGAAGTTGTGTTTCTCCTCCCCTGAGAGGTTCAACGCCGAGCAGCGCCTCCTCACGGCGCAAGAGGGGTACAAAAATACGTCTTGCACCATGAGTTCCTTGGGTCTGAGTACCCTTCTATAGTTTAGTGGAATGGGTACCCTCGACCACTACCTCTACACCCTCACGGGTGTGGCCGATCGCCTTGACATTCTGTTCGAGACGATGGTCCAGGTGCTTGGTGTAGAGGGCCGTAGAAACCTGGTGGCGGCGACGGAGAGCGACCTCGGTCTCATGGTTGCACCGCCGGAGCAACCGGTGCAGCCGGCCCAGGCTCCTATTTCACCGGTGCCGGAGTCGCTGCCGGAAGAGGAGGAGGAGGAGTAGTAGTAAGATTTAGTTTTTCTTTGTTGTTTTTGGTTGATGTTTTGTTTTCTTGTGTCTTGTACTTTTTTCTTGTGTTTTGTAATATATTGTGTTAATGAATGAAATTTATCTATGTTCAACTGTGTGAATGAATGAATGTGTGGTGTGTTCATTGTGTGGACAATGAACTGTGTGAAAGCAATTGCAAACATGAAGGATTTTGATTATTTTCTGGACAAGTGAATGATTTAGTTATCAAGTGAATGTGCTCTAAGTTTAGTGATTTGTGATATCAATAGTGAACTGAAGCAAAATGGAGAAAATCACGTAGCTAAAGGAGACATGTGTAATAGGATACACGCTTTTCGTAGGAGCACATCTCCCTTTTAGCAGGGGAGGGGGAGACATCGAGCATAGGCGACGTGCTTCGATGTTAAGCGCGTCTCCATTTTGCATCTCTGCACATACCTTATATAAGGCCCCATCAATCTCTCCTATTCTCTTTGTTTGTATTCTCCGCGCAGACAACCCACCATGGACAATGTTCTGCTGCCAAGCCCATCGAGGGAGACACCCTGCAAGAAACGGTGCCGCCTTTCCCCCGAGAGGCTCAACAACGAGCTGCTGGAGATGTTGTTCGACAGGTTCCAGAGGTTGCTCGAGACGATGGCCTAGGTGCTCAGCACTGAGGACTGCAGTATCCTGGTGGCGGCGATGGTGAGGAACCTCGGTCGCGAGGTTGCACAGCCGGATATGGACCAGTCGGAGCAACCTACGGAGCAGACGGAGCAGCCGACCAGGACTCCTGTTGCACCGATGTCGAATGGCCACCGGAGGAGGAGGAGGAGGAAGGGGAGGAAGAGCACGACTTAGGTTTTCTTTTGTTGTTTTTTCTTTTCTTGTGCCTCATACTTCTTGTTGTGTCCTGTAATATATTTTTAATGAATGCATGTGTTATCTGTGTTCATCTGTGTGATGAGTATCTTGTGTGTTCAAGTGAATGAATGAGTTTCATCATTCAACAACATGTTCATGTATGTCTGTAACCGAAGGCAAAGGAGACGTGCTTTTTGTTAAGTACGCCTCATTTCTTTCGCAAAAAAGAGACGCGCTTTGTCCGAAGCGCGTCTCCCATTTGTCAGAGAGGAGGGCGCATCGCTGATACCTACTTAACTTAGATGCGTTGTATTTTAACATGTCCCCTTGTACGTTCAACTAAGCCAGGTCAGATCCTTGATGAAGCGGGCACGTCTCGCCTAACCATATTAGAGACGCTCTCCTTTGAGCGCGTCACCCATATTTATCTCCTATTTGGGTTTCTTATGTAGTGTGTCGAATGCTAGTCGCCCTCCAGGGTCGAAGGTCTGCCGCTCTGGGATCTTGCTAGCGACTGGCGCTGTCTCCTTCTCCACATCCCCACACATACACTACGTAATAATCCCAAATAGGAGACAAAGATTGACAACGTGCTAAAAGGAGAGCGTCTTTGATAACCTTAAGTGAGACGAGCCCGCTTCAACGAAGATCTAACATGGCTCGGTTGAACGTACAAGGAGATGCGTTACAATACAACACGTCTCAGTTAAGTAGGCATCCGAGACGCGCTGTCGGTGGTTTGGAACCGGCAGATCTCCCGACACTACTAAAGTGTTAGAGGAGTTTGATGTTCGGTGTGGGCGCGCGGAGATTCAAGAAGGTGAATAGTAAATGACGCAGGAGACACAAGAGTTTACGTGGTTCGGGCCGCCTGAGCGTAATACCCTACTCCACGGGTGTGTTGGTGTTGTATTAGCTGTATGAGCTTGTGTTGAGCGTCTATGGCGCGTGTGTCTAGCCTCACTGAACGTGTTGAGTCCGTCGTCGGCCTGTCCTTTTATAGTACAAGGGCAGGCCGTTACAAGTTAGCCTGGCCCGACATGTGGCCTCGGCGGTTACTAGTATTGACACTTATTCAACACATTTAATTGTCCTTAACGACCGGGTAATGGGTTTTGACAGCACCGTTACTGGTAATTAAGGTCATCCGATCGTGTGTCATTAATATGGTATTAATGACACATAATCGGGTCTTGAAGTCCTTGATTCCTCTTTGAAGATCCGGAGCCGTTATGGAATCTTCCGGAGGTTAGAGGCTGAAGCTCCGACGGTTGGACACGTGGCAGCTCCGGAGCATACTGTGGGAAGCAGGCAGCTCCGGAGCTACCTGACACGTGTCAGGTCCGGAGCTTCTCTCAGTCTGGGGTTAAATCCGGAGGTGCTATCTCGGTACATGGCCCGGAGCTTCCCCCTTGTGGGCGGTAGCTCCGGTTTTATAGTACACGTGGCGACCCTGGGATTAACCATGCAGGAGAAGCGGGTCCGGTTATATCTGACATGTGGGCCTCCGAAGGTCTTCAAACAAAGTAGATGACTTTCCTTTGAGATCTTCATAACCTCAAAGGGTGTACGGTTTCCAGGGTACCGACAGTGGCCCCCTAGACCTACCTCCGGGGAAGACCACTGGGGTGAAGTCATTCCGCCGGAGGTGGGTCCATCCTCGCAACTTTTGAACTAAGTCTTCAAAGGTCTTTGGAGGTGCCGTTGGCGCGGATTTGGAGTTAAATCCTCGCCGCGTGGCGTATCCCGCGTGCGGCAGATGAGATCTTTGGCATGCGGATCTCACGCAATTGAAGGTCGCCGGTTCCCGATACGAAAACCGTATCGGTTCCGCGCGCCTTGTCAGGCCGCCGCCTTCGGGTTTCCCGCCTCATGATGACAACCGTTCGCCTGGGTAAGAACCTCGACTTGATCGTCGGGGTGGTCCCAGGCCCCCTTGTCATCGGCTGGGTGGAATTTTTGAATGGTATCTTCGACTTCCTTGAGGTTTCCATCCAAGCGTTGCGAGGGCTTACTTAAGAAGGAAAGCGCGCACCGTCGGGAGTTCTTTATGCCTCTCATCTGTTCTTGGGCTCAAACTCCCAACTTGTGCTTCACTTTTCCTCTCTTGCCTAGCCGTGCTGCGATGGAGTTGGGTCTCCGCGAGAGTCGCTTGAAGACCGACGGCGACCTGAAGAAGGTCTGGGCCCTCATGGGATGGTCCTCGGACTTCTTCAACTGCTCGGTCCGCGCCGGTGGAGAGCTCCCGTTTGAGAAGGAGCGCGCCGGCGAAATGGTGTACTTCTCCTCGTACGCCATGGTGGGGTTGATCCCACCTTTTTCTTCCTTTTTCTTGACGCTGCTGGACTTTTATGGTCTGCAGCTATACCACCTTGGCCCTCACTCCATTCTCCTCGTGTCTATCTTCGTCCACTTCTCTGAGATGTGGGTGGGCATCCCCCCTGCATCGAACTCTTCCGGACCTTCTTCACCGTCCATACCACCGGTAGGAGCAATGAGTACCTTGGCTTCTACTACTTCGTGAAGCGCAAGAAGTGCCCATTCAAGTACCTCCGGTCGTTTCCCTCTGGGAAGTGGGATGACTGGAAGAAGGACTGGATAGTCATCCGGGTGGAGGAGCACGAGAGGCTGGAGCTGCCCGAAGGCCTCCCCAACATTGACACGACGATCTGGAGTGAAGCTCCGATGCTGGCGGACGCCTTCAACCCTGTTCTGAACAGGATCTGCCAGTGCGTGGAGGGGGAATTAACCCCTCAAGCGGTGTTTTGTAACTTCCTGGTCAACAGGTGGGCACCGCTGAAGAAGAGAGAGAAACTCGCATGGGCCCTCAACAGCGTGATGGACGACGACCGGGTCGAGACCGGGCTGAAGTCCAACATGGTGGGGAAAACCTTGGAGTTCCACCTCAAGAAGTTCCAGCACGACATCGACGTCGAGGGTGACGACTTGACTCCGCCATCGGCTTTTCTTCCTCTGAACGTGGAAGTTTAGTTCAGTAGGGAGCTCCGGCGGAAGATGCCCATGCTTGACGACCTTGGTGTCGTCGAGAGAAGATCAACCACCAGGGTGGCGATCCCTGGAGTGTCCGAAGGTGGCTCCGACCCTGCTCCGAAGCCGAGGGAAGAGGTCATCGGCAAGGGCAAGGAGCTGGCGGATGAACCCGTGAGCCGGAAGAGGAAGCTGCAGTATGCTGACGGAAGGTCCGTCAGGCCCGCTACTTCTACGTCGGCTCCTTCTCCCCGGAGGGAAGGTCTTATACAACTGCGGCGACTGTTCCCGTAGTTGGGTCCTTCCGGGGCGTGACTGTTCTCGCAGTGGGGTCCTCCCGGGGTGTTATCTCTGGGCATGCGACTCCAGCACCTGGGCCGGTGGAGGCCTCCAGGTCCGGGGGTTCTTCCCGATTGAGGGGGGCCTCAACCCGGGAAACACCCGTGGCCGCGACGAGTTCCAGGGGGCCTTCTGGAGCTTCCACGCCGGCTATGACCAGCCGAGAACGCCCGGGAATAAGGTTCCGCGCAAGCTGGTGCGGAAGCCTCCCAAGGTAATTTTTAATCTTTACCTTGGATAGTTGTTTTAATTGTAGTAACTATTTTTTAAGTTTCTTCATCCATCATCTGCAACGTTCCCAAGAAGAGGAGTGAGGCTCCACCCTCAGCTACAACGGCTGAAGCTGTGAGGGCGGGGGCTTCTGCTCCTGTCCCGGTGCCGCCCCAAGTGGTGGCTGAAGCTGCGACAGCTCTGGCGCCGGCTATCGTGGTCATGGACCTCGACTCATCCCCAGAGACTCCCGTGGTAGCGCCGGACCACGGGAGAGAAGATGCGCCAGCGGCGTCTGTCCCGGAGGCTGAAGCTCCGGGTCCTGGTGCTAAAATGACAGAAGCTCCGACCGTTGAGCCGGAAGAAGCTGTGATTCCGGCCCTAGAGCTGGAAAGTGTCGAAGCTCCGGCGGTCGAGCCGGAGGTGATTGAAGTCCCGACGTGCACGCCGGATGTTGAGGAAGTCCCGGCGGTTGGGCCGGCTACCTCTGAAGCATCAGCCGCAGAGCCGGTCATTGTTGAAGCTCCGGCCGCAGGGCTGGTCGATGTTGAAGATCTTCCGGCTCCCGAGCCAGTTGTTGGAGAGGTGACGGAGCTCGAGCCCCCATCAGAGGAGGTGCCCAGACCGGAGTGAGCAGCGGCTCCTGCTCCGGAAGTGACGACGCTAGAGGTACCTGCGGCCGAGCCGGAGTGCCCCAGCGAAGTCGCTGGCCCCCTGCCTGAGGGGGTGAACGAAGACCTGGCGGCAGAGCCTTCCTCGATGGTGACTGAGGCCATCCCGGAGGACGGCCCTAGTGCCATGGAGACTCAGGGGACCACTCTTGTGGAGTGGGACCCAATTTTTGTATCTGAAAACCCGCTGGAACCAGCGGAGGAGACCCGAGCAGGTCCGGAACCTATCCCGTTGTCACTGTCTATTGACAACGCATGTTCCAGTTTGTGTCAAGTCCAACTGGCCTTCTTCCACGACAGCAAGGCTCTTGAAGAGGAGCGCCAAACCCTTAGGTGGTGGCGTAACCGGCTCTACTTCGAGACCAAGCTGGCGCAGTCGAGGCTAGCGGATGACAAAGAGTGGATCAAGCGGGAGAAGATCCGCCTGGAGTACTGGGGCAAGTTACTGGATGACAGGGAGAGTTTGACTCGCGCCCTCGACGCTCAATCCCGGGAGATCTACGATCAGGCCAAAGCAGCCAATAGTGTGGTCGATGAACGCCACGAAAGGCTTGAGGCCATTAACACTACACTCATCAAGCGTCGAGAGGCACTTGAAGAGAGGAGAAACGGCTCGAAGATGAAGAGCAGAAACTCCTAGAGCTGCGGGATGACGTCCTGAGGAGGGAGGAGGAGCTCTCCGAGAAGGTAGCTCTGGCTGACAAGGGTCTTGAGGAGCGCGCCAAGAAATTGGAAGAGCGCTGCCATGAGGAAGAGGAGAAGGCCTGGGTGCGAGGGCAGGAACTCTACGAGCAAGAGTGTGCCCTTACTGCCAGGGAGAAGAAAGTGAGGGGTAGAGAGAAGGACCTGGTCGACCGCCGGAACAAGATCCACCTCCGGGAGGAGGAGCTCGGAAAACTCGAAAAGCGGGTTGCTGAGAAGATTCAACAAAACGCCAAAGAAGTTGAGCGCCTCGCCCGCGAGAATTCTGAACTGGTGGCGGCTAGAAGATCCCTGGAAGAAATAAAGGGCTTGAGGACTGCGGACTCCCTACAGATTTGGGAGTTCCTGGGCAAGGCCAACGATGCGCTGACACCGATGGGCTTCAGCCCCGTGCGCCCGGATGATCCGGAGCCGGAGACGGACCTGGAGTTGCAGGCGTTGAGCTCGGCAGGCAGCAAACTCTCTAAGGTGGGCGATGTCATCGCGGACCAATTGGAGGTTGAGGGGCAATCCCTGGCGAAGAATGTCGCAAAATATGTGCTGACGTGCTACACCAGCCGGAACTCCCAATTTTCTCTGGACCCGGTGCTTGAAGTTCCGGTTGAAGGAGAAGGGGAAGCTGCCCGAGCCAACGTGTCGGAGGTTGCCCAGAAGGTCGCCCAATTCTTCCATAGGGTCTAGGACCATCTCTGTAGTTCTCACTTGTATTTTCTCTTCTTCTTCCTCAATTTTGTAATCCCTTATCTCCAGATGTAATCCCTTGTCTCCAGATAAATGAAATCCCCAAATTTTTATGAATTTCACTTTTTGTCTTCAACACTTTTGTCTTCACTTGGCCCCCTGGTAAATGTACACAATTTGATTGTGAACATGTACCAAGAGGATATTACGTTTTGTTGAAGACTCATTTGCTCCGAACTTGTAGAATTTAGGTCTGAAGTCTTCGATAGTGAAGGCCCCCTGAGGTTGTCGGAGCTTAGAAGCTCGGGCATTGTCAATCGTTGGAGCTTAGTAGCTCCGGCAATAGTCTCTATCAACGCGTAGAGCATCGATAGTTAGTCCTCCGGGGTGTCGGAGCTTAGTAGCTCCGGCAGTGACCTTTGCCAACACTTAGTTTGTTGGCAGCAGACTCCGTTTGCGGGGTCTTCTCACCATCTTTTATTCAGCGTCGACGGCTGGCCCCCCTAGCTTTACCGGAGCTTGATTACTCCGGTGATGCTCGTTTTCAATGTGTAACATCGATTACAAGCCACCTAGGGAAGTCGGAGCTTTGTTAGCTCCGGCTTTTCTCCATCAACGTGTATTTTATTTTTCCTGCACACTGAAGTCAAGAAAAATAGTAAAATTCGTTTCTTGTCTATAACTTCGTCGCGGCTTACGATTCTCAAGAAGATTTTAAGACAAATGCGATTCTAAATACAACCGAATGCGTTGTCTTTTCTTCCAGATCCAACTGTACATGGACCCGCCTTACTTCGGCCTGCCGGGTGTAGGTAGAGTGGCGTACTTAGAGTGCTTCACCAGGCTAAGTCGATAGCACACTCCAGCCCTAGGTTGGCTTGGCGGCTTTCAGGCGAGTTGGCCATGAACAATATTTGAATCCAAAAGAATTGACAATACAACTCGTATTGTATATAAACCGGTCGAATTAAAATTTCTTAAGAATTGCACGTCTTTGTTATAGACAAGAAAGAGAAAAATAAAAAAAATGTTGAGCCTGTACAAAATAAATGCACGTGGAGTCTGTTTCACATGAAGATGTCTTTCATTATAGGTCCTGGGTACAGGGGAAACAAGTACACTCTTAGGGTACAGAACCAGGCTAAGCGTGTTTCATTTCTCGTTTGACCCAGGGTAGCTAGCCACACTTTTAGTCCTGAGACTGTGACAAGTGTAGCATGAACTTTGTGGACCTTTCGGGAAAGGTCCAGCTGCTCTCTCGGAGGAACTACCCAACTCTGTACAATGACTCTATAACATACACTTCAAGTTACTCGAGACTCACCTTCGTGGTATTAAGTGTAGAACTTACGGAGGTGCTCAATGTTCAAAGGATTTGGGAGAGGTGTCCCATCCTCGGTGGCCAAGCGAACGCTCCCGGGACGGGATACTTTAATCACTCGGAAGGGTCCCTCCCAGCTGGGGGAGAGTTTGTTTAACCCTTCACTGGATTGTATTCTCCGTAGCACCAGGTCGCCTTCCTCGAGCTGTCGGTTGTGTACATGCCGCTGATGATAGCGCCGAAGGGCTTGGCGGTATCGGGCATTCCAAACAGCTGCTTGGCACCTTCCCTCCTCCAGGAGGTCTAGGTCTTCACGCCGGAGCTGGTCCTACGTGGCTTCGTCGAAGGTTCGGACCCGGAGTGAACCCAAGGTGATTTCCGGAGGAAGGATTGCTTCAGCTCTGTACACCAGAAAGAAGGGTGTCTCTCGAGTTGACCGGTTTTGAGATGTCCTGTTGGCCCATAAGGTGAGCGGAAGCTCTTCGATCCAGTTAGCTCCATGTTTTTTCAAGCGCTCATAGGTGCACGTTTTGAGTCCTTTAAGGATTTCAGCATTTGCTCTCTCGGCTTGTCCATTGCTTGCTGGGTGAGCCATAGAGGCATAGCAAACTTGAATGCCGAGGTCTTCACAATATCCTTGAAATGCAGAGCTTGTGAATTGGGTCCCATTATCAGTGATGATTTTGTTTGGGACTCCAAATCTGCATACAATGGACTGCAAAAAGTTGATAGCAGATCGCTTGTTGATTGTCACAACTGGAGTTGCTTCCGGCCACTTGGTGAACTTATCAATGGCGACGTACAGGAACTTGTAACCTCCGACGACTCTTGGGAAAGGTCCCAAGATGTCCATCCCCCACATAGCGAAAGGCCATGTAGGAGGTATCATTTGTAGGGGCTGAGCCGGTGTGTGAATTTGCTTTTCATGAAATTGACATGCTTCGCATTTCTTCACCAGCTCAGTTGCATCCTGGAGTGTTGTAGGCCAGTAGAAGCCATGCCGAAAGGCTTTACCAACCAGCGTGCGGGAAGACGCGTGGTTCCCACACTCGCCTCCATGGATTTCTGCGAGGAGCTCGCAACCTTCTTCCCTTGTGATGCACCGCATTAGGATGTCGTTGGCACCGTGCCGGTAGAGATCCCCTTCTACCAACGTGTATCTTTTAGCCAATCTGACTACCCGGTCAGCGGATACATCATCGTCAGGAAGGATGTTGTCTTTCAAGTAGTTCCGGATCTCTGAGATCCATGCATCGGAACTAACTTGAGCATTTGAGTCTTGCGTGGTGGGTTGCTTGGAGCTTCCGGTAGCACCTACGACCCTTGATGGCTGCCATGGTAACAGGGCCATCGGGACCGTCAGCTTCGGGATGCTGATCTCGCCCCCTTCGCTCAGTTCAGCAGGCTGAGCTGTTGGCTTTGACAACCTCCGGACAAAAATTCCGTCAGGAGCCGGAGCTCCAGTTGACGCTTTCGTCGAGAGTTCGTCAGCTTCAGCGTTATGGGCACGCTGAACATGGTGGAGATCTAGGATTTCAAAGTCCTTCTGAAGCCTCTGGACTTCAAGGAGGTAAGCAGCTAGCTGGAGATTATTGCAGGAACATTCACCCTTCATCTGCTTAATGATGAGCTGCGAATCTCCCTTGACCAGCAGTTGCTTGACACCATATGGCAGTGCCACCTTTAGTCCGTAGATGAGCGCTTCGTACTCTGCCATGTTGTTGGTCGCCTTGAAGTCAAGGTGTACCATGTATTTCACCTTCTCCCCGGTCGGTGCAAGGAGAAGGATTCCAGCTCCGGCCCCCTGCTTCTGCATGGAGCCGTCGAAGTAGAGGGTCCATTGAGGCTCAGTGAAGGTTGAAGCTTGATGCCCCGTCTTCTGCTCACTAGGGCCCCCAGGGTTTGATGGAGAGGGAGTCCATTCTGCCACAAAATCTGCCAATGCTTGACTCTTGACTGCTTGCCTTGAAATAATTCAAGATCAAATTCAGCCAATTTCGCTGCCCACTTTGCAATATTCCCAGTTGAATTGGGATTATGCAAGATTGCTCAAAGTGGGTAAGAAGGTCACCACTGAGACTTTGTGAGCTTGGAAGTAATGGCGAAGCTTCCTGGAGGCAATAAGAACTGCATAGAGCAGCTTATGCACCTCTAGGTATCGAGTCTTGGCATCATGTAGTACTTCACTAATGAAGTACACTGGGCGCTGAATGGTCCGGACCCTCCCGGAGGAGTCCGGAACTTCCTCTTCACTGACCCGGATCCTCTCGGAGGAATCCGGATTTTCTTCGGGGACCTCCGGGTCCTGGCTGGAGGAACCCAGGGCTTCTTCAGAAGTGACCTGGACCCTCCCGGAGGGGTCTGGGTCTCCTGAAGTAACTTCTTATGGATTCGAGTTTGGGAGCTGGGACCCAGACTCGCTTTCAGGTACCTTCGGACCCTCCCGAAGGGGTCTGGATTCTTGAGTATGAGATAGCTCTGGTCTCTCCGCAACCAGAACCATACTGACGACTTCATCAGTTGCTGAAATGTAAAGCAATAAAGGCTCACCAGGGTTCGGAGCTACCAGAATTGGTAGGGTGGTGAGGAACTGTTTCAGCTCCTGGAATGCCTTCCCTGCTTCTTCGGACCATTGGAATGGTCCGGACTTCCTCAATAACTTGAAGAAGGGGAGTGCCCGTTCCGCCAGTCTTGAAATGAATCGGCTGAGGGCTGCTAGACATCCAGTTAACTTTTGGACGTCTTTTATGCGGGTTGGTAGCCGCATGTCTTCAATGGCCTTAATCTTCGCCAGATTAGCTTCTATGCCCCGGTGACTTACCAGGAAACTGAGAAGTTTTCCGGAGCTAACCCCGAAGACACACTTGTCTGGGTTTAGCTTTGTGCGGGTGGCCCGCAGCTTGTCGAAGATAGCCTGCAAGGTGTCAAGGAGTGACTCCTTGTCCCTGACCTTGACCACGATGTCATCGACGTACACTTCCACCATGTCTCTAATGAGTTCTTCAATAGTTTTGTACATAGCTCGTACAAAAGTTGAAGCTGCATTCTTGAGACCAAAGGGCATGGCTGTATAACAGTACAATCCATCTACTGTGATGAATGAAGTATGCTCTTCATCTTTCCTAGACATCCTAATTTGATGATACCCGGAATATGCGTCTAGGAAACATAGTAATTCACACCCGAAGGTGGAATCCACTATCTGATCTATTCTAGGTAGTGGGAATGGATCTTTTGGACATGCCTTATTTAGTGTGGTGTAGTCGATGCACATCCGAAGTTTCCCGCCGTCCTTGGGCACAACGACTGGGTTTGCCAGCCATTTTGGATGGAAGACTTCTCGGATGAATCTAGCTTCGAGTAACTTCTTCACTTCTTGTCGGATGAAGTTCTGTCGCTCTACGGATTGCTTCCGAGGCTTCTGATGCACAGGTCGGGCGTCGGGGTAGATCTTCAAATTGTGCTCAATCACTTCCCTGGGGATCCCAGGCATTTGTGACGGTTACCAAGCAAACACGTCGAAGTTAGCCCGGAGGAAAGTGATGAGCGCGAGTTCCTATTTGTCGTTCAATCCCCCCGATATACGGGTGGTCTGAGCGGCATCGGAACCAATTTGGACGACTTTGACGGGAATGTCGGTGTCGCCGCTTGGCTGCACACGAGGTGCAGAAGTCGAGCCTCGTTGACGAATGCTCGGGGGTTTTGGAGCTTGCTCCTGCCTGGAGTCCTCCTCTTGCGCCGTGGTGAGTGCATGGAGTTCTTCCAGAGCAGTTACTCCGGCAGTACAATCTCCGCGGATTCGGAGAACGCCTACTGGCGTTGGCATCTTCAACACCAGATAACCATAATGAGCAGCTGCCATGAATTTGTACAGGGCAGGCCTACCCAAGATGGCATTGAAGGGTAAGTTGATTTGAGCGACGTCAAAGACCAACTTCTCGGTGCGGTACTTCTCCCGTGTCCCGAAGGTAACGGGGAGAGTAATAGCTCTGAGTGGGGTAATGGCCCCCGGACCTACTCCAGAGAAAGGTCGAGAGGGGTGGAGATCCGAAGGTCGGAGTTGAAGCTTAGTAAAAGCTTCGAAGCTTATGAGGTTAAGCCCCGAACCTCCGTCTACCATGACGTGGTGGAGCTGGATGTTATTGATGGTAGGAGATACCATCAAAGGTAACTGACCTGCTCCAACCATGCTCCGAGGGCAGTCCGAAGCATCAAAAGTGATGGTTGTGTCCATCCACTTCCGATGAGGTTCCAGCCTGACTGTAGGAGCTACAGCAACCATATCCCGACGCATAGTCTTGATGACGCGACGGGAGGTGATGTCCCATGATCCACCAAAAATGGTGTTCATAATCTTTCGACGCTCATTGTCAGAGACGTCAGAATCATCGTCGACGGAGGTGTAAATGGCCTTCAGGACCTTTTTGGGATCCTGAAATCCTAACTCCTCTTCAGCCGAAGCTTCGTCGACTTTTTGCTTTCCTTCCCTCTGTCGGAAAGGAGATTCTTCCCGGCGCTTGTTGTAGCGCTCGGCAAGGTTTTGGACCTCCCGGCAATCTTCCAAACTGTGGCTGCCCGTTTTGTGAATTGGGCACCACACCTTGGGCTTGCTACTATCTTCAGAAGACGGTCGAGGTCGCTTTTCAGGGCGTGGCCCCCAGCCACCCGGAGCTGCAGCAGCTGCAACATTGGATGTACCGGCCGACGACTTCTTCTTGCCGTTGGTCTTTTTCTTCTTCTTGCCGTTCCCGGAGGTAGTGGCTTCTTCTTTGGAGGATTTCTTGTGACCCTCCGGGGTTGGTTTGGAGTGCATCTCATGGCCCTCCGCAGCTCTGGCACATTTGTCAGCCAAGCTGAAGAGTTCCGTGATGCTGGTGATCTCCTTGATCGCCAGTTTCTCCAGCATCTTCTTGTCCCGTACACCCCGTCTGAATGCCACAATGACAGAGGCGCTAGAGATAGAAGGGATAGTGTTTCGTACCTGAGAGAACCTCTGGATGAATGATCGCAGGGATTCTCTCCCTTTTTGCACGACTGCAAAAAGGTCCAGTTCAGTGCCTGGTCGGGTGTATGAACTCCCAAAGTTGGCGGTGAACTGCCGGCACAGCTCCTCCCAACTGTTGATAGAGTTGGGTGGAAGGCTCATAAATCAGGACCTGGCGGTCCCAGTTAAGGCCACTAAAAAATAATTGGCCATCACGGCCTCGTTTCCTCCAGCTGCCAAGATTGCAGTGGAGTAGATCTGAAGAAATTCCGCGGGATTGACAGTCCTGTCGAATTTTTCCGGCAGGTGAGGCCAGAACTTCTGTGGCCACCTGACCATACGCAGATGTATGGCCAGAGCTGAACAACCTCCTCCTACTTCTTGAGGAGCAGAAAGGTCCTGAGCTTCCCATCTTTCACGAGCACGCTCAATATGGACTCGACCGTCTTGTTTGCAGTATCGGCGATCAAGCTCCGCCCGGAGGTCATGAGTTGATAGCCTAGATACCGTGTGAGTGCGTCGTGCCCCGGAGGGCAATGACGTCACTTGTTGTGAGGCAGCACGTCTCCTGCTATTGGAAACGTGCGGACCAAGTCTACCAGACAAAGTCTACCGCTGCGACGGAGCTCGTCCTGAAGGAGGAGGACCCTGGTTGCTGAGGCGTTCGGCTGCTGCTGCAACCAAATGTTCCACATTGGCCCTCCACTGTTCCAGTGCATCCCGGGATGCATCTGGAGGTGGTGGGCGTTGGAGAAGAGCACGCGCTGCATGGAGCACGTGTTCTGGGTTGTCATGATTTGCCGACGCAGTGATTGACGCCGGCGCACCATCATGTTGCCCAGCTTGATTTGCTGGTGGAGGCGGTGGTGGTGGGAGTGTAACTTCTGCTGGTGCTGAGGCTCCTGCTGGTGGCTGCATATTGGAGAGATTGCCCCCAACAGCCTGAGCAGCATGTTGACCGTTGGATGATCCAGCAGCTGAGTTCACCATTCTCAAAATCTCAGGCGCCCCTACCTGGGGCACCAACTGTCAGTGGTTTGGAACCGGCAGATCTCCCGACACTACTAAAGTGTTAGAGGAGTTTGATGTTCGGTGTGGGCGCGTGGAGATTCAAGAAGGTGAATAGTAAATGACGCAGGAGAGACAAGAGTTTACGTGGTTCGGGCCGCCTGAGCGTAATATCCTACTCCACGGGTGTGTTGGTGTTGTATTAGCTGTATGAGCTTGTGTTGAGCGTCTATGGCGCGTGTGTCTAGCCTCACTGAACGTGTTGAGTCCGTCGTTGGCCTGTCCTTTTATAGTACAAGGGTAGGCCGTTACAAGTTATCCTGGCCCGACATGTGGCCCCGGCGGTTACTAGTATTAACACTTATTCAACACATTTAATTGTCCTTAACGACCGGGTAATGGGCTTTGACAGCACCGTTACTGGTAATTAAGGTCATTTGATCGTGTGTCATTAATATGGTATTAATGACACATAATCGGGTCTTGAAGTCCTTGATTCCTCTTTGAAGATCCGGAGCCGTTATGGAATCTTCCGGAGGTTAGAGGCTGAAGCTCCGACGGTTGGACACGTGGCAGCTCCAGAGCATACTGTGGGAAGCAGGCAGCTCCGGAGCTACCTGACACGTGTCAGGTCCGGAGCTTCTCTCAATCTGGGGTTAAATCCGGAGGTGCCATCTCGGTACATGGCCCGGAGCTTCCCCCTTGTGGGCGGTAGCTCCGGTTTTATAGTACACGTGGCGACCCTAGGATTAACCATGCTGGAGAAGCGGGTCCGGTTATATCTGACATGTGGGCCTCCAAAGGTATTCAAACCAAGTAGATGACTTTCCTTTGAGATCTTCATAACCTCAAAGGGTGTACGGTTTCCAGGGTACTGACACGCGCCCTCCTCTCTGACAAACGGGAGATGCGCTTTCATTGAGCGCGACTCATATTTGTTTCATAACTGAGATGGACTTTACTTGAAGTGCGTCTCCTTTCATAAACGAATCTAGATCTGCCCTGTTCTTTTCCACTTTGGAGGTGCCCTTCTAAAAGTCTTGCAATGATTACTAGTGGATCTTAAAACAAGGGTTAGTCCTCTTCTCTTGTTCCTTATTATTTTTATCCCTTTAGATCTTGACTATTAGTGGCTTCAAATTTCTTTGATTTAGCTCTTCTTTTCTGTACGTAGATGTCATCGGATCGAAGTTGGATGTATGGGCTGCACCTTTGCAATGAATATATCCAAGGGGTAGATTCATTTATTGATTTCATGAAGAAAGACATGTATGACAACATTAGAGGGACTATTTGTTGTCCTTGCAAACACTGCAAGAATGAGAAGAGATATCACACAGATGGAGTGTTGAGGTCACATTTGATCACACATGGATTCATGGTGGATTGTCGATGTTGGAACAAACATGGGGAGGAGGGTCTTATGAAGCAAAGATGAGAGATTCATATCTGGAGAGAGAGGTCCCTACCAGTGTCGCACGAGATCACGACGAGGATGTGAATGAGCCAGATATATCAGGGTTCACCGATGACGACACTGAGTTTCAAGTGCATAACATAGAGGAGATGGTACACAATGTTGAGAGACATGGCGATGATGATCGGTACAGTAATGGTGAACTTGCAAATTACAATAAGATGATCGAAGACTCAAAGAAGCCATTGTATCATGGTTGTGCGGCTAATTACACCATACTGTTTGTGATGGTAAAACTTTTCCAGTTGAAGGCGAGCAACTGATGGAGTGATTGTAGTTTTAAGGAATTGTTGACACTCCTTAAGGACATGTTACCCCAAGGCAACACAGTCCCTACGACAGTTTATGAGGCAAAACAGATAATTTGTCCACTGGGTTTGGAGGTGGAGAAAATCCACTCGTGCAAGAATGATTGCATTTTATATCATGGACCTGAGTACGAAAACCTCGACAAATGCCCTATTTGTGGAATGGACTGATTCAATCATAGGAAAGACGACGGTGATGACGAGAACTGCAATAGAATAAAAAGAGGGCCTAAAAAGATGTTTTGGTACTTTCCTATCATTCCTCGTTTGAAGTGTTGGTTTGCAAACAAGGAGTCATAATTGTTGTGATGACACAAAGAGAAGCATAAGCAGGATGCTGGAATGATAAGGCATCCTGCTGATGCCACACATCGGCAAAACACTGATTCACGAAATCCTGAATTTTCCATTGATCCGAGGAATATTAGGATCACAATGAGCACCGATGGCATGAATCCTTTTTTGAACAGTATCACACATAGCACATGGCCAATTGTGCTAACAATTTTGAACCTTCCTCTTTGGTTGTGCAACAAACAGAAATATATTATGATGTTAGGACTGATACCAGGCCACAACAACCTGGGAATGACATTGACCCTTATTTCAGGCCTCTGGTTGAAGATCTGAAGCAGTTGTGGTACATCGACGGAGTGTAGGCCTGGGATGACCACAACATGAGTACTTTCACCTTAAAGCCATTTTATTTGTAACTGTTAGTGATTCTCCAGTGGCATGTAACTTGTCCAGACAGAGTAAGAAAGTAGGTTGCGGATGTCCACATTGCTTGAGAGAAACAGACTCACTGTACTTGAGCGAGTCACGAAAAATAGTGTACATGGGACATCAATGCTACATTCCAATGAAGCACCCGTTTTGGAGTATGAAGGATAATTTCAGTGGTCACACTGAGAAGAGGCATCCTCCACCTCATCGCACAGGTCATGAAGTCTATGAAATGGTCAAGGATATCCATGTTGTCCTTGGTAAGCAGAAAAGGACTGTCAAAAATACTTGCAAAGATGACATGTGGAAGAAGCAATCAATTTTTTGGGAGCTACCGTATTGGAAAGACTTAGACGCCCGTCATTCGATTGATGTGATGCATGTTGAGAAGAATGTGTGCGAGAGCCTACTCGGGACATTGCTTAACATGGATGGGAAAACTAGCGACCATGGACATGTGCGGGCAGATCTAAAGAAAATGGAAATGAGGCCTGAGTTGCGGGTCGATGACTCGGTAAAAGGAACAAAACGACCCACATCATGCATCACCCTTTCAAAAAATGAAAAGAAAGAGTTTTGTGGGTTCTTGAAAAATGTGAAAGTACCATCCAGCTACTCGACGAATGTCTCAAGGCTTACTTCATTTCCAGATCTAAAAGTAGCTCCTAGTGTGAAGTCTCATAATTACCATGTATTGCTTACGCTGATGATTGCTGTTGGAATTCGGAATATCCTACCAATCAATGTTCGGGAGGCTATAATGAACTTTTGCTTTTTCTTCAATGCAATTGGTAAAAAAGTACTATGTGAAAAAGATCTCGAGTCATTGGAAAAAGGCACTATGAAACTTTATGCTTCCTTAAGATGTATTTTCCACCTGCCTTTTTCAACATCAGTGTCCATTTCACCACTCATCTTATTAAGGAGATAAAGCTACTTGACCCCATGTTCCTCCACGAGATGTATGCGTACGAGAGATTCAACGGCATACTGAAGTCTTTCGTTAGAAATTGAGCTTACCCTAAGGGCAGCATGGTACAAGGATACTCTACAGAGGAAGCTGTGGAGTGGGCTCTAAACTACTCTGACCCGAGTAACCCGATTGGTGTTCCCAAGTCTCATCATGAGGGGAGGCTCACAGGAAAAGGGACTATTGGAAAGAAGACTATAACTCCAGATTCACATTTATTCTTCTACGCTTATTTCCACGTGTTGCAACACATGTCCATTTTGTCAGAGTACCTCGATGAGCACAAGGAGGTGGTGCTTAGAGACAATCCTGACCGCAATGAAACATGGTTAACAAATGAAAACGGGAGAAAATTCATTGGCTGGCTTCGGGATCGGATTTCTCACTCATCGGATATTCAAACAAGTGAATACCTAAAATAGTTGGCTTGTGGTCCTATATTCACAATTATTACATATCAAGGGTACGACATAAATGGATACACGTTCTACACTGTAGAACAATATAGGAAAAACACGTATCAGAATAGTGGTGTCCGTGTTGATGCTTATAATGCTGTGATCCAAGCAAAGACATGTACTATGGTGAAATACAAGAGATCTGGGAGCTTGAATTTTAAGGATTCAAGATTCCTCTTTTCTGTTGCAACTGGGTTGATGGAATCAAAGGTGGTGTACAAGACATGTACGGGTTCACTAGCGTTGATCTTAACCGTCAAGGATATAAGTGGGAGCCTTTCGTGTTAGCACAACACGTTGCTCAAGTGTTCAATATTCTAGACACAACAAATAAAAGATGTAAGGTGGTTATACATGGAAAAAGGGAATCGTCGGAGTCGAGAATGCCGTCGATGAGGAAGAGTTTGACCAATTTGATGAGATTCCTCTTTTGTCACCTCGATGTTCAAGCTAAGAATACCATCGGCCAACGAACTTCCTTACTTGCAGAACGACCACCATGAAAAAGTTAAGAATTTCAAAAAATCAAGACCGCAACGTAAAGTACCAAATTGATTGTGTGTAAATATGCTCAAATATGGTCAATTGAGTGAAAAATTGACTTCCATTTGGATATTTGTGTGATATATGCTCAAATGTGTGAAAATATTGCCATTTGAGTGAAATTTGACTTTCTTGGTCATATGTGCTCTGTTTCTTATACAGTAGTACTTATGCCTTGTGCTCTGTTTATCTTGGAGAACTACTGAATGTAGAACTTGCTCTGCCCTAGAAAATGGTATACGAATGTTATGCGAGATGAGGCGCGTCTCTAAAGCAAGATAATGTGAGACACATTTTTCAAAAGCGCGTCTCCGATTTAGACGCTTTGATTTGCACGAATGGCTTTACTGACAACAACTCGCATTAATTCAAATGGAAAAAGACGTGCTCTTGTAAAGCGCATCTCTGGTATTTGCTTACACATGTGTGGGAGACGCGCCCAACGATTGCTCTTTTGTGGTGTGTCTCAGATTGTTGCCCTAAGGTACTTTTAGCACTCTCGCGCGCTCTCTTCCCAACACTTAGCAAAACTTTTCGACACTGCCCTCTTGATCATTGTCACGCTGCCGCTATCGACCCTCGACTCCCCGTCCGCCGGCTCGGCACTGCCATAATAAGGTTTGTTCGTACTTTGGTTGGAGCCGAAATGGTCTGCGCTTTGTTGGTTCACCAGTCAATGTTTAGTATATTTTTGAAGTACTACACTTAGAGTATTTCGCTTTGGTTGGAGTCGAAATGGTTTGCGCTTTGGTGGTTCACCTGTCAATGTTTAGAATATTTCTGGAGTCCTACACTTAGAGTATTACGTTTTGGATAAGTACTGATCAATGTTTAGTGATTTATTTAATGATTGCTTGGTTTGGATTGTCCTTACACTTGGCACATATATCTTTAACCTATTAAGGTACAAATGCCATGAGAGAATTTGCTCCGTTATGTTACTGTTTGTGCGAATGTGACTGAAATTTGATAATGTTTTACATGATTTTAGTATTTTTTTGTGAATTTGAAGATGTCTCAGTCGAAGCATCAACAACATATTGAATAAAAGGCTCAGCAGCAGACTAAGCAGCAAACACATCAAGAGGATGCATCTGATTCTAGTAACATAAGATAGAAAAGGTCACGGACGACGTGGCCGACAGACGTTTTGATTGTTGATGAGGCCAATGATGATGGTTTACCTCTGTACCACAATGTGAATATGATACTGTCCAGAATTTATGGTCTAGTTGCTCGGGAAAGGGTGCCGCTAAACCCGCAAAAATTCGATGACTTGACCGAAAATGAAAAAGATGATGTCTTCGAAAGCTCTATCCGACAATATGTTCAATATCCAGAACATATGAAACAGAACGGGAAGAAGCTAGCTATGAAGAGGATCCCTAATGCATGGAGGACCTACAAAACTAAGCTTCACTAGTTTTGGAAGAATCATGAAACCCCCTTCCATAAGTATCAACATGTGTCAAAAGAGGACTGGACGAGATTTGTTAAAAAGTGTGAATCATAGGAATTTGCCAAGAACAATGAACGTATGAAGTGGCTTCAATCACAGAACGAGCTTGACCACCACCTCGACAATAGTGGTTATGTCAAAAAAAAGATTTGGAAATAACAGGATGAAACTTTGGCCGAGCTAGGTGTTGCGAATCCATACGACAGTTTCAGTTGACGACTGAAACCATTTATGCGTGCTTGTTCACAGCTGTTTGAGTCAGGCGGTATCAGTTTCTAAAGCTCGAGCACCTTACACGTCGCTCAAAGAGCCTGGAACCTGAGCAGCGAAGATTCAAATGGTGAGAGGAAAAACGATGCCCTCACCATGGCCCTGGAAAGACCGGAGCAACGAGGTCGTGTTCGTGGTGTTTCCAGTAAGTTAACCTGGAAGGAGGGTTTTCCGGAACACAAGAATACTTATTGGAAGCGGAAAACGACCTCGACATCACAGGTTTACGTCGAGGAGATGAAAACACAACTGAGATGGAAGCTCCTAGGAGACATGAAGCAAATGATGGAGGGAGCAGGTATAGCAATCCCTAACGTGTTTTTGTCTTAAGTAACGACGAGGAGCGTGTGAGCAACTTTGCTTCTACAGCAGCTGGGGGTGTACAACTATAAGAGGATCATCAGGCACCAGTGTCTGGACCTTCAATTAAGCCGGACACGATAGATAACTTGGCTCAACCAACAACATGCAACCTTCTGCTAATGGTCGGAGGAATTACTCGAATGGAGGTCAGGAGAGGGCTAGTGTATCCCAATCAGACCATGCTTGACGACATTCAGGTGGACACAACATCCTATGTTGTGGTCAAGGTGGACATGGTGCATGAAAATACGAAAAACCTGCAGCTCGAAGTGCCACTGGACGATACAACACTGACTATGCGGGATGCAGTTACTAGAAGGGTTCAGTGGAGATGGAGCCTTATTGTTGCTAACCCAGCAGCAGCAGCAGCTTCCGCATCGACCGCTTTAATATCTCATGAGGCACGTCTGCTTCTGTATCCAAATCCAGAACAGGTGGATCTCTCTCCAATTCCAGAGCTATCGTTGCCTCCAGTTATAGAGAAGCAATAGAAGTCTCCAATTGGAGAGCAGTTGCCTCTAGTTACAGAGAAGTCGCATCTGTCTCCAACTCTAGAGCTATCGCAGAAGTCTCCACTTGAAGAGCAGCTGCGTCGGTCTCCACCTCGCACTCAAAGTGCCCTGCACCCTACACCTGATCAGCCGCCAACAAAGTCGACGAACAACATACGTGCCAAGAATAAGAGTCACCCGCAGCTGCGATTATCGTCCAAGGAAGGTTGGAAGAAACCAATGACAGAGTTAGAAACTAACCCGAGGGCACCGAAAGCTATGCCGCATTCAAACCCGAAGTTTGAAATTGGAAAACCGATGTTAACTGAGGCCGCACTCAAAGAAGTTGGTAATTCTTGTGTTCAACTTCATCAATACTACATAAAAAATTACAAAAAGTGTGATATCATACTAGTAGAATTGAAGGATAAACACTTCCTTTCGGGTGATGGTGCTTTTGTCATCGCATGGTCCAATCTCTACGACTTTTTCGACCTCGACGTATTGGATGTCTCTCCAATATGCTGCTTCGCATTGTAAGTCCTCAAAAACTAGGTTCTTCAATACATATACTCAATATAAGTGTTATATGTAACAAATTTGGTATTTTGCGCGTAGCCACCAGCAACAACATACTTGTCATAACAAGGGAAACGCGCCTCCTGCATATCTTGACCCGCAAGTACTAGCAAGAACTTATATTCAAACGTCGAGTGGCCGAAAAGATGTTGTTCAATATTTTGTGAAGGCAATGAAACACTACAGTGATAAGGAGCTCTTGGTCGTACCGTTCAACCCAGGTAACCATTGGGTAACCATAGAAATTTCTACAAGGTACGACCAAGTCTAGTACTGTGAGTCCTCAAGGCCGAGAGATGAAAAAACTAGCGGGCAAACAACCTATACATGGAGTGATATCTCTTTCGTAATTGACGAGCAATTTCTTTCTTCACATTAGTTTCTGACTGTTTCGTCCTTGCACGGTAATTTTACATTAACTGTGAATGTTTTTTTTAGCTATTTCTTCTTTGCACAGTAATTTTACATTAACTGTGAATGTTTTTATTTAAGGCTTTTGGACAAGTAAAAGGAAAACATCGACAACTTAAACATCATACTACATTCGACGTCCCACAACAAGCTCCGGGCAACACGTGCGGCTTCCATGTCTGCTTACACATAGCTTTATTTGGAGAGCAGCATAATTGCAATGTATGTGTAAGTGCATTTATTTTACTTTATTACTAATCTTTTGCTAAGTCTCATTTTATCGTGTGGCAGGACTACGAACCCGTCTTTAGAAACGCTAAAAGTTGTAGCCTCGAGCAAATTAGAGACATACTATGCATGTTCATCATTTTTGAAATTATTAGTTCAAAGGGAGAATTGCATTACCAAGTAGAGGATTAGGTGACATTTATTCTTTTCTGTAATTAGTTACTTGTTAAGCTGGATGAATATGGGAATTCTGCGTAAATAGTTACTTGGTTAACCACGATTGACATTTTGTTAATAGATTGCTCAATGTGTGTGATCTCCATTTGGCTATACATATGTTTCTATATGTGTATGTTGCTGACACTGGCAATGCGGCTGCCAAATCCTAGTTAGCGCCAGGATGCAGCCGGCAACAAGGATAATCAGGAGTGGGGGCACCTAATAGGAGACACGCTGTAACAGAGGACGTCTTGAATTACCTAAATAAAGGAGACAAGCTCTTTAGAGCACGTCTCAGATCAGTCAACAAATTTGCGACGAGCTAACATAGAGCCCGTCTCGGACCAGTCAACAAATTTGCAACGCGCTTTATTAGAGCGTGTCTTGCATGTACAGTGATGAGCGATGCACCCGAAGCTCATCTCCAATGATCCCGTAAATCCCGTTTGTTATGACTAAATGAAAGGAGATGCACTATCTTTGACCGTGTCTCACACTTAGTCTGATCAGCGACGCGCTTGCGGCGCGTCTCTGATGACAGCGTAATGCGAGACGCGATGACGGAGACGCAAGGTTTGTTCGTCTCCCTTCTTCGTTCGGGCACGTCTCAGATGAGCCTTTCTTATGTAGTACTATTGCCTTCATGGAGTTGTCGCCGCCGATCTGGGAGGCACGCCCCTGATACGGGAAGCATGGCGTCGATCTGAGAAGCGTGACGCCATCACTGATCGGGAAGCGGGCCGCCGATCTGGGAAGCACGCCACCGATTCGGGAAGCAGCGGATACTAGGGAGCAGCACCGGCTTGAAGATACAGAGATTTAGAAATATTTGCAAGACCTAGTGCTCACATATTTTGAATGAATTTGTAAACTTGTATTGTATAAATTGTGGACAGTGTGGTTGTATTGTAAACTGACAATATTACAAACTGTACTCTTTTCCTTACAAGGGGGGCTCAAATTGAGCGTAAGGTTTTTAACGATGCAGTTTGTAATATTGTTGTGTAATATTTAATTATTAATGAAATTTTATTCCCCCCAAAATCTTATCTGAGGAGTGAGGATTGAGTTAGTACAATTTTATCTGAGTCGGTGGTCAATACAAAGTTAGTAAAAATTGAAACTCACAAAAATTTAGTACAAAAAATGAAACTCAAAAAATATCAAAATTTACAATAAACAAATGTGGGCAACCTTGTCCCTATCCCATTCCTATGGCAAGCGGGGCCCAGACACCCACCTGTTTTTCACCCGTTTGAAGGCACAAGCCCATTAGTGTTATTTTTATTTTGATCTAATATCCAAAACTAAAACTTGTTTATCTTCTTCAAACAATGTCCACATTCGATGATTTTTTATTCTACATTCTTCAAAAAATGTACTCTTCTCTATAGAAGTATTTTTTTTGCATCTTATAAGTATTTATCAAAAAATAAATGCATTCTTCAAAAAATGTAGTCTTCACCACATCATTCACTTTTTTGTATATGTCCAAAAAAGTTGAATTTTTAACCAAATTTGGTATGTACATACTATCTATGTATATGTATGCATAGGAATTTGAAATATTTTTTGGCTCACTTTGCACATGTATAAATTCAAAATCTTCTTCATTTACCTCAAATCCCCATACCACATATTGATGTGGTCTAGAGGAGGGTGGATAGGCCTTTTTGAATTTTAGTCGGAACGTGCAACACTCAACAATTTGATCAAATCCCGAGAAATCGGACTTGTCCGATTGTGTGCGGACTAGTCCGGTGCGTGGGGACTAGATTGATCAAGTTAAATCAATGATCTCAATCTAAGCACTCTATGCAGCGGAAATTAATATGTAACTAGAGTAAGTTGCTTCAATTTAACTTAGTGCATCACAAGGTAATCTTTAGATTCAAAGTTTTAACGTAAGATATGCAAGATCGAGTAAACCCTAGAATGTGATATGAAAAACTAAACAAGATTGACACAAGATTTTATCCCGTGGTTCGGTTCCCACAGAGGCAACCTACATCCACGTTGAGTAGCCCACGAAAGGATCGGGTCTTCTCCAACCCTACCCTCGTTGAATCGCCACGGAGGCCGATTCTCTTCCACTAATCACAAAGGGTAAATCACCAAGTTCAAGAGGCCTTCTCACAAGTTGAGGGCTCCCCAAGATTACAACTTGAACACCACCAAGAACACACTCATAAGATCCACAATAAAACAACAGGAGTGTGTTAGAGAATCAAACCCAAGAGGTCAAAACGTGAGAATCGTGTCTCTCCTTTGATCCAAAGTTAATCCTCAAGGATTTGATCTTTCTTGCGTTGGATTGTGTGGAGAGATGTGTTTTCTAGGCTCTTGGAGGGTGTGACGGCGCAGGGAGTCGAGAGAGGTTAAAGTAGGGTCGTGCACATCTATTTATATGGAGGTTTCCAAAGGTTACCGTTAGGGTTTTGAGAGTACAAACTAGTCCGTGGTGGAGTCCGGACTAGTCCAGTGTGCGGCGTATAGGAAACCCTAAGTTCTCAGGAATATCGGACTTGTCCGGCCTTGGGCGGACTAGTCCGATTTAGGCTTTGGAGATCTTCGGACTAGTCCAACACATATCGGACAAGTCCGGCTAGGTGACTCCCTTAGTGAATTTGGGGACAAGTCCGCACTTGGAGGACTTGTCTGATTTTAGTCAGAGAGGTTATCGGACTAGTCCGGATATTATCGAACTTGTCCGATTTCGTGCAAAGCTGTGAAATGTTGATGACTAGTCCGCACTGGAAAGGACTAGTCCGATCTTAGTCAGAAAGATATTGGACTAGTCCGTGGTGATATCAAAGTAGTACGGTCTGTGTAAACCTGGACTGTGCAGACAAGTCCGCACTGGGAGGAATTGTCCGATTTTGAACAGAGGGATTATCGGACTAGTACGAGGTATATCGGACTAGTCCAGTCCTGTGTAAATTTGTGCAGTGAATGAGTTTTCTTGTGCTTGAGCTCTTGGAGTGTGTTTCTCCAACACACTCTATACACAATGATCTAATCATTCATCTCTTGAGCTCTTTTCCATATAGATCCTCATTCACCTTTCTTTTTGCGCTTTCTTCATAATTTCATTAAAACCTACGCTCATCTCAACAATTTGGTTAGGATCTCATTTGTTTGTCATAAATCAACCAAAACCCACAAGGGATGCCTAGATGCACTTTCAATCTCCCCCTTTTTGGTGATTGATGACAACTAATTGAGATTTCGCAAAATATGATAAAAATACAGAATTTTCATGAAGTGTGCACATATGAGCTTGGAACAAATTGAGCAATGAAAACATAACACATATGTACACTCTTTATGGTGGGGTGCAAAACTACGTGAGTGTGAGCAATAATCGTGATGAGAATGAAATGATTGACATGGAAATACCAATATCAAGCATATATGTCAATTCCAAAGCAAAATCACAGATTATCTCCAATCATCGTCACAAATTTCATAACATAAGCATAAACATAGTCATTCCATCACACCACAATACTAAAGGTAGATATAACATAATTAAAGTTTTACAATCCAAAAGAGACACAAAAAGATACACAAATGAAGCTCTCATCTCTCAACCTACAGCTAGGACCTAGTGACTCCCCCTCAATCTCTCCCCCTTTGGTATCAAGACACCAAAAAGAAGGAGAGGAGGGATCTAGTGGCTCATTCCTCGCTGTCGGTCCTCTCCTTGTCTTCATCTTCATCTTCAGGTTGGGTAGGAGGAGGAGGAGTGGATCCACTCGAAGTGCCCCCAATGTCAAAATAGGCAAGCTTAGAAGGTGAAAAAGGTGGCAACTCCGAGAAATCTGAAGATGAATCATCGGAGATAACGGGGGGTACAATGGGATCGATCTCCAGCTTCTGGCAAATATGCTTGACATTTTGCTTGACATATCTCATATCTGCCTTTCTTGCCTTGTTCAGCTTATGAAGTTTCACTTCAGCTTTCTTGCATGAGCCAAAAATGGCAGCAAAGTACTTCAAAAGACCACTTGAGCACCCTTTTTGAGGAGGGGCCCTAGTGGTGGGAGCAGTTCTCGCATCTCCTCGAGCTCTCCTTGGAGCCTCTTCACTAGACACCAGATATCGAGCAGCTTGGACAGTGGCTTGGCGAGGCTTCTGAGGCCTCAAAGGAGTGTGTTCCACATCCTTCACGAACTCGATTCCTGTGACCTTATCAATCATAAACATCAAGTAAGGGTCATAGCCACATGATCTGTTCGGTGTGCAGGAGATGTTGACCATGTCATTACAAATGTAGTCGAAGATATCAAACTTTCGGTTCTTGCTAATCACCTTCATTAGGGTCCTCAAGTACCCTTGCACACTTCCTGCATCCCCATCTTTCGGTGCTATGGTTTTCCTCAGCACACTATTAAGAACCATGAAGAAGGGCTTCATGTTCTTGGTCAATGGAGGGTTGTACTTCAGGCTAGTATCATAAAGAAAGTCCATCTTATCTTTTCCCAAGACACCAATATTGTGGATAGTCAGCTCATTGTTGCCAATGTCTTCTAGGTGAAGCAGTCTTGCAAACTCATCATAAGTTACGGTGTACTTGGATCCATGAGTCATCCAAGTCACCTTTTCCTCCACATCACTAGCAAAGAAGCATGCGTCATAGAAATGAGCAATAATCTCATCATTCCAGTTATATCTGAAGGCAAACGGGTCCTTCAATCCATGCGTAGCTGCAGCCACCACCACTTGATCAAAGGCACAACATCTCTTCCTTTCAAAATGATTCCAGTCAATCCACTGGCTGCGAACAACTGGAGTCTTCATGGTGAGCTACACAGAGCTATAGAAATCTGCGTGGAAGTTCCACCAAAATCTAGCATTGGCTGCCTTCTTTGACCGGCTGTAACAGTCGACAAATCTGAGTTTGGAAGCCGTATCGCTTCCCTTGCCATTAAAATTCTCTTCGGAGGGATCTCTATTCCCTTGCCTCGGGGCTTCCATCTTCAGTGGGCCGATTGGGCCCAAGGCAATTCCCTTTCCCTTGCCCTAAGCTTGGTGAGAAGCCACCGAGCTAGGGCCAGCTGCATCCTTGGATTTGGACGCATGCTTCTTGGCTAGAACTTTGTGCTGCACCTGAGGTGGAGAAGGTGCCGGCTCAGAGGGACGCTCTTGCCTTTTCTTCCCTTGGCCCGTTGAGGACCGAAGCAAGGAGTCTTGGTCCATCTCAGCCTCATAATCGGAGATTTCATCATTGGAGCTCGACATTGTCCTGAGAAGGGATTATACAATGTATGAATGAGAATTGATGGCAAGGAAGTGCATTGAGTAGTTGGAAATTAGGGTTGAATTCAGTTGAAAATCGGACTTGTCCGGTGTTCAAGTACGGACTAGTCTGGTGTTCAACACCTTAAACCCTAACTATGAGACAAATGGTGTTGCTCAATGAAAAACTAGCTTAAGAAAGATGTAATACAACAAGGAAGCATGTATTAGCTGAAAGGAACTAAGCTATTTGATCCAAAATGGAAGAAATCGAAGTTTATAGGGTTAGGGGGGAATTTACCGAAATTCTTCGATTCTTAGCGAAGGAGGAGTTGGAGGTGCGGACAAGTCCGTGGTCTTCAATCCCCTAGCAATGGAGATCGATTTCCACCCAAATTTGAAGAGATTTGATGGAGAAATCACCAAATTGCCTTGGGGGCTCTCGAGTAAGGAGAGAGAATGTGAGGTGAGTTGTGAGGGTGAAGGAGATTAGGTTTTGGTGGCGTCTAGGGTTATGGAGTCAAAAAATCGGACTAGTCCGTGGTCGGCCGGACTAGTCCGGACTACCGGACACTCAGCGGACTAGTCTGCAGTGTGCGGACTAGTCCGGATAACCGCAGACTAGTCTGTGGTCACCAGAATAGAATCAATTATCCCATTCATATATATTCAAAGGTATTTAGATAGAAAATAGGGGAGGCAAAGCACACAAAAGAATCTTGATGAATATGATCAGTAAACATCCAACAATCAAGCTATGACCATAATTCACCAAGATCAAGTAATTGAAATAGTTTTTCGGGGAAAATTGAGAGAGATGATTTTTGCAACATAATCAACATATTTTGAAGAAGACATACAGGTATGCAAGTTTTCAAGCCATATTTTAAGCATCAAGGATATTTAGTTCATGTCGGAGCTCGCAAAAACGTTTTTCATCAAGTGGCTTGGTAAATATATCAGCTAGTTGTTTTTCAGTGTTGACATAGAAAATGGCTATGTCTCCTTTCATTGAGTGGTCTCTCAAAAAGTGATGTCGGATGTCTATGTGTTTGGTCCTAGAGTTCTCAATGGGATTATGGGCAATTTTAATGGCACTCTCATTATCACAAAGGAGTGGAATACGACTCATATTGTAATCGTAATCCTTTAGAGTTTGTCGCATCCAAAGGAGTTTTGCACAACAACTCCCGGCTGCAACATATTCTGCTTCGGCCGTGGATAAGTCAATGGAGTTTTGTTTCTTGGAGGACCAAGAAACTAGGGATCTACCTAGAAATTGGCATGTACCGGAGGTACTTTTTCTATCTACTTTGCATTCGACATAATCTACATCGGAGTATCCAATAAGATTGAATTTGGAACATTTAGGATACCAAAGGCCTAGGTTGGGTGTATGAACTGAATACCGCAAGATTCTTTTTACGGCTGTCAAATAACACTCCTTAGGATTGGCTTGAAATCTTGCACACAAGCACACACTCAACATAATATCAAGCCTAGATGCACATAAGTAAAGTAGGGATCCAATCATAGAGCGATATACCTTTTGATCCACGCTTGGTCCGTTTCATTGAGATCCAAGTGTCCATTTGGTGCCATGGGAGTCTTTATGGGCTTCGCCTTGTCCATTCCAAACTTCTTGAGTATGTCTTGAGTATACTTGGTTTGGCTTATGAACGTCCTCTCCTTTTGTTCCCTCACTTGGAATCCCAAGAAGTATTTTAGCTCTCCTATCATAGACATTTCAAACCTATCTTTCATAATCTTACTAAATTCTTCACAGAAAGATTTGTTAGTTGAACCAAAAATGATATTATCAATATAAATTTGACAGATAAAAAGATCATTGCCAAAATGCTTCATGAATAATGTATAATCATCTTTGCTAATTTTAAAACCATTTTCAATCAAGAAATCTCTAAGGCACTCATATCAAGCTTTAGGAGCTTGTTTGAGACCATAGAGAGCCTTACACAGTTTGAACACGTGGTCGGGGAACTCTTGATCTTAGAATCCGGGGGGTTGCTCCATCTACACCTTCTCCTTGATTGGTCCGTTGAGGAAGGCGCTTTTCACATCCATTTGATAGAGCTTGAAATCATGGTGAGTAGCATATGCAAGTAATATTCTAATAGATTCAAGCCTAGCTACGGGAGCAAAGGTTTTGACGAAATCCAAACTTTCGACTTGTGGATACCCTTTGCCCACAAGTTGTGCCTTGTTCCTTGTCACCACCTCGTGTTCGTCTTGCTTGTTGCGGGAGACCCATTTGGTGTCGACGACGTTGAACTTGGGTCTTTTGACTAGTTCTCACACCTCGTTCCGTTTGAAGTTGTTGAGTTCTTCTTCCATTGCCACCACCCAATCCGGATCTTTCAATGCATCCTCAATCCTGCGCGGTTCCAAAAAGAATACAAAAGAGTAATGTTCACAACAAATAGCAATTCGAGATCTAGTAGTTACTCCCTTTTGGATGTCCCCGATTATGTTGTCGATGGGGTGGTCTCTTTGGGCGCATTTGTGTGCTCTTGGGTGTGGCACTTGTGGTCTTGAGTCTTCATGGTCATCTTCTACTCGCCCTAGATGGTTGCCCTCATTTGCGTGTTGATCATCTTCGTCTTCTTGAGGTTGATCTTGTGTAGAAGCTCCCCCTTGATCCATTACCTCCACTTGTGGTTCATCTTCTTCATTTTTATTTGGAGGTGGCGCTTTTGGTCGAACATCATCCAACGCCATTTGTCTCAACGCTTGACAAAGATCTTCTTCTCTATCTATCACACATTAATCAACTTGCTCTTCTTGAGAGCTGTTAGTTTCATCGAACACTACGTCACGTGCAACTTCAACAAGTGCGGAGACCTTGTTGAAGACACGATAGGCGTAAGAGTTCGAATCATAGCCAAGCAAGAAACCTTCATCGGACTTTGAAGCGAACTTTGAAGTCCTAGGCTTCGTGTTCAAGATATAGCATTTATAACCGAAAACACAAAAATAGGAATATTAGGTTTGTTACCCGTGAGTAGCTCATATGATGTCTTCTTGAGTAGGCGATGAAGATAGAGTCAGTTTATGGCATGACAAGCGGTGTTGATCGCTTTAGCCCAAAACTGATCTGATGTCTTGTACTCATCAAGCATTGTTCTCGCCATCTCTATGAGGGTTCGGTTCTTCCTTTCGGCCACTCCATTTTGTTGAGGTGAGTACGGTGCTGAAAATTCATGTTTGATGCCCTCTTTGTCTAGGTACTCCTCAACTTGAGTGTTCTTGAACTCCATGCCATTGTCGCTTCGTATGTTCTTGATATTCAATGAGAACTCATTTTGGGCACGCTTGAGAAATTTCTTGAGGGTTCTTTGAGTTTATGTCTTATCATGCAAAAAGAAAACCCACGTGAAGCGTGAAAAATCATCAACAATTACTAAGCCATATTTGTTATTGCCGATGCTTATGTAAGCTATTGGACCAAATAGGTTCATGCGAAGTAGCTTGAGCGGTCTTGTCGTTGTCATGACGTTCTTCGCGGGATGGGGTGCTCCTACTTGCTTCCCGGCTTGGCAGGCGCTACAAGGCCCGTCTTTCTCAAAAAAACATCGTTCAAACCTCGGATGTGATCGCTTTTGAGGAGTTTTTGAAGATTCATCATACCAACATGTGCTAGCCGTCTATATCACAGCCAACCCATGTTGGTCTTTGCAATCAAGCATGTGTCAAGTTCGGCTTTATCTTTGTTGAAGTCAACAAGATAAAGTCTTCCCTTTAACACACCCTTGAATGCAACCGAGTCATCACTCCTTCTGGAGACGGTCACACCCTCATTAGTGAGGATCGAAATCCCGACATCCGAGGATCTCATTAGGTGGTGTCGTGCGATGCGACACCCAACAGTTATACAAGAATAGAACATGAATAAGTACAAGATGAAGTCTTTTATTTTGCATATAGCGGAAGTTTTTACAATACTAGCGGAAATAAGGAATATATACATATCATAGCTACGCTCTCAGCACTAGCTATGCAAAAGCAAAGTTACCCATGTCTTGGATACTTTGCACTAGCAACACTCAATTAGGGCGGCGTGCAGGGTTCCCACTCGGCTGTACACCCTGGAGGGGGTGCATCCTCATCATCAAACCCTTCATCAACTGTATAACCTGCAAAAACTCGTTATCTGCAAACGTGAGCATAAGGCTCAGCAAGACTAACCTGTCTCACTAGACATATGCAAGGGGGACACTAAAACATAGGTGAGGTGAAGCGTAAATGACTCGCCTACAAGTGGATCCTTATAATCAGGTTTTATGTATCAAATGACATTCTCCAAGCACGGCACATCATAGGCTCCACAATCAAACAAGAAACGCTTTACCGATGATATGACATGCTCAGAGCACATAATGCTATTACAGCTAAAGTATAGGGAAACTGTAAACTTTTAATTGTACTATCTCTAAATCATACAAGGTTGCAAAGTAATTATAATTCAATGCAATGTTATTTTCTGGCTTCTTTAGTATTTACTACGTCATGGCGCAGTGAACAAGTGGTACTCTATTACTGCGAGAGACAGTTATTGCAATCAGGACACACCCGGACAACACGACACATACGTCGTTCGGAAGTGTCAGCGAGCACACCTGTACCTACATAACACTTCAGTACTAGGCGTATATGGCCACCTTTCACAAGAAACTCGAACGCCGAGCCCGTCTCACCTCCGCGAACAGAAGGTCTCCGCACGGAACACCTCATGTGTCCGCCGACCGATTTACACCTTACTGTCCTCAGCCCACCCCTATCGATGGTGAGTTAATGGGCCTGGCCTCGACACCCCAGTTATCAAATTACATCAGTTTATTGGATTCCATATGTCCATTATATTGCCGGTACAATTCAAGCTTGTCCGAAGGGGCCGCATACAGACGGGCCTTAATCGACACAGGCAGGGCTATGCGACCGAGACTCAATTCTCGCCGCTTCCTATCCATTACCTGCCCGGTCTCCATTTCATTATATTATGCCATTTTCTATCTAACCAATCTTGTGAGATATGTCCTACATCTCTCGCGAGTATATTCCAACTACTCGACTTCTACCGGATTTCCTATGTATTAGCAAAGCAGTTACTACAGGTCAAATGGTAACTCGCTCCAACCAATCTCTGGGATTTTTGGTCATGCAAGTGGAGTATCAAACACCTTATACGTAGTGCACAATATCAACTGAAGACGTAAGTGAATAAAACAGGAAAACTTTGAAAAGCTTTTAAATGCAAACCGGGGCTTGCCTTGTTGCAGGTCAGAGTCTTAGTTAAAATTTGGAATATGCTCTTCCAAGGCTTTTGGCTCCTCCTGGACTTCGGTCACTATACGATATGCATATAACATGTATATAAATGACTTTGAAAAATAATTATTACCAAGACCATAATTTAATCCATGGTGATCATTATATGATAGGGACCTTAATTGGCTTTGGAACTTCGATGGTAGATACTAGGGAATATGATCAAGGCTCTTGCAAAGAACAGGAGATGATCATAGTAGATTGTGGTCTCCAAAATTATGGCAAGCAACCAACTCCCAAAAATTCTAGAGAGGAAACTGTAGCTTGAACCTAGCTAACAGTTGATAATCAAGATAGAGGAAGTTGTCCTGGTTCTAAAAAAAATTGATTCATAATTTTCTAAGCTTTGGTGAAGGAGTTATTGAATTTCTAAGTTGGCAATACTTTCTGGAATTATTTATATTTGAATTTGTTTGGCCTTTAAATAAATAGTCAGTTGTAACTGGATTAGGACTATGATATTAGGTCAATTAAATCCAAGATTTTTACAGGGTTAGTGTATGACTAAAGGAAGATTCAGTCCAAATTTGGGACATAATAAATCAACTGAACATCTGTGAAAATTCAATAACTGAAAAAGGTAATTGAACTATACAAAGGGTTAAACAGGTGCAATGGCTCCCAAACTTTTTCTGGTAGTCAAGAATAGGACAAAGAGTTGTATGTGAATTTTGGGAATTTTTCCAGTGGCTACCTTGTCTGGAAAAAATGCATTTGTATTTGGAAAGATTATTTCCTACAGAATTTAACTGTGAGTTTCACAGAACCTAATTGGTACTGACAGAAACTAGAGCTCAAGAGATTTCAAACAAAATTTGTTTGAAGATTTTTGGAGCATCCTACAGAAAGTTATGGATTTTCTAAGTTGGAGCCAAATCTGGAATTTATTTCTAATTTGAATTAGACTGTGGGCCCCACTGTTTTAAAATGGACCAATGGCATTTAAACCACACGGGGGTCCACAGATATATACCGCGTAGTCACAACCGATCCCGTGGCCACACCCGATCCGACGGGGTTGACAGACACTGACACGGGGGACCCACCGCGTCGTCTTCCACCTCCCGACGCGGGAGGCGCGCGGGGCTCCAGCGACGGCGCTCTCCGTCGAGCCTCGCCGATTTTTAGTTCCCGGCCACCGCAGCTCCTACCTTTGGGCACCCAACCATAAAATCACGCGCTGAGTACGATGGTGGGGTCGGGGAGGTCTGCCGACGGTCGGAAACCACGGTGCATCGGCGGCGGCGGCTGCTAGGGCTCCGGCTATGTCGGAACTGCTGCTCTGTGGCTAAAACCCTACTAAAAAGGCTGGGGAAGTATCCTGGAACCACGAGGAACGTGTTGGCAGGTGATATCGCCGTGTAATGGTCGGCAAAGCAGTCATCGACGGCGACAGAGGCACTTTTTAACGGCGGGGGGGGGGGGGGGGGGGGGGGGGGGGGATAACTCGCGATTCTTGAGCTACGGTCGATCATTTTTGATGATTCCAGTTCGAGAGGGTGCGCAAAGAAGTGTAGAAACTATTTGCTAGCAATTGTGTAGAGTGACTAAGTGTGTAACTCAAATTGCATGAAAAACCGAGCGCGTTCATAAGCTTCGACCGAGAGAAAAAACCTAGCTAACTTGCTCGATACTTATGTAAACAAGGAACGGCTTTCACCGTTGCGTAGAGCGTGTCCTGGCGCACCAGTTTTCTATGGGGGTCGAAGCACGAAACCGCGTGCAACGGCCTGGCAACGTGGAGCAGGAACGGCGCGTGGTGAACACGACGGCGACCTTTGGTGTAGCCCCAAATTACCGACCAAACCGCCAACTATGCTACGAAAAGATTGATCCGGAGGACAGAGGAGGAAGAGAGGAATCACCTAGCTGTTGGAGGCTCGGCGCGAGGGGTCTCCGGTTGGCCAGCAACGGGCGTGCGGCGCCGGCGGTGGGAAGCTCGCGCGCGGGATGAAAACGGTGCACACCGTCGGCTCAGCGAGAGGGGAGGCGATAAGGGCGACTGGGAAGTGATAAGGGAGAGCCAGGGCGCCATTTATAGAGCTCAACCGGCGGTGGAGGGCTGCTGTCGCGCTGGGCATGCACGCCGTCGCGGTGGCGCGCGCAGCGCGCGTTGAAATGCGGCTGCACGTGGACTGCTGACTGGTGGGCCCTGCCAGTCAGCCCCACATCTACTGTTATTTTGGTAATTCACTTAAAAATAGTAAATGAACTCCAAAAATCATGAAACTTCAGGACTAAGTCAAGAAAATTGTGATGAACACAATGGTGTGTTTAGATCTTTATGTTCAAGTATATTTTGACCAGCTTTTGAATTTGAATTTAAACTTGATTCAAATTCACTGAGCGTCTCAAATAAAATAACAAATGAGTTCCTAAAATCTTGAAATTTTGCAGGCAAGCTATTGAGGATATTAGAAGGCAAGGGAAAAATTTAGAGCCTCTAATCTGAATGTTTTTGGCAGGGCCCATTTAGTACTGCTCTTGGAATTGCCTTACTAAACTTCATTCAAATAGTTCTAATGTTTGAAAAGGGGTGAATAGAATTATTCTAGAATTAGTGGTGAAGTCCAATACTCATGTTAATAAAATTTAACCATGAGTGCATGAAAGGTTTGGATGGTATTAAGTTCATGTGTACCACTATATTAGATTTTTGATATAGTTGATCACAAAACTCATAACTGAATTCACATGCCATAAAAGTGGGGTTTACATTAGTGAACATGCAATTATAACCCTTGTCATATAATTGAGATATGGACAGAAGGTTATAATCTAAGGAGTCAACATGCAAAACATGAGAAAGCGTGTGTTGAGATGAGATTCCAATTTTACCGGTACTGAGCACCCTTCCTTGACTGTTGTCTCCAAAATAGATGTCCTCGCTTGGATCCTCATTTTCTTCATATTCTACAAACATTATTCGTTCTCCGGTCATATGGTTGGTGCATCCACTGTATAACACCCATTTTGCTCCACCGGAGGAGTAGGCCTGCAAAAACAAATTATGTCTTGGTTTTAGGTACCCAAGCATGCTTGGATCCTTTGAGGTTAGTCACAAGAGATTTGGGCGCCCACACATGGGACTTGGTGTTTCCATGGCGTGGCCCAACATATTTGGCATGCACTTTACCAAAAGTATTTTTCATAAGAAAATAAGATGCATCAAAAGTCCTAAATAATAGTTGTTGCTCATATGTGTTAACGTTTTTGAACTTATTAATATTGTTAGGTTTTCTAACTTGAGGGGAGTTTCCCTTCACAAAGACAATGTGCTCCTTGTTATTCTTATGGTTTCTAGCATTTTGCTTTTCACCATAGGAATACCCAATGCCATATTTGACATTAGGAGATCTTGTGGCCAAGTATGCACTGCGTGTATACTTGACCTTCTCCTTGTCAAATATACCACTACGAGAAGGATGCTTGTCCTTGGTCGAGGTTGACTTGTCCTTCAAGCTAGTATCAATTTTAGCACATGCACAAATAGTAATAGGTTCAGTTTTAAGGGGTTGAGAAGGTGAGCTTGAAGAGGATGAAGGATCACTTTTCTTGAGTGACCCAACTTGTACCTCAAGGATCTTGTTAACTTTGGTTAAGTTAGCAAGTTCATCCTTGATGATAGCATTTGAGTCGCTTAACTTCAAGCAAGCTTCCTTGCTTGAAGCTAGCTCAAGGTCAAGTGACTTGCTTCACTCCTTTTCAAGTTCAAGGAGCTTTTTGATCTTGAGATACTCCTCTTTTTGAAGGATGATCATATCTTCTTGTTGATCAACAAGCTCCTCCTTATTAATAAGTTTATCCATTAAGAATTTCATTCTTGCGACAGTTTTCTTATCAAGGCCAACAAGCATATCTTCATTATCACTATAGGCATCACTATCGCTAGAGTAAGAATGTGAGGAAGAGGATTTAGATGTTACCTTTCTTTTACCTTCCCTTGCCATGAGGCACGTGTCATAGTCTGCGGTTGAGGACATCTGAGATAGTTGTGTGCTTGCTTGTAACGTTTCTTGGTGGTATACTTGCTTGTGTTGCTCTCAGTGTGTCTAAGGTAGATATGGGGCATAATTGGATTGTTTCTTTTGTATACATTTCCAAAGTTTGGTGTTGCCAAATTTTGGTGAAGGATTTAGCCACCAAAAGTTTGGCCAACATTGGTAAAGAAAATGAACTAGCACAACACATTAGTACATTGGCTTGCTAAATTTTGGCTTCAATTCAAATATACTCATGTTTTATGGTCAACTATCAAATTTTGGTAAGGTAACTATTGACAACAATCCAAACACAAACATGATAATTCAGAGGGATACCATACCGTACCATACGATGCGACAGTTATATTGATTGAGATACCGTTTGTCGTACTCATGGAACGATTATTGTCAGTGTACAGAAACCTTAAAATTCTTTGCAGCCTCAGTACTTGGTTTACAATTGTCCAAATTGTTTGAGCCTATCTCTACAGGCCGGGATGTGACAAACTTGGAGTGTCATAATTTACCTCCTTTTATGTTTCTATGACAGCCCTACTTTTGTATTTGGATGGATGCCATGCCAGATAGGCCACCCATCATCTGAAGCTCGGCAGATGGCAGATACTTCCTACTTTCTCAAAAAATTGTCACTTTTAGTTCATTTTTTGAATTAAAAATAACAATTTTTTGAAAAAAAAAAGGTGAACAAAATTAGACAGTCCGGTATCACCTAATTGTTGTTTGACCCTAGGAAGAGCCATGTGACGGTTGCCGCACCAAACGGTGCCGGCGCCGACAGCCCCCGCTGAGCACAACAATTATGTGCATGTTGGCCCGCCTGTATTCAATCGGTGCTAGTACTATTATAATTTTCTTGGAGGAATCTTCGAATCAATCTTTAGTGGAGTACTGAAATTCCCACCAGTCTGAACGGCCCACTTAGAAGACATGGGCTTCCGGCCTGGTCCAGCCAGTGCCTTCCCTTCTCCGCCGCCGACGCAGAAACCTAGCACCGCGCGTCTTCCGTGCGACTGTGCAACGGCAACCGCTCCCGAGCCTGTCCGCTGCTGCTGCCCGTAATACCACAAGCCACAACCACTAGCCTGTCCGAAGCGCGCGCGAGGAGTACGACGTGAACGCGCTTGGAGGATGTCGCCGTCAAGCCGGAGCCCAGGACGCTGTCAGTGCAAAGTACTACGAAACACGCAATGCTTATCAGGATGACAGATGAAATTTCCGAAATGGACACCCGACCCGATACGACCCGATACGACCATTCCCATTACAGGAACACATTCTGGAACGGAACAACACATTGCAATGCAACTGACCAGCGCATAAATGTGCCTCCCTCCTTATCTTTTTAATTGACGTTTCTTACAAAAAAAAACAAGCTACAAATGAACTAAACATTGATGTCCGATCGTCAAACAAAACGATACAGAGGACCAAAAATGGACAAACAGCAGCCAGTGACCATATTATTTTAAGCGGTCTTTGTTTACAAGGAATTAATCAGCAACGAAATTCACAAAGTGGCATTTTAAGGACTCCTTACGCGTGCCCTTTAATTTCTTTAATGATACCTTCAGCAAGGGAATCGGTATCATAGTTCTTGCCGTAAAACTTGACAAACTCCATCTTTGGATTCATCAAGTACCTGAACACAAAAGTAAACAATGAGTTACTGTTTTGACATGAGGTACATGTATTTTCAGACGGTCAATATGACGACATGACAAACGGCAGCAGCATGAAGAAATCAGAAGCTTCCTACAGTTAAAAGAACTTCAAGGAAGGAAGTATAACTGTCTGTTAATTCAGGGCTGGAACGTTCCCCATAGTCACTAACTAGATTATCCCAATTGCAACATTAGCAAAACAATGAAAAATAACCAAATTCATTGTTCAAGGAGGAGATGAAAAATATCATACATGACAATTGAGTGATCAACAAGATAGTCAGAACCCTCCTCCTCTGTCTTCATATAGTAAACTCGATATGCACGAGCAACCTGCCTTATCTCATCTGTCGTGCCTGTTAGTCCTATCAGATCTGGATGAAACTCTGCCAAACAATACATAGTTCATCAATAGTGGGCAACCAGATAAATATGATGCTGTAAAATGAAGAAAAGTTTAGAGGGTAAAATCGTAAAAGATGGCAAACATTTAAGATTTTAAGGGCATAAGTGCACTAACACACCTTTAACGTAGTCCCGAACTTGCTCAACAGTATCTCTTTCGGGATCAACTGTAATGAAAACTGGCACAATATCCAATTTTGCCTTTTCATCTGCATATAATAACAGATTTTATGTCTCTGAAAAAAATGTTAACTGAAAATGTCCACTAGCTCCATCTAGGCATATCACTATTACATTTCAGTGGATTTTTCACCAAATTTAGCAAAACAAAACGACAGAAACCTGTATGTAGTTCATTCTGGCAAGTTATTTTGGTCCGTCTGATGTCTAACGTGACAAGTATAGTGCACATAACAGCATTATTATAATACCAGAACACAAGAATCAATACACTAAGAACATATTTATCGGGGATAACTGTATACAAGGAACCGAAGAATAAAACTTACTGATTTTGTCAATTGCAGCAGCCATTTTCTGAAGTTCATCTGGACAAATGTCAGGGCAGTGTGTGAATCCAAAATAAAGCAGGGTCCATTTGCCCAAGAAATCCTTTTCAGTGACGGGCTTTCCATCATGATTCAGAAGCTTGAATGGACCTCCAATAGCTGCAGTGCCAACTGATTGTCCTGGCTTTACATCACTTGCTTTATTCTTCAATTCTGGAGAAAATGGAACAGAAAATTCAAGCATGAGAAATTGACTATCGTACAGGATTACAAGGAGCTGATAAGTGATAACATCCTACTACACAGATGATACTTCTTAAAGATTTCCATTTGGAAGAAACAAGGACAGGTTTGCGAAGTTTGCTAACATAGCAAATGGAAATCCAATTTGAATGAGAGCAAGGATTTTGTCAGAGTATACCAGTTTGCAAACAAATTATAACGCTATTATCACATGCATATGTATTCACATACCAGGAAACAACAGCGAACAAGATGCAAGCATAGTAAACAAAGTGCTGAAACGAAGAAGAATGCTATAATGCTTGTCACGTAAAAGTGGCTCAGGAAGAATTCCTAGTCTAACACTCATACTAAAGTGAACATACAAACGAGCAAAAGACAACATGTTGAAAGCGCAATCTAGAAGCATCATATGTTTGTGAATGGATATATAGCACAACCCAGAAGAAAGAGTATGGGTGCACAGCATGCATCACTCAGGGAATCGGAAGCTATTAATATAAAGGAAGCCATAAAAACTCAAAAGCCTACTAGACATCTACTACCACTCAGTAGCATAGCCAGAAATTGGTCAGTCATCAGAATGAAGGACCGGATCTGTTATCTAAAAGTGCACACAGGGTATAATGGAGGTATGTAGAAGGCCAAACTACCGCTTGTTTAATATAATTAGAAAATGCCTAGCCATTCAATTGAAGTCCCTGTGACCTATGCAGAATTCAACCAGCAACATCATTAATTACTTGGGCTTATTGGCTAAATATGACTTGTTCAAATTCGACAAAGTGCCATTAACCATTCTTTCATTCAATTGACATGGTACAACAAGATAACAGTGATTTTTATAATTGATCGCTAGATGTAGTCCTATTACAGCAGAAAACAATAACACTAACTCACCATAGTAATGTACCTTCAATGTGACGCTTCTTTTCTTTGTCATAGTACACGATTATCCCTCCTCCAGTCACGAGTAGCAGAAGAAAACTAAGCCATGAGACCGGCTGCAAGAAGAGAAACAATTCCTTTGATGAAGTGATTTCCTTTTAGAACACAATGCTTCTAAAGTACTAGCAAGCAGACATGGTCTAACAGTCAAGGGGGAAAAAATGTAGTCACCGAATAACTTGAGAATTCATCTACGCTGACACGGGATCACGATGGATTCGTGTCAGATCTACCATTTCAGACTAACTGCATCGATTTGCTCCATCCAGCGGATCAAAAACCAGTAACGTTTGGTATATTGCAACGCATAACTCACCCCTCCTCGGACGGGTTTCCCGGCGTCCCCTTGCTCAGAGGAGTTCTTCCCGGACTTCCCATCACCCCCTCCGCCCTCGCTCGCCGCCGCAGCAGCCGCCTGGGGCTTCGTGCCGTCCTGCGCGACGGTCCCGGCGTCGTTCGAGAAGAAGCGCGCGCGCCACGGGAACGCGTGTTGGAACCGAGGCGCTCCCGGCCCAGCGATCTGCTGTTATCACGAGACCGAAAAATTATGCCAGCTCGTAGTCATTTCCCAGGACAGGATAAAAAAGAGTACCCCGCGCTTCGGCGGGACGCCAGGGATGAGAGAAGCTAGGGTGGTACCTGAGCCAGAGCGCGAGGTCGAGGAGGGGGAAGGCTGGGGGCGAGAGCCCGGAAGAGTAGCGCGTGGAGCTGGGACGCGCGAGACGTCATCGTCGCTTCGCCGGATCGGGGAAGAATAAGATCGCAGCTGCTGCGGGGGGAGGGGGGGTTCTTCGCTCCGTCCGCTCGCAGTCGTGGCGGCGGCGGCTCCCTGTGGGTTTTGAGGGGTTTCTCCTGCTAGTGGTTCTGCTGATTTGCTTTGCTTCTGCTGCAAGATGAACTTCCCTCGAATTTATGGTACACAGGATTTAGATTTGCAACAAATCACACGAACCATAAAAATAATGGAACAAATTCGTGTCCAGTTTACAAGTGTAACCATATCAATATAAATAAAATTTCAATATTTTACTAAAGTTGCAGGTTCCATTTCATTACCAATTCAAAAAGATCACAATTATAAATCATTCATTGCATTGGTTGGGGTGCGCCAGACCCTGCCAGCAGTGCAACGGCTGGACGACGCTAGAGGGCCCCAGTGGCAAGCCACTGTGACGGACCCTCCCCACAAAAAATAAATTTAATATCGTTGTGGGCGCATGGCCCACATATCAGATATTAAACTGATAAGAACAGATACTACACTTGATCTTAGCCAAAAGGCCGAGAAAGGTATGATTTGCGACGACGCCCCGCGCCTCATTGTATAGCGCACTCGACCGCCTCACCAGCCTTAGGCTGTCTCCAACGGGCAGCTCAAATGGCACTTAATCTCCATTTTGCCTCTTCAGAGAAGAAAAAATGTCCTCCAACAGACACTCCATATCCAAAACGCATTTTGCATCTATCCTCTTCCGTTCCCCAGATATGACCACACAGAGGACGGAGCCCAAACACTATTCTTCTCTCTCCGTCCTTCCCCGTCGGATTCCAAGCGCTGCCGCCCGTGCCCCAGCCGTCCGCCGCCGCCCGTGCCCCGGCCGTTCGTCGCCGTCTTCTTCCTCGTCGCCGGAGCCGGTCCCCCTCCACATCGTGCCGCCCCGCTCCCCCTCCGCGCCGCCGGCCGCGCGCCCCCGCGTCCTGCCCTCGCCGAGGTCGGGCAGCTCGCCATCGGCGCCGCCCTCCAGCCCTCGCCGAGTCCTGCGGCCACCGCCCTCGCCGAGGCCCCGCTCTCGTATGATGTCGGAGAAACTAACTATTGATTTGGGTTTGGGGTTTGTTGTTGGAGATAAGAAAAATTGGGGCAGATGAAGTTCACTGTAGCAAAGCTCAAATGATGAAATGGGGTGTGAATTTTGGGATTCCTTGTTGGAGACAGCCTTAGCCAGCGGTGTGGTACTAGTTAGTATTCGTTCCGATTGCTGTGCTGCGAGCTCTGCCGTTCAGGCTTAGATGTTTCCTACGGCCCAGTCCGGAGCAGCCCATATGCTTGGACGGCCCAGTCTCCCGGACATTCGGAAGCACACGATTCGAGCACGTGGAGCCTGCACTGCGTTCGTATGTTCTCCTAGTCCTAGTCGCAGCCAAGAAGAAACCACCAACCGAGTGTGCCACAGTTACATCGACATGAAGAAACAGGCGACCATGCCTTCGGAGGACTAGGACTAGGGAAAATTTTGAGAAGATCATCAAATAGCGACCCTGAGTTCTGTCTGTAGTCATCAGGCTTGTCAATGGTTCTACGCGTTTAGGAAAGGGTAAAACAAGGTTAAGTCATGAACTTTTATGCATGTAAATGATTTCATTTCCTGGCATTTTGCCGATCTTTGTTATCATTCTGGTGCGCGAACGTTCTACTTTCATTAAACCATCATTTCTGTCGTTGATTGTCTCTAAGGTTAAGCTCAAGCTAACAAATCAGACATCCACCACGCAACCGCGATTCACCTAAATAGGGCAAACGAGACAACTTTACATGTATCAAATTCCTGTGACATACAAGCTTGCTGCAAATACAATGTCACGCTTAATGGCATTAGACGCAATCTCCATCTTCTTGTACAGTGCAGAGTTCCCCATTATAGAAGCTGCATTCCTGAATTCTCTGCATGTTTCATCCAATCGCACGATTGTTCTTACAATGAGCCCTTCAGATACATCTGTCAGTTCACATATGTCCGCGAAAGGTGTTCCCTGCATCCATGTAACAAATAACAGCGTTATAATCATGTATTCGTCTTGGAGAAGGGCGCTACACCCATGACGATGTACATACCTTTGCCCACTCATAGACAACCTCAACGAGACCAAACTTGAGATTGTCACGAGCATACTCCTCGGGATCCACAGGGATCTTGAACTCTGCTTGTAGCTTTCCTAATTTGATTGCTGTATCGTAAAGCCTATATACAGGGAAACAAGTGTTCTGAGAAAACGAAACCCATATTTCCTAAAATGTATGTAAAGAGGTATTCACGGGAGAAATGAAAGCACTGGAGCACCAAAAGAGAACAAAACCTAACCTCTTTTTGGCTTCAGACAGTTTAGGAGTAAGCGATGGTTCCGATGCATTCCGCTGTTGGAAGACAAATGCAGACATAATTGCCACAGCTTCTTCAGGTTCTAGCTCATCCAATTGATTCTCGAACAGACATTCTGTTGATATTAACTCCTCCCCAGAGTTCATTTCACAGGCTACTCGGCCCTTAAGTTGCACAACTAGATCAGAATCAATGCAGTGGAGCACTTTTAGTACATCAATCTGCAATTGTGAAAAGAATCTAAGAGTAAATATAGAACTTCAATAGTGCACAAATGAAGTCAGATGTGGTCACTGAATGATAACTTAGTGATTTGGATGCAATTTTTTGGATGGCAACTAAGTTAACAATGATAGCTTATAGTGGTTTGGGTGCAATTTTTCGAATGTGCAACTAAGTTAACATGACAACCTTACAAATCTTGAGTTAGATGTGAACTTTGCTAAGCCTTTAGTGGTTTGAATGCAATTTTTTTGTCCTGTATGGATTGTAAGCCAATCCTATTACAACATTAATCCCCTAATTTCGAACCCAAATCAAACCTGTTATTTTCATGAAGCATGAATAGAAAATTAAAATAATGTAATTTGTTTTGAATGCCACAAATGATGGTTCCCTTGAACGCTTTTTCTGATGTACACGACAGGACACCAAGCAAAAAAAATAGGTGAAGTCTTACTCTGCCTTGAAACTCTGGCATTTGTTGGAGCGCCTCATCTGACATTTGGTATTTCAGTTCATTCAGCTGATCCTTGTACAGCTTCTGCTCCTTCATCAATGATATATGCTCCTTTAGTTTTATACAGCCATGACACTTGTTTTCAGACATTTTTTGCAATAGCCTGTGATATGCATAGTAGCTTTCAACAAGATCCATGTTCTTCAATTTTAGATCTGTATTGCATTGAATGAACATATTTAACCAGTGATATAATTCACAAATTGACCACAACAAGTGAAACTGAATGCAGCACCAGAGTAATGCTCGAACCAACAAAAGTGAGCACAATATAATGAAATATATGCTGATATTATAAAAAGAACCCACCCTCTTTTTTTTGAAAGGATGAACCCCACCCTCTTTCCCTAGGATTGTAATAGTACATACCTGGTCAAATAGCATGCAGGAAAACCACTCATTGCTTAACTATCATGGCTAACCCACTCAACCCACAGGAAAAAAGGCCGAGCTAAAAAAAATCCTGAATATAGAATAAGATAGGCAATTCATATTCATTGGTAGTCTGGAGTTCCAGCATTCCCGAGAAATTTGATAATTCAACATGTTGCAATGTTTCAAAAATAGCAAAAAAAATATATAATGTAGCACACTCACAGTTAACCTGCAGAAGAATTGAACTTAAATAAAATAGCATATTAATATTTGAACCATGCAGAAAATTTCTACCTTTTACTGCATCTAAAGCAGGAGGATACTTAGTTCCATCTGGTTGCTCTTTTATAAGCAGTTGGACAGTTTTAGCATAAGCAGTTGGGCTAGGGTCCTCAAGGAGTCTGACTTGATCAATCTTTATTTTGCTGGTGCATATACTGATGATCTCTTTACTCTCTACTGCTCTTGCTTCAAAACCTATTCCAGACGCATTCCCCTTGTATGGTAGCTTGATATTAATAACACCTGAACTTTTTCGTGTACTGACAGAAGAAAAATATTCATCTTCCATTCCACGTTTTCCTTTTGGGACAATAAAGCGACCTTGTTGAAAATCACCAGGTTCTTTTTCACTTTGATTGGACAATCCAGGGGCTAGTGCAGAGGAAGTGCAATCACCGGTTAATACAAGAACAATGTATCTTCTTAATGCTTGAGATGGACTTTTCAGTATCACGCCAAGCAAGTGATCATCATCCTGTCAATGTTCAAATAGAATAGGATATCAACATAAAATGATGCAACTATTGCAACTTTACAACACAAGATGACAGGAACAATGGAGTATCATTATCTTGTAAATAATCATGCGCATTCAAACATATAAATTATGGTATGAATGATAGAATTGTAGCCTGCAAAAAAAAGTTATTAGAGCTTTCTATATTAGCTTGTTTAATTTTGCTTGTCAACTTTGTTCTCAGCATTCAAAATGGAAGTGTTGAGCAAAAAACTCTAAGGCAGTAAGCACAACTTGAGACTGTACAGAGATCCTGTTCAGATTAAACCAGAAACATACTAAGATCAAGCTTGATTTTAATCTTGAGATCGATTCCAAGCCAAACTTATCAGGTGTTATGTATTCTTAGATAATAGTAGGTGCCTTTGTATTCTAAAATCACATGATTTTAATAAGCCTCTTTGGGCTCGGATGCTTGATCATAAGAGGTTTCAATTTCAATTTGGAACTTAAAATAATGCTAGTTTCTTCTAACTTTCTTGTGTATATTTATGCACTATCTATGTATTCATGAAAAATACTCCATTGTTGTCGTTAGCTCAAAATTGAGCTAGCCGGCGACAAATAAAAAAAAAAAACAGGGGTGGCATACATATAGAAGACCTTGTAGACCCAAGTCAATCTGTCCTCGAGTAACAGTTGAGCAGTGGGATTGTGCTAAAGGAAAGAATAGAACCATGTAACTAAAGTACAAAATGAAACTAACAAACAGAAGTGTGCATAAAAGGAAACTAAATATGCTTAGGACATACTGAATCAGATTTAACAACTACGAGTCTTCCAGGCATAAGGAACTGCTGAGAACTGGGCAGCTGCATAATTGCTTCTGTTATGGATTCCCTATGTGCCTCAGCTTCTAAAGCCGTCTCATAGTATTCTTCAATAGAGGGCTCTCCTTTTATGCACCTGGGCGGTACAAGAACAAATAGTATAACACAATGAGGACAAAACTAAAGTTTACTGCATGTATGCTATGCTTTTGTCAGTGTTTCATTTATACATCGGATGTATATGATACTCTGCCGCACATATTACATTGCAAAGCTATGAACATAAACCTAGCTGCAAGTTTATATAAAAAGATAAAATGCCTATGCTGCCACAGTGACCAGAATCTGTATTCACATCTTATAAAAACGACCCCTCCGAAAGTCTGAATGCTTTTAGATGACGACTTGACGCTGATCAGCACACATTTGTACTACGAAGCATGAAAGAATCCACATATATACTTGATTTCTTGTTTACTAATTGCGTCAAGAACCCATGCTGGCCTACTAGGAAGAAGTGATGCTTTTCCGCTGATCCGAAAAGAGATACTAGCTCAATATATTTTAACTTAATATATCACCTCTTCATTGTGCAAAGAATTGTATCCAGAATTTGTCTACCAAAATCATAAATTAAACATCAGCCTCCAAAGTTTGTCATGTGGAAATTTTTCATGTTAATGAAATTATACTGCTTTTATTCCCAGTTTTATCTAGTAACTGCAATTTCGTATTCAAAATGTTGGTACATACTGCATCAATTAGGTAAAGATGCATGTGGTTCAGTATCTCACTCTATTATCTTTGTGGGTCGGCGAAGCATTTGCAGAAGTAGCTTTTCCTTTTCAGGCAAATTCTTCTGTGCATGAAATTCCGCAAAACTTCTCTTAAGCATGTCCTCAACCTATGAGAAAATTCATCAGTGATGTGTTTTACTTTTGATATGGACATCACAAAAGCACAATGGCAAATGTCAAAGACATAGTCCGACAAAGTGACCATCTCAGGGCTACTTTAATCCAATTTGAGCAATGTAACTTTTAGAATATTTTAAAGGCACAGAGAACATAAAGTATTTTAAAGGCACAGAGACTGATATCAGCACTTCGGCAGGAGCAATATAAACGCTGACTGTAGTTCAGTTTTCAGTCCAAATTGTGAAGTTCAAATGTATATTTTTAACACATGTGTCAGGATTATGAGAACATTAATAAATCACAAGATGGAGGGACAGGCCCGGGCATATACACACCAACTTTTTTTTTGGGGGGGGGGGGGGGGGGGGGGGGGGGGGCAGCTCTATCCAGAAAAAGATTCCAAATTCCAATAAGACTTGATAGGTATACCTTCAGTTCCTCCACACGTAGAAGATGTAGTATCATTGTGTATGTTAATCGAAATTGAGATTCCAATCGAGTTGCCTTTCCAACAATCAAATTTTTCAAATCACTCTCTTCAGGAATTTCATCACGACACATAACAATCACTGTACCAATGTTATCAAGTCCTCTCCTTCCAGCTCGTCCAGCCATTTGAATATATTCCCCTGGAATCAATTTTCGATGTTCCTTTCCATCGAACTTTCTTAATGAATCAAATACAACCTGATCGGTTTGGAAAATTGACAAGCAGATTCGCAGTTAGCTTATCAGAATTTTACAATGAAATTTACAGAAAGGGAAAGTGTAGTAGTGTATAAAGTAATTAAGCATAGATACAGTCAACTCAGTGCAAATTTGCACAAAGAAACAAGAGTTTATGCATACATCTGTGTGCCTCAATTATCTATGTTTACATGAGTTCTCTTTTCAACAAAGGAACTCGAGGCATCATGTGCAACTATGCACAGCAAACAACAGAACAGGTAAAAAACATGAAGTTATAAATCAATGTTGGAAAGTTGGTCTCATCCTGCAGTTCATAGTTCACTGTAGAAATTACACTTAAATATTCACACTCAATATGCATGCCAAAACAAGCGTTGACCTTCCATGTTCCACATAAGCTGACTGAGAAATTAAGTTGGCAAGTGGTATCTACTAGCTTCTCTCTCATAAATGGATGAAAAATGTCTACAAAAGTGAGAAGAAATAAGTAGAATCTCACCGTTCTGGCTGGTGCATTAACACCCATTGCAAATGTCTCAGTAGAAAACAATACCTGAAATGAGTACAAGAAAATAAGAAGGTTACCGTACGGGTAATTACAACAGATGATGGTGCCAGAATGTGCTGCATTTCGTCGTTGCATCAACAGAAGCCAAAAAACTCCTCAGGATAAACAATCAGTGATGCGATATCTATTATACTGTTCATTCGATCTAGAGTACAGTATTGTGCATATACGGACTAGTGCAAGTGTTGCATTTTATTATTTGGTACATGTAACATTAATTTACAAATGATGTGTACCAGATGTCAAAGCATAACCTTGATCACACCACGACAGAATAGCATCTCAACTACTTCCTTCACAATAGGGAGAAGCCCAGCATGGTGTACACCAATTCCTCTTCGTAGAAGGCTTTGTATTCCTACAACCTACCAAGCAGATAAAAAAGTTTCAAGCACACAAACGAAGTCAAGAGGTCATAGGGGTACAGGTCCAAATATATGTGACATTAATCACCTGGGGAAGGTTTCTGTCGGACCCTTTAAGGCGTGAAAAAGCCTTGTCACAGAATACACGAATTTCACTTTTCTCTGAATTACTGGTGAGATCGGCACCAAACATGCTATCTGCTGATTTATCACAGCGGTTCTTAGAGAAACAAAAAATCACCACCTGCAAAAGGACGATCCAAAGATTAGAAAAGCTTCTGCCAAAAGTTAAATAGCATGGTATGATAAAAAAGAGAGCAGAGACCATTGACAAAATAATTATTGGAGTCCGAATACTAGTGAAGGGTAAAAGATTTCAATATAAATAACAAACAAGTGGTCTAAAAGAGCTAATAACATGAAATGCAAGATAGGAAAATCTCAAGAGCAAATTTCTCACATACAGGCACAAGGGATTTCTTCAGAAGATTATTCAGAAGTGGCATCCAAACTGAGGATTCTGATCTCTTTGGCCCTGAGGAGCTTTGTTGAACTGCTGCTGCTCCGGAATTGGCATTGTGGTGCTTTGGGTATTTCTGGTCTCTCCCTCTGTTAGATGTATCTGGATTTCTGCCTTGAGTTCCAGCACGTACTGCAGGAGCTCCTGGTTTTGGACCAGGTTTCACTCCGAACTTGTTCAGATTCTTCCTTTTGAAGGCCTCTTTTGCTTCTTTAAATCCTTGAGTAAGAAAAGTGTCCTTCTCACATATTTTGTACATTTCTCCAGAATAGAACAAGCAATGCTCCAGAGGAACAGGCCTTTTGTTGGTCCTGGCAAACATAAATGGTCACACTGTGATACAAACTATAACTTTTTCTGCATTCAAAAGACAACTACACAATGAACCACTGAACTATTTGACTGCAATCAAAACCCTTATTCCTAATTTTGTTGATTGAGTCCCCTAAAGACTAAAGTATTTAACTATATGTTTGCCTTTCAAGTGGTCTGCTAAATTATTTTATGTCCCTCATGCCCTCAGCAAGTTTGATAATCAAAGCATGGACAGTGTTAATTTAGACGTTATACGGGCAGTGACTCACTATCTAGCATAGATGTCATCTGTACAAATTAATGTAGCATTCATTAGCGGCAAATTTAACACAAGTATATAAAATTGAACATAGGAATTCCATGTGCCCGTTGACCGGTATGGAGAAAGAAAAGTTAAGTTAGATAACTCCAAATGGTCTAGTGGATAAATCAACAAAAATGATAGTGCAATTCAAGATTCAGAAACTTGTAGTGTAGCATAAAAATAATATTAAGTACACTTACGATGTGACACGAATTTTCTTCTTCTTTGTTCGACCAATCCAATCAGCAAATTCAACTGTATTTGGAACCTGAAAAAGAACCACGGATTTTAACTCCAAAGTACATATGAATGAGGGGAAAATATAACTTTGTTTTCACAATGCATCGGGATGGTAGTTTTGGCATCAAATTATGATATTAACCTGGCCTATTCTCAGAAGAACAATTTTCAATTATATTGCTTCCATACAGTACTGTATGTGGTTGAGTGCTAGTATCCAAACTTGAACTATCATCGATAGTGAAAATGACACTTCATTTCATTTGTATGCAACAAGGTAATTACAACATAAGAGTGTATTTACATACTAAGAAACTTGAGCAATCACAATTCAGAGGAAAAACCCTTAAAATCAGAATTATGCAACAATTACATCAAGATAATTCACTATAAGAGACCAAAAGAACTGATAATAGCATTAATATGCAATAGTGTCCTAACTATAATTTAGCAACTATATCAACAGCAAATAGTGTACACAGATTCTTTGGCTGACAGCTCACGTTATCTGTAAATTTTCAGTGTTCACTAAAGCTCACCGTTGCCGAAAGGAGAACAATGTTAATATGCTTCGGGAGCATTATAATAACTTCCTCCCAGACTACACCTCTTTCAGCATCATTAACATAATGCACTTCATCAAAGATTACCTGATTGCACAATTGACAACACATCAGCATCTGTCATTCTCTTTAAAATATTATCAAGAGAAAATTTTAAAGTTAAGAGGCAGAGTGCAATACAATATGAATAGACTGAAATGCCCTACCCATTCGATGTCACGTATAATGTCCGCACCTCTGTAGAGCATTGAGCGCAATATTTCAGTAGTCATAATTAAGCAGGATGCCTCAGGCCTGATGCTGACATCTCCTGTCAGAAGCCCCACATCAAACTTCCCACAGAAATCTCGGTATTTCTGATTACTGATGGTTTTAATAGGAGCAGTATAGACAGCCCTGGTGCAATGCTACAAAACAAACTGTTTCACCACAAGATCCACGGTAATATTTATTTTCTTAATTCTGGGCTTAAATCAGATGATACGGTATGCAAGAGATAGTGCCCTGAAGAATGTAGTCTAAAGATCAATCTACTGAAAAATAAAAGGCAGAGACTTTAGAGGGAATTAAGAATTGTGAAGTTCTCAAAGCAACCGAACGTCATACTAAGTTAAGCTGAGAGGGGCCAAAGGCAGTCATACTTTTGTTGCCAAAGCAAATGCATACTCTGCAACAACTGTCTTTCCTGCTGAAGTATGGGCTGCCACGAAAACGGATTCGCCTTTCTCAAGATAATATATCGCCTATGTTTGGTAGACAAAGAAAATATAGATTAGGAATTATACCAAGTATTTAACAGCACACTTTCTAAATTTGAACAAATTGGTAGGTGGTAGCAACTAAAGCATTCTAGTAATGCATAGTTTCCATCCACAGTAGGACAGCCAAATCCAAATACATCAGTCATCCACAGCAACTCAAAACAAATTGGTGTTCAAACTAGTGAAGATAATATGTTTTCCTTTATACAGATCACAGAATACATATAATCTGCATTAATTTGAACTTAAATGATATTTTCAGAGTTAAGATTCATAATACATTAGCAGCTCACAGAATATCTCATAAATAAGAAAAGAAATGGCATCAAGAAATTTTCAAATAATGAATGTTGTTAGCCCACATACAAAACTAGTGGGAAGGGTCTTCTTGAGTCTCGACAGTTTTATAATGACAATGACAAGTGGCAGGTCGTTCTAACTCTCCAAGTCCTAATACAACTCTTGTCAAGTTTCAAGCTGCCACTGAGTGTTTATCATCAAAGTAAAAGTGCAGGCTGTGAAAAAGTATCACACTTACAAAAATGTTGTGGATGTGCAACATTCATGTAAAAGGACAGGAGTGGTGTATGCTCCTACTATCAGTAAAACGAAGGCATTCTGGCAGAAGGTACAGAAGCTTACAAGGACCTTACCTCCTTTTGGAACTTATCTAGTTCAAATGGAAACTCAATCGCCATATCCGGAACAAGTTTGTAGAAGTTAGTTAAAATGTCTTCATCCACACCAACAAGTGCCCAAACCTACAAGTGAAACAGAGATAAACAGCTATTATTGGTTCATCTGCAACTTATCTTTCGAGGATTAAGAGTCCACATCTGTGACATATCAGGAACAAGAGGCACAGTGCAAGCTATGAGATACAATGTGAAGCATAAAGTGTGCATACCTTGCCATCCTGTGTCGTCTTGTCATCACCTGATCCACCTGATTTTCTGTGTGTATCTTGCACTTCCAACGATAACATTTGGTCCAAGTCTGTTTGACTCTCAGGAACATCTCTTATGATATCCACTTCCAGTTTCTCAGCATCTAGCTTTATTACAGTCCCAGAAGCGTCTTGTGGTGCATCAACTTTTTGTTCGTCAACTTCTGCCAAGAGAAAATAAAAGGCAGATAGGACTTAACAAACGTACATAAACCAATTACTGCTTAGTTATTACAGTTTGCCAAGTCAATATACTCGTGCCATTTGAACATATGGTGTAAATAAATTACCATTGGTTGCTTCATTTTCAGCCGAATGTTGAACTTCACCCTCCTGCAACACCTTGTTGTCAGCATTGTCCTCCCATGCTATCTTGAAAAGATCATCAAATTGCACAGAGTACTTTTCCTGTAGGGCCACGAGGCAATCAGATTGTAAGTATAATAGAAAACTGTGGAGATTGAGGAAAAGTTAAATGTAAGGTGCAGACTACCATTGTGTCATTTGATGAAGATGCAGGTTGCTCCTCTACAAGTTCTCCATCTCGGAAACACTTCCAGTGGCTTTTATATTCCTGCAAGGTAGTACCAAACACCAGTTTAGTGCATCCAAAACCATCCTTAAATAGCAAAGTAAGTAGATTCAAAAGTGGCGAACCTTCAACCGGCCCAAGTCCAGTCCCTTGCGGAACCCTGGAGGAGCTACTTGCGCTGGGCCACCACCCATAAGCTCACGCACCCAATCACCGTTCTGCGCACCCTCCGGAAAGGCCTTCTCTGATGCAGCTGCTTCAGCAGCATCCTCCTGCAGACCACCAGGGCGAAACGGCCTGCTGTTCATGCTCCCCCTCACGAAGTCCTTCGCCGGACCAGGCATCCGTGACGGCATTCCCCCGGTACCCGAATCAAACACCTCGCTCATTTCCAGTTGCACGGACTCAGGATCCCACACTCGCGACTCTGACGCCGGCTGAGATGGCCGCCTGCCGCGCCGGAAAGGCGGCTCCCAGGCGGGGGCAAGCATAGTGCGGGGCGCAGAGGGCTCCAGCGGCGGCCGGGCCAGGTCGAACCAGTCCACGTCCCACACCCTCGCGCCATCAGCCGCGGTGGGAAGGTGGAGCTCCGGGTTGAGGTAGTTCGCTTCGAGGTACTCTTTCACGCTTCTCTGGGTCCCTGGCGGGTAGGCCGGCGGCTGCGTTCGCCATCACGGCAGCGGCGGGTTTAGGGTTTACAGATTGAGTGATGGGCGCAAGCGGGGTGGTTCGCGTACATACCAGGACGAAGTCGGGAATGGGGTTGGGCGGCTGGGGAGTAGGATCGAGGCGGAGGTGGCCGCCGTGGCCGGAGAAGGTGATGCGGAACGGCACCTCGCTCGCCGGCCAGGTGGAAGGACCGTCCATCGAGTTCCCGCGGTGAGGCGGTCGGTGCCGCTTCGACGAACTGGTGTCCTGGTGCTTCAGAGGCCCAGAGCTTTGCAGTAGGAGAGGGTAACTTGCAAATTCTCCCCATTTCAGACATAGGCCGGAGAATTTTATCAAAAAAAAAAACGTGACAAGATGTCAACTGGTCAGGCCAGGTCGCCAGGATCTGTTTGTTATTCAAAATTTCCGCATAATTTTTTACCGATTTAAAATTAAAAATAAGTTTAACGTAAAAAAATTACAAGGAGCAATTTAGTCGATGTATAAATCAAAGAATTGTGGAAATGGGAAGGTGTAATTTAATGATTTTAGAGCGGATAATAATTGCAAATGGGTGAATATTATAGCATAATCTGACAAAAGCTGTTACTCAGCAAATTGTGAAATTATGAAACATAAACTCAAAAGTTGACCCTTTTGTTTTAGCTTTGGGTTGTAAAATTCAGAACCCACGAACTCAAGGTGGAACAAAGAGAGCGTTATTTGTTGATTGCATAGCTTCGATTGCATTATTGAGAAGGAATTACTGCAACGCTGTTACAACTTACTTGTTCCGTTATTGAAAATTTATAGGTTATAGTTTAAAAATGAACTAGGGCGGAGAGAGTACAAGCAAGGCCGGACACTGCAAATGTGCATAACCTCATGAGCATAGCGTTGAAGATTTATTTTTTGCATTTTTTAGTGTGAGTCTGTGAAGACGTACGTAAACCTAAACTGAATCCGATCGTTCAGAACAATGCAACGGGTTTTCAAATTTCAAGAGTTGGATTCACAAAACAAACGGAAGCAGTTCGCGGAGAAAGTGAAGAGTTAAGGGACCGGGGTTCTGGCCGCGATTCCTCTGACATCTGCGACGGTCACAGTTCGTCGATCGCGAGGCCTAATATCGAAGATCCTACATTCCCGGTCGCTCTACTCCCTCTCATCGCTCTCCTGATTCACTTCGGTTCCCAACTCCGACTGGTGCATGCATGAACGCGCCTGCTCATCGTCGATCAGTAAAAGGCCTTCCCGTTCCGACACCGGCGGTAACTCGTTGCCAGATCGGTTTCCCTACCCCAAGTCCTTGTACTGATCACGCCGCCGAACCCTTGACGCGGAGATAAGGGATCGTCCCTGTCATCAGCTTTGCAGTCTGCTAGAGAGATCGAACGCCGGCCATGGCGACATCGACGTCTGCTCTGAGCTCCCTGGAGACGATGCGAGGATCAGGCGACGAGAACACGGCCGCAGACGACGGCCTCGCCTCGCCGCCGCCGTTGCCCCCGCGAGGCCGGCGTCCTTCGCGTTACACGGCGGTCAGGGCCGGAGGGTCAAGGACAACGACGACGGTGACGCCACCATCTCCTTCGAGGGTAACTTAATCAATCATTATTCCTCTCCCGTCAACATTAGCATATATTGCATTAATTTTTGCTTTAGGAATCGATCGGTCGAGGTGACACGATCGAGATGGCTTGTGTTGTGATCTTTTAATGGCAGGAAGACGCGAGTACCACGACGGATGACTACTCACTGTTGTTAGCGGAGCTCGAACAGAAGGCGGCGGAGGTGGAGGCTCGGCTACGGCTGAAGGAGGAGGAGAACGCCGAGCTGAAGCGGCGGATCGAGAGCTACCACGTCGAGTGGCTCAAGTGCGAGATCAAGATCAAGTCCCTTGAGGAAGCCTGCCAAGAACAAACAGCGGCATTGCAGGTCCGTCAGAGTCTCGCTCACCGCACACTTTTCCCTTTTTTTTTCCGCGCGCGCGTGTTCGTTCTGTCAGTGCCAAGCCTGGCACGGATGATGTACGTGTATCATCTTCCTCGCAGGCGGTGCAAGATGCTAAGGCAAGGGCCGACGACGAAATGGCACGTGATCGCCGTGAATCTTTGGAGTCCCTCATGAAGATGCCCGAGGACCCGTCGTCGTCGGCGAGGCTGCGGCACGGCCGGGACCGTGCCGTCGTCGTCGGCGGCAGGCGGAGTGCCGTCACCACCCGTCTCGGCTCCGAGTCCCGGCGCCAGCAGAGCCAGGCGCTCGTCGTCGTGGAGCCGTCGAGGCCGTGGCAGCCAGCCGTGCCGAGCGCCAACCCCGTCGACGACCTCGAGAAGCTCAAGGCGCAGTTCTGCGCGTGGAAGAAGGATTACAAGGCCCGGCTTCGCAGGGCGAAGGCCGGGCTCGACAAGGACAGGCGGCGTAGAGGCGGATGCTGGATCTGAACACGTCGCGTGACTGCTTGTGGCATGACACTGTTTGTATGTAAACAGTTCCTGTTTAGGATACAGTGACGTGGATACGTACTCAATTTTGAAATAAATGACTGTAATAAACTAGATTTTTCCGTAAATGCCATATGTTTCAGAACGGAGGGGGTATTACTTTCAGCTGACATGAAGAAACGGCTCTACTCTTATCTGAATCCTCTGCAGTAGGCTCTACGCGTTCGTATAAGAATGCAGAACATGCAGATGTTGAGAAAACGGTTACTTTTCATAGTTTAGTTGTTCAACCACTACGAACTGTTTATGGCATTGGCGTAGATCCATCTCCTCGTCACTTTTTTTTTTTAAAAAAATGAATTAGGCGGTTGATGAATTCAACAACAATTTGCGAGAATTATCTAAGGCTACAAATGATGCAGACGAGAGCTTGTGGCGGCATTTTCAGTCGCTCGACTTGTCTGTTGGTATTCAATTTTTTTTTCGAAAGGCCGTAAAATCGGCATTCAATTATAAGTAGAAGAAGAGTACAATGCGACAGAGGTGCAATAAACGATTACAACATGTTTGATTATGGAGATAAAATAATCAATGCCAAGTGTTTTGCCCCTGCAGTGCACCACATATTAATATCGTCCTTCAGAAGTGCGAATACGGCTTCAGAGGTACTTTTCTTCTGCTGAAAATCCTCGCATTTCTCTCTCTCCAAATTGTCTATACCACGGCGATTACAACAGAATTAACACCCTTTGTATGGCTAGAGGATGGGTCTTTTAGCAAGGTGTCAAACATGGGAGTGCCCATCCTGCCAAGTAGTTGGTTGTAAGCTCAGCTCATGTACCCATGCATTCACTCACTTTGCACCATACTTGCTGGCTTATGCCAGTCAATCGTTTCCCATCTCGAGAGCAAGGTCATCCGAAACTGAAGTGCCACTGATATGCTTACTGGTTGTCTGGTTGTTGTGATTGATAATAGACATCCCTCTTGGCTTGTTCAATGTCATCGTCCCGCGACAGGATCTGGAACGCAGACACTAGGTAAAGCATCCGTGTACAAACCGTTCCTGCTCTCCTATTCCATTCCAGGGTGCATGCAGCATGCTAAAATTGCAACAGCAATCTCCAAAATTAGAGTTCTCTCAGGTCGTGGTCGACCTTGAAACCACGGAGACGTTCCTGGGTCAGACACCTGCACCAGAGACTTGTTGCACGGCACGCGCGCCCTACGATTTAGGACGAGACGGCCACTTGCACCACCATTGCCGCCACACCGCTCGCCGATGCCTTCCCCTGTTTAAGTGATCTCCGTTCCCGCCTTGGCGCATTCCTCCTCCACCGCTGAACAAGGACCACGAACCCTGCAGGAGAGACTCGGCGTCGTCCACACTCACTACCTCTGCTCCCTTCCTTCCCGTACAGACCGGCGACGTACGATTCTCGCCGGGGCCGGGCACAATGCCGGGAGCCCTGATCGTTCACCACCATGCCAGGCACAAGACGTACCCCGGCGAGGTCACCGGCTTCGTCTTCTTCGCCTGCCTCATCGCGTCCGTCGGCGGCTGCATCTTCGGCTATGACATCGGCCTCACAGGTGAGATGAGATGGATTGATCATGATCACTCACTCAATAATGCCCATGACCATGGATGGATTTCCTCTCCTTCCCCTTGCCTCCTTGTGTAAGCTCTATTATATCAGCAAGCAGCGGCTCGTTCTGTTCTGACGAGGAATCAATCTCTCTTGGCTTGTGTTGTTGCTACTGTGGCGGCGGCGGCGATCGTGAAGCCGGTTTGACGTCGACGGGGACCTTCATGCAACAGTTCTTCCCGTCCATCTACGACCAGATGCAGAAGCAGGTGATCGTCAACCAGTACTGCAAGTTCGACAGCCAGCTCCTGACTCTGTTCTGCTCCTCCATCTTCCTCTCGGCTATGGTCGCGGCTTTCCTCGCCGGTCCCATGGGCCGGAGCTTCGGCAGGAAATGGACCATATTCATCGCCTCGTCCGCGTACGTCGTCGGCGCTTGCATTTGCGGTGCGGCTTCCAACTTACCGATGCTGCTCGCCGGCCGGATACTCCTTGGCTCCGGCGTCGGCCTCTGCATCCACGTACGTGAGGACGCAAAAAAATTTTCTGTTATGATCGGGGCTCATCATCATCATCATCTATTAATTCTCCATCTCCGGTTGTTGTGCAGGCTTCTCCGCTCTACATCTCCGAGATGGCGCCGGCGCAGCAGCGTGGGATGCTCAACATCCTGTTCCAGCTCATGATCACCGTGGGGATCCTGTCGGCGAACCTGGTCGGCAACGTGGCGTCCAAGGTCGAGGCCGGGTGGGGATGGCGCATCTGCGTGGCGTTCGGCGCCGTCCCGGCCGCCGTCATCGCGCTGGGGTCGCTGCTCATCCCGGACACCCCGATCTCCCTCATCGCGCGCGGCGAGGTCGAGACGGCCCGCGCGACGCTGGCCCAGATCAGGGGCCTCAGCGACGTCCGCGAGGAGTTCGAGTGCCTGTCCGCGGCGTGCGAGGAAAGCAAGGCCGTGGCGCACCCGTGGCGGGAGCTCTTCTTCGGCGGCAAGTACAAGCCGCAGCTGACGTTCTCCGTCTTCCTCCCCTTCTTCCAGCAGCTCACCGGCATCAACGTCATCATGTTCTACGCGCCGGTGCTGTTCAAGACCATCGGGTTCAAGCAGAACACCACGCTCGTGTCCTCCGTCATCACCGGCATCGTCAACGTCTTCTCCACCTTCGTCGCCATCATGACCGCCGACCGGATCGGCCGCCGCGCCCTCTTCCTCCAGGGCGGCACGCAGATGATCATCTCCCTGGTACAGTACTGTATTATTTACACATGGATAATGGAGAGAGTGGGCAAGCTGCTAATTAACGCAGTGTACTACGTACTACTTAATTTTCCTTTTTTCTTCCAACACGAGCACTAATTGATTGATTTTGATCGACGCCGAATGGCAGATACTGGTGGGCACGTTCATCGGGCTGCAGTTCGGGATGAGCGGGACGGGCGCCATCTCGGAGCAGTACGCCATGTGCATCGTGCTGTTCGTGTGCGTGTACGTGGCCGGGTTCGCGTGGTCGTGGGGTCCCATGGGGTGGCTGATCCCCAGCGAGATCTACCCGCTGGCGGTGCGGTCGGCGGCGCAGAGCGTGACGGTGGCCATCAACATGTTCTTCACGGCGTTCATCGGCCAGATCTTCCTGACGCTGCTCTGCCACCTCCGGTTCGGCCTCTTCTACTTCTTCGGCGGCTGGGTGCTGGTCATGACCATCTTCATCGCCATGGTTCTGCCCGAGACCAAGAACGTGCCCGTCGAGGAGATGGCGCACGTCTGGAGGAAGCACTGGTTCTGGAGGAAGTTGGTCGTCGACAACTCCGACGCCCGCGGCGCCGAGATGAGGAAGAGGATAGCGCTAGAGATGAGCTGATTCATTTTCCGGGTAGGCAGCAGGCCAGTGAAGATAGCATCACAACCGCCGATCGATTGAATTGAAGCAAGAACGGTTAATTGATTACGGAGTACTACCTGATTCGTCTGTAGCTAGAGACCGCAGAACATCTATACGAATGGTGTCAACCCTGTTGCAACCGTTCTCTTTCTTCTCTTTGTTTGTTTCGAGTCAAATTGTTGACAGCATGATTTTATTTATTTTTATTTTTTGGTAACTGAAATTGATCGAAGCATACTGATTTCTCCTCCTACAATCTCACTTGCAGTGATCACCAGTATTCAAATTGAAATTTAAGCATATATAGGTTTGTGAATTATCCTTCCACGTACGGCACAAACCGTGCATGAGATTCTCCAAGAAGCATGTACCAACGGTAAGCTTGATTAACACGCGGAGGTACAGGGACCATTCATTGCATGCCGGTCACCAAAACACACGTTTACAACAAAACACCACTCCCTCTGGTTCCTGAACTCTCGCTATTTACAGACAGCACAGCTTGCCTTACTTGGTCCACTTTAATTTACATCCAAACCCGACCGGCACCATAAGCAGCAGTATAGTCGAGCAAAAACAGGAAGTGGTGCAAAGAACGTGGAGCGCGCGTATATATACTAGATATACATGCATGGTACATCACAAAATCCGACTCCAGAAGCAGTCATCAAGCTGCAGAGAACGCCACTAAAGATCCATATCATATCAACTGGGTCCCCAGAGCAGCAGGTGCATCACCTTGGCCGCCTTGCCGGCCGGGTAGTCGCCGTCGCGCGCGCCCGGCTGCGACGCCCGCAGCTCCCTCCCCGGCGCCGCCACGCCGCCAGACGTCGTCGTCAGCTGCAGCTGCTGCGCGGCGTCGCGCGCCAGCGCCCGGAGGGCGGCGAGCTCCCACGACCTGCCGGTGCTGCTCATGGCCGCGCGCCGGTGCCCTGTCGTCGGGCTTTTTTCCTTGTGTGTGCTTGCTGCTTTTGTGCTTATCAAACCATGCCGCGCTGCCAGGTAGACGATGGGCACCGAGCCGGTTTATATAGGCAGGCGTGCGAGCAAGCGAATTAAACACGGTGCTGGTCTACACTAAGGGTGCTGGTCTACAGCACAGGTCGTTGCTGGATAACTGCAGCCATGGGATAAGTATGTGGCCACGCGAGAAAGACCACAAATATCGTGCCCGATCTTTTCCTCGCTCGCCGTGTGTCATCTCTCCCAGCCAAGGGAGGACTAGGACCTAGCACAAAATATATAGGAATAATTCAGCACTGCATAATATGCCCGCGCTGGATCGTCGTCATCCCTCGGCGGCGCGGACTCGGTCAGGAAAGCTCCATGCATGCCAATCAGTTACTACGTACAGCGGAGCGAGTGGTGTGTGCGTCAGCCTCGCCGGGCCCGCGGGTGGCCGGTCGCTGCTGTGTGATGGGGCGCGATCCGACAACGAGGCCCATTCATGCCTGCGGGGCTGGCTCGTCACTCATCAGGAAATCGAGGGTTCGCGACGAGTCCCGAAGAAAGAAGCGGTGGCTGGATGCAGACGACCAGCAAAATGAGGTGGAGCTGCCTGTGGGGTTTGGTCCTTCTCGCCGCGCGCGGTAGCCGGTGGTGGAACCCGGACGCGCGGTGTCCTCACGAGATGCTCTTATGGATCCCGTTCCCACGGACATTGATACAGCCGCCCTACAGGTTTGTTTTAGTGACCAGTGGTCCAGTGCAGTGCAGTGCATTCGTGGTTCCTGGAACGGAGGGCAATGTCAATTTCTCCTCAGAGGGTTTACTACTGTCACGGCTGTGTGAGGACATCATGGATTTTCCGAAGATGAACTGTTGCAGGCCTAAATGAACGGTTGACGATGACAGCAGCCTTCCGACGAGCTGAGGGGACGTGATTCCACTGCGCCGGAGGTTGGTTGAGCTCGGTACGAAGCCGGATGCAGCGGCGACTCATCATCACCGTTAGTTAGCGGCGGCCCGGTCGTGTCAACTGAGGGTTGTTCGACGAGACAGCGCAGGGACAAGCAGGTTGATGCCGTCCCGTTCCGCGCGGCCACGACGGCGTCGGCCTCCGCCTCCTCAACGAGTGCAACACGCTTCGAACGGGCTGCTCATGGGAGCTCCCCTGTCGTCCGATACCACCATGCTGAAGCTGATCGTCGATCGGGTTAATAATAATAAGACACGTAAATGCGTGGACGCAACGTTGAGTTAATGAGAACGGAGAGAGTAAATACTGGCAGGCTGTGCGGAGGAAGCAAAGGCGTGATTGACTGCAGTGCTGGTGAAAGCAACCACAACCCATAACCTGCCAGCTGATCAATTATCATCGACGCTGCACTCAATGATGCATGCCTTCACTTCTATTCTCTCCAACGCCCTTCCCCTGATCATACCTTCACGAGGTGAGGCGGTCAGATGACGACGCTTCCAAACAGCGTGTGGGTACAATTTTAATTCCACGTATCAGTAGTACAAATTTTACGTAGCATACCACACTTGCCAAAATTGAAACCAAGTATACGTATATTTACTCTCGATTCATAGCAAAGATAAAGAGTATATACACAATCGAATGAAGTACAGAGATTCAAAGGCAGGGAAAAACGCCCAAGTGTAGGCAATGGAGGTGCTACAACAGGATAACCTCCTGGACATCCGCAATCAAATGCATGTCAATGAATCACGACCCTGGCTGCTGGAATCAGTCCTGCAGCTGAAGCCGTGGTAAACTGGTAACGATGGTCTCAACTGATAGCGCCGTTCATGTATAGGTTCAAAGATGTCGTCAACCTTGTCATCACTGCACAGCGTTTTGTGTTGTCAGAGAGGACTGTTCCTGTGGCTGCTGTGATGGCAGAGGTGACTGCTGCTGCTGCTGCTGCTCTTCCAAAGGTTTCCCATGCTGCTGCTGCGGCTGCCGATCGCTTTGCCATGCCCAGACCACATCCTTAAGTGCAGGCCTTATTTCCTCTTTCACAAGCTTTTGGTACTCTATTGTGTCCCCGTTGGTCTTCTTCAACTCAATCAAAAGGAAAGAAGGAGCAAGCTCAAAAATCTCCGCATCGAGCTCAAGAAAACCCTTGATTCCTTCCTTTGGTGCAGCCAGCTTCAAAACCCCATTTTCTTTCTTCTTAATTTTGAGCTTCAAGCGCTCAGCCAGTTCGTTTAACTTAGCAAATACAGCTCTTGCTGGTTGCCTAGTGGTAAATCTCTCTTCCCTCCTGCCGTGTTTTTCTTCGAACAAATTAGACAGGTCAAACCCCGTTGAAAGGGAAATGATGTCAAACGCGTTCAAGTTTTGAAGGCTTGATGCACCTTGATTTCCACCTGAATTACTACATTCTGTTGAGTCGGAGGTTGTAGTGGCCTCACTGTTGCACAAACTGTCCCTTGTTTCGTGCTTGATCTTCAGTGCATGCCCGTCAGTGGGTCTTCTGTACCACGTGCTTCTCTTTATTCTCGAGATAGAAATTCTAGTACTTGGATCTGGATCAAGCATCCTAAAAATCAGGTCCTTCAACTCGACAGAAAAGGAACGAGGGCATCTATATTCAGCTTTGGAAATCTTCCTATACATATCTATAAGGTTCGAACCATGAAAAGGAAGGTAACCAGACACAAGAACAAAAAGAATTACTCCACAAGACCATATGTCAGCCTTTGCGCCATCATATCCTCTCCTACTAAGCACTTCAGGAGCAACATAAGCTGGAGTTCCGCAGGTGGTATGGAGGAGGCCATCTTGTCTATTGGAGTCAGCTAGGGCACTTAGACCAAAATCTGAGACTTTCAAGTTCTCATTCTCATCTAGGAGTAGGTTTTCGGGCTTCAAATCACGATGGTAATCATCTCGGCTGTGACAATAGTCCACGGCGCTGATCAATTGATGGAAATACCTCCTCGCAACATCCTCATTAAACTTCCCCTTGGATATTTTGTTGAAAAGCTCACCACCTTTAGCATACTCCAAAACAAAGTAAATCTTGCTCTTGCTAGCCATTACTTCAAAGAGTTGCAGAACGTTTGGATGCCTTACCAATCTCATTATGGAGATCTCTCTCTTTATCTGCACCATTAACCCAACCTTCACCACCTTGTCCTTATCAATTATCTTTATTGCAACAGCTTGTCCGCTTGTAAGATTCCGGGCGTAGTACACCTTCGCAAAGTTCCCTTGTCCCAACTGCCTCCCAATTTCATAACGCCCCATCAAAATAGTCCTCCTGTCGTCCATTGTATCAATCTATATAGAGTGACAGAGCAATGGGCATATAACAACCAATCTGCTCAACTATTATAAGAGTCTATTTTTTGATGATAAACTGGGAACACACTATCATCACCAAGGCTGTGGCCTACACATCTAGAATATCCTTTGACCTTCTGTGCCTAAAAGCACGGGATTTTTTTTTACCACTGCGCAAACTGTCCTCCTGTAAGAACTTAACGGGATATCAATGGATAAATTGGTAAAGCTCTTTGGTGCCCAGCTACACAATTGCGCTAATGTTTTCTGGTGCGGTCACTTGAAAACTGCATGGAGAAAGTACAGATCCAGTTAGGCAAACTTCCGATGGAAATGGAATCAACAGGAAGTAACTTTTAATTAGATCAGCAGTCCTACAACTGGTGAAGCTGTTTCGGGAGCCTCCAGTGGTACCGTGTTAGTAATTCTTTGAGGAATCAACTCCCTATTTCACTATGAGATATCAGCCCGTACACTCATCTTGCACTATTTGGAAGTCATTGGTACAACAATCCTATCAGCTGTTCTTCTTCAAATTTTAATACAATCACTTCCATTCGCAACAGAAAAGAAATGATAGAGAAATTCAGATTGCTCCTACTGAAATTCTAACAAAAGGACCCATAATGTATTCACCAAGATCCAAAATCCGAGCAGCGGCAACAGGTTAAAGCATGTGAGCTCTCTCCCACATCAGCGTGCATTTCCAACCGTAGCTCGTGGGCAAACTCAGCCAAAAATTCAAGAGGGTCACGAACTAATCAGGAAGTATCTAGTAGTACACGAAACGCCTTAGCCGCCCGACTATCAAGTACAGTACTTGCAACCAATAACTTCCGAGGAACAGAGATCCCTCGATGTAAGTACACAACACAAGAGTTGAGGCGATTCCTCACCTAGCTCAGGAACCGGCGGGCGAGGAGAGGCGGATCCCAGATATCGCCGACCCCAACCGCGCTCGATCCTGCGCAAGGAGCAAACCGAAGGCGGCGAAGTTGACCCTAGGAAAACTTCTCCTCTCTCTTCTTTTTGTTCGCCTTCTTCGCAGCACTGCGGCATCTCCGCGTTCTACACTCCCCCACGACTCACATGTCCACCCCTGGCAGAGCTGGCACAGCTCATGCTCAGGTGGATGGGCAGCCAGCGCGGACGGGGTCCCACTTGCAGGCTGCCGGCCCAAGGCATCAGGCCCAACTTGTACTAGTAATCTTCTTCGAAGGCCCAATGGGCCAGCACCCTTTCTGCAGGTTGTCGCTCAACCAGAGCGCCGCGGCGGCGAAGTGATACGAGAGCGCGGCGAGCGGCGCTGGCGAGGTCACCCACGCCACTCGCCTCGTTCACCTTCCGAGGCATTCCCTTCCCTTCCCGCCCGCGTCGTCGCCAGAGACAGGTACGAGAAGACGCGTTCTTGGCTTTCCCGTTTCCAAGCTATATTTTTCTACGCTCCTCCTGTGGCCGTGGTGGCTCACCGAAGTAAACTCACCAGCTGGGGGGAATTTTTCAAGTGTTCGGCAAGACCAGGAAACGAAGCAAGAGCTAGTCATGATGCGCAGAATGCATCTGAATCTAAATCCGATCCGTTCACTAACCCACACTCTCTGACCACCGCATAAACAAATGGGTTTCTTTTCTTTGGTGTGCAGGCAGATGCAGGTGCGCGTGCTGAAGTCAACATCTCCTCCTACGACGGACCGACCCTTTGTGCCATTGGGCCTAACTCTTGTGGTTCTCAACTCTCAAGTAAAAGCATCTGTGACCTTGATTTCTCCTCACTATTCTCATTTCTTAAAGAATGTGGTAGGATTTGACTCATCTAGATTCTAGATAGTTCATCGTAGCAAAACTCACTAAGCCCGAACCGTTTCTTACAGCAAATCTAGCTTGTTTGGCAGCAAACCAAACTCCTTCCACACACCGTGCAAGACAAGAAAAGGTGTCAATTTTTTTTTCTTGAATGAGAGGAGAAACAATGATGTCATAAGCTGCAACAAGCGATGAGGAGATTAGTGTTCGTGCTTGTCTTGGTCGCAGCTGCAGCATTGATCAAGCCGTCAGGAGGAGAAGGTGAGGAGGATGACTGGAATCCTTTCATGTTGCCGTGGAGGCAGCATCCTCCTTTTCCATCGCCTCTTTTGAATGGGGATCTGGTAAGACATCCAGGCGCTTGTTCTTTGCAGCATTAGATAGTTGCTTAATCTTGATTACACTTATATTTTCTTTGCATTCAAGATCTGTCATGGAATTCACAATATGAATTCCTCTTGTATTCTTTCCAAAAGTTGGTTCTTCAAATAGCAGCTGACCAGCTAAAAATGAAAAATAAAAAAGAAAAGGGGTCTGGAGTTCACTAAGTACTTTACTTTCCAAAATTAGTGCCAGGGACCGAGCTTGTCAAAGAACATGTCAGGGTGTCTTTCACTCTTTCCCTGTATTCCATGTCCTTTTTGTTACAGATTTTGATATTAGACTTAATTCTGTTATGAGTTTCAACGAATTGATGGCATTAGCAAAGGTTTGCTTACTATTCAGATTGCTTCGTGGATGGATGCAGGCAGACAAAATATGGTCAATTTGCTTACAGTACATGGTTGGGGCAGAGGAAATATTGGGCACTATTTTGCCATTTGCTTCAGGTGAACTATCTAGTCGTTCGTCAGATAATGCTTTGAAGACAATTCTGTTTCTGGAGCTTCTAGCTCTTCTCCCGCCTGAAAAATTATCTATTGCCTGTGATTGTATCCGTGCAAACTTCTTCTCTTTGGGGATTACACAAGAATTCAGTGTTGCATTGAGCACCTATCTTGAGAACCAACAGTCATTGACTGGTTTAAGCTACTACCCAAGGCGGGAATTGGCTGATAAACCGATTGAAGATACTTCTTCCATGCCTCCGATTCTTGCGCCACTGATGTCCTCTGGCGATGAAGCCAAGTTTCCAGAAACACAACTTACTCCTAATTCTCTTAACATTGAACCTCCAAGCCACCCTCACCATGGTAGATCTGCACAGAAGCATTGGGGAGTGCCTCCTCCAGTTTCACCTTTAGAGAAGCACAAGGGTTACATAAAGTTAGTCTTGATTGCTGTTATCCCGACTGCAGCAGTCTCGTTCATTGTAGCATTTATAATTTTCTACTGCTGTGGATGCAACAAAAGCAAGGTCTCTGTCAGTGAGCAACGAGATGACCATCCTCTTCTTCACTTGCAGTTGGCTACGCCTGGTGAGGCAGTATCCCTTTTTCAACCTAGGATGGCTTGTTGTTAGTACAGTAACATAGAACATTCTGTTTGCAGGTTCATGACCCGGTGCTCGAATTATTGCTAACCCACTTCACAAGGATAATCAAAGGGGTAGCCATTGGTCGTCCAAATCTGGACCTAGCATGATCAACTGCTTTACATGCTGGTTTAAAAGATCTACTGATGCCACACAACCTTCACAAGTGGCTGGAGAAATACCAGGGAACAATGCCACAAGTGATTCTCCTAAACCAATGCCGCCGCCGCCACCACCACCACCACCACCACCACCACCACCACCTTTGCCACCTAAAGCTCCTCCTTTCCCGCCTGGACCAACCAGAGGTTCTAAACCAAGACTTGCGCAGCCATCAACTGTTGAGTCAAGTCATTCTGAAGGATCATCTGCAGGCGAGCAAACTAGTGAATCATCTGAAACTGAAGTTAGTGCTCCAAGAACGAAGCTTCGACCTTTCTATTGGGACAAAGTCCTTGCTAATCCTGATCATTCAATGGCATGGCATGACATCAAGTTTGGTTCTTTTCAGTAAGTCTTATTATTAGTGTTAAATAATTAATTCAGTTTGCCTGCTAGCTTGTATTTGACAATAGCATTTTTGCAGTGTGAATGAGGATATGATAGAGGAATTGTTTGGTTATAGTGCTGGTAATAAAAGTAACCTCAAGGATAAGGATCTCCTCTCTCCAGATCCTTCACCTCAGCACATATCTCTTCTCAATGTAAAAAAATCATGCAACCTGGCAGTTGTTTTTAAGGCAATGAATATCAGGGTACAAGAGATTCATAATGCTCTCATTGAAGGTATCTTTTTATTCCCTAGAAGCTGATACCAATTTTTTGAATGTCACTTGTTTATTTGTATTGAAGGTTGCCTTTAGCAAATCTCTAAATAAAAGCCATCTGCAATTTTTCTGAAACTATTCACCTCATTATGTTCACAAGGGAATGAATTTCCTAAGGTGCTTCTTGAGACAATCTTGAGAATGAAGCCAACTGATGAGGAGGAGCAGAAGCTCAGGCTTTATAACGGGGATTTCACGCAACTAGGCCTTGCGGAACAAGTGATGAAGGCAGTACTTGACATACCTTTTGCATTCAAGAGGATCAATACTTTGCTTTTCATGTCGTCATTGCAAGAAGATGCTTCAAGTCTCCGGGATTCATTCCTCCAATTGGAGGTAGGCCCTTAAAACAGTTGACCATTATGTTAAATCTGCAAAACGAGAAACAGATCTTTCACTACAGATACATATACAGCAATACTAATGTCTGCTTGTTACCAGGCTGCTTGTGGGGAACTAAAACACCGTCTTTTCTTGAAGTTACTAGAAGCTGTTCTGAAAACTGGAAACCGTTTGAATGATGGCACCTTCCGTGGTGGTGCTATTGCATTCAAACTTGACACCCTTCTGAAGTTATCAGATGTCAAGGGTGCTGACGGGAAAACAACATTGCTGCATTTTGTTGTTCAAGAGATTATTCGATCTGAAGGTGTCCGCGAAGCAAAATTGGCCATGGGAAGTGAAAGTACTTCTGATGACAATTCCAATGAATTGACTCAAGGAGGTGGTGATTACTACTCTCACCGCGGGCTCAAGATTGTTTCAGGACTTAGTAGTGAGATGGACAATGTCAAAAGGGTAGCTGCATTGGATGCTGAAGCTTTGTCTGCCAGTGTGTTGAACCTCAGGCACGAGTTGATGAAAGCTAAAGAGGTCCTGAATGAAATTGCAACTCTAGAAGAGACAAGTGGATTCTACCACTTGTTGGAACAGTTTGTTCAAAATGCAGATGACGAGACAAAATTTCTGTTGGACGAAGAAAAGAGATTGAGATCATTAGTAAAGAAAACAATCCGATATTTCCATGGCAATGATGGTAAGGATGATGGTTTCCGGTTGTTTGTGGTTGTAAGAGATTTCTTGGTGATGCTAGATAAGGCATGCAAAGAGGTTGGAGCATCACAAAAGAAGGCTGCAAGTAAATCCCAAAACAATAATGGCAATTACAGTCCAATATTCCAGTCAAACCCTCAGCAGCATCAGTTCCCTGCTGTTTTAGATGATCGTTTAGATAGTTCAGACTCTAATGATTGAAGTGATGTAATGTAATGTATTCTGAATGTATTATTATAGATGTATTTTCCTGGAAACATTGTAGAGAATCCAAATATATTAGCGTATATACAGATATCACATGCATAGATTGATGTTCATGGCCCCATAACATGGTTACGTCATACCTATACATCAGTATCTAGTTTGCCACAATACTAATATCCTATTAATATAACAAAATTATTTACGCTCGTTTAAAAGGAAAAGGATCTTAGTCATTAGAATCCATTTCTTATATTTCATCATAATTTTTTCACATATCGATGTAGATTCTTCCTTAATAATGTAGTATAAAGAAGCTGACCTTTTTATGGAAGCATGCCATTTACTCCCTCCATTTCACGTTAGGACGACATTTATTAGTTTATTTTTAGTTTTCTTATTGTCTGAAACGACAATTATTTTATAACAGAGATAGTATCTGTGAGCCCCAATTCATTGTAATAAGAGTGGTGGACTGGTGGAGAGGAACCATGCTCCACCAAATTCCCTTCGATTGCAACTATTTCAATCTCTACATAATAAATCTTTTTATGAACTTGTGCCTTGTGCCCCTACCGCATCTAAGATCACCACCTTTTTGCTGTGAAATAAAAAGAGAATTACCATTTTTTAAATGGTTATGAATGCATAAGCTGGTTCAAAATTTTTCTATGTGTAGATGCATCAATGGTATCAATAACAAGTGGGAAAACCATAACAATTGAAGCATGAAAAAATGTATGATACTCTCTAGCTTTAAATTGTTGACGTTAGCTACTGTGAATCTGAACTAGACAATATGAACAATTGAGTACTCCCTTCATTTCTTAATAGTTGTCGTTAGGACAACTGACTACAGTTCATTTCTAGTTATTTTCGTTTGTCTGAAACGACATTTATTATGAAATGGAGAGAGTAGTTGGCTGGTTGCCATTATAAACACAAAAGAAACACTTACGTCATAAAAGCCCCCGCAATCATATTCTAAAGAGGAAATACATATGCGCAAAAATTATCCGAAAAAGATTTCTGGCAAAAAAAATCAGAAAAGAGTAGGCAAAAGAAAATTTTCTCCGATGGAGATCCCAGCCGTGAGCCACCGATCGGACGACAGCACAGAGGCAGAGCACGAGCGCCAGCCAGGGCTCGGTATATGTGCCCCTCACCTGCGCTGGCTTGCCCGACCCGTCCTTCCCCACGGGTGCCAGGGCTTTACTCCTCCCCTCGAAACCCTACCCCGCGACGCGCTCGAGCGATCGATCGATCGCGAATTCCTCCGCCGCGAGCTCGGGGATCCACCGATCGATCGGTCCACGGCAACTATGCTGGGTCCTCCTCGCCGTGGTCCGGCGTACAAGACGAAGCTGTGCGCGCTGTGGCAGCGCGGCGACTGCTCCCGCGACACCTGCAGCTTCGCGCACGGCAACGCCGAGCTTCGCCGGTTCCCCGGGTCCCGCACCTCCTTCCCGCCTCGCTTCGGTATACATAGCCCTTTTCTCCCACCGCCGTTCTCCTCTCGTACGGATCTAGCAGTTGCTTGGTTACGTCTTGAGATCCCCACCAGAGTTCATGGTTTGTTGGTTATTGGGTAGGCTGGATGCATGAAATTCTACGAATTATCGTTTTACTCGTATCGTTTCGCTGGTAGGTGCGGATGTATGGATACGTGGATGAAAATAGTGTGTGGTGGAACATATTATGATCTAAGGGTAGATCCTTTATCTGAAATGGATAATTTTATAAATGCATGTTTCATGAATTCTGCCCGTTACTGAGAATGTCTGTTCGTCAAAACCATATAATTGTCTTATGGTGCATGGTATGTGTCTATGCGATGTTAGAGTGCCAATGCGTAAGAAGAAAAGTCATCAATGCTGCAAGCAGCTGATGAATCACGGTTTCTAGAGGGTATCTGTTATTTCAGAAGGGATGGATTAAGGAGAATTTTGAATTATGATAAGGATTAAGGAATGGTTATATAGAATCGGATCATTTATGGGTTGCCTCTTAGTCTTTTTTCCTTTTACTTCTCGGCATTTTGTCTTGAAGGGGACCTTGTTTATTCATTATTCATTTCGTAGTGTGCTGCTCACTATTTTTTGCATTGTCTAATTGTTCTCGTTGTTGGACCTTGATCAGCAGCACAAGCACACAATCACAAACATCACCCACTCACACTTGGCACCGGCTAGATGAAGAAATGAGCAAAGAGCACAAAAAAATTGTGCAGCTGAGCTGCTTGTAGTGGAGAGACTCCATATGATGATATAGCAAAAGTATAGTACATGTCACTGTTCATGCCATACCTCAGCCTCTACTTGGCTGTACCAGGCCGTACCAAGACCATACTACCACTTACATGCATTGAATTTCAACTATTACTACCTACTTGGTTGCTACTACTACCTAGGCTGAAATAGGTGCCCAAAATCTGACCTACTTGGCATCTAATGATCTCAGTTACTGATCCGAATTAAACACTAACCAAAATGAGCAATACATTTGTCAACACTCGTGTGATTCACTTTAATTTATAAGCCCTTTCAATTCAACTTCAGTTGCTGCAGATAGAAAATAATTCTGACAACTGGAAGGTGGAAGCTTGTTGCAGAATTAGGCGGCATTCTTACTGGTTGTTGTTTGATTTTACTGCCATTCAAATTAGCAGACTCCTGAGCAGATTTATTAGACACAAACACAACTGTTGGCAGAGGATAACACGACCTTTTCATAGATTCTTCAGTTGTTATTTCAACGATTTGTTGCGACTATAATGCTTGTACTATGCCAAGAAGGTGGACTTATCAGTATCTTGGATGATGATGACAACTGAAGAATGTCGACAATACACTCGATGTGCTATCATCATGTGCTTAGCATCTTTACAATTAACTGAGACACACGTCCTTCAATATTGTGCATCAGCTAGTTCCATTGGGAAGTGTTATTGCTACTGGTAATTGCAAGTTATTGCACTTCTTGGCTTCTTGCAAGTCTTGGCAGAAGATATCTGGACAAATTTGAGTAGATATATATGATGATATTGGGATTATGGAAGACCTCACCGTGTCATATCATAATTGCTATATGAGGTTGTTCATGGTGCTCCCAGCAATTTGATTTCTGACTGTCAACATTATGAGTTGAGTATTGTCTTAATGGTTGCATCAGTGGTTTGTTATCATATTATGGTATCTACTCACGTGTTAATCCTCAGCCCTAGTTTCTTGTGGCTAATGGTATTATCCTGGAGAGCCCTCTACTTATCTAATTGAATTATCTTGTAGCTCAAAGGTTTTGGTAAGCTTAACATGCTTATGGGTGTCCTATCTATGTATTTAACTATTTATACATTTTTGTTCAATCTCATTTGTTCTTTCTTGTATTAATTGATGTCTCCTGACTTATTAGGGAGAAGAGATTATAGAGGTGGTGACTTTAGAGACAGGTTTGATAGGAGACGCTCACCTCATAGGAGGTATTCCCCTGAGAGAGATTCCAGAGGTCGTCGCTCCCTTCACGACCGAAGACCAACTTCTCAAGAAAGGGGTAAACATATTTTCTCCTTGCCCCCTCTCACCATCCCTCCCTCTCTTGGTATGTGTAAGTACATATGTGTGCTCATGCCCCAAGTTAGTGTATTGCCTGCTTACACTAAATCTACAGCTGTCCATTTTTTTAAAACATTTTAAATTCGTTTTATAGTTTCAAGAATTTCATTTTATTTTATTTGCAGAATCTAGCTATTCACGATCTCCCAGCAGTAAGAGGTATGTGATGCATTTCAAATGATTTAATTCTGAATATATACCGAGTGCAGTTGTGCATCTACTGTTGCTTGTGCATTGGATTTTACATTTCTTGCCAATTGATTCTTTGTTATCAAACTTTTCTTCTGTGATGTATGTTCCTTGATATTGTTAATCACCATTTGATATGCCGGAGCTGATCTGTAGGAGTTGTCATTTAAGTTCTCATTAAATTAGCATTATTCAAGATCCTGTAAACAGCTGTCAGTACTATAGAATACTATCTTGAAGCATCCTCCCTGGAATTGCATTGTTTGTTTCTTGCAGGCTCACCGCCATCCTATTCATTGCCTTATTGTATGTATTCATTGATTGACTTAAGCATGTAACGTGTTTTCCTAAAGAACATGCACACACATGTGTACTTTATTTCATGTGTGCAGTTACTAGATCATATCAGTTTTGAAGTTTCAAATGTACTTTGAACGATATTACCACCTTTCCTGAATCCTGATACAATGCCATGAATGGATGCCTCTTCACTCGCGTTTAATTTGCGGTTTATCTCGTGTTAAAATGTGTGAAGACTTAAGAGCCATTATTGATATTGTGATGCTACCTTTTGTCATTCCAATATCTTTCTCTCTCAGTGAAAGGAGGCATGAGAAGAAGCCTGATGATGGAGAAACCAACTCATCTCGGAGTCTGAGTGTCTCCGACAATGATGATAGAAAAAAGGACAAGTTCTCTAGTGCCAATGACAAAGAGGATCACGAAAAGCAGGTCCGAGGCATAATCCAGTTCTTAGCTAAAATCTCTTTTGGCATGCCTTGTCACTGTATAATTAAGCCTAAGATTATTTTGCAGTTGAGGCTAATAAAGAAGGATGTGGAACTTTTACGTGATGAGAAATCTCACCTCGAGGTCAGTTTTATTGTCCCTGCTTATACTACAATATACTAATATAGTACATGCTAGTAAGCCATGTCACCTTTTGAATATTTTTATGGTCCATGATAAATTCTGATGCTTGTATTTCATGTATAAGATGTACGAACTGTTGGCTAATGTCTATCTTTTGACAGGATGTAACAGTTTTATTATTTAGTTTCATTACTACACTAGATAATAAATTTAGTATATATAGTACTTCTTATTTTCTTAATCAGTAACGCTTGGCCATTTTCTATCATATTAATGATTCCATTCATGTTTGGCACATTAACTTCATCTCTCTCTCATGATTTAATGACTTATTGAACATACTGTACTGTATGTCTTGTCTTTTGCAAGTACCTAGAACCATGTTATTTTTTTGTGCTTTACTCTGGCTACTGTGTTGCAATATATATTTCGATGTTAAATGTGTTCTCAATTCTCTGCTTTTGCGGAATGATACATAACTTGCTACCTAGCTTGGACTTGTTTAGTAACTTGGCTAGTTCTCCTATATGAATGCAAAAGCAATAAATATTAATGAAACTATAATGATTCATATGATATGCATGATCCCTAACAAGGTAAAGATTAAAGAAACCACTATTGCTTCCGTAACGCCGTTCAGCAATTCTTGTCATTTCTGGCCAGCGAGTCTCGAGAACAAAAAGACAACTAATGGGCAGTGTTGGAATGTGATCGATTTTAATGCGAAGTATGTAGATATATGGAACTGTTAACAATGACATATTTATCCCAACGTTAGCAAGTTGTTTGAACTGGCTTCTGAAAACTTAATGCAATTTATTGGCCCCTTTTGTGACAAAGGCTAACTGGTGTCTAGAATAAATGTGGCTGATTTGTATATGCCATCGAGGCCCATTTGGTGCTTCAGTCCTTGCATCTAGTAAACATATGGAAGAGTGTTCTCTGCCCCTGATACTTTAAACGTTTTTGTTGAGTTTAAAATTTGTTAATTGTTGCTGTGTATTAATCACGGCTATATAACATTGCCTTTTCTTACTGGTTGTCCTAGTATGGGTGGAGATTCTTTGTTAGTCCCTTCACCTCCGTTATGTGGATGTTTTCTTGCAGTACCTGTACCTCCATCCTTGGTCCACCGTACAAGTTACCACCAGTCATTTTTTAGCACTGATAATCTGCATGCTTCAATGCCTAGCCTTTATTATATGTGTTGATACTAACTTAAGTACTTCACACACTTATATTATTTACTGTTTCTTTTACAGATCATTTTGGAAGAGAAAAATGCTGAAGTACGCAAGATTTTTAGCAGAATGAATGATATTGATCTACAACTGAAAAAGGAGAAAGAGGAATGCCACAGGTTTGTAAACAAAGTGGCCTTTTCCCTTTTCTTTATACTAGGATAGTTCAATGTTTTTGCCAAGTAGTTTGTTGTCACACTATTTGGTTTCCGATGTAGGATGACCTCAAAAATGAAGAAGTTCATTAAAGCTCATGGCCGCTTTTTGAAAGCACAGGAAGAATTAAAAAGGTATGTTGTGCTTTCATCATTTTAGAACATAACAGGAAACATTTTTGTCTTAACTTAGCACACTAGTTCACTCTTTTTTTTGCTTGAATTTATGGTATTGATTAGTTGTTGTGCAGGTCACAAGCTCGGTTTGAGAGACTTGGTGATTTGCTTGCTTCAGATATTCGGAAGCGTGGTGCTAATGAAGAAGGCTCCAGTATTAATGTTGATAAAGATCCAAATGGTTATGAAAGGAGCCCAAATGCTGCAGCACCTAAGAAGAGATCAATCCCATACTCAACAAGTGAAGAAGCAAAAGCCGGTGGGTAGCTTCAAGAATTCAAATTGATGTGATAGTTATCTTTTCTTTACTGAATTACTGAATGAAGTAACTGTTGAATATCCTGACATTTTAGTTTTTTTCCTTTTCAGAGCAAAAACATTTTAGATTTATATATAATTCCTACAGTCCTATTTAGATTATTCATATAAAAATTTAAGAGATACTTGCAAAAACATAATATTTGTATGCTTCTTCTAATGTGGTGCTATCAAATTTAATGGTAAAGTTGCTTATTGGAAACATTTTCTTGTCCAAGAGGTTATAAATTCTTTGAACAGAGAGTGCTTTCTTCATTTAGAATTCACTTACCTTTTGCTGTGTCTGTGTTTGAAAATACAGTCATGTCTAATCCTATGTCCTTTTTCAGTGAAGAAAAGAAGAGAGCGAGACTCTGACACAATATCGAGACCTGAGAAATATAGGTCAGAAGGTACTGTTGCAGAGTTTGACAAAGAAAACAAGGGATATGAGGCAACAAAATCATTATATTTGAAAAAAAGATTGTGGGAAGATGCAAAAGATAAGCTAGGAAATGTCATTTCCTCTGACGATACAAACAAGGTGCACTATTTCTCACGTGTGAATTAAATTTTCTATGGATTCATATCTATTGTCGTAGCCGGTGTAATTCAAGGATTAATGAAGTTTGGCTGGACCACGTTGCTGTATTATACTCTCGCATACCTGTAAAAGAATTTAACAAGTAGCACTATATATAGTATATGCTACAGTACAGATTTCTTTTATGTCCTGTTAGGTCCTCTCGGCCCAACGGACATGATTGAAATTCTGCGTTATATGAGACACTGAGTAGATACTTTTGAACTTACAGGTTAAAGATTCTCCAGTCAAACATGTTTTGCCCTCCACTGGTATGGCTGCTCATGCCATGGATGATCCAGTTGAAGCTGTTGAACTGGAGGATAGACATGAACCAATGGATGCATCTGTAGAAAATGATGCTGATGGCGAAACTAGGTCACCTGTTATGCCTCCACGCCCACCGCCAACGGTTGATGCTTACGAGCAGGTGATTAAACTTGCATCCTCTAGGACATATCAGAGTTACGTGCATGAAGCATGATATAGCATGGAATTGCACTTCAACCAGTTATCTCATTCTAGGGGTATGCTAATTTGTATGCTCACATTTTGTTTTGTTTCTTTTGCCAGTACGAGGGGGATGATGTGGAAGTTGATGTGGACTAACTGGAATTATAAGATGGTGGACAGAGACCTCCAGTGATAAATTATTGTGTTTATGGTCTGTGAACTTTGATAGATGCAGTCCAAGTTATCGGCTATGTTGAGCTCAACTTATTTTGTGAACCTGACGTCATAACATCATGGAGATACCCTTGTTATCTGCACCTAAAATCCTGTCGTGGCTAGTTTTGTTGGTGCCGTGGTGCTGTTGCGATGTTGCTCTTGCTTTTTTCCGTTGGTTTTGTGGGAGTATTATTTAAGTGCGGTCTGCCGTCTGTGAAAAACTGCATAGCTCAAGTTTCTAGGACTCCTTTACTAAAGTTCGGGTGCAACGGCTTATTGATGGTCGTCAGCTTTAGTCGGGCTAACGGTTTGGAGTTCCGAGTCTTACAGCCGAACCATTAGAATGCGACTAACCCTAAACACTAACGGCATCTGCAATGACTTTGCTGATCGCTGTGGTTTTTGGTTACCATTTGCACTGCTGGAACTGTGGTGCATGAGCTGATGAGCAACCAGGTGCTGGATGAAATCTCAATTTGTGAAATGGCGTGGTGAGTGCCTGAATCAACATGTGAATTACCTGATGAGCTGATGATAGTGTTTGATCCCTGGCAAACCCACAATTGTGTGTTTGTTTGGGCGGAAAAAAGCCGGTGGGTCGTGTTAAAGGAGGTTTAAGAAATGAGGGTCCGGTGGGTCAAGAAAAGGAATCGGTTTGATATAAAATGGCTTTGGGTGCTGGGTGGGTGATAACCCACTACGACTGTTTGTCACCATGCAAAATGTGTCAGCCTACCAAGCGATTACTCGTTTTGTGATCAGGCTTCAGTGCTTGTTGTTCGAGTTATTTGTTTATCAGTTATCACAGAGCAGAATAAGTTGACATTTTTTTTGTAAACTGGTTAATGCTGCATAGTTAATATTGAACCAAGCACAACAACAAAATTTTGGCCAAGCATAAATCACAGAAATCTAAGACCGCACCAGCTTCCAATATAATAATGTCAATGATGATCCCTGGACAATCACTTTTGGTCGCCGTTCACGACTGCGCAGTTTCTTCTTACCTCGCCCTCGACGCCGGTCTTCACCTGTACCGCTCCCATCCTCGCCATGGACCGTGCGAACACCTGATAAAACACCTCATCTGACCCGGCCGCGAGGCCTACGACGTCGGCCCGTGCCGCCACGTCGGTGAGCAGCTCGGCGTCGGAGCGGAACAGTCCCCGGTGCTTGAGCACCGCGCGGTAGTAGCCCAGGTCAAACGTTAGGTGGCTTCCCGGGTCCATCTCCACGACGGCGTCGCCGACCGGCGCGCGGCACTTGCGCCTCCGCAGGTTGGCAGCGTAAGTGGCGTCGAGGGACGGGTCGGTGCCGTTGTTTGAGCCGCCGGCGTAGCCGTAGAGGCGGTCGGCGAAGGAGGAGCAGTGGGCGATGCCGATCGTGTGCGCACCTGATCAGAGACGAGATTACGGTTAACAAAAAGTCACAGCCTCCCGAACTGCACCAAAGGTCAGGATACCTGACAGCCAAACGAGATCACGGACGCCGAGGCCTTTGCTGGCGAACAAGTCGGCGAGCTCGTGGAAGCTCATCGTCGGCCTCGGGATCTCGTCGAGCGCCTCCTCCATTCTCGACACCGTGCCGTCCCTCCGCCCCGTCGGCACGCGCCACGACGGCCCACCCTGTTGTTTGTCAATCGCCACCACGGACGACAGAGACCATAATGCTTAATTGTGAGCTCAACAACAAACAACCTTCTCGGCTAGCAATAGCAAGCATGCACGCTCCGGCGTGTGAGGTGACCACGTACGATGGCGGCGACCGCGTCCCGGGCGGCGAGCGCGAGGACGTCGGCGCAGGAGACGACGCCGGGGCACGCGTCCTCGACGAGGCTCTTGACACGGTCGACCAAGTCGAAGCCGCGCAGCGTCAGGTTCGGCGGCGCGTCCTTCTCGGCCAAGTTGTCGCCGCCGCCACCACCACCGGTGGAGTTGAGCAGGACGGACGCGTCGCAGCCCTGCAAGAAACAACACATGCATGGACGCACACACACGGTCAATCGGGTCATCATCGCACTGGCGATCATCGCACATGCAATGCAATGCGCGTGAAATATTAACGTGAGCGCACGCACTCACCCTGACGAAGCAGTCGTGGAAGTGCAGCCGGAGCAGCGCGGCGGCGACGGTGGGCACGCGGCGGACGTGTTGCCGGACGTAGTCGCCGACCATCGTCTCCACCCCCGGGCAGCTCTCGGCGTAGAACCCCGTTCTGAGCTGCCCACGGGCGCCGGTCGCGCTGCCGGCGAGGACAATAGCCATTGCTACCCAAAGAACCACGGGCATTGGCATGATGGCCATGGACATGAGTCTCCTGCTGCTCGGCCGCCTCGTGCTCGTCATTGCCTCCTTACGACACAAGCAAGTTTCACTCACTCGGCTTGACACTGGTCTCTGACTCTCTGCTATAGATCAACACAAGTGTGTGACCCTGGACTCCAAGGGTCATAAGTAACACTCAACCCGCTCAGAGTCAGTGTACCGTATCTACTGCTTGTTGTGTTAGTTCCGAGCTTCTGTAACCATGTAAACCACTTGTGTTAATACTACGTATTACGTTCACACGTCGTCTGATATCGTTTCCAGCAGAAACAGAGACGGACGGACCAACCAACCGCCCAAGAGAATCGTATGCTATTGCAGGGCTCGCACGCTGCACCCTCGTTAAGTTTCGTAGCGCTTTTCTTTCTCCGGTCCAGTCCTGAGATGCGTGCGTGTGTCCGTCAGTATTCGATTCTGTTTAACAAAGGTGTGGCCACACGATGTGCACGAGAAGATTGAGTGATTTCCTCCCTTTTTCGCTTTCCTGCTTTATATATACTAATTTCGGATGGTGATGGTGCATTTTACAGTTCTAATCATGATTGACAGACCCGTCATCATGCAAAAGTGGTCTCAACATTTGTGAGGATGGATACATGGAAGAAAGAGCAAGAAAAGAACAGATCCTTTCCTGCCATTTGCCTCAAAGCTCAAGCTATCTTTTCAGTGGCTTGTCACTTCATTTAGATCACCTTTGTTCTTTCCAGCCTCGGCGTCGGCTAATCAACGCTTGTGTTCCGGTACGTGTGTAACATCTTTCCCAAAATCGAGTTCAACAGGAAGTGGCCTCAGTTCGAAGTTGTACTGAATTTTTGGCGAATTTTCCTGGTGGTGCCTAGCTTCTCGCGGTTCAAGAGATTAAGTAACATTGGGAAGAAGGGAGAAGAAGAGTAAGCCAGTAAAAAGCACAGATTTCCTTGAGAACGCTTCAGTTCATGTTCCTTAGTGTTGAATACTAATTGAGAGAGATTTGAAAGAGACAATTGAGAGAATTGCAAATGATTCAACTATATTTTATTCATTCACTTGTCTTCTATTTATATATGTGATGGTGGCCATTAGAGAGGAGACATGACTCTTAGATGGAGGAAGTTACAACTACATATGACCCTTCAAGTGATCACATGTCAAAATTAGATTGCAACACTCCCCCTTGAGCACTTGAACTCCTTGTCAATGGCTATAATCTTCGAAAAACCCAGTGGAAAAAAAATTTGAAGATATATAATTGAATGCTTGTGTAAAAACTCCTGAAATATTATTAAAACAGGAGAAAAACACAGCATTTAAATATCATATATGTTTTCATATAAAAACCCCTGTGGGGAAAATAAGAAAACTGACATTATCTTGCATTCTCATTGCCTCATTAAAACTCATTGTGAGAAAACTATTAAAAGTAAAAACTCACATAAGAAAAAGAGTACAATTTGATGCATAATTGTTAGGTGGCTTTTTTATGAAGCGCCCCCTAAACCTTGCAAATCTCTAAGTCTACGCATACCAATACTTGCAACACATTTAAAAAATGTGGAGTATGGTAGGGACTTAGTGAATAAATCAGCTAAATTATCGCATGACTTAGTTTGTTCGAGATCAATTTCTCCATTCACTTGAAGTTCATGTGGGTAAAATAGTTTAGAAGCTATGGCTTAGTAATATTAGTTTTAACATAACCTGACTGCATCTAAGCAATACAAGCTGCATTATCTTCACAGATAATGGTTGGTGACTCAATAGGTCCAATGCTACTTGAGATTTGAATATGATTAACCACTCTACGTAGCCAAGCATATTCACGTGCGGTCTCATATAATGTTATGATTTTGGAGTGATTAGAAGATGTAGCAATTAGAGTCTGTTTAGAAGACTTCCAAAAAATTGTTGTTTGTCCATGTAAAAATATGAAACCACTTTGTGATCTACCATTGTGGGGATCACTTAAATAACCTGCATCGGCATAGCCAATGAGATTTAGATCTTGTTTCTTTGGAAAGAAAAGTTCAAAATCTTGTGTACCTTGAAGGTACCTTAAAATATTTTTTACTACATTATAATGACGTATGGTAGGAGCGTTACTGTATCTTGCCAATAAATTTACTGCAAAAGCAATATCAGGTCTTCTATTATTTGCAAGATACATAAGTGCACCAATAGCACTAAGGTAAGGGTATTCAGAACTCAAAACCTCTTCTCCTTCTTGGCATGGCCGAAACGGATCTGTATCCCTTTCTATGCCACTTACTACCATAGGAGTTTTATATGGATATGCTTTGTTCATACTAAATTTCTCCAATACTTTTTGAACATAAACTGATTGGTGTACGAGAATGCCCGTATGAATGTGCTCTAGTTGTAGACCCAAGCAAAATTTAGTTTTACCTAAATCCTTCATCTCGAACTCCCTTTTAAGATGATTTTGTGCCTCTTTAATGTCATTTTCAGTGCCAAAGATATTTAAATCATCAACATATACTGATATGATACAAAAATCAGTTGAGGATCTTCAAATGAAGACACAAGGGCAATCATTATTTGTAGAGTAGCCTTTGTTTAAAAGAAACTCCTTCAATCAGCTATACCACATCCTTCGAGACCGTTTCAAGACATATAATGACTTGTTGAGTTTAACACAAAATATGTTGCGATCTACTTTTCCATTCGGTATGGATATCCCATCAGAAACCTTCATATAAATATCCGAATCTAGTGACCCATATAAATATGCAGCCACGACATCCATCAACTGCAAAGATAGATGTTTTTGTGTTGCTAGAGATATCAAGTATCGGAAAGTTATTCCATTCATAACAGGAGAATATGTTTCATTAAAATCAATGTTGGGTCTCTGCGTGAACCCTTGTGCAACTAGCCTTGCCTTGTATCTCACAACCTCATTGTTTTCATTTCATTTTTGAACAAAAACTCATTTGAACCCAACAGGATAGGTTCGAGGAGTAGGTATTACGTTTCCGAATACCTCTCTCTTTTCAAGTGAGTCAAATTCTGCCTTGATTGCTTCTTTCCATTTGATTCAGTCCGAGCGTTGTTTACACTCTGCCATGGTCTTAGGATCAGGATCTTGGAGAAGATCAGCAATCATGGTTGAAAAGCATTAGTTGACGACCGTTGTACTACAGTCAAGTAATTCTCCAGAACTAGTATAATTGATGGAAATTTCTCTTATCTCCTGTAATTCTTCTTGACTTCCCAACGTAGAAGCATCAGAGTTTTCCGATTGTCCAGCTTGTTCTATAGTGCGCACTTGAGGGCTGGATAAAGGATTTAAAATATCCTTTTGATGTATGTCAACATTTTGTTGACTTGCATTTACTTTTCTCGAGAAAGGTTTAGTCTTTAGACGCTTGCTTGAAGCATTTATTCCCTTACTTGCTCTCTCCCTTTTCGGAGGTTGAGTGGTTTTTATTGGTACCTCCACTCGGCAAGGTGCATTGACAGCAGGATTCAAATAATTTGTGATATTATTATAGTTAGTAAATACATCTGGTAGGTTACTAGCAATTTGTTGTAACTCTATAATTTTCTGAACTTGAAGTTCAGTTTCCTTCGTACGTGGATCAACATTTAGGATGGACTTGTCATCCCAATTTATTTCTCGACGGTCATTCATAAATTTATCTCCCCCTAAAGCCGGTAAATGATCCTTATTAAAAATAACATCAGCGAACCTGGTCGTGAATAAATCTCCTATTAAAGGCTGAAAGCATCTAGGCCCCCATGAGGTACGATTTCGGTGATTAATGACAACCATTGGATTTTACTAATGAATTTGTGAATGCAAGGTCCCCATAATCACTCAATCAAATGAAAACTATATGTCACTGGAGACCCATATACAATCACTTTATAAGATCAAATCAATGATATAAAGACAAGAAGTGAAACCTCTTATGTCAAAGTCATTCAACCACAATTGATGACACTTAATGCTTGAAAACCATCAGAAGTACATTTTCAACAAGAGTCTAAGAGGTCAATCGAGCAAGACACAAAAGAATCACTTAGAAACAACTCGAAGCAAACAAAATCAACTCACCGGATCAACCGATGCTTCCAGAGAACAACACGTCGGTCGAGTTGGCTCAGCAGAAGAAGAAGACCTCAGAACAATGCACTCACCGGATCATCCGATGTTAAGGGCTCAGCTACATCGGTCCATCAGTACATTTTGCAATATCCTTGGACCAAGTGAAGCACCGGATCATCCGATGTACAGAAATATACACATCGGTCAATCACTCCAGTAAGCATCAAGTTTGAGTCAATTCTGGAGGAAGAGCCACCGGATCATCCGATGAAAGACAAGTGCAACATCGGTCTAACAACAGTCATATCTGACACAATGACGTCAGCTAAAGTAAACTTGACCGATGTTAACTAAAGAGGAGACATCGGATCATCCGATGTTCGCAGAAAAGTTCTGTCAGCCTACTTTTCCAACAGCTATTTCGTGGAGGCTGGCTATAAATACCCCCTAAACCGGTCATTTCGACAAGTCTTGATCACAAAACATTCTCAACACATCCACAAGCGTTCAAGACCAAGAGCCATCACTTCTACATCATTTCGACCACATATACACCAAGAGATAGGCTAGAGCTTGCTAGAGAAAGAGCTTGTGTGCCTCCATTCTGGGTGAGTGGAATCTCTAGGATAGTGAGAGCCTCAGAGGAGTGCCCCTTGGTGTTTGTAACTGTGAGAAGACTTCTGGAGCTTGCCAAGGCGTTTGTGGAAGCCCGGAGGGTCGAAGTTGTACAAGGCTTGAGCTCCACCTTGCTAAGGTTGGCAAACGGAGAAGAATAGTGGAGATCTCTCGTCTCGGTGACTTGGGTGTGGCTAAACCCTTTGGTGGGTGCCACAACATGGATGTAGGAAGATCTTGACGATCTTGCCAAACCACGGGATAAATCCTCGTGTCTCCTCGGGAGTTTGCATCCTCTTTCTCTCCCTTACGTTTATGCATTTTATATTACGCGAAGTTGCTATTTACCTCAATGCATAAATAGTTTGCGTAGGGAATTGGGTTTTTAGGAATTGAGTTTTATTGTTTAGATTTTTGAAAAGAAGCCCAATTCACCCCCCCTCTTGGGCATTCGATCCTTACAATTGATATCAGAGCAAGGTTGCTCATAGGATCATTCTAGCTTCACCGCTAGAGAGCTAAAATGGCCAAAGTTGGGGGTTCGGTTCCTATCTTTGAGGGCAAGAACTTTGCCTATTGGAAAGCACGCATGCGCGCTTATCTAGAGGCTATTGCTCCCGAAGTATGGGAAGCAACCCACGCGGGGTTTGGAGACCACAACTATGTTGGTGATAAAATTAAATGGTATGCTAAAGCTAGGAATGCAATCTATGAGTGCATTAGTCAAGATGTTTTTTCTAGAATTGCTAGCAAAGAAAAGGCATGTGAAATTTGGGCTTGCTTGATAGAAATTCATGAGGGTTCCTCTCGTGTGAAAGAACTTAAATATCACATGCTTAAAGCAAAATATGATGAATTCAAGATGCTACCTCATGAAAATGTTAATGAGATGTTCTCTCGCTTGAATGTGCTTATTGAAGAAATTAATGCTCTTGACATTGCTTCTCTTGGCAAGGGACTCATCAACCGCAAGATCCTCATGCTCCTTCCCAAGCCAAAGTACAACATCATCATCTCCATGCTCCAAAAAGAGTCTCTTGATCACATTGAAGTTTCGGAGCTCATTGGAGAAATTCACGCTCATGAGATGAGTGTGCTTGGGATGATGGAGCAATCATCTTCAAAAACAATTGCTCTAAAGGCCTCCACCAAGAAAACAAGCCTCAAGAAGAAGAAGGTGGTTGAGCCTAGCTCAAGTGAAGAAGAGCAAGCATCAAGTGAAGATGATGATGATGATGAGCTTGCATTGATGATGAGAAAGTTATCACGCTTGAACTCCAAGATTACCAAGAAGGGAAGCATTTCTACCAAGGAGATATGATCACAAGAGTTGCTACAATTGTGGTGATCAAGGCCACATCTCCTATGATTGTCCAAAACCGGACAAAAGAAGAGAGAACTACAAGAGCAAGCATCGCAAGCTTGAAGAGAGTGATGATGATGAAGAAGAGGCCAAACCCAAACCAAGAGCATTTGGGAAGAAGAAACATGACAAGGGCAAGAAGGCAAGACTCTTCCCAAAGAAGAGAAATGGCCCACAAAAGGTGTTCATGTGTGAGGCAAATGAATGGGTCACCGACGAAGAAACAAGTGATGAAGAGAGTGAAGCGGAAGAAGAAAGCTTGGCCGGCCTCGCCATTGCCAACAATGATGACTCACCTCTTCATCCACCACCCATGTGCCTCATGGCAAAAGGTAACACCAAGGTATGTGACGACTCTAGTGATGATGAGCTTTCCCCCGATGATTTAACTTCCTTAATAAATGAATATCATGCTATCATTAAGAGGGAAAAGAGTAAGGTTAAAACTCTTGAAGAAACTCGTGCTAGACTTGAGAGTGCTAACCTTGATTTGCTTGACAAGTATGAAAGCATACTCAAAGAGCATGACACGCTCAAATCTCATGTCAAGCAAATTGAGGAAGAAAAGGCTAAATTCAAGTTAGATAATCATGAGCTTAACTTAGCACACCAAACACTCTTGGAAGAGCACAACAAGTTAGTAAAAGAACATCAAACACTTAACCTTGCTCATGACGTGCTTGATCAAGAGTTGAAAAATATAAAGAAGCAAACTCTTAATGATAGGATATCCATTACTTCTCATGTCACTAATGCCTTGAACAAGTCTTTGCTTTTGAAAGCAAATGCTAGGGAGAAGGACTTGTTGGAAGAAATTGAGAGTCTTTGCACTAGTGTGGCTAGACTTTCAAAAGGGGAAGTCAAACACAAGGAAATCCTCTTCCAACAAGCAAAGGCTTTCAACAAGAGAGGACTTGGATCCTTCCCGGTGCCTAACAAAGGAAAAGTGCCCTCACCGGAGCTTAGAACAAGCTTCATCAAGGAAGTTGGTTCTTATTGCCAACATTGTGAGGCCACCGGTCACCACACAAGGGAGTGTCCTCTTCCTAACCGACCTTCTCCAAAGTTGTCTATTAATTACAAATCTACTTTCAATGATCGCTATTATCTCTTAAGTAAAGTAGATTGCAAGGTGAAGGCTAGGTTCATCAGCAAAGACATGAAGGACATGAAGGGGAAGCTCCCCAAGCAACTTTGGGTCCCAAAGACACTTGTATCACACATACAAGGACCTAAGTTGGCTTGGGTGCCTAAAGTTAAAAATTGAATTCATGTGTGTAGGTGAACTACAAAGCCGGAGGAAAGCATTGGGTACTCGATAGCGGGTGCACCCAACATATGACCGGCAATGATGGTATGTTCACCACCATAGAAAACCCCGACAATTATGAACAAGTCACCTTTGGTGATAACTCTAAGGGAAATGTAATTGGGTTAGGTAAAATTGTTATTTCAAATGATTTATCCATTTCTAATGTTTTGTACATTAAGTCACTTAGCTTTAATTTACTTTCTATTGCACAACTATGTGATCTTGGACTAACATGCACATTTAGCAAAAATGATGTTGTTGTGAGTAGTGAAACAAGCCAAGACATAGTCTTCAAAGGATTTCGGCATGGACATCTCTACCTAGTAGAATTCTCCAACAAGAATGCTAGCTTGACCACTTGTCTTTTCACTAAGACAAGCTTGGGTTGGCTATGGCACCGACGCATAGCGCATATAGGGATGAACAAACTCAAGAAGTCATTTAAGCTTGGGATGGTGACCGGCGTGAATGATGTCACATTTGAGAAGAACAAGCTTTGTAGCGCTTGTTAAGCCGGGAAGCAATTTGCATCACACCACCCAATGAAGACAATGATGTCAACCTCCAAGCCACTTGAGCTACTCCACATGGACCTCTTCGGACTGTCCACATATCAAAGCATTGGCGGTAACCTCTATTGTCTCGTTATAGTTGATGACTACTCTCTCTATGCTTGGACTTTATTTCTAGGTGACAAGAGTGAAACTCCGGAAGTGTTCAAGACCTTCGCCAACCGCGCTCAAAGGTAATTTCAACTTCCCATCATCAAGGTCCGGAGTGACAACGGCACCAAATTCAAAAACTACAACATTGGGGAGTGGTGTGACCGTGAAGGCGTGAAACATGAGTTTTCGGACACATACACTCCTCAACAAAACGGTGTCGTTGAAAGGAAGAACAAGACACTCATCACTCTTGCGAGAGCAATACTTGATGACTACGGCACGTCGGAGAAGTTTTGGGCCAAAGTAATCAACACGGCGTGCCATGCCGCAAATAGGGTCTATCTCCATCAACTACTTCAAAAGACCCCGTACGAGCTTCTCATTGGGAGAAAACCCAACATCTCCTACTTTCGAGTCTTTGGATGCAAGTGCTACATCTACCACAAGAAGAGGCTCGGTAAGTTTAAAAGAAGATGTGATGTTGGTATATTCCTTGGTTATGCATCAAACTCAAAAGCATATCGAGTATTCAACCAAACCTCTGGTTTAGTTGAGGAAAGTTGTGATGTTGAGTTTGATGAGACTAATGGCTCCCAAGAGGAGAGTTTTGGTCATGATGAAATAGATGATGAGCCTCTACGAGAAGCCATGAAGAACATGACCATTGGAGACATCAAGCCTGAAGTTGAGGAGAGCCATGATCAAGGCGGAGCTTCAAGTTCCAACAACAACACCACCATGGCGCCTCAAGTTGACGAAGAAGAGAAGGATGATCCATTGCCGACTCAAGACTCACAAGCACAACAACATCAAGAAGAAGAAGAAGTCCATGATCAAGTCCAACCACAAGAGGAGCAACACGCATCACCTTTGCCAAGTGCTTCACAACCACTTATGAGGCATGGACGCATCTCCAAGGCGCATCCGATGGACCAAATCATTGGAAGTCCGTCAAGGGGTGTAAGTACACGTTCTCGCCATTTTGCTTCATTTTGTGAGCATTACTCGTTTGTTTCATGTGTAGAACCCACTCATATTGAGGAAACACTCCAAGACCCAAATTGGGTGATGGTCATGCAAGAAGAACTCAACAACTTCATCCGCAATGAAGTTTGGGTGTTGGAGGAGCGACCCAAGGACAAGAACGTCATCAGAACAAAGTGGGTGTACCGTAACAAACAAGACGAGAATGGCGTTGTGGTACGCAACAAGGCAAGACTTGTGGCCAAAGGGTTCTCGCAAGTTGAAGGACTAGACTTTGGGGAGACATTTGTCCCGGTCGCCCGGCTAGAAGCCATCCGTATACTCCTTGCTTTTGCTTCACATCATAATATTAGACTTTATCAAATGGATGTGAAAAGTGCCTTTCTTAATGGTTACATTAACGAGCTTGTTTATGTTGAACAACCTCCCGGGTTTGAAGATCCGAGGAATCCTAATCATGTGTATAGGTTGCACAAGGCGCTCTACAGGCTCAAGCAAGCACCTAGGGCGTGGTACGAACGACTACGGGATTTTCTTATCATGCAAGGATTCAAGATCTGGAGGGTGGACACTACACTCTTCACCAAGGACATCAACGGAGATTTGTTCATTTGACAAATTTATGTTGATGATATTATTTTTGGTTCAACTAACGAAGCTCTTAGCCATGAGTTTGGCAAAATGATGTCTAGGGAATTCGAGATGTCAATGATTGGAGAGCTCAACTTCTTCCTTGGATTTCAAATCAAGCAACTTCAAGAGGGAACCTTCGTCTATCAAGAGAAGTGCACCAAGGACCTCTTGAAGAAATTTGAGATGGGAGATTGTAGCTCAAGAAGCACTCCAATGGCAACAAATTGTCATCTCGACGCGGGTAAGGACGGTAAACCTATTGTCCAATCTAACTACCGTTCTATGATTGGCTCATTGCTTTATCTTACCGCATCTAGGCCCGATATCATGTTTAGTGTATGCTTGTGTGCTCGCTTTCAAGCGACACCTAAAGAATCGCATAGGAAGGCGGTCTTTAGGATACTTAGGTATCTTAAGCATACCCCTAGTATGGGCTTGTGGTACCCTAAAGGTGCAAAATTCCACCTCTTGGGATACTCGGATTCAGACTTTGTCGGATGCTGCGTGGATCGCAAGAGTACCTCCGGTGGGTGCCACTTGCTTGGGCGTTCCCTAGTATCTTGGTCTAGCAAGAAGCAAAATTCCGTCGCCTTGTCCACGGTGGAAGCGGAATATATAGCGGTCGGTGCATGTTGTGCCCAAATTCTTTATATGAAGCAAACCCTTTTGGACTTTGGTATTAAACTTGGTTGTGTGCCTCTCCTTTGTGACAATGAAAGTGCGGTTAAGATAGCTAAAAAACCCCGTTCAACACTCCCGCACTAAGCACATTGATATTCACCATCATTTCTTGAGGGACCATGAAGCTAAGGGAGACATCTCATTGCGAGGTGTTAGGTCCGAAGAACAATTGGCGGATATCTTCACTAAACCACTAGATTAGAAAACTTTTTCTAGGCTAAGAAGTGAGTTAAATGTGCTAGATGCAATAAACGTCATGTAAGAATGCACTTCATATAGGTCTTGCCTAACTCTCAAAGGATAGGGGTGAGCAAGGGTTAACTTGGGATGGAGGTTCTTTTGGGTTTTCCCAAGGTTTGGAGAGTGGTTCTCCCTGAAGAAGCCTTTGAAAGGTTCAAATTTGGCAAGATAGATTTATTTTATGCCTTGCATGATGTCTGCCATATAGACTTGAAATTTCTTGCACTATAAAATTGTTTGGCATTGCATACGATAGATTGTCACAAAGGGGAACCCACCTCATGAGAAAGAGACTTGTTTGAAATGCAATATCTCAACTCATATAAGGTGGAAAGAATAAAATGTTAGGTGCGTTAATGCCTAGAGGAACATGCTCTAAAGAGATAGAAGTCTTCATATTCTACCTCACAAAGCATGGGCCTTACATTTTATTTGGATGATTTCCTCCTATTTTTTCTCGGTGTTCCATTTGCTTTAAGGCCTAGCCAAGTTATTGGCATATTAGTATCTTTGAGGGGTAAGGGGTTGCCCAAAAAGTCCTAAGACATGTGTTTCTCATTATTTGTTTGTTTGGTCAAAGGACATATATTAGATGTTGCTGTTTAGTAGTCATCGGATTATTCGATGCTTAGGTCAGACCATCATCGGATTAGTTGGTGTTCAAAAGCCAAGGGCCAGTTCAGTCAGTATCTCAAATGATCCGACGAGTTCATTCTGAAAAACATCGGTCCATCTGATGTGTACAATTCTGGAACTTTGATGAATTCCACCGATGATATTCCCTTCCACGTCGGTCCATCCGATGTCAACTGTATCTTTTTGAATACCTATACTGTGACATTCGACCGATGCTATCTCTTTGCACGTCGGACCATCCGGTGTCAACGGCACTCTTTTGAATACCCTTACTGTGCCATTTGATCGATGCTTCTATCGTTTCTACATCAGTCCATCCGGTGTTAATGTTTCGGCTAGGGTTTGGGATCCACTATTTAAACGGCATTTCATCTCCTCCATTCTCTCTCCCCGACCCGACGTGCGCCGACTTCACCTCTGCCGCCAATCTCCCTTGCCTTGCGCCACCGCCGACTGCCGCCGCCGCCGCCCTCCTGCCACCGCTGCACCACAGCGCCACCGTTCAGAGTAGCCGCCGCCACCACCCGCTCCCATCAGCCGCGCCGCTGCCGCCATCCGCAGAACCACCGCCACCCAAGCGCCGCCGCCGCCCTCTCCACCATCAACATGTGCCACCCTCTACGGTCGCCGTCCCCTCATCGCCGTTAGGGTTTCCCGGCCGCGTCAACCTTCGTGTCGCCGTTCCGTGCATCGTCGACTTCGTTCACGCGCATTGCCTCATTGCAATGGCTCGTGACAAGAATAACAAGGGCAAGGCCATTGCGGAGCCGGCCGCGAAGAAGCAGAAGCTCTCAAAGGAGGAGAAGAAGGCGTTGATGGCCGCTCGCGCCGCCGAGGAGCGAGATCGTGGCCGAGGAGGATCTTTGAGGATCCGCGAGGCTCGTCCGAGGTATCCTCCCGTGATCGATGAGTCCGAGGCCGAAGAAGAGCCGGAAGAGCCACTTGTCCGCTGGCGCTCAGCCCGGACCCGTGGGGGACATCCCGCGGCAGCACCACGTCCGAGACCGACGGTTGCCGATTGTCGTGAGGACAAGGAGGCTCAGAGAGCCATCTACGAGATGGACACCACCGTCCGTGTCGGTGAAGGTGTCCGATTGACTGATTACCGGAAGATGAAGGTCAAGCAGCTCCGAAGACTCAGATGGAGTGTGTTGCTTGAGGAGTGGTACCCGCAGCCCAGAGAGGCTCTGGTGGACAGTCGTTTCTGGACCGTGACACAGGCGTCACTCTACGAGACCTACAGACGCCGCGGCCACAAGCTATTCCAGCACAACTTTCTGGATTGGTATAAGCTTGCCCTCGCAGCAGAGACAGAGATTTGCCCCTACTTTGAGAGGTACAGAGGGCTGGTGCACCTAATGTCCTATGAAAGGAGTGCTTATGTGGAGGATTGGGTACGCGTGTTCTACGCTACCCTCTACGTCTCTGAGGGCCGCAGATTGATTGACTTCATGTTCATGGGCCAGCACTATCACTTGACGAGGCACACACTGGCACAGCTGCTAGGAGTGGACCTGCACGACACTTGCGTGCATGAGAGGGTGTATGGTCAGGAAGACCCACCGAGGAGGCCGCTCACTGGAGGAGTGGCACCAGCACTGGAGGAGATACGTTCTTTGTTTGGCCCGACCTTCTCTCCAGATCAGCCGAGGGTACTGACACTGTTGACTCAGCTGCGCGCACAGTGCACCTCACCTTGCGTCGCACGCTCTTGCCGAGGTCAGGATATCTAGAGGGGTTCACCAGCCTGCAGCAGACCCTCCTGTTCTACATCATGAACGGGATGTAGTTTGATATAGTGGACGTCCTCATCTGCGAGATGGAGGATGTGATCACAGACGGAGTGGGCATGATGAGGCAGCTTGTGTATGGACACTGGATCAGCTACCTGCTCTCCATGATGGTCCCTGAAGAGTCCGCCGTGCATGACCGTCTCACTGACGAGAGTGTCACACGGTTCGGTCACTACCGTGCCCCAGCTCCTCGAGACCGCCGTCTTGGCCGTCCAGTCGAGCGTCAGGTCAGGGCTCGGCTATCTGAGGAGGACTGGTACGACTTGGAGAAGGAGGATGAGAGGCTGGCTGAGGCAGAGACACAGGGTGAGGACCTGCAGGACATATGGTCCGAGAGCGGCACAGATGACAGTGTCGAGGAGTACTTCCCTCCTCCTCCCTCACCCAGGCAGCACGACGCGAAGGCTGGAGGCTCTACAGTGTCACCCCCTACTCCACCTCCTGTCTCAGAGGCACAGGTATCTCAATCGTCAGAGCTCACTTCGCTCCTGCAGCAGATGGTTGAGCAGCAGCGCTTGGACAGGCTTGCAGCTGAGCAGGCCCGAGCGGAGCAGGCCGCACGACTTCTGGAGCTCCAGCAGCAGCAGCAGGAGATGCAGCGCCAGATCGCCCGTGAGAGGCGTGAGGACACTGACCGGCTGACTGGGCTCATTGACCAGATGCACCAGCGCTCCCTCGACCAGCAGCAGCAGACACAGCAGGCGATGATGGGCATCCTGGGGTTGATCACCAGCCTCTACACCTAGACCGGGATTGCCCTCCCGTCGCAGCTGCTAGGAGTTGCTCCACCGCCACCTGTCCTCGCTCCAGCTGCCGCTCAGGTGCCGACTACGCCGATTTCTTCTATCAGCATGTCTCCACTGTTGGCTTCGAGTGCACCGATTCACTCTCCGATGTCGGCCACGACACTATTCTAGCAGACGCCGGCATCCGTCGTCAGTGCCCCTGTTCCAGCAGCACCGACCCAGCAGGCACCTCCGACGGCTCCTACGGCTCCGACAACTCCTTCCACTACTCCAGGCAGCAGCTCCGATGACAGCAACGGTGACCAGTTCGTCATCGCGCCTAGTACTCAGGGTCCTTAGGCACTCAAATCCCTTTTTGGTGTCTTGATGCCAAAGGGGGGGGGGAAGAGTTAGAGGAGTCAGGAGGAGGATAGCTCAGTCTCAGGGGGAGTGTCCTAGCCTTAGGGGGAGTTTACATATTATCATCTTTTGCAATTCGACACTTTTGCTAGTCATTCGACACTTTTGCTAGTCATTTGGTGTTTATTGAGTACTCTTAAGTTATTAATCGATTGAGCTTATTTGATGCCTATCTTATAATCACTTATTCACTTGAGTTATTCTTTGATTGAGCTTTCAAATTTTAAGTGTAATAATCTTGTATTCATTGCATATCCTCTTAAGCTTCGTACTATCAAATTCATTACTATTGTGCTTTAATTGTTGTGTTGTCATCAATCACCAAAAAGGGGGAGATTGAAAGCATCTAGGCCCCCATGAGGTACGGTTTCGGTGATTAATGACAACCATTGGATTTTACTAATGAATTTGTGAATGCAAGGTCCCCATAATCACTCAATCAAATGAAAACTATATGTCATTGGAGACCCATATACAATCACTTTATAAGATCAAATCAATGATATAAAGACAAGAAGTGAAACCTCTTATGTCAAAGTCATTCAACCACAATTGATGACACTTAATGCTTGAAAACCATCAGAAGTACATTTTCAACAAGAGTCTAAGAGGTCAATCGAGCAAGACACAAAAGAATCACTTAGAAACAACTCGAAGCAAACAAAATCAACTCACCTGATCAACCGATGCTTCCAGAAAACAACACGTCGGTCGAGTTGGCTCAGCAGAAGAAGAAGACCTCAAAACAATGCACTCACCGGATCATCCGATGTTAAGGGTTCAGCTACATCGGTCCATCAGTACATTTTGCAATATCCTTAGACCAAGTGAAGCACCAGATCATCCGATGTACAAAAATATACACATCGGTCAATCACTCCAGTAAGCATCAAGTTTGAGTCAATTCTGGAGGAAGAGCCACCGGATCATCCGATGAGAAGACAAGTGCAACATCGGTCTAACAACGGTCATATCTGACACAATGACGTCAGCTAAAGTAAACTTGACCGATGTTAACTAAAGGGGAGACATTGGATCATCCGATGTTCGTAGAAAAGTTGTGTCAGCCTACTTTTCCAACGGCTATTTCGTGGAGGCTGGCTATAAATACCCCCTAAACCGGTCATTTCAACAAGTATTGATCACAAAACATTCTCAACACATCCACAAGCGTTCAAGACCAAGAGCCACCACTTCTACATCATTTCGACCACATATACACCAAGAGATAGGCTAGAGCTAGCTAGAGAGAGAGCTTGTGTGCCTCCATTCTGGGTGAGTGGAATCTCTAGGATAGTGAGAGCCTCAGGGGAGTGCCCCTTGGTGTTTCTAACTGTGAGAAGACTTCCGGAGCTTGCCAAGGCATTTGTGGAAGCCCGGAGGGTCGAAGTTGTACAAGGCTTGAGCTCCACCTTGCCAAGGTTGGCAAACGGCGAAGAATAGTGGAGATCCCTCGTCTCGGTGACTTGGGTGTGGCTAAAAGGGTGCCACAACGTGGATGTAGGAAGATCTTGACGATCTTGCCGAACCACGGGATAAATCCTCGTGTCTCCTCGGGAGTTTGCATTCTCTTTCTCTCTCTTACGTTTATGTATTTTATATTCCGCGAAGTTGCTATTTACCTCAATGCATAAATAGTTTGCGTAGGGAATTGAGTTTTTAGGAATTGAGTTTTATTGTTTAGATTTTTGAAAAGAAGCCCAATTCACCCCCCTCTTGGGCATTCGATCCTTATAAAGGCTCCAGGTATTTAATAATAGACGGGGATTGATATCCCACGTATATTCCTAATTTCATGTGAGGGCCCATAGAAGTTCGCTTAGGTTGTAAAATTGGTGTGTATACAACACATCCAAATTTTCGCATATGGGAGATATTGAGTTGATCTACACGTACAAGTTGTAAAGGGGAGGTGGTATGATATGCAGTTGGTCTTAATTGTAGAAGATCAGCAGCGTGTAAAACTGCATGACCCCAACAAGATGTTGGTAAATTGCATCCTTGTAATAATGGCATAGATATGAGTTTAACTCTCTTAATTAGAGATTCTACCAAACCATTTTGTGTGTGTACGTATGGAACAGAATGATGTACTTCAATTCCTTGAGCCATACAATAATCATTAAAGGTTCGAGATGATAATTCATCAGCATTTTCCATACGAATACTCTTAATCCTATATTCAGGATAATTCGCTTTCAACCTTATGACTTGTATCATAAATTTGACAAAAGCATGGTTATGTGTAGATAATAAACACACATGTGACCATCTTGTAGATGCGTCGATTAAAACCATGAAGTATCTAAATGGACCACACATAGGTTGTATAGGTCTACAAATATCTCCTTGAATTCTTTCAAGGAATTTTAACGATTCAGCATGGATCTTTAGCGGGGAAGGCCGCAAGATCAACTTGCCCATAGCATATGAGGTACACATAAAATCATTATATTTTGGAAATTTAGTATTTTTTAAATCATAGCCGGTGCAATTTCCAATAATTTTCCGCATCATCCCTATTCCGGGGTGGCCTAGGCGTGAATGCCAGGTCTTAAATGTATCAACATTCTAGAAAATCATCTTGTATGCAACATATGGTATGGTTTTATGTACGTAAAGTACAGTCCAGATGGAGCAGAAGGAATTCTTTCTAGAACTTCTTGGCCATATTCATAAGATTTTGAAATATAAAGAAATTCTTCTTTATTTTCTTCATGGGTATGTATATGTAACCCATTTTTCCGAATATCTCTAAAACTTTTGAGAGTACGTGTAGAATCATGATACAATAAAGCATCCTCAATCATCACATGCGTCCCATTAGGGAGTATAATAGTGGCTTGTCCAGAGCCAACTATTGTCGCATCACGTCCTGCGATGGTCAAAACAATTCCTGACCCCCTAGTTTGGGTTTGAAAATATATTGTATCCCTATAGAGTTTGTGGTGCAACTATCCACAAGGCACATTTCTTTTTCTATCGGAAATTTCCCGTAAAATCTAATAAATAAGAATTATAATAACATAATAAATTGCATTATAATACAAATATGTATATAAAATATTAGAGTGCTGAATAACCCTAATACAATATACTTAATATTACATTACAACACACTTATATTTACATAGACTTAAATATATGTAAATTTCTATGGTAGAAGATCTATAAAAGATCATCGAATACATCGTTCGAACTATATTCCACCATAGCATTATCTAAGTCCATGATGTCATCATCTTTCAATGTTGAATCGTTGTTGCTAGGATCTTCAATATCCTTGCTTGAACAACCGACTTCAAATGTTGGCTTTGTTTGAATACTTAAATGAGTTTCATACTCATTTTGAGAACCTTGATCTTTCTTGTCTTTTCCCAGTGATTTCTGGTATAAAGCCACAAGGTGTTTAGGCGTGCGACATTTATCAGTTGTATGCTTATAAGTTCCACATTTCTTACACTGCATATTTTTCCCTTCGAAGGGAACACCATCCTTTCTCATTTTGTTTGAGAATTTCTTATTCTTTTGCCTATTACGGCGGCGTCTAGCAGATCTACCATTTTTCTTAGAATATATATTCTTAAAAGCATTAGCTTTCTTCTCATTATGATGAATTTCAGGTAGAGGAGCGGCCCCAACACGACATTAGTGATGATTCTTAATAGTAAGTTCATTATGTTTTTCTGCCTAAAGTAAATCTCTAATGAGGTCAGCATAATGTTGGTAGTTGCGAGCCCGATATTGATGTTGTAAGAACCTATGAGAAGGGAGCATAGTTTGAAGTGTTTTCTCAATTTTATCCTCTTCTGATGGTTCTTTCTCACAAAACCTTAATTTAGCACATACCTTATGAACAACATGATTATAGTCTTTTATAGACTTAAAATCTTGAGGACCAAGTTGAGTCCATTCATGATTGATCTCAGGCAATAGAATTTCCTTTTACTGTTCATAACGGCTTTTTAATGTCATCCAAAGGGTATGTGGTTCTTCTTCCATCACATATTCTGATTTCAAGTCAGGATGGAGATGATTACGGATGATGTATAATGCTTGATACTTGAATGTATCCAGAAATGTTGCAGGTCTTTCTTTAGGAGGAGTAAGAGCAGTCATTAGTCCTCTGAAAGCCAAATTTATCTTGATGTCAAGAGCCCATGTGGGGTAATTATGACCATCAAGTGCAAGTTCTTCAAACTCGCGATACATTGATTCCTACATGTAGGAAACTAGAGATTTTATTAATAAAATCATCATGGTGTTGTTGTAATGTGTGTTAATCATAATGAAAAATACATTAAATTTATTCTCTCTTATCTAGCCAAATTTAGAAAAATGGCTTGGCAAGAAGAACAAATGTATGTATATTTCATGTTGAAGGTGACTAATTAAAGAAATAGCCAAATTAAATGAATTATATACCTTGTTGTATTAAGGTATGATTCATAATGTATTAAGCCAAATTATAGGAAAATGGTTTAATCAAAATGAGTCAATTTACTTTATATTTTATGTGTAGTGTTATTTTCATCATAAGCCAAAATTTGAAAATTAGCTTTAAATGATAAAAATTTGTAAAATTTGTGAATGTAACAAACAAAATTCAAGATTGAGGCCAAATTCTGAAATTGGCCTAAAATTTGAATTTTGGACAATGTAAGTTTTAATAGTATCAATATGGCCAAAATTTTATTTTTTTAGCCAAATATTGAATATATTGCAAATAAATAATATAAATGCAATATATACATTGTCATAATAAATATTTACATATACACAAATATTTACAATATATACACATACACACATGTAGAAATTTAAACTAGGTACTAATTTAAATTCAAACTAAATTGAAATTGCAATCTATTAAACATAAAGTAATAGATATAGTATCTATTGGGTCGGCCACATAGAGCACGCGGCCCAGGCACGTTGTTAAGCGCGTGACCTAGAGAAGCGGACCAGGCGCGCCGAAGAAAAGGGGGGAGCCGGGCGTGAGGCAGTTGGGTTGAACCCTAGCCGCACTCTCCACCTCGTTCTCTCCGCCTCCACTTTCCCGTCGTCGTCGTGCCACTTTCGTCTACCACCTTCTTCCTCTGCGATGTCGCTCCCGCTCTTATGCACCTTGATAACACCACACCTGTTCCCTTCATTTTCACCGACGATGGCCGGTCTCCGAATCCCAAGATCTGGGTGCTCGGGCCTTGCCGGCGAGGTGTGCAAATCGGCGCAAAATCTGATTGCCACTCGGGCTTGTGAGCGCCGGTGGTGGGTCGGATTCCGAAGGTCCGACCTCTCCTTGAAGGGATCCAGGTAAGGGAACGTGGGCTGAGATTGAGGAGGGCGGCGCCATCGGAGTTGCTTGGATCTGCAGTGATGAAGGTGGCACCATCGGGTCATTTGTTGCCAGTTCCTCGAGGTCGGCCTTTAGGACCAACGCGGATTCTCGCCGTGCGACGAATCGCCGGTGACGCCAAAACCTCGGGGACCATGGTGATTTTGTGGCCACTGTCTTCAACCCTTTTTCCATCTCCATCTCCTTTCCCCTCCCCCTGACCACCCGATGACGAAAAGTCTAGGGTTGATGCAACCCGGTTGAAACCGTAGATAGCATCCAACCCCTCTTGGCGACCCCGTCGAAGGGCGTCGAGATCTAAAGGTATAGTCAGAGTAAGAGTGGTCGATTCATAGCCTGCCGTTGTAGTTCTGTTGTTGTTCTTACACGATGAACTGACGTCCGGCGGTCATGGCAACGACGATGATAACCACGGCGGTTGCCACGGCGGTTGGAGTATCGAGCACCGTGATGACCATGGTGACGGCAGTAGCGTTGAACATTAGTATCACCGTAGCAGCGCAGACGACTTGCATGTTCTTCGTCACCAACCATAAACAGAAAGATTATCGAATCAGTAAGGCCATTGTTGATCATCTTACCTTGATTTCAATCTTCAATCTCTCTTGTTCATAGAACAAAATGCTGATAACATGTTGAATACTAATTAAGAGCGAATTGAGAGAGACAATTGAGAGAATTGCAAATGATTCAACTATATTTTATTCATTCACTTGTCTTCTATTACATTGACGGTGATCATTAGAAAGAAGACATGACTCTTAGATGAAATTACAATTACATATAACCTTTCAAGTGATCACATGTTAAAATTAGATTGCAACAAATGGCAGCACGTGTAGGCGGGAAAGAGGCCCTTCAATGTGTATTCGACATCCGACTAATAACAAAACCACCGATTGATCGAGGGAGCACGGGGAACTCGCCAAATCCTTGGAATCAAAGGCCTGAATGAGGGTTAATCCTAGGGTAACCTCAACCTAACAGGAAGCATCATCGCAGAACACGTAACTAAACGAAACAGGAAGCTGGAAAACATGGCACAATTAAGTTCAGACATCATTTATTAAGCTGCTGCACCGGTGCAAGCGTTTCCACGGTCCATCGAAACAAGTACCACACGGACACCCACGGTCCATCGAAACAAACACAAACAACGAGACACCAAACGAGAACACACTTCAGGAGAGGGCACGAGACGCCATAGGCAACAGACGACCCAGGAACAGCAGCAGCTTCTCGACAGCAGGTGGTCTACTGACCACCACGGAGGCGGAGCACCAGGTGGAGGGTGGACTCCTTCTGGATGTTGTAGTCGGCGAGGGTGCGGCCATCCTCCAGCTGCTTGCCGGCGAAGATCAGACGCTGCTGGTCCGGAGGGATGCCCTCCTTGTCCTGGATCTTTGCCTTCACATTGTCGATAGTGTCCGAGCTCTCAACCTCCAGGGTGATGGTCTTCCCAGTCAAGGTCTTCACGAAGATCTGCATACCACCCCTCAGACGCAGCACCAGGTGGAGGGTGGACTCCTTTTGGATGTTGTAGTCGGCGAGGGTGCGGCCATCCTCCAGCTGCTTGCCGGCGAAGATGAGCCTCTGCTGGTCCGGGGGGATGCCCTCCTTGTCCTGGATCTTTGCCTTGACGTTGTCGATGGTGTCAGAAGACTCCACCTCGAGAGTGATGGTCTTGCCAGTGAGGGTCTTGACGAAAATTTGCATGCCTCCCCTAAGACGGAGCACCAGGTGTAGGGTGGATTCCTTCTGGATGTTGTAGTCAGCAAGGGTGCGGCCGTCCTCCAGCTGCTTGCCGGCAAAGATCAGACGCTGCTGGTCCGGGGGGATGCCCTCCTTATCCTGGATCTTGGCCTTCACGTTGTCGATGGTGTCAGAAGACTCCACCTCAAGGGTGATAGTCTTCCCCGTGAGGGTCTTGACGAAGATCTGCATGCCTCCCCTGAGGCGGAGCACCAGGTGGAGGGTTGACTCCTTCTGGATGTTGTAGTCAGCGAGGGTGCGGCCGTCCTCAAGCTGCTTGCCAGCAAAGATGAGCCTCTGCTGGTCCGGGGGGATACCCTCCTTGTCCTGGATCTTGGCCTTGACGTTATCGATGGTGTCCGAGGACTCCACCTCGAGGGTGATGGTCTTGCCGGTGAGGGTCTTCACAAAGATCTGCATGCCTCCCCTGAGGCGGAGCACCAGGTGGAGGGTTGACTCCTTCTGGATGTTGTAGTCAGCGAGGGTGCGGCCGTCCTCAAGCTGCTTGCCAGCAAAGATGAGTCTCTGCTGGTCCGGGGGGATACCCTCCTTGTCCTGGATCTTGGCCTTGACGTTATCGATGGTGTCCGAGGACTCCACCTCGAGGGTGATGGTCTTGCCAGTGAGGGTCTTCACAAAGATCTGCATCTGCAAGACAGAATAACCAAACAACTATGTCAGATCTCTAGCAGGACAAAGATGGACTAAAAGAGAACAGCAGCAGGCATCCTCATCGAGCAACTAACAGCATATGGGGTCATGAAGACAATCCTAGAGAGTTAATGAAAAGAACAAGAAATCGATCAATCCCAAGATCAAAACAGCATACTGCAGATGCAGATCTCAATCACGAGCACATGTAGCAACAGTTCAAGCTACTCAGATTTACTCAGATCTAGACTAGAGACGAATTATCAGACGCTCGTGATAACAATTTCAACCATGCTGAACCTGTGAAAGTGAACTAGTTCATGAAATCAGATACAAATACGGAACTGGTCTGAACAAAAAATAAAACGTGCATCAGAACCCGAAAACTACGAGCAGATCCAGGAAGACACGCCAAACAAGCGGGCGATTTCGTCTAGGAATTACCCAAAATACAGCCTAGACCTCCATGATAAACAAGTATCTGAGATATGCGCCTCATGAATTCATAATAACCTAACAGATGTACGCCAAATTTCACAGGAATGCTAGGACCTGAACCACGCAAAACAAGCGGACGATTCCATAAATGAGTCACCCTAAAAACAGGCTAGGGTTCCCTGATTTCTCAAGCCCCCGACGCCGAGAATGGAACTCGCATGAGTAACGTATGGACTCAACGTGACAGATCTACACGAGAACTTCACCACCGAACCATCTAATACCAGAACCAATCAGATCTACATGTCTAATCCACCACAGCCTAATTAACAGATACTTCACCTACGAAACGAAACGAACCGAGCCAGGCAGATCTAGACGAGAGAACGAAGACGAGTATACGCGAAAAGGGAGAGGGGAGGCGCCGTACCTTGACGCTGAGGAGGGATCGACGACGAGCCTCGAGGGATCGGGTTGTGTTCACGAGCCACGAAACAAGAGATGGGATGAGGAAAGCAAGCGAGACGGGGTCCCTATTTATGGTGGCGGGCGGGAGTGGTGGGGGATGGGGAAAGGAATTCCGTGCCGTCACGGCACCGTCTTGGTGACTACGGCTTAGGTGCTCCTAACTTGGTGCTCCTCCGTCCATTTTCTAGACGAGACGAGAGGTGTGGTGGGTCACGCAACTTCCCGGATGCCGGCCACCGAGAAAAGTCCAAAAAAACCGAGCGTGGTGCGGAGCCTTCGGGAGGGGGGGAAGAGGTGCCGTCAACGTTTAGGTTAGGCGGCGGTTCGGGGGTAGGTGGCCGTTAACCTCGTCGACGCCGTTAAGCCGCTCCTCCTCGCCTCGCCTCGCCTCGGCGTTCTTTGCCCACGCCACGGAGACGGAGTGTAACGCATGCATCTGAAGAGTGGGGCCCACCACTAAGTCTCGGAAGAAATAGTTACAACTGCTCCTACTATAAGTATGTTGTTGCCTGATGATGGATGACATTAGGTGGGAATACGTATATTATTTGTGATTGGTGTTATTTTTCAGTGGTTCAAAATTAGCATCTTGTTTCTCGGAGCGGTAGCAAAGTTAAGCTTCGTAAAAAAACGCCTACCCTGTCTTCAATCGATACAGTGCTGGTCATACTCATCGTCAAGTCACGAGCGTTTGATTTTTAGTACAGTAATAGATTGATTGGGACAGAAAAATGTTACGCATTACTATAATAAAGGTTTAGCAGCACTGTATTAGGTGCTAGCTGGGACAGTTCAACTTTTTCATAGCTGCACATTGCCATCAATTTTTTCTAAAAAAAAAATACATATTAGACTCCCGATGGACCTTTGACCACGGTTACTGGGGCGGTTATGAGGATGGTGACTAGCACATGGGCCATTTCTCAGCCCTCTGATTTGGCCCATATCTGTTGTGGCCCATCGTCTTGGGACCCAAAAGGAAAGGATAAACCTGCTTGCTATCCATCGCCTTCCTTCCATAAAACAAATACGCCTGCATAATACTCCCTCATTATCTTTTTAATTGACGTTCAGACACAAATCATAGTTCATTTTTAGTTTAAAACCTTGTCTGAAACGTCAAATAAAAGAATCAGGAGGGAGTAATAAAAGAAGGCAACAGCTACTACTAGTTCCAATTCGAAAAAAATAAGAGCCGATCATGCCACGACCTCGGCACCGGAATCGGTGCGAGGCATGACCTGATCTTGTCTCAAGGGCGCCCATCACTTGCCACATCTGAGCCAACCATGAAAATAAAATGCTTGCTTCTATCCTCTCCTCTCCTCTCCTGTCCTCTTCCATATGAAATACTGTATTTCACATCTCCAGCTATATCTTCTTGTGTTATCCCAGTGGGCAACGACCAGCTTATCTTTCATGCCTGCAATAATACTCCTCAATTCAACTATACCATTCGAAGAAGCAAGCAGCTGGGCCGTATCCAGCTGTCGTTGTGCTAGCTCGTCTTTTTGTCACCAGTTTGCACCACCAGTGACTTCATATTAATGTACAAAAATGCGCATTGATTTTCGTAATATACGCCTTTATATTTCACTACTCGCGGGGGTTCTGACTTTCCTGTCAAGTTACACAATACACATGACAGATACAGGACACCTGTTACTTCTAAGTACTTGATAACAATGGCTTTTCTGAATTAGCAACAGTAGGAACCTGGAATTTAGGTTTTCTGAATATAGATTTGAGATGCCCCTGGGCCTGGAAACTTCAATGCATTACATAATTACGCCATTGATGTGTTGCTTTTGCTGTTGCATGGCCAGTCAAAGTCAGGTGAAACCAGAAAGAACTTGACGGTTGACAGTTAAAATCTGTCCAGGTTTCATCAGAACAGATCGTGCCACAGCCTCTCTAAAAGTTCCAACGATTCTGAGGATATGATATTGTCCACGTTACTGTCTATTAAAACTCTGATGAAACGATCACCACAGAAAAAGCGAAATCAAAGTACAGCTAGCAGTAGCTAGAACATCACAAGCTGGCAGGGCCTGAATGAATTGCCGCAGCCGAATTAAATAGGATTGACAGATAAGAACAAGGAGAGTCGTTGCAGCCAACTAACCTGTCGTCACCATATTTAAGCAGTTGCCATGCTATCTTGTTGGAAGATTTAGCTTCATCTGTCCCCTCCCATATCCCTCTAAAACAAACTTGTGCTCCTCATCAGGCTTCAAAGTGATCTTGTCCCAGAGCTTCTGAAAAAAAAAATTAATTTCACAATAGAGATCTCTTAGTCCTAAAGGTAAGCTGCGACTAAAAAGCCGTGCATTTCTTCACCTTCCGTTCGCGCAACTGTATTTTTTTTCCTGGGTCTCTGTCCAAAATACAGTAATTCTCATTTTTGTTAGAGCAGGATACCATTGTTGTTTATTATTCTACATTGTCATTCTTGTAGGAGTTGTTGCTGTAAGGAGCGTCGCCAATGGCGATAAAGATGAAGGGGATCTTCAAGGGGCTGAAGATAATCTCTCAAATGTTCGGTAATAATCACATCCTTCTAACTAGTCGATTTCTTTACTTTTGTTCCATCGTGCCTCGAGAGTTGCTACTCCTTTGTAAAACTAGGTACCAAGATTACTGGAAATAGGGTAAAGACGCTTCCTAAATACTCTCTTCTCGGTGTCGCTTTGTAGTTCAAAAATGAATTACAAAGCGACAAACAAACTTTTTGGATTGGATGGAGGGAGTAAAAAATTTGAGGAAAGTATATAGTGGATAACTGACCCCACATGATCTTGTGTTCTTTTGCAGTGCACAAGGAGGAACACGAAATGGAGATTGGGTACCCTACAGATGTAAAGCATGTGGCTCACATAGGTCTGGGAACCAGTGACACGTCTCCGAGCTGGGTAAATGTTTCATAACTTGGCAGATTCTTCAAATATCATTATTATAAAGTGAGTCTAAATGTACATTGTTGTTGATTTTAGATGAACGAATTCAAGGCAACTGAAGATTCGTCTCTGAGCACAGCTGGCCAGTCTAGGCAGACTTCTTGGGCCTCTGCGGGTAATTTCCATTTGCAGTGCTACATATGAACTTCCTTAATTACTATAAGTCTATGTCCAATGATCACTAAGACATGTTGGTGCATATTCTGCACTAATCATTTTACAAACGGCATGCAGTAGTGCCACAGCACTACACCAAAGGTACTAGTAATATTTTTGTTCGTTTAATTACTGTAGACTTCGAACAGCCAAGAAGCATGCTGCCAGTTGAGATTTTCACAGACACCAGCAGGCCAGCTGGCCAACGAGAGCCTTCCCCGGCCGGTCCTGACGCGCCGAGGAAGGTGGAGAGGAAGATGAAGAAGAACAGAGCGTCGTCGTCGCCGACTTCGTCTGCGAGATCGTCGTCTTCGAGGTCAAGCAGAGCCTCGTTCGCCACCGCGTACGACACCTTCAGCGAGTCGCGAAGAGGGTTCCGGGTCGCCTGATCATCATGCCGTTGACCATCATGCCTGTACATGTTTCCACGGTTTAGGTAGACGACACGACACCCTGGTTTGGAATTGTTTTAATTTTCTTTTTTAAAAAGCAGTAAGGCATACAGTAGTTGAAAAAATGCAAGACGACGACATGTCTAAATGCTGCACCTGATTGGGCTTCTCACGAACTGTTTCTCCAAACCAAGACGACGACATACGTGCAGTCGACAAACGAGAAGCAATGTTTCTTCAGCATTCTGTTGTGTGCCAATGGAGTTTTATTTTATACAGTACTACTGTAGATCGTAGGCTGGCAAACAAAATCAACAGAAGCCGGCCTCCACTTGTGGCAATGCAATGCAATGCAGCTGCCATTTAATTGTTTCCTAGCACGTGGGATAAGAATAACCTCAGCTCCTAGCTAGGTCAAGAACCCTATGCCAGACCCATACAGCTTGCACTGAACGTCAGAAGAGCCTTCCAAGGGAAGGCAAATGGGCCGGGAACTTTTCTGCATTCAGTTGCCATTAACTAGCTAGTCAGGCCTTTGAGCTAAATCAACTTGATATCCTGGTCTCTATTAGCACAATCTATTCACAGTAATCATACCGCGCTGACAAAGGCGTATCGGTCGTATCATGACGCGCCATGATGTGTGCTATAACGACATTGATAATGATAAAAAGATGCCACTTTTTGGAGAATGACTGCATATCGGGTTCTTCTATGAACATATAGTCCGGTGCACAAGCTATGCACATATTCCAGCGGCCAGCAACTGGCGATGATGCCTGAGCTAAGCTATGGATCGAGGAGGCAGGCAGGGCCAGGACGAGATGACATATGCTTTGGAAACATAGCTCAATGTGGCCATGGAAAGCAAAGCACCCACCCACAGCTTATTGTAAAGGGCGCCACCACAGGCATTGGACACCTACAAATACGCAGCGAACACGGGGCGCTAGCTCTTGGACCCAGCTTGCGGAAGGAGCGCACTAGCACGAGGAGCTCAATTAGCTTCTTCTTAGGTAGGCATGGCGAAGTGGTGCAGTGCTGGTTATGGACTTGGGCTCGCTTGTTGCTTCGCCGTCGCGATGGTGGCAATGGCCGGCGCAACCCAGTTCACCGTCGGCGGCGCCAATGGCTGGTGCGTGCCTCCCGCCGGCGCGGAGTCCCTCAACGCTTGGGCGATGAAGAACAGGTTTCAGATCGGAGACAAACTAGGTAATTACAGCAATTAATTCTGCATAAGTGTCTAATGAAGCTTAAATGTATAGTACTTGTTTTTTCTGCTAAGATTGAAGACAAAAACTCTAAAAAGATTTTCTCTGTGCAGTGTTCGTGTACCCCAGTGACCAGGACTCGGTGCTGCTGGTGCAGCCGGCGGCCTACAACGCGTGCAACACGTCGTCCTACGACAAGAAGTTCACCGACGGCGACACGGTGTTCACGCTGGACCGTTCCGGCCCGTTCTTCTTCATCAGCGGCGTCGATGCCAACTGCCGGGCCAACGAGAAGCTCATCATCATGGTCCTCGCCGCGGGCCGCAGCACCGGCGGCGCGCCGGCGCCTCCTCCCGTTACCCCGCCCCCGGCGCCGAGCACCGCACCGCCGCCCGCTCCCGTCAGTCCCAGCCCGCCACCACCACCGTCGTCGTCGCCCGCTCCCACGTCACCGCCGCCGCCTGCCGCTTCTGCTCCCACGACGCCACCTACTTCACCACCACCGCCCGCTGCTGGCGCCACTCCACCGTCGTCGACCGCGCCATCTGCAAGCTCTCCCGCTCCGGGAACGACACACGGGAACGGAACGACGACGACGGGACGAACAAAGCCGCCTCCCGCCGGTTCCAACAACAACAACCGGAACGGCGCCGGCCTGACGAGGGTCTCTGCTGGCCTCGCCGGCTCTGTCGGGGCCTGCATCGTTGGCTTCGCCGTGCTCGCTCTCTGAAGCAACGGAAGAACAACGGGAGAAGTGTAAAAATGTCCGTGCAACTACATGTGTGTCTTGCAATCCTGTCCTGCATTCGTTTTCCAATGGATGAATAAAAGGTTAAGCGACTCATGAATTTGTTTTCTGCCTAATTAACGAAGAGCGTGTTTGATCGAAACGATGGCAGTGGCTGAAACGCGAACGAATTCATCTCATCCTAGCCTAAATCCGAAAACGAAGAAACTGCTGGCGAGCCGTGCATCAATCGCGTAGACTAGACAGCTCCTGGATTTGACGGTCGCCTAACGGCGTGAGGTTGGTGCCGCCGGCGGTGGTGTGAGATGGGCTGGGCCGCTAAGAGGTTGACGGTAAAAGCCCGAGGAAAATAATGGGCTGGAGCACTTCCGGCTAGAAATCCGAAGGCCCATCATGACTTCTGATTTCGCCGTCCAGTTGCAGAGCAGAATCCTATAAAGGCCGGGCGTCCCTCCCTCCCTCCCTCAGCACGACTTATTAAAGTCGCCTCGAAAAAAGAAGAAAAGTGCGTATTCTGCTGAAGGCTCTCACACTGTAAAGATCTGGTAAAAAAATGAGCTCTATACAAACGAGCTATCTATGAGACCTTTCGATCCACGAGCGCTTGGCCGTTTGGGTTGGGGGAAGCATCGATCGATTCCTATATATTCCTCAGGGGCAAAAGACAACAACGCGACGGCCGGGAATACGTATATGGATAGTAGCACACGGTGACACGACAACAACGGCATACTAGCACGCACGCATCACGCATGGAAAAAGCTAGCTAGGCCGAGCCATCACGTGCTCTCCTCGTCGAGGTGACCGACCGTGCCCACCTTCTGTAACTGTAAAGCAAGGAAGGAAGGAACCCCACAGCTTGTAAAGCCTCGATCGCCGGGGGTTTACGCGCGCGCCATGTGCCTGCCTACAAATACGCTCCTCTCTCCCCAGAATCTGTGCATTGAAACGACGAGCATCACAGCTAGTAGGCATAGCTTAATCTCTGTAGCCATGGCGACGACCTCGTTCGGCCTCGTCGGGCTTATTACCTGCAGCAGCTTCGTCCTCCTCCTGGTCGCCGCCACCGCCCGCGCGACGCAGTACAAGGTCGGCGGCGACAATGGCTGGGCCGTGCCTGACGCCAGTGCCGAGTCCGCCTTCAACACTTGGGCGGAGAAGACCAGCTTCCAGATCGGAGACCAGCTCTGTAAGTTGTTGGCAGCTAGCTGAATGCTGCTGATATATGACGCTCGCTCAAGCAAAGCGCTTCATTACTTTCACGCACTGCACTGGTTTTTGAATTTTGACGACAGTACTGGATTTTAAAGGGGGAAGGACCTCGGAGAGACCTCCAATGGCGATCATTGATCTCTGGGAGAAATCTACAACTGTGGCGGAGGCTGCCACGTATCGACAGGTGCGCACCCCGATTGATGACACCTGGCTACCTAATCGTGCGGATGCTTGTGGTGGTTCGGAAGGGGACACGGAGGGATTGGCCGTTGAGGCGACTGGATCGGGAGATCGGAAGGTGCAAGCCCAGGCTCGGACATCCGATCCGAAGGGGAATGGTACCGATCCTGGATCGTTTACCTCGTATCGTCCGCCACCGTCAAATCCTATTCCGCATTTAGGGTTCCCACCAGCTCCGCCGACACAGCACACCACCGCGCAGAGGAGATGGTTCGGGCACTTTTGGGGTAAGTCCTCACTCTCATTTGCTCAGGTGGTTAGATCTACGGTTGCGCCGACGGTGATGGTGTCGGGAGGTGTTGATAAAGTTTGGGGGCGATTTGATCGTTTCGGAGGAGGTGGAATGAATGGTGGTCAGGGACGAGGTGGTGGTCGGGGGGAGTGGTTCCGTGGTGGCGAACGGGGAGATTGGTTCAGGGGTGCGGCTCGTGGTGGTGGGCGTTTTGGTGGAGGAAACGAGGTGGGAGGTGACTGGTACCGCGGTGGTGACTGGGGGAGAGGAGGTCGCAGCTGGAATCGGGGTGGCAGAGGAGGCGGCAGATCCTTCTGGGGTGAGGGAGGCAGAGGACGGGGTAACAACTCTTGGCATAGGGTTGAAGATGGTGGGGTAGCTGCTGAAAATCAGATGCTACCTGCTGCTCTTTCCCCTGATGAAAATCGTCAGGTGAAAGGAAAGTCCAAATGGGATCATAGACCTGAGATTTCTGGACGGTCAAGCCATAGTTCGAAGGAGGAAGATGAAGATTTGCTGAGTCAAGAAGAGAAACTGGAGATTGCTACGGAGAGAATTGAAAAGAAAGAGAACTCTCTGTTGGATAAAGGGAAAGAGAAACTTCAAGAGGATGAGTTTAAGGGGAAGGCGAAAGCTGAGATTTATGTAGACAAAGGTGAGGACTCTAATACTTCGGCACATTACATTGATGGATGTCTCAGGTGTGGAAATAGGGACCATACTTTTCTGAATTGTCCAAGTAATAGAGTTTGTAATAGATGTGGGCAAATGGGACATGAAACAACTAGTTGTCATGTCAGAAAGTTGGAGGAATATGTTGCACCTCTATGTGCCACTCAAGTTGAGGGGCAAAGCTTTTTCTTAATTCCAGATCGTCCATCCAAAAGACCTTTTGGAGAACTTACAACTATGGCTCTGATCAGAGTGGTGGCTGGAGAAGCCAGTGCAAGACAGATTGAGCAGGAATTTACAGCTTGGTTGGGGCCTAATGTGTGGAAATGGACAGCAAGAAAAGCGGGTGAGAATGAGTACACAATGAGATTCCCAACAGTAAAGTCACTTCAGGAATGGCGACATTTTAAGGTGGGCTTGTCTACTACAGATGCCTACATTACTGTGACTCCATGGTCCCCAGCTGTGGGTGCGAAAGGAAAGTTGCAAGATGCTTGGTTTCGGGTTAGGGGGATACCACCAGACAAAAGAAGTTTTGAGACTCTTGCATATGTTGGTTCACTGGTGGGAGCAACAGTGGATATTGATGAGAGATATCAGTATAGATATGACTTTGTGAGAATTAAAATATCCTGCAAGGATGTATCAAAGGTGCCTGCCTCAGCAGAAGGAGCTATTCTTCCTTACACATATGATTTTTTATATGAAAGAGAGATTCCTGAAACAGAGAATTATCCCAAACAATCAGCTAAGGGTGTGACTATGGATAAAGACCCAGGCCAATCAAGTAAAACTCCAGTTGGGGACTTCCAGAAAGGTAATGGAAGTAGATCAAAAATCACCTCAATCTCTCTTCATGAAGGAGCTGGTACCTCAGGGCACACAAGAATGTATGATATGGTGAAACAAATCATGATTGAGGGTGGGGGAGAGAAGAAGGAAAGGATATTAATTGGGAGTTCTGATATGATCCCCAAGTGTGCTGTTGAGGACCTAAACAAGATGATAAAGGGAACAAAAACCTCTGGAGAAATAATAGAACAGGAACAGGAAGATTCTGAAGGAAAATTAGCTATCTCTTGGGGAGAGGAAGGAGAGTTTGATGAATCTCAAGAAAAAAATTCAGAAAATGAAACTGGGCTGTGGATGATAAAGTGCAATACACAACCAACTATGCATCAGAAGGATATGTTCTCTGCATTAGCAATGGTCCCTGTGGTGGAAGAAAAAAACATATTTAAAAAATTTTCTGTGACAGAAATGAGCACCATGAGTAAAAATGATGAGATAGAGAAAATAGCTAGGAGGAAGTTTACTGGAGGTCAAATGATTCATGAAGTAAGGCAGAGTGGGAGACTGCAGGAGAAGTTAAAAGGAAAAATGGAGGAGGCCATTAAGATGAAAGCCAAAAAGAGATCCTTCGAAGGTATGTCTCAAAACTCATCTAGTTCCTTTGCTGCTTTTACAAATTTTGACATCTCTGAATTGGCACATAAAATGGGTGTGTCCATAAAGGTTGTGGATTTTGGTAAAATTGATTTGTTGAGAGAATTGGAAACAGCTAGAGCTAATTTGACTAGAAAGAAATTGTATAATGAGATTAATTGCAAGGATGGGATTAGGAGGAGCCAAGATAATGAAACTGGGAAAAAGACTCTTTTGCTAGACTGGATTAGGGATGATAGTGAAGAAGAGACAAATGATATAGAGCAACATAAAAAACCCAAAGGATGTGGGGATAAAAATGGGAATATCATGAAAACGCCTGTTAGAAGAAGTAGAAGGAATACTCCTTCGGTATACAGGAGATTTGGATTTCAGGAAAATCCTGCGTCCAAAACTTCCAGAAAAAACAAGAAAAAATAAGATGAATGGTCTTTTTTGGAACTGTAGAGGGCTTAGAAAAAAGGGGATGAAGACCTTTTTTAGGGATTTGATCAGGGAATATAAACTGGATTTTTTCTGTATACAAGAAACTCTTGTACATAATTTGACTGATACTTTGACTAGAAGTATGGACCCTAAAAAAGAATATTTGTGGAATATGATTGCTGCTAGAGGGAGATCTGGAGGATTAATTACTGGCATTAAAAGAGATAGATTTGATGTAATAGGGAGGAAAATTGGGAAGTACATTATTGTATCTAAGTTGTGGGATAGACAGATACAGAAAGATTGGAGCATTTTGAATGTCTATGGAACTCCACAGGAGGAGTTTAGGGAAGAATTTTTGGTTGAGTTGGCTGACTTCTGCAGTGATATGGAAAATCCATACATTGCTGGAGGTGACTTTAACATAATCAGAAATGCTGAAGAGAAGAATAAACCTTTTTTACCTAATAGGTTTTCTGATCTGTTTAACAGAATTATTAACATGCACTGCTTGAGGGAAATTGGTGGGTCTGGATCTAGATTCACTTGGTCCAATAATAGGACTAATCCTACTCTAGAGGTTCTGGACAGAATTTTAATGAGTGTGGACTGGGAAATAATATTCCCTCTAGTGACTATTAAGAAATTAACGAGAATAATGTCAGACCATTGTCCCTTGATTCTGACCATCCCCCAACCATCTCATAGAAATGGAGTTGAATTCAGATTTGAGACCTCATGGTTTAAGGATGACAGATTTGTTCCCCTAGTCCAGAAAATTTGGAGTGAACCTACTAGAGACAAGGACTCTTTGGGGAGAGTAATGTTTAAACTCAAAAAGATAAAAAAGTATTTTAAAGGGTGGGGGTATAATAGAGCAGGGAGGATTAAATTTAGGAAAAAAGAGATTTATGGGTTGCTTCAAGCCTTAGAAGCTAAAGAAGGCAGGACTGCCCTCTCTGATGTTGAAATGGTGAATAGAATTGAGCTTCAAACTGAATTACTTAGAATCCTGGAAGAAGAGGAAATATATTGGTTTAATAGGAGCCATGAAACATGGTTGTTACAAGGTGACCTGAATACTGAATTCTACCATAGAATAGCCAATGGTAGGAAAAGAAAAAATACCATTTTTGCCTTTGAAGACAATGGTAATATGATCAGTGGTAATGAGGAGTTGCTAAAATATGCCACAGATTATTACAGACAGCTGTTTGGAAAAAATGAAGATAACATGTTTCAACTGGATAATAATATCTGGGATGTTGGAGAGGTTGTGACTGAGGAGGAAAATTCTCTTCTAGTCAGACCCTTTGATGAGCTTGAGATTAAAACTGCCTTGTTTAAGATGGAAAAAAATAAAGCCCCAGGACCTGATAACATGCCTATTGAATTTTTTCAACACTGTTGGGACATAGTTAGAGAAGACTGTGTTGAGCTTTTTCAGGATTTTTATAGTGGTTGCTTGAATGTATCTAGAATTAATTTCGGGTTGATAACTTTAATCCCTAAAATCAAGAATGCGGAAAACATTAAGCAGTACCGCCCCATTTGCCTCCTTAATTGTTTATACAAGTGGTTCACTAAAGTTCTTACACTTAGATTGGAACCAATTGCTCACAGAATGATAAGCAGAGCCCAATCGGCCTTTATTCCAAAACGAAACATTATGAATGGCATTTTAGCTCTACATGAAATACTTCATGAAACAGAAAGAAAAAAATTGAAGGGTGTGGTGCTTAAGCTAGATTTTGAGAAAGCCTATGATAAGGTGAGTTGGGACTTTCTTTTCAGATGTCTTAAAACCAGGGGTTTTTGTGAGGTTTGGTGCAATTGGATTAAAATGGTAGTGGAGAATGGGACAGTAAGTGTCAAAATGAATAATGAAGTAGGGCCTTATTTTAGAAGTTACAAAGGTGTGAGACAGGGGGACCCTTTATCTCCACTATTATTCAATTTTGTGGCTGATTCCCTAACTAAAATGGTCAATTTAGCACTGAGTCATGGGAGTTTCAGTGGATTTGCAAATAATTTGATCCCTGGTGGCATATCCATTATGCAATATGCGGACGATACCATTTTATGTATTAAAGAGGGGGAGGAAGAAGCTAAACATCTAAAGCTGTTATTATATTTCTTTGAATACATGTCTGGCCTGAAAATTAATTTTGACAAGAGTGAGGTAATGGTAATTAATGGTGATAATGATCTTGTTTTAAAGTATGCTCAAATTTTTGATTGCCAGACTGGATTCTTCCCCATTAAATATCTTGGGGTACCAATTAGCACAGGGAGACCAAATGTTGATGACTGGAATTTTGTGATTAGTAAAGTTAAGAAAAAAGTAGAGGGATGGAAGGGGGGATTGCTCACAATGGCTGGCCGAATAGTCCTAATCAATGCTAGTCTATCTAGCGTGCCTACTTACCACATGTCCATGTTTCTTCTTCCCAAAACTGTGATTGAGATCATGGACAGAGCCCGAAGGACCTTTTTGTGGCAAGGAAGTGGGATGAAGAAAAAGTACCACTTAATTAATTGGGATGAGGTGTGTAAGAAAAAATGCAAAGGTGGTTTAGGGATTAAAAAGTTAAGGCTGATGAATATTTGTCTGCTTTGTAAATGGTGGTGGAAGTATGAAGCAGGAGAGGGATTATGGCAGGATATAGTCAGGGCTAAATATATAGGTGACAAACCTATTGGAGCAATAAAAATGAAAATTTCAGACTCCCCTGTATGGAAAGATTTACTAAAGGTCAGGAAATTTTATATGAAAGGGAGAAAATTTTTAGTGGGTAATGGGAAGAGCATAAGAATATGGAGGGACATCTGGCTTTCTGACAAACCTCTTAAATCCGAATATCCCGCTCTGTTTATGTTAGCTACTCACCAGGATATAACAGTGCATGATTGCTGGACACAGGGTTGGGTGATTGATTTTAGGATTCATCTACCAAACTTTCTACATAGAATGTGGTATGATCTTGCAAGCAAGTTGAATGAGGTCATATTGACTGATAGAAAAGATGAGGTAAAATGGATGTGGGACAAAACGAGCAAATTTTCTGTTAAGTCGATGTATTCTCGGTTGACAAGTAGAGAGTCTGGCCCTAGTTTTTTGAAACTATGGAAAACTAAAATCCCACCAAAGGTTAAAACTTTCATGTGGTTAGTGTTGAAAGATGCAATTCTGACCAAAGATAATCTTCTGTCCAGAAATTGGATTGGTAGCGATAAATGCTATTTCTGTGAGGAAAAAGAAACTGTGAACCATTTATTCTTTGAATGCCCTGTTGCTGCTGTAATTTGGTCTGTGATAGCTCAAAGTTTTAACTGTGCAAATAAACCTACTTCTTTCATACAGTTTTGGTCATGGATGCCTCATGCTTTACCTGGTGGTCAAAACTTTTATCTGTTTGGTCTAGCTGCAGTCTGCTGGGCGATATGGAAAGCGAGGAATGAGGCATGTTTTGAGAACAAATTAATCAATCACCCCTGTGAAATAATCTGTCGTGCATGTTCTTTCATGAAATTTTGGACAGGTTTTCTGAAGGAGGACATGAAGACGATGGTGAAGGCGGGGATCGACCTTCTGCTGAAATCGGCCATTGCGGTAATGAAGGAACAAGCCAACAGTTGGGGGAGGAAAATTAAAAAGAAGAAGAAAGAAGACGGGGTCGTGGATGATGATGAATAGAGCTACATATATTTTACCTGGGGCAGCTGATCGCTGAAGATTAGCTGATATGGGAAGCTACTGTTATTCTATGTGGAACTATATTTTGCGTATTAAAGAAGTGTAATTCACCCTTGTAACGGTGTTTTTGCTCACTAGGCCCTGGTAGTGCTAGTGATAGATATTTGGTAGTATTCTGGTAAGATGGCGATGTTTGTTTCAGTAGAAGTTGGGGAGCGGAAACTGCTCCTGGGGTTGTAATGATAACACTTGATCTCTATTGCCTATGGAAATGGAGGTGGGGATGACCCCGGTTAAAAAAAAGTACTGGATTTTAAATGCATGCAGTGTTCGTGTACCCCAAGGACAAGGACTCGGTGCTCCTCGTGGAGCCGAGCGACTACAACGCCTGCAACACCTCGTCCTACGACAAGAAGTTCGACGACGGCAGCACGTCCTTCACGCTCGACCGCTCCGGCGCCTTCTTCTTCATCAGCGGCGACGAGGCCAGCTGCCAGGCCAACGAGAAGCTCATCGTCATGGTCGCCGCCGCCGCCGCCGGAGGCAGCAGCGCGCCGCCGGACCAGCAGGGGTCGTCATCGTCGTCTACGCCGCCATCATCTCCCTCCAATAACGGCGGCAGTAGCGCAGGGGCGCAAGCGCCGCCTTCTACGCCTAATGCTCCGGCGGCCAAAGGCTCCTCGCCCCCTGCTGCCGGCAACGACAAGAACGGTGCCAGCTTCACCGTGGCAGGCTTCGTTGTCGCCTCAGTTGTAGGCTGCGTTGCCTATGCCACGCTTGCTTAATTTCTGAAACATTAATTTGGATCCAGTGATTTGATTTCCATCGTGTGTGTGTGTGATGTGTAACCGTGTGAGCTCAAGTTCTGAAAAGAATATGCATCTTTGAATTCATTTCCCCTGTTGGGCCAAAAGAAGGGCGCAGTATTGGTAGGAATTTTTTAACCTTGCACGAATAATTTTGCACCATAACATATTTCCGAATCAATAGACAGCTAAAATTCAGCACTGAGCAAAAAATCTAAAGATTTCACAGAAAAACTGAAGCTACAAGATATCCTGCGAGAGGATTCTTGCTGACATCCACGAGAATTTCTGCTCTAAATGATTTCTGATTTCTGTTGTTATCGGCTTGGAGGATCAATTCGAAGAATTTCAGCCCAAGCCCATTTGTTCGTCCCTTCGCCGACGCTAGCGTCCTTGTCTCCGTACGTGTGCGTCTCGATCCTCTGCTCTGCGGTGCACGGCATTGCAGCGCAGCTTGTACGCTTCAGCACGAGGAAATCGAATAAAAGCACGATGCACCATGTGCTTCATTCGCCGAGACCGTCGAAACGAGAAGAAGAACGTCACTTACCCGTGGCAACACTCCCTCCACGAGCAGAATTTTTGCCGGCGCTGGAAGCCACCACCGGGCGCCTGACACGTCGCAAGAAGACGCGGACGGCAGCGACGGACGCCGACGTGCCCGCGCCGCGCCACGCGTGGCGTTAACGCGGCGCTTGAACCCTCGCGCCGGCGGACATGACCCACTCCCGAACCGCGCGTGAGCCAGGTGGACGTGACGTGCCGTGCCACCGGAGCTCTCTGCTCTGGTTGCCCGTCTGGCTTTTCACGTGAAACTAATTACTAGCCGAGCGGGGTGACGACGTGCGAGCTCACCCGATCCGTACATCTGTGCGACGGCCTTTCGAGAGGTCCACGTCGTCGCGCTACCGTATGGACCATGGCGTCGTGGGCGGGGAGCCGGTTCGTCGTCAGTAGTATAAATACGCGCGCATTTGCCAAGCTAGGCGCCGCCGTACGTGCACATATACATCCATCCATCCAACCCAACAAGGAAGGAAGGCACACAAGAGCTCCGTCCAGCAGCTAGCTTAGCTTGCAAACTGCAAGTAGCTGAGCTGATACGACGACATCGTGTTGTTGCCATGGCGAACAAGGCGCAGCAGGCGGCGGCGAGGTTGTTCACGACGGAGGTGGCGCCGCCGCAGGTGGTGTCGATCACGCGGCGGAGGAGGAAGCAGGCGCCGACGACGAGGAGCCTCCTCGACCCCATCGCCGAGGACGACGAAAGGGAGCACCAGCTGCTGGCGTACGGGCCAGACCACCACCACCACCACCACAGCCAGACGTCGGCGAACTCGAGCGGCTTCGGAGGCGGCGGCATGGACGACGGCGACGAAAATGAGGGAGCTCATGATCAGCAACCGGTGAACGACAAACAAGGGCACCGCCGGCGAGCGGCGCACGCGCAACAAGAAGAACGGCTCGTGGCTACACAGGCTAGGCAAGGTGTATTAAGACGACGAGCCCACAGCTGCTGAGAAATTATTAGTATTAACTTGGACCGCTGATTGAATAAATCCGGCAGTAGCAAGCTTGTTCAGAAATAGAAGCTACTCTCTCCGTTTCATACTTGTTAGTTTTGGTGTTCAGATTTTAGATGTATGGTGTGGCCGTATATGCTTCGGCAAAGTTGTCTCATGGTCATCATCTTCATCAATTTTGTATTGTGTTTCTTATTACGATCGAACTATTCGTCCCTGTGATTGTGAAGGGAGAAGTGCCAATGCAAGCTGATGAGTGGCTCCCCGTGGCGGGGCTAAGTGCTTGTTAATCCAACAGATCCAGCGCGCTATATGCAGCGGGAGATTTCTCGGTTTGGCTTTGGCACCCACCGGTGGCTTGAGTGCTGGCCGACGACGGTTTGGCGTGGTTTGTAGCGGCAGCAGGTTACATATGTGTGGTTTTCAGGACCACCACGCTACGCCTCTCGACTCCACGGTGGTGGTGCCGCCACAAACAGTCCATCGTCGTATCGGAAACGCAGTGTACAAATAACATGTGCGCCGGCGCGGGACGGCTTCGTACTCGATGAGTTGGCCGCCGGGAAAGGTCATTTTACACGTGTGGTTCGTGCCTATATTTAGAGAAAGAACTGGAGAACGAATGCCATTGGATAGTTGTGGCTCGCACTCCATTTTCAAATCGATATAGCTAGGACAATATGTTTTTTTTGAATTGAACTTACTATCCTAGCTAGCGGCAACAATTTAAGAAGAGAGAGAGAGAGAGTATCCGTGCTCTCTGAAATAACCATAAGTTATCACGATCTCATACGAGTACGAAATATCGGCATGCAGGTTAGGTAGCCCGAATGTGTCAACATCATGCAAATCAGCACGCCATGCTCCCAAGATAGATACTCAGATATTATCGTGCGGCTATCAGAAAGTGATGGATACCAAAAAATAGTGCTTGGTGTCAAGCCCACCTTCAGATACAGCTAGCGCCATGCTCGGCATTGCTGTCACAATCTGTAGTGAGCCTAGAAAGGTGATCATAGGCTTATAAACCGCCGTATCTCAAAACTTTTGCTTCTTCCACCAGACTTAATAATGTGTGACTGACCTGTAAACTTCAAACTTGAGCAGTATGGCAGTACTCTCTCCAGATTTTAAATTGTTGACGTTGGTTAGTGCAAAATTACAACATCAACTATTCAAATTCCAGAGGGAGTAGAAACTGCAGATCCGTTGACAAGATTCTGATCCCCTAAATCTCATGATCATATTTACCAATGCTGCATGCTGTTTCTCATGAACTTCCATGTACAATATGCAGTTTATCAATTACAGGTTAGTAGACACTATTACCTACAAATTCTATCTGGGTTATGGAAAAATTGTTTATCATGTAACTAGGAAGAATAGCCCCAAAAAGGTTATGTTACACTCGTATGCACCCGGTTAGCAACTAAAACTAGTACCCTACAAAACTATATAACATTTGAAGGTTCCCGTCCCTTGTCTTGAAAATGAAATAAATTGTAGTTTTCATCATTCATTTTGCACTCAGAAGAATTATCTGCCTTTTAGTCGTGATCTGCTCATGCCTTGTACAGAATCTAACCGTCTGATTCCGTATGTACTTTGTACAGGAGTATTAGTCTATTAGACTGTTCTCTTCTACATTTTTGCTGATAACCTGCAGAATTTTATGAAAACCATAAATACTCTTAACAAAAAACATGTAACAAATACATTTGTGACGGACAGGATCATATGCTTAATGAGAAGACAGCTGTAGGACAGTAACACTGATGCACTAGCTAGTAGCATAGTTCTAGAATTATAGGAAGCAAGGTTTGCAAGTCACCTAAATCACTCGAAGTTTTTCACATTCATTGGATTGGACCCAGTCACGACATAAAACAGTTCATCCTTTTTGTTTGATAAAGGAGGTTCCCTGCTTCTATTAAGCAAATATCAGGTCTACTAACCACTGGGTTTACACACCTATGCATAACAGCAGGCAAGAACACTGCAGTTCATTACATTTGTTACCATAAGACTGAAACCAGAACGGAGCTAAAAAGGCTTTAGCTTTCTCTGACGCTAATCATTTTTGGACTAATTTCTCCTCAGAGTTTATTTGGAGCTCATTGGTGCATGTGATGCTTGGCCTTGGTCCAGCTGGATTTGGAAGTCATGTTGCAAAAGCCTTCTCAAATCCTTCTTTTGGCTATTACTAAGGCTGGACACACTCAGAAGGAAGACTGCATTTGCAAAGCTATATCTGTGTTCCCTGTCAGACAAAACAGGAGGAAAACCTACGTTGCCTATTGTTCACCTGCATTTTTAGCCAATGGTGCTGGGGCCTGGTCAGACTGTCAGAGTGCAATGGAATGCGGCCTTGACTCCTAGTTACATGCTGTTAGACTCGAGATGGGGCTTTGGATCAAAGATTTACTGATTCTGGCCTCTTGACTATGCTGTGCCATCGCAACAGTATACTTTTTCATGGTGGGATCCTCTCTATAAACAGATGAAAGAAAAACTTCTAGGTGGAGTTTAAGCTCCCAGCATTAAGCGCCAAACAAAGCACAGTGATTTTATTAGATAATTTGTCATGTAATATACACCAGTTCTCTCTTCTAGGGTCTCTCTTTGGGCCCAAGGCGTTGTACACTCTGTAATTTTTACAACATATTAAAAGAGTAGGGCACTCCCCTGCTGTCTAGTTAAAAAAATCTGGTCCAACTACGTCAAATATATTTCTCTTTGGAGAAAACCCATGATATTTAAAACTAGCAAAACATTGTCTAGTTACAGCAAATACTCAAAAGCACAAAGAACTAAACACTGCTCAAACCTATCTATAGTAACTACTAAAAAGGCGTACGCAGTGCTGAAGGCTCCCACATTGTGGGGTGTAGGGAAGGGTTATTTTTAGCATACTAACTCAAGTTAACTATAGTAACTACTGAAGTTAAGTTTAAGCACGCTAAAAGTAATCTTCTCCTTTAATGTCTGAAAAATGGGAATCCTTAAGAGCGCACAAAAAACTTGTGATACAGTTTGAGTGTTCTGCAGGTTACATGAGATAAAAAAAATGGTACAAGCCCATTGACACAAACTTGAAGAGGCATATAAAAGACTGCTAAATTACATAAACCAGAAAATGACTTACCACTTGTTTGAAACTCCCAGGAAGCAGCTCCTTTGATGTTCTCATCTACACCATTAACCACTGACAGAAGGTTTTGCCTTAATCCGTTGCATGTTGCCTTTGCGAAGTAAAGGGTTTTCTATAGAAAATACAATCAAGCTACCATCCTTGGTTCCCGCCAAGAAACACTCCTCAGGAGTTACAACTACAGAAGTTATTATTTTCCCACATCCCTCATACCTCCAAACAACATCAAGAGAATGCATAGAATGCAGAACAATTTGACCATGATCACCGGCGCATACCACAAACTCTCCACAGCAACTTAGCTCCATGCAGTTGAGACGGCTATTGGATTCCGAAGAAGCAACATGCTTCCCATTTATGGAATACATATGCAAGGAAAGATCACTATCAGAGTATAGGACAAGCCTACCATGTTGCGATGCCACCAACTTTGACAAGCCAGCACCAGAAGGATGCTGAATGGATCTAACATATGTCCCCTCACGCAATGTATGAAACATACAAGTTCCGTCTTTTGAGCCACTGATAACAATGTCTAATTCTGTGCTGACAAATAAGCATGTGATAATATCATCATGACCACATAAGATGTGAGAAGGGCTTTCAATGATAACATGATCCTTAGTTGATAGATCATAATTCGCATTGCGTGATCTTTTGTCAATAGATCTTCCTCGGAATGCAGGCCAGATCATAACAGTTGTGTCATAACTTCCAGTGGCAATTACACTTCCATCAGAAGAAACTGCACAAAAGTATGTTACCAAAAGTCAAAAGTTTAATGAAAGAATGTGCAGATATAAGGTTTCCTGAACACAACGTTCATGTATGCTGGTAGCCGACAGAGAACAGCAGATAGCAGACTTGAAAAGGAACATAAGCACCAAGTAATACTTAACCAATTAAGGGACTACAATAATAATAATAATAATACACATGCTGCTGCTGGACCCAAGTAGCAATATAGTTTACAGGTTTTGAATTTATGTTCAACAGACTTGGTTTTTAACAGCAAAACAGTGGAATAAGATAACTGGTCTGATCGTATAGTTGCATGGCTCAACAATCTTCATCCTTTTTTTTTTTGAAAATAAAAATCCTTAAAAAAGATGGCTCAATGCTAACTTTTATTTATTTCTTCTTCATTCCTTTATATATAGTTTGATTTTACAGGTAGTTTTAGGAGTATTGCAAACTCATAGCACTAAATAATACCATGTCACTACAAAGCTGGAGCTGGAAAGGAATTCAATAGGATACTTTAGCTCTACCTGCCACACAACTGACAACATCTTTATGGTGCCGTATGCTCTGCACAATTTTTCCATCACTAAGGGAAATGATCTGAAAACTATTCTCCCAGTTGCCACATAAAATTAAGTAATTGTCACCAAAAATTTGAACAGCAGCAAGACATTGTCTTCCAAATTCAACATTTTCAGCCAAGGAAGTACCAATTTTCCGAGGAGAAATAACATCAGAACCAATTCCAAAGAAAGGTTCCTGTCAGAAAATAACACAAACAGTGAATAAAAGTACATGAAACAAATAATGCCATCCACTAGACATGATTGTCAAGAAGATACCAGTGATCCAGAAAACGTGAAGTTTCCACCAGACTGTAGCTGCGTTGTTAGCCAAAGCTTTACTGACAGTATGAGCCCCTCATTCATCAAGATAATATTTGAGTCCAACAAGCCAATGAATAATACTGATGACAAAGGGGTGCTTGTACTAGGAACAACGGAAGTAACTGTAATTGATTGTGGGGCAAAATATAGTGGATGCGCAATTGGTATAGGAGGACCTCTTCTTGGGTGTTTCTTTCGAAATATTTGAATCGGTGTCTGTCCAAAATTTGCAATTTGGTCCTCAATAGCAGACTTCTGTAACATATCATCCATATTTTCCAAATCAACTGCACCCTCATATGTCAAATAATAGAAAATATTTCCTGCCTGCCCCAAACAATTGATAATAAATTAGCAAGCCTACAAGACAATATGAAAACTAAGAACTCATGGGTTCTGAGTTTTTTACCAAGAAATATGATCTATATTTACCTCAACTGCAGGCTTCCCACGCTGCTTATAGCCGAATATGAGGTCGATCCAGTGATGGAGATTAGAACTTACATATTCACTTTCAAGGGCTTCTCGATTGATATGAATGAACTCTTCGGGGGATCCCTAAATGCATCACAAAAAAAAAGGAAAGAAAAGAACTGAGAGATATGTCAGCTAAACATTATTGTCATCTTGGAAGTGCACAGCTAAACAATTGTACCTTCAGACAACAGTGCCTACTGTTAATCTTGTTTTTGGAATAGTAAGAGTCCTAGTTGAATTGAGGCTGGGGAATGCGACTGAGGAGTTCTCACCGTACTGGTCTAGGTCTCTAGTTTAGGAAGGAAATAAAGAGTCCTAGGGATGGAAATAGTTGTTGCAGTTATGGAATAGATTCTAAGGCCTAGTAGAGCAGGAATAAAGAGTCTTAGTCGGACTGTAGGTCAAGTCCTAAGTAGGACTACACATGTACCCATATATAAGAAAAGGAATAGAGAGGTTGCTGGACAATAAAAACCAGCGCTGAATTTTCAACATTTGGTATCAGAGCTTTAGGTATTCGATTCAAGTTTGCTGCCCCTGGGAGGAGCAATCTATGCTACCAGGGACGGCTAAACTAGTGTTCCACGGCGGTGACTATGAGGGTGTTAGTGATGACGCATGTTGGTTATTGTGGGCTGATGTGTGGTGTCTTCAGAGTGCATGGTGCTGCAACGACAATAGGAAGCCACTGTTTGGCGGCCATGACAAGCGGTGTGGGTCCTCGTGCGTGAGCAGAGAGGCTCGGTGCGGATCTCGACAAGATCAAGGTGTGTTCAGAATGAAGATATGCCCATTCGAGTTCAAGTGCAAGATGGAAAAGTTGTGTCGCCAATTGCTATCCCAGGGATGAAGATGCGCCCATCCTAAAATGGAGTGAGGGGTGGAAAAGTGATGTCGCCATCCTAGAGATGAAGATGTGCTTATCCCAAAATTGATTACGAGGTGGAATAGGTGTGTCACCAAGTTTATGTAATGTAGGACGATGAAGGAGTGTTTATCATCCTGATTAAGGCGTGTTAACATTGGAGTTCATGAAGAAAACAATATTAAAGGGGTAATTGTTAGAGTTAATCTTGTTTTTGAAATAGTAGGAGTCCTAGTCGGATTGGGGCTGGAGGTGCGGCTGAGGAGATCTCTAGTAGGATAGAAATAGTTGCTGCATTTCTTAAATAGGTTTAAAGAGTCCGAGTAGAGAAGGAATAAAAAGTCTTGACAGCTGTGAGTCAAGTCCTACTAAGACTGCACATGTACGCCTATATGAGAAAAGGAATAGAGGGGCTGTTGGACAATGGGAACTAACGTCGGATTTCCAACATCTACTTGAATATTATGCATGCCCATTACTCACAAAAATGCCTTAATAAACACCACCAAAGTGTTTTATTCCCAAGCAAGTTGGAGTAGGCTAGAGATGAAACCCAAAAGATCCAATACAAAAATGACAAGCAAAATTAAAGGAGGACGGAAAGGAAAAGAGAAAAAAGGAGGAAAAGAGCAATAAAAATGTCTTTAATACATTTTACAACTCTATGGTGATAAAAGACTACCACTAAGATTTGTTCTTGAATACCACGAAAAACAAAGAGGTAGCATGTAGCCACGTACTAAAGTTGGACTTGTCTTGGTCCAAACATGACAAAGTCCCCCTAGAATTAACAACATAACTACCAATCGTATCTTTTTTTTCGCATACAATGTATTATGATGTAGAATGCTTTTTGATGAAGACATTGGTTTTCTACATTCACATCAGTTCATAGCACAGCAAAAAAAGAAGATATTTTCAAATTTTATAAGACAGAACTCTTGCAACTAGATGTTTGATGGAACCACATGAAAGCATAACTACAGGACTATCAGGAACCAAAATAATTTTGTAACATAATTATGTGTTTGCAGAAATAAAGCTATAACAGAGTCCAATACTGAATATCATGATAAATATGGAGCACCTTACTAGGATTAATTCCTTCCAAGCCATTGAAAATTTCCCATATCTCTGATTTGCCACTGCAAACTTCATCGTTCCTTCAGTGTCATTGTCCTTTAATTCTTTACCCAGAAATGCTATTGTTGACCATTTTCTGTGAGTCTGTGTTGAAAAAGACGACTTTACACATCCATTCTTTTCTTTTCCTCTTTACATTTTTTGCCATCTGCACAGCCATCACTGGCCCCCTATTCTATCTTCTCCCCTCTCTCTTCGCGGAGGCTCGGCAAGGGAGCTCTAGCTCGACGGCCAAGGCATGATGTGCCGGGTCAAGCCAATCCTCACCGCCATGGTCCAATGCGTGGGGGAGCTCGAGTCTGGCCGCCAAGGCCGCAAGGCGCGGTGCACGAATGAGCTCAACCTCGGCTGCCATTGCCTGACGCATGGGGTAGCTCAAGCTTGACTGCAAGGCTTGGCGTGTGACGAGCTCGACCCCGGCTGCCATGGCAAGGCACATGGTGGTCCTCCAACCCAGCTGCCGTGGCATGAGAGCAGAAGACATGGGGCGAGCTCGCCACGCCGGGGAGAAGAGAGGCAGGGGTAGGATTGGCATTTTGAAATTTGACTCAAAGTCAAACCCGAAAAAGTGGCGTGGCACTCTCTGATAAATAATTTAAAGAGGATGGCACTCAAGGGAATACGAAGTTTTCGATGGCAAATAGGGGATACGGGAAGTTTTCAGTGGCTTGGAAGGAATTAACCCCTACTAACACATACAAGTATTACCTTTGCCCATGGAGGTAGACCAACATCACCTAAAGGTTCACCATCTTGCTTTACACCAAGGTGATATGAATTTGAATTTTCAAGAAACTCCGGCATGTAAAAAAATTCAGGTATAAGCTCTTTGACATCACTTGTATTTGATAGGCAGTTCCTGTATGTGCTTTCCATACTCTGAAAGAGACGATCTGCATGGTCAAACTTACCACCCTGTATAGAACATGTAAAGTAATATATTAGTCCTTGTATGTTTCTAATAGGGCGATAAAACATGCCATCACAGAAAAAATAAGTTCTCCTATTTTAAAAGTAAGAAACTTATTTTTCTGGCTAATAAAAAGGAATAAAGCAAAAAGAACAATGAACCAATAGATAGCTCTGAGGAACCGCTGGGAGAAAAAAAATAATGAAAGTACCTGAAGACCGCGATGCAGAGCTGTAAATGGTTCAAGCCTTAGAAGATAATAAAGAACAATTCCCATACTAGAGTAGTGCGATCCATAATAGAAACTGCAAAAGGTAAACAAAGGAAAGTTTTGTAAAAGAAGTGCCACAGAGCAAGATGGTGCACAAAAGCAATACAATGCATGTAGCATCAAACCTTGGTATATCAGGATCAACGAAATTAAGATATCTATCCTCAAAAACCTGCATATTGCACATTGCTTATTTCAAATTATCAGAAGCGTGACAGCCAGTAGATACAGTATCATATGGTCAATATCATACCTTAAAGCGTTTTGCATCCAAGGCACCTACTGGTTTTGACAGGTCCCTGAAAGTAGATGATTTGTTGAAATCAAGCTTTTTCGAGTAGTAGTCAGACAATATCCAAGGAAATATAGGATATTGAGTTAAATCATTGTAAGATCGTCCAGCAAGAGTGTTGAGAATCATTAGATACTCAAAGTTGCTCATTTCTCTTCTTCTCCAACTTTCTCTAGCACTCTCAGCCATTTCAAGGGCAACCTTTCTGTCAACAAAGGAAATCAAACTGTTCTTGTCTTTGCTAGTTCCTTTTGGAAACAAAGCATCATTCCTCAGGGACACTAAGAGAGACCCAACCCTTTTAGCATCATTTTGGGAGGAAAAATTAAGAAATATTGGTGCATTTGCGTCATCAAAGAATATTTCTGTGGCTGTATATTGTAGGAGGTAACGTGTCCAATGAACTGCTTTTATCTGGCAACAAGGAAAAGAGTTAAATTTGCGACTAGCCCATATGCACAAATACACTGCATATACACACAGTCACCATGTGAGAAAAGACACACAGTCATTATATGAGGAAAGATACACACAACGTCACCATATGAGAAAAGTCACACACCCTGGTTATTTTCCACCGTCTATGTTGTTTGATTTTGTTTGACTGATTTTTTATCAAAGTGTCACAAGATTCAGCAGCATTGGCTCGTCCTCCATCAAGACTGCTCTTTGTTTTTTCCAAACCTCCCAGCTCAGCCTTGGAATCTGAATCCTTCTTATCTTCAAACCTGTTGAAAACAGATGAACCCCCAGTGCCCTCAACCATAAATTCAAAAGAAAAATGCAAGGCATTCCTTGTGATAGTCAATTTGCCTGCTAGTTTTCTTTTGGGGGTTACAAGAACACAGTGAACTGATGATAGCACCTGAGAAGTAAGGAAATACAGGAATTGAGAGAGGAAAAAGATATCAAATCAACACAGCAATTCTGCAAATACGTAATGAAATATGCTAACCTCAATATAATCATTATCACCACTGGTGGATGATGGTTCTTTCCTGTTTTGAGCAACAGTAAGATAATCTGATGAACCGGCAGAATCTGCAGCTTCACTTATGCCCGGGTGCTCTGGTGGGTTATTTTGGGAAGTTTCACTCAAATCATTGTTATCATCATATGATTCAGAAGTGATATCCCCTGTAATTCCACGTACTCCTTTCAAAAGTAAGTGTTTCATTTTTTCTGGTATCTTGGCACTGACAGAGGGCTCAACAGATGAGGCAGTATTTTCGTTACTAGATTTAGTGGATGATGGGTGACAAAGACGATCGTCATACTTATAGTTACGCTTGAGCTTCAGTCGGCGTCGCCATTTATCCTCTGTCTTATCAAGTTTCCAGTAAGTCACAATATTATTTGGAAAAGGGGTAGCAGACCAAGGTCCCCTTTCATCACTCAAAGCACGGAAAACATGTATCCATTTGTCCTAATATGAAACATAATTTGGTTATACAGAATCTTAAATTACTTAACACCGGCATGTTCGATAAAAATGAATCTGTTCAAAACTTACTGCAACAATTTGCTGATCCTCATCAAATGCAAGCTGGGAAGCTGCTTTTCTACAATCATCCGCAGAAATAGCAGCAGCCTTGGCAAACTGTATATCATCCTCAAAACTTTGCAGTTGTTCGAATACTTCAATTGAGCGCTCATCAAGCTTAGAGTGAAGTTCCTGGAGCTGCCTCATGTGATCAGCCGTTGCATCCTTAACATACCTTGCCTCATCAGTAGCCTGGCAGGCAGAAAACAGTTTATGTCAGCAACAGCTTTTGTTTTGTCAATGTTACGAATGCTCAATAACAAATTCTCCATGCAGCTAAAATAAAGAAAAGAAGATGACTAGGACTACAGTAGTTAAATGCTTAGTTAAGAATATGAGCATTGAAGCAGTGTAAGGCACTACACTTGTTAGATGCTTGCAAAAATTCTGAGAAGCGCAAAAACTCTTCTGCATAAACTAAACGTGAAGAAAGGGACAAACCGCAGCAAGAACCCGGTCCTTTTGTACAAGATTAAGAATGAACCCAGCCTCCTTATTGTTATTTGCATCAGAAGAATCATCTCTACCCAACATACTAGTTGCAAGCATAGACTTTCCATATATGACAGTTTCAAGAATTAAGTGTGAGATAACATGGAACCGTGCACCATCATCAAGTTCTCCATACAGGGATCTTACCCTTAGTAAAGACCTGAAGCAAAAAGTTACTGAACCGTCAAATTAACCATCATAAAGCTAAATGCTTATATATGATCAAGACTTCAAGAGTATTAGTCCCACCAAATAAAAAAATGCAGTCTGTTTTTGCACTGATCATCTTCAGTAATAAGACTAGGGAGCAATGATATAAATAGCTGAACACACTTCGATGCATTTTCTAAGCCAGCTTTGCAGAGATACATAATCATAAGGTGGAAGATAATTCTTGGAAATCTCTCCGCTCTCAACATCATAGCTTTGTCAGCAATTTTGTTGGTCCTTCCACTTAATGCACTGCCAATCCCTCCAGTTACAACAACGGCAGCCATTTCTGCAGCTGGAATATTGAGGGATTCGACCAATCCACGTGCCCTTTGCCCAATAGATGGGCCAGCAGCAGTTGAGCCCTTTGGTGTTAATCTGTTCTGCCCTTTGCCATTTAAATTGTAAAGAAGAGTCCATATCTTGTCAAGAAAGCCCCAACAATCATCATTTAAGTCTTCTCCATCAGTAAATAATGAACTGCTCCAAGGAAGACTGCAAAAGAGCAAATTCATATACTACCAATAATAATATTAAGAGGTGTAAAAAGAATATAGAAATGAGCCACAAAGAGAGAGGAAACTAGTGACACATCCGCTTTCAGCTAAAACACAAACCAGCAAGACTTTAATTCAAAAGTACATGGAGATTGGTTTCAAACCATCAATGCTGAATAACTTGCTCCACTCATATTTAATGCAGCAATTGGTAGCTGATACACCCCCACCCAAAACGATAGTATATTTTTGTGACGTCAATACTGAATAAGTTGTCCATCTTTATATTTAATGCAACCATTGATACATGATGCAACCCACCTAAACGATAGAACTTTCCTATGCCACTGCGTAACTCCCGGATCTGATGCGTTATATTCAGTTGCTTTGCAAAACTATCACTTGCTATATACACGTTAAGTAAGCCATGAAAAGGCCACAAGACATATATTCCCCCGGGCATTTTTACATAAGAAATTCAAAGGCAGACTATTGGTTGCCTTGTAGCCCAACCTTTCCCTCCTTAGACTAAAACAGATCAGCATCTTAAAACAAATACCCTTTCCTATTCTTAATATGAAGGGGAGCACATGCCCTTCCAACCCCTAATTGACAGCAAAAGTGACTACCATTGAATGAAACGGACCAACTTTGCAAAGCAACTGCATATTAACCATTAAGGGACTGCAAGTTATCCAGTGGGAGACTGCAGATTGGATAGTATACAGTTGCACAGACATGATTCTTTTTTAATTCAAAAATGAAAAGAACCATGATGTGGCACACCAAGCTGGTATTGGACAAGGTTTTGCATGGGATTTCTAGCAAGGATCTTTAACTCCATAGCATAATTCAAATATACAGACAGTGAGACAGTACCCGTTAGAAATATGATCCATAAGGATTATATTGGATGAAATTTTGTGTGTGCCTACAGAACTGATGTTACCTTGTAAGTTGGCAACTACTCTCAGTGTTTATGATTTCTGTAACTGCAGAGTTTATGTCCTCTTTTAGGGAGTCATCAGATGACAGTTGTGCAGAAATGTCAGGCAACAGAAACTGCAAGAGAAAAGAGCGGAATAAGCAAATAAGGACTAACAAAAAAATATTTAAAGTATCGGTCAGACATACCAAGAGTTTAACTCCAATTCGGTCAAGAAATAGTTCATGACAAAGCTTCAAAAGATACAAGATGTTATCATGGCATGGCTGCGAAAAGAAAATGCTTTCTTCAGAAGATGCCTCAAGCATGCTTCCAATGAGATCTTCAAAAATGTCCTTTAGCAAACAAGATTTGGGTAACTGTCCCTGTAGATTAAGCAATTTGAAGGGTCACTACTCTCTAGAGCGAAGATGTCACTAAATTGCTGTGAAATAAACACCAACCTCCTCAATTTTAAGTAGAAGGAAATTTGTTGTATCTTCCAGATGATGCCATCCACCTCTCACAGAGAATAAGCAGTAGGAAAGGACCAAAGAATACATGTTCCTCACAAGAAGGAGCTCATTGATCTCCAAACCATTACCCTTGTCTACAGAAACTGATTTGTAGTTTTTAAATACATCAAGCTTCACAGATGTATCAAGCCAAGAGCTCCAACCGTACTCCTGATATAATCATTTTTACAATCAACAAATATTGATATAAAATGACCTAAGGAAAATAGTAATTAGAACGTACCATAAGGGATTCAATATTCGAGGGATTTGAATCCAGCAAATTAAGAAGATCACTTAAAATCTTTGTGCGTGCTGAATCATCTTGACAAGATTGCATGTAGTTAAAAATGCAGACCAAGATCTGAGGAACAAAGAATGGAGGCACGCTTACTGAAGTGCTGCTCCTATCTTTTGAAGCATCAGACTGGGGACGTTTCTGTAAGACCTGAAGAGAAAAATATAATGTGAGAAATAAATATATGTGTCAGTTTCAACATCGGGCATGCAAGATATAAGAAGATAAACAACATAGTAAATTTAGCATGAAGTTTGGCAAATTACCTGTTTAGGGCTGGCTCCACCAAGAAGAACATCAAAGAGAGTAGCACATAAATTATCTGAAAGCGGGAATTTGAAAAGTCTTTCAGATATTGAATAGAAGAACAGTTGGGCTGCTGCTACCGCCCCTTTCCTTATATCTTCAGAAATCGGTCTAGGTCGTCCAACGGGAAGGCCAAAAAATTTTGGTCCTTTTCTCTCAGATGGGATTCCAACCAGAAGCTTTCCGAGAAACTGAAGCCCCAATAGGCGGATTGGTTCGAACTCCCTGACATATAGAGACACACACAAACACAGAAAAGTGTGACAAAAGAGAACGGGAACAAATAATTCTGTACTTGTATTTTTACATCCAAGAATGATATGATAGGAAGGACTTGCAGAATACTGTCAATAAGCATAAACACTATATTCAAACGTGAGACAGAAGTCAGTTCCAAATAACAAATTTGAAGTCTACAAGTTACTGAAATTCCATCAGTCCTAATGAGTAATGACTACAGCACAAGACGATCCATACAAACTATAAATTGAGAAACCGCACTTAACAACTGTTGCTTGCTTTTATCTAATATAAGAAATAACAATCAAAAGTGCATTACCTCTTCAGTAGATTGATGAAAATGTAACAACCACCAAGGGAATTTACTTGCTCCAAGAAAGATGATAGAACTGAATTCTGTGAAAGAGTGCGGATAATCATGTGAAGTATATCCTCAATACAAGCAACATCTTGGCTTCTTTCAAGAAAGGAAACAAGAGCTCTGATGTCATGTTGAGAAACCTTGAGCCTACAACAGAAGCATACTCTATTACAAATTAACCCCATGATAATATGCACAGAAAAAAAGTGTACACGATCTATGGAAAAAATAAAGAATTTCCATAGGAATTAGAAGCATGGAAGAACATCTATGATGAACAGTTGGACGTAATTATACTTTAAACTCATCTCTGCCAGACTCAAGAGGAGGAGACGAATCTTGCGAATTTCTTCCATGCTTGGTCTCTCTCCAGTGACCTTTTTCGTAATCAGATGCAGAAAAGGCTTAGAAGGCCTAGGATCAATCTTATCTGAATAAAACTGGCGTACGATATCAATGATCCTAGGGAGCCCACACAATATTGGTAAAAAATTCCCGTCCGCTTCAAAATACTGTAACAGAAACAAATAAAGTTCTCTCTGTACTTCATAGGTTGCATACGCCCAGATATGCGGATTCAAGTAAAATTTTGAAAGAGCATCTTTCAATAGAATTTCTGACATGCCTGAAAAAGCAGATAGTCTACTGATATAAACCTTACAAACAAGAAAATGCGTTTAAGAAGTAGGAAACATGTGTGTGTATGAGGGAATATGCACGTGTGTGTGTGTGTGTGTGTGAGAGAGAGAGAGAGAGAGAGAGAAAGAGAGAGAGTGTGTTCACCAGAATTCTTCAAAACATTAAACATGTACTTCAGTGCTGAAAGAGTCTTGAAATTTAGCAGCTGTGGTGAAACAGATTGAAACAAGAAGCCTAAAATAGAGAATCCAGAAAGAAGATGCATCTGTTGCTGATTTGCCACATTTCCATCTAGAACAGAGGCAACAAGCTCAATAACTTGAGCAGCCAATTCATCACTGGTGGCAGACCCTCCATCATGAATTACAGCGTCATCAAAGTGGATCAAAAGTGGAAAAAATACAGAGACACCACCAACACAATAAATTATCTCCTGCAGCAAGCGCCGAGAACATAACTTTGTCCCACCCATGGTGTTTGCCTCAAACTTACTCTTGTCAAGATTATCCAGTACAGATGACACATTAAACAAGGTCTTATTATTACTGGCCTGGAGAGAAGAAAATGATCGAATGTACAACTATCTTATTTTCAGCATTTGATCAAAAAGAAATGAAACATCATGAATAGAGGCCGACTCAAACCTGTGCGTTCAAGCCAAAAATCATCTTCGATGAAATACCATCCCTTGCATCCAGAATTGCCTTGTACAGCAAGTCATCATTCATAAGCAAGTTTTGGTCACCAAGGAAAGAGTACATGTAACTTGGTCCTAGGTTGTATATGCCTCTTATTTGTTCAGAGGAGAGAGCATCTGAAAATGCATAAACTGGACCCATTTGACCAGTAAAGGCAAAAGTGCTCTCAAAACCAAGAGAAGTAGGTTCTTCACCAATTGGCATCAATTCTGCACCCAAACTGCAACGAGTCATTACCTCATTTACTTTTGCATACCTGAAAGTAGAAAGCAAAGACAAGAATATATTGATCATTGGATTAACAAATCAAAGAAATCAACAAGCAACAAGTATCTTTTAGCAGTTAAGTCATATATTTATCACTTTTTCTTCCAACGCTTGAGTAACTTAGCAGAAACACTATTCCAACTTTACAAAATCATGGACATAGAGAATACTAACATTTATTACAACCTTGGGAACTGTTAAAGGCAACATCCTTTATAAAATACTCCCTCTGGTTTTAATTGATGGCGTCAGGACAATATTTTATAACTAAGAAAAGTTGTTGTAATGAGTTATGAAAAATTTCTAAAGAATATACAATTATTGAACAAGAAATTATTGAAGGATATGGATAACCGTCAAAATATGATGAGTTCAATTAAGGGAATTTCTAGGCAGCCTTCCCCTTGCTTATTTAACAAGGAGGCTGGTTCGAACCCAGGACCTCCAGGACACAAGTGGAGAGACTCTACAACTGCGCCAGGCCCACCCTTTATTGTAAAGTCAAGATTCATAAAACAATACGACAACAACAACCAAGCCTTTGTCCCAAACAAGTTGGGGTCGGCTAGAAATAAAACCCAACAATTTTTGAAATAAAAAGTAATAGAAAATAAGATGAATAAAAAAATAAAAGTAAAAGTAAAAATACAAATAAAATAAGATTCTACATTTTATTTATTTTAGAAATGGATTAATAAGAAAGAAGATAAGGGTAACAAAATTCGAATAAACTAAGATTCTGGCACATGAATTGCTAATTTCCATGCATTCCTATCATGAGTCAAATCCCTAGGTATGTCCCACTCCTTTAAGTCTCGTTTCACCGCTTCCTGCCATGTCAACCTTGGTCGACCTCTACCCCTCCTAAAATTTTCTCTACTCTTTAACCTTGGTCTCGTTTCATCCCACTGTTAATCGGTGCTTCTGGAGGTCTCCGCTGGATATGCCCAAACCACCGTAGGCGATGTTGGACTAGCTTCTCCTCAATTGGTGCCACCCCTACCCTATCACGTATCACCTCGTTCCTAATTTTGTCTCTTCTTGTGTGACCGTACATCCACCGTAGCATGCGCATCTTCACAACACTCATTTGTTGGACATGTTGCCTTTTAGTTGGCCAGCATTCTGCTCCATACATCATCGCAAGTCTGATCACCGTCTTATAGAATTTTTCTTTCAATTTTTGTGGAACTTTCTTATCACATAAGATTCCAGATGTTTGTCGCCACTTCATCCACCCGATCTTGATCATGTGGCAAACATCTTCGTCAATATCACCATTGCTTTGTAACATTGATCCTAAATATCGAAATGTGTCCCTCCTAGGTACTACTTGTCCTTGTAAACTAACATTTCCATCCCCGCACCTGACATCACTAAAGTTGCATCTCATATACTCGGTCTTGGTTCTACTAAGTCTAAACCCCTTAGACTCTAAGGTCTGCCTTCATAGCTCCAATTTTCTATCCACACCATCCCTAGTTTCATCTACCAACACTACATCATCAGCAAAGAGCATACACCAAGGGATATCCCTTTGTATATCCTTCGACACCTCATCCATCACTAAGGAGAAGATGTATGGACTTAAGGTTGATCCTTGGTGTAGCCCTATTGTGATAGGAAAAGTACCGGTCTCACTATCTCTTATGTGCACACTTGTCACCATATTATCGTACATATCCTTGATAAGGTTAATGTACTTTGTTGGGACTTTTTTCTAGCTCCCACACATGACCGGCCTTGGTACCTTATCGTGTGCCTTCTCCAAGTCAATGAACACCATATGTAGATCCTTCTTTTGCTCCCTATGCCTCTCCATAAGCTGACGGAGTAAGAAAATCGCCTCCATAGTACACCTCTCAAGCATAAAACCAAACTGGTTTTTAGTGACATTGGTCACTTTCCTTAAGCGTTGTTCAATCACTCTCTCTCAGAGCTTCATAGTATGACTCATAAGCTTAATTCCTCGGTAATTAGTACAACTTTGAACATCTCCTTTATTTTTTAAGATGGGTATTAAAATACTTTTCCGCTACTCTTCAGAATTCATAAAACAATGTATTCATAAAACACAAATGATGTACCAAAGTCAGGATTTTCTTTGACTGAAACAAAATAAGTGAGAATTTTACTTACCTGCACTTTTCAGTTGATATTAGATCACCATCTAGGTAACATCTAAGCTGGCTCCCTCCGGAGAAAGTTCTTCCAACTGTATGAGTAACACAAAGAAATTTCCACTGCTTTGTAGGGAGGCTTAGGGGTAACAAAACACACTGATGCTTTTGACTGACAGACTGCAGGATTTTAAGAGGTAAAATATGAATACTAATACAAAAACCAAGCTTCTACTTAATTAACAATCAAATTCAAGAAGAGAGTTCATGCCACATAAAGAAAACTAATGGAAAAGGAAGGTCATTATGCGAAAATGCCTGGAAGTCAAACTGTCTTGGTAACACAGCATCTCACAGAATCATGGAATTGGTTAGTCTAGTTGAGAGTTTGAGACCAGCTTACTCAGTCTGGTGGAGGACGTTTCTTCAAATTGGTTGCTAAACTCAATGAACCCAACCACTATTTCCATGAAACAGAAGCGAGAAACCATACTGAATCACACTATTTTGGTGTTGGCTTGTCTAACGAATTAATTTAGTTGGTTGCACTAAAAATGTTATCCATTTCAGTTGTCAAATAATTTTTTTATAAGGATTAATCTAAGTAATATAAAATGGAACTAAACTCAGTGGATGAAGGCAGAAGACACGCTTACCTCATATATCAGAGTATTTTTCCCAAGCATAGCTAAACATCCTTTTCCATTTTCTGTGAAGAAGGAGAAAAGGCCCATCATACCATTTTCAGGGAAATTTTCCACCCTTAGCCAGCAGCAAAATGTTAAACCTTTGTTGTAAGGCCATTGAACTGGTGATTTTATTTCAATACCCTGTTGAGATGACAAAAGTAGGATATCAGTAATAGTAGATCATCAAAGAAATGCAAAATAGAGCAAAGAAACATATAATGAATAGGTAATCATATAAAACTAAAACGGAGACTACGAAAATGGCTTAACAGTATTTTAAATCAACATAACTTACAGAATCATGGCCGCTAAACTCAAAGAAAGCTTCAGGACCTTTTTCCTTGAGCATGTGACTAACACTTGTCAGAAGCAATGAACTGTGTTTTTGCTTGATAGCAATATCTTCACCACGCAATAAAGCAAAGATTTTCCGGATATCCTTTCCACAAATACTATGTCCACCAATGATCTGAATCAACTCCGCAATTTGTACAACAATATCATCCCCTTCCTCTACTGAAAACCAATCAAGAAGGAAACTCAGCAATCCTGCTCTGAAACAAGAAGTTCTATTTGTAATGGACCCTTTGAGCAATTGTTGCAAGACCGTAAGTCCATAATGCTGAAGCGAAGTGTTGCTCTGCCAATTGGAAATCACCGGTTTTACATATACATACAAAAGGAATCAACAGGGAGGGAAGGAGGGCAGTAGAATTGAACCTTTTGCAGGACATTTAATAGAAGCATGATCACGTCTTCATTCTGAGGAAAAACAGAGCAAATATCAGGCATGAAATAAAAACAGAGGTACAATGGAGAGAAGCAATCAAGTACACATACAAGTCTAAAATCATGAAACTACTCACCTTGATTGTTGTTTTTTCATTTATGTCAAATGTCCCGTCAACAAGCATGCAAAGTAGGGCATCCAGGAGTTTACGACTTGGGACCCATTTACAGAAGTCCAACAGCAAGCTTTGCAATGTCTTATAACCAGCACCAACCAGCATTCTGAAGGCAGCCTGGATGAGACAAACAATGATTTTGAAATCACATCAAGCAAATAACAACACAAATCAGAACTAGAAAGACCAACATTCAGACTAATTGTGCTGTTTGCAAGAGATTCTGCAAATATAGTTATGTTCCATATGGTGCTTTCACATAAATATGGTTACTCATGAACAGAAGGAAAAATGTGGGAGATTTTTATCTTGCTTGTACCCTGGCTTCAACAGAAACGACCAGTAAAACAGTAGAGACTGTAGAGTAGAGAGTACATAGGTAGTTCAATGTTGTTGATGTTAATTCACAATGAGAACAACCGTAGAGAGAAAGACTAAAACTGCAGACGGCAAGGCTTGAAAACCATCAGGATTTTAGACAAGAGGGATAATATAGAATATAAGAGAACAATATATTGAAGGATTGTTTTTTTCTCCCTTGATTAATTCATAAAAAATACGGGCTCCTGGGATGATCTACGTTGACAACTAATATACAGTCAATTTTAGATATCAGTAGATTATGAAGAACAAAGCCACAAACAAGAAACTAATTATACTTGTCTCCAGGTTCCACCTAATGCTGTGTGGCTGGGACAAGTGAGGTGTACCACACCTGCTAAAGTACCAAGTGGACAGAATGATGTGTGAAGTATGAAAAAAGAAACTTCTACAGAGTGTAAAAGTGCTATTACGCAACACAATGCGACCTAACTAGAACATGCTGGCCCAGGAGGGCATCCATGAAAACAAGAAGGTGGAGGTGACTAAACTGGTAGTAGCAGCCCTTCAAACACTGTGCTCGATAAAGTCTATGTAGCACATGAGTGAACTATAGCTAGATACTTTGTTACCTTGGACTCATCATTTTCAGCAAGCAAAGATGTCAACGTTTGAAGGACATTAAGGACCAATTGCTCGCCAACTGCTTCATCAAAGGTTCCATTCAACAAAGACACTATATGCAGGAAGCACTCCCCATTCCGAAACAGATTTTGATAATACTACAGAAAAAGAAGGGGTAACAAAATTTTCAGCAATAGTGTGGATTATTGATGAAAAGAAAGATACAAAAATACACAGGTATTAAGAGAGAACCATCTTTTCACAGAAAGAACATACCGCACGATCTATCAATATGATCTTTCTCATGTTAACTAATAGATCAATTGATAATTCTGCAGAGCCCTTTTCCTTTTCTTTTACACGAGTGAATGTCTCTAAATATTTTGAGCATAATTGCAACTTGGCAGCATGATCTTGCGCTGATGATGGAGGTAACTGATAGTAATAAAAAATAGAAGACAGTTAAGTTCCCGACGTCAGTACCAAGAATAATAACAGAAAAGAGGGTGAATATGATTTACCCCAAATAAGGCAAGTACTTGCTCTAGTATGTGTTTCCTCAGGTTTTCTTCTTGGAACAAGTCTAATAAACACTCAATACAACTGGCATTATGTAAAACTGCAATCCTTCCAAGGTCAGATATTGTGACATATTCCTTGAAAAGGTTAAAAGCCAATTCCACACATGCAAGAGAATTCTTGATTCTCTCATCTGAAGGTGTACGAACGTTTTTGGATTGAGAATAATTTTCATTTAAGTCATCTTGAGGAGAGGACAACTTCCTTAGTTCGTTCGCTTGAACACATGCAACCTTCAGGACTTTAGTAAGCACATCAATTGACTTGAAAGAAGCTAGAGTTTGTTCGGTTGCAAGTTGTAGGATAACATGAAAGCTCTTAATGATAGAACCAGCCAATCCAGGATCGTAAGTGCAATGATCAAGTGCACCAACCAATGCTGAGCATTCTGGCTACAAACAAAACCAAGACTTTTAAGAGAAGGTGCAATCGAAAGAAAAGGCACTAGTCAAAACATATAATGAGCAACATCATAGCTACGGAAGGAGAAAGTTTGGATACCAGGTTATTTGAGTTTTCAATAAGTGTTGCAGCAAACTCCAAGAAAGAAATAGCTTCGGCTTGAAGAATGCTGGCATCAGCTTGATTAATGCTTTTGAAACTAGTTGATTTGGAAGCATCAATAAGTTGATCATTCCATGTCTCATGAATGATCGGATTAATGTAGTCCACAGGTGACCCAAAGTACAAAAATTTCTCTGAGAATATCAGATCCCAGAGACCCTCCTCTCGGAAGTATTTAAGTAGAGCTGGTGCAGACATGAGAACCTTCCTAAACGTGCAAAGCATGTAATGCTGCAGGGTATTTGCTAAAGTCCTGGAACATTTGTCAACACATAGAAAATAATTCATCATCTAAATAAATTTAATAACAGCATGATTGAGTTAAATAAGTACATGTTCAATAACTTGGAAATGCATAAAACGATATTGGACAGTTATTGTGCCAAACTGCCAATAAAGAACATGAAAACCAGAACAAACAGTCTGGAAAAAATAAAAAACATTCATAAACAGGTAATGGTAGACCAGCTATTATTTATATATTGAGACTTTATTTGTTGACGTAAGGACAGTGCTTATAGGTCAATTTAGAGCTATGGATACTGTCCTGACGCCAAGAAATAAAAACTAGAGGGAGTACAATATTGGCCACATGCTGTAAATTCTTTACAGAATGTCACCATTGGCATGGGTTAATTTTTTGACAATTTATTCTTAGTACACTGGCATTTCTCCAATATATTTAAGAACGGAGAACATTGTGTATGAAGCTCAATGTTAGACCATGTATTATGTGTGAGTGTGCGTGTGTGTTATTGGGGTAGGCCCATGTATCCAGCCCCCTAGGGCTATATCTATATGTACCCATGACACTCCATCAATCAATCTAATCCATTTAATTCCCTCCAATACTCAATATACCACATCTTGAGAAATTGGACATTTATTGAAGCAAAGGACGATAATTAATTCATAGTCAACAAAATGTCATATCAAATGAAAGGGGGAAACAATTTACCTTATATGGTTCGGTAATTCAGTTTCACTAGCACAAGCTTCAATGCATGGGAAAACTGTTGAAAGAACCTTTATAATCCACCTCACACATTGCTCCCAGTATGCCAATGAGATGGATAGTGAAATCTGGCTAACATCAGATGCAGCAGGGCAATACTTGATTTCGTTTAGAGGAAGAAGAAAAGAGCAAAGTGCTACACTTAACTTTACAGAGTACTCATTCCATTCTGCAGTATCAAGAATATCTACAGGATTTGAGAAAGATTCTAATGGAGGTGAAGTTCCAGTGCTTTCTTCATAAAGGCTCAGGCTAGCCGTTTGAGGATGAAGAAGCTTCTGCTGATGGAACTCCTGAACCATAAACGCAGGCCAACAAATGCTGTTCGCAAACTTATGTATCCGTCCATTTTCACACAAGAATTGCAAATTGTTGACATTTCCAAAACTGAATTAGTCAAGGACAAGAATAATCATGTAACAGGAAAATAACAAAGTATTGCTACCTCCGTCCCAGAATTTAATAATTTCTGGCTATGAATCTGGACAAATATCTGTCCAGATTCATAACATGAAAGGCTTATATTATGGGACGGAGGTAGCATAACTGGAAGCACTTTTTTCATCCCCCTTAAAAAGTAGCAGTAAATTCTATACTTCAAATTTATGGAACAGGATACACTGCCTCCCTTAGTATTTCCAGCGATAGAATCTGGAGCTGGAGAATGTCACTCCTGCAGGAGCGTGTCATATTAGATCAAAGAACAAAATAGAACGAAAAACACACAAATCTTGCCAGACTTGAGGCATATCATTGTAGTCCTTAAAAACAAATGCATTCGTGCAGGATAAACATGTACAATTCAGAGTACTTCACATTGATCATAATTACTGCTACTTTTTTCCAACTTCAGGACCACATAAGTCAACAGTCTGGTTTTCCACTGAACAAACCCATACCTTTCATCACTGGGAACAAGACATTGTTTCGAGACTGAAAATTTGCTTGAAGGTAGTCCCAGCCCATCCAACAGAACCTCCAATCCTCCTATGCTTCTGAAATGATTTTGTGCTCGAGTATTTTCAGATATTGTTGATCTCAGAGCATACAATGTTAGAAAGTGTAGTGACAGGTCAGTCCATTGCTCTTTCAAATTAAGTCTGCGAATGACCCTTAAAAGTTCTGCAAGAGAAAATGCCATAACTGTAAGACTAACAATATAAAAACATGGATCAACAGTACAACAGGAGAACTATTCAGTGGAACATGTCTCTTGGATGCAACACCGCCTGAAGAAACTATTTTATGCTAAAATTTAGCACAATAAATGTAGTAAAACATACTCTACATATTTATTAGGAGCCTTACAAAACGAAAGACTCTTCTCCTGTCAGGGCGTGGGGAACATTATTATTTGGCATAAATCCAAAAATGCACATTACTTGTCAAACAGTATGTAAATTTATTTCTTTATTTTCCGGTTCACCCCCAGGTTGCTCCGTCCCTTTTTAACCCATAAAAGAAAAAGGAAACAATTGCATAAGCAAAGGTTACATGTTAGTATCTTTCGGTCCCATGTTATAGTCAAGAGGGCCAGTATCATACATCATGTATTGTAGTTTCTATCTCATTCTTAGTCAGAGTGGGACTACAGGCCTGTTTGGTTTTCAACCATTGCTAACCTTTCCAAATCATTGGCTTGCCGAATTTTGGTGGAGAATTTGGCCACCCAAGTTTTGGCCAACATTGGTAAGAAAAATGAACTAGCTCACCACATGTGTCCATTGGCTTGCCAAACTTTCGCTTCAATCCAAATACACGCTTTATGCACAGTCAACTACCAAATTTTGGTAAGGTAACCATTGACAACAAACCAAACAGGCCCTACATGTCATGATTGACATCTTAGCTTTTCTTTGGTAATTCCTTTCCATAAATATAATTCACATGAAGCTAACAGCAAACACTTTTGAGTAAAGTAGACTTGGGCCATGCTACAAGAGTTAATTAACAATCTAGTTTGCATTCTAAACAAAGATCAAGTGTCGAAGTAAAAATGTGAATTGTTAAGCTAATATGCGCTAACCGGTTGCACCCAAAAGCTTAAGCTGATGGAGAAGGGTAGGCAATTCACTTATACACTCCAACACTCCCCCTCACGTGAGGCTCCCTCAGGCCTCTAACGTGGAAAATAGGAGTGGACTTGCGTCCCAAGATTCGAACTCGAGACCTCTGGCTCTGATACCATGTTAAGCTACTATGCGATGACGGTTGCACCCAAAAGCTTAAACTGATAGAGAAGGGTAGGCAATTCACTTATACACTCCAACATGAACAACACTATCATGTATTCATGTATAAAATTAAAAAGATTGAAAGATAGCTTTACCTACTAACCAATTGACACCACCAGCTTCCATAACTGAAACAATGGCTTTTTTCTGCCAATTTCTGTCAATGCTTTCTGTAGTACTTCGAGTTACTGTTGCCAAATAATTGCTAGATAGGTTATTCCTGGAGGTATTGATAAACTGTGAAATCTTTGTCGCAGTTGGCTCCAAATCCATAAAGTTTGAAATAATTGTAACGATGTAAACAAGTATCTTCTGCATCATCTTCATATTCTCTACAGTTTTATTAGACAGTTGTTCGTCTGCTGCAAGCAAGCTGGTTAAAGTCTTCAACTTTACAACTGCAGCTGAAAACATGAGGGAAGTTCTGTTAAGACAAAAAGGAATTGATGAATCTATAATCATTGGTATTAATACCACATTAACAAGGACAGACCCAGTGCTGGAAGCTCCCACGTGAGGTGAGGTCTGGGGAAGGATTATACGGGCCAGTCTTACCTCTGCAATGTACAATGCAGAGAGACGGCATCAAACCCAGGACCTCTTGGCACCAGTGGGATGACTTCACCACCGCGCCGGACCTGTCCTTCGATATTAATACCCCAGTAAATAAAGTATATACCTTTCAAAAGAGCAGTGACTTTCTGGACACCTCCATAATAGTTAAACACCCTACAGTTATGTGCCGAACGATTAATAATTGTCAAGCACTCCAGAATTGTCAATCCTTCAGTGCTTAATCCCATGTCATTCAATAGTTCTGAAATGTTAGCAGAGGAATCTGGAAAGCTGCTACCTGCTTATGGTGAAAAAAAATGTAAGATCCCACCTTTTCACTGTAGTTGACAAACCTAAAAACACTAAATAAAGTCACAGAATTACAATTGCACAATGTTAAATTTGATATCAATAATGTAATCACACTATTGAGTTAGCAGCAGAATGCTTTTACACATCAAAAGAACCAGAAAGTAAGCACAAAAAAGTTTGAAGTTCAAATAAATTTCTTAACTCAATGATACATGCCTAGCACCACCTGTCATGTTAGTTTACTTAGATGCTTAGACTACATCCATAAACAGGGCTCAACAGGTGAGCCAGACGAACAAAAACCAAGGTACCAAAAATTAACAGGCTTTCCTGCTCAGTGAAAAATAGCCAGCATTTTGCTGATTCCCATAAGTCTTTTTAGAACTTTTCCAGTTTAAGGGCATCAAGAAAATGCATTCACCTTTTTTTTGCTGTACAGGTTTTAAAATGTCTGACATACTGATTTTGATTACTGGATAATATAACTGCTCCTAAGTCAGATGTAAACCAAGACCACCCAGTCCTCTATGCAGATCTTCATCTAGGTGCCTATTAATACTTGATTTATTGCTTATCATGCCACCTGGTTTCCCCTAGGTTGATCCAGTTTTTTTCTCCTAAAGTTAGGCAGAAATGCCACATTCCTTTTCTTAGAAATTAGAATAGAAGTTAATTCAAATCACTCAGTTACAATAATATTCAAAGATATCCTGACAGAAACACGAAAGAAAGTTTGAAAAAGGTACATCTGTCTGCCTGTGTCAATAGTTGTATGCTATAATATAGAAAACGTAAAAATGAAGTAAATCTACTTACTTTCAGTGATAGACAAAGTTATTTGAGAAATCTCCTGAACAAGTATAAGGATAACCTCAGAGGGATGCCCAATATAACATCCTAAAACTGTATCACCCGATAACGAGTCTTGATCAACTGATTGCTCAGTATTGCATGGCTCCCAATCTTTGAATACTTTTACAAAATGCAGGACGAATATTTGCAGAGATTTCTTCTTTTCGACCTACAAAGTGTTGACAAAGATAAACATTGTTATAGTAAAAAATTTAAGTGCTTCCAAAAAAAATTCTGAATATAATACCACATGTACTTATGCTCATTTTACAAAGCACAGAAGGCATGTGGTTCCATCTTTAAACTAAGTCATATGGTCTAACAATACAGGTTTATTAAAACAGGGCAATAGACAGGTTTATTAATTCATTCATATTTGACACTTTCCCCTCCTTAAATCCTTACAGGACTCCAAGCGAGTAAACTAGTCAAGTTACTTGTTTGAATAGTCGCTTTACAGGAAATTGTCAACAGAAAGGATGGAGTATACAAAATATAATGCTGTGACAAAATCAGGAGACAACTGCAGAAACTGTTAATGTTCAGAGAGATGCAATAAGACCTTGTTAACCAAAGTATTCTGAGGTACTATCTGATATGGTTCAAGGCTGCAAGCAAAGGCCTGTAAAGGCAAACTAGAATATGCTCAGTCAAGTACCTTGTCAATGGCAGTCTCGTACTTCTGCCAAAGCATATTTAAGACTCCTTCCTCACCACTGTCACTGGAATAATGTAGAAGAGGGTTAGGAGTGAAATGGCCATATTGGATTAAATCATAACAGTACTATGAGCACTGATGGTCCAGTTTGATAAGATATAGCCAAATAACAATGGTGAATATACATCAATAGAATTCAGATACTTATTTAAATTCTAAAATATTAGTGCAATCAAGCTAGTACTCATAATAGTGTGTTTGTGCATAAACATAACTAAGCAGAAGCCACTCAAATAACTAACTGTGGGATTCGTTGTGCCCAGTAAAACAATATCCATCCATATAACTATCAGTATCTATCATATCTATATAGTAACAGAATTCAAAAGGATGCCTAGAACAACCAACACTCCAATACCATGCTGCTATGGTACAAGTAATGGTGCACCGTTTAACCTGTGCAGTGACCCAGTGAACTATTCATGTAACTATCCTGCACGCTGAAGTGAAAAAGGGATGGGGAAACTAACCGGCACTGACATCATACTGCTACAGTTGCATTGGTTATCACTTAGCGTCACGATTGAAATGGTGCAGTTAGCCAGGTGCTCAACTGTTACTGGTACTCGATACCTCAGTACTTTGGAAACAGCAGCTGAAATGTGTAGCATGCTGAAGCAAACAACTAGAACAAAATGCAACACGAGCTCCAACCCGATAGCGCATAAGCCAACACATTCAGCAGTGCAAACAAAGCAGCCACAAACACCATAGTTCACACGAGCAAGCCGCATTCCCGACCAGCTAGCAAACGAGGCAGTCACGGTTGGCGCGGGTAGGTTCGAGTGGCGTACCTGAAGCGAACCCTGGGGGAAGGCGCGGCGGCGACCCTGTCCGCGGACGGCGAGCCGCGGTCGTCGCCGCCCCGGCCCCCGCCTCCGCCGCTCCCGCCGGCGCCGGCGCCTCCGCCCCCGGGTACGGCGGTCGCCGACTTGCGGAGGAGATCGGCAACGCCCTTGACGATGTTCATCGCCCCCGATCCGGCGCTAGCAGCAGCAGCAGCAGCGCATCACCGCCGCGGGGAGACGGCGACGAGGAGGTGGCGGTGCTGCGGGGTCCGATTCGAATCCAGACCAACCCGATCCACGGGTAGTGTCGGAAGTGGACAGCGCGAGGGGGAGATCGGGGAAATGTTCTAGCGTGCGCCTGTTCGAGGCTCTTTATTTTTTATTTTTTTCACCTTTTTATCTGAAGAAGAGTCGGATCGAGGGGAGCGAGGATCTGGATTCTGCGACGAATAACTGGTTGGGCAGTTGTAAAGAGGACACAAATTCGAGGGGCAAATCAAAATGTTGCGGAGGCAACTGGGGCCTTCTATGCAAAAAGTGGACCTTTGTTTCGCTTGTGCGCATAAAGAACCCTGCATATTAGATTTGTCATGTGAACGCAGAGTTGACTAGAGGTTAGTGGTGTTGTTATCGATAACGTAACTTCTTATTCTTTCTTCAGATTTTTGTTTCATTTGGGCCATGGGCCATGGCAAGGGAAAAAATAGAAATGAAGAGCGAACGCTGATAATCCAACAATATCGTTTGTTGTTAGGCCCCCTTTGGCACAGCTCCCAGCTTTGGATTCTCCATGAGAATCCGAGAAGCTATACCAAAGGGGTGTTTTGGGCAACAGATTCAAGAGTGAATCAGGGAGAATCAATTCTCGTTTTTGTGAAGGAACCGTGAATCCAAAAAAACCTGCTTCACCCGAGACCAAAACAGCTTCTCAGCGAACCGAAAATAGAATCCACCCCAAACTTCGGATAAATTACCCGCAATGCCATCGAGCAAAACCCCCGAAGGCCGAACAGAGGGCCGCGCCCCGTACACCCCCTTCCCGCTCGTCCCTGTTCGTGACTCTCGGCGCTCATGGCGATTTCGGCGGCAACCCCTAGGGTTTGGTGATGGCAGCCACCTGCGCTCGAGATCCCCCAGCAGCAGGCGTATTCCTCCTCCAACGCCGTCCGGAGCCCCCGTCCTCGTTTGCCCACGGCCGGCCCTCCCACGGACGGTACGAGTTCGCCCTGTCCCCGATTCCCCTTCCTATTCCACGTGGAAGCAAGTCGGAATCTTCATACGCGGCGCAGGTAATCGACGTTGGCGGCCTCCAACTTCCCTGACACTTGAAATCCCGCTGCGTGACCTGGGTCCATCCGCCTCTGTTATGGACGATGAAAGAAATAGCTTTATTCGATGCTAAAAGGGTTATCATATTCGTCTGGTCTAAAAAGAATCATCATTTATTTCTGCTGATCTAGTTCATTAGCATTTGCTGCTGTTGCATTATCATCAGATTCTTTTAAATTCCTTATAGTCTTCCATAGCACAAATTCCTTATTGTCTTCCACAATAAAATGGACTCTGTTTGTTTAAAGTCACTGTGAAGAGTACAGAAGACTATCATGTATGTATGCTCACTTGTTCCTGATCCTCTATTTATGACATTATTTTCCAACCCTAGTTTGTATATATTCCTTGGTTGAGTTGATAGTCCTGTTTGACTGAACAGGTGAACCTGAAATATGAGGATGATCGACCAGTTGATGGGAAAGGGGTTGGTAGAAAGTTTATTGATAAACTGCAGCAAACCTATCAGTCTGAGCTTTATAACAAGGACTTTGCATGTCCAAGTGCCATTTGCACAGTTTATTCTGCCAGCCCGATGCTCATCTTGGGCTGCATAATTTAATTATTTTAGGCAAAATAATGAATACAAACCAAGCAATAAGCCAATAACACTGGCTGAAATAAGTGCAAACGTGTTGTTGTTCTTTATGGACCTGTTCTTTTCTCTTGTCCCGAAGTGCAAACTGTTCTTGACATTATCATGAGTATGCTATTGAGTTATGTAACTATACTGTTTTTTTCTCACCTGTCACCATATTGGACAGCAAGATGGCTGATAAAAGGGTGATAATGCTGATTGGAATGAGTAAACGTATGCTATTTGAGTTTTAGAATGTAAATTACATTTTGTTGCCAGGTTGATTATAATAATTAGAAAAATATATTCATACACTATTAGACAAATTGTATTGATACACTTTTACAAAAATAACATTGATACAGTAAACATGTGAAAAATATTTCCCTATATGTATGAAATCTTTATAATATCTCTGTATATGTATTTTTTAACAAAACCAAACTTGAGGGCGATATAGACAATTTTAACAAACACTTCTTTTGCAAAAGTCAAGAATCAGTTATCCTGCCAAACGATTTTATACAATAGATTCTGATTCACTCGGAGAATCCGGAGAATCAGATTCTTCGAAGAATCAGAAGTGAATCAGAAGAATTAGAAGTTGGGAGCTGTACCAAAGGGGGCCTTAATGCTAGCCAACGCGTGGGGCCCAGGTGTCGGCGCCATCCTTCTTCCCCATGACGCGCAGGGCCCGGGCAAGGCTCTTCATGGGCCGCGCGCTCACATGCATCGTTCGCTACCGTGCAGAGCCCACAGCCGTCTGGTTTTTTTTATTTAGATTCAAAATTGAAACTTCAAAGTTGTATAGTTTTCGCAAATTTAGTCCAAATTTGAATAATATTTTTTATATATTCTTCAAAAAATATTCTATGTCATCTGGGACCATTTTTATCAAAATTCTATAGCCCAATTTTGTATATTTATGCAAATCTCCAAATTTAGTGTGTATGTACACATTCACCTTTTTATCTCTTAAAAAACAAAAAATATCAGGTAAATTTTGGTTTGTATGTATATATTCTATATTTATACACATTATAATTTTTTATAATTTATTTTCAAGCCCTCGCACATGTGTATCTTCACATTTCTCTCCATTTAACTCAAAGCGCATATCAAATATGGCATTCACTCAAATTCAGACATACATTCATTCAAACAAAATTTAAAAAATCTTCAAAAACTCATAGAGGTTTGTATTATCATTCAAAAGCCCCACAAAAAATCCACTCACAAAATAAATGTATCATTTGAGATATAAAAATGAGAAAAAAATCCCCAAAACCCATTTTTTGTTTTTTTATCAATTTATGATTTTTTTCAAACTTGAATTCAATGAGCACGTGTAATGCAACCTCTTACACTTCATTAATTTCTTTATTTTTTAAATTGTTTTGTCCATGTATTTTCTAAAAAAAATGACCTCAATTGAAGTATTTGACTGACAGTGGGCCAAATCAACAATAGTGAACCGTGTTCGGACCAGGCACTATCCGAAGGAGGCCCATCCCTGCCTGAGGTCCTGCCTGAGCCGCGTTTTTCAGTATTCGCCCCGAGACGCCAGGCACGAAGGGGCTCGATGGGCTGCTGGGCTATTTCGACTGGTGGCACGATCGGGATGTGTCGTGCACGGTGCGAGTCCCAGCTCTATTGCTAGCTAACGTATTCCCATTCACAAGTGGTGTTCTATGTTGTGCGGTCAACCATTGATGTTGAACATTAGTGAAGAAAACGGAGGAAGAGTCAAGAGAGAACGGAGGAAGAGGAATAAGACAGTCGGTTGTTTGGGTTGGGCCTGGATTTGGGCCACGCGTTTCTATTATGGACGGCCTTTTACATGTGGGCAGGCGCCGGTTCGGCCGGCCGGCCCTTGCTCAGGGCCGAGGTGAACAGAAGAACAGCTCCAGCCGTTGTCCTCCTCCCTTGGAAGATCGCTTGGTTTTCGGCAGCTCCTCGTCGTCGACTGCCTCCCACGGCTGCCATCCTCATCTTCACAAATGGCGGTATCGCGCTACGACCTCCAGGTCGTCGATGAACGGGAACGGGTGCATCTTCTGCGTCGTGTTGTCGAACCGGTCGAGCTGCGGCGCCGGCAGCGAGCCTGGCGGGCGGGTAACGTAACCCACGTCGACGACGATGCGCCGGCAGAGCCGCCGTGACTCGGCGTGGACCACGTTCAGATCTGGGTTTCGACTTTCGAAGATTGTAGATGGATTGTTTCGTTTGATGTTTCATTGGCTGAAACCATAGGCTGTTTCGCTCCTTTCCCGGGTTTCAGATATGGCAGCGTGAGGCCTTATCCGGATTCCAGAAACAGGAGGTGCAGACAGATAGTGGGCCTATGCGTTGTTTCCTTCTGGCTGTTCGGTGGGAACAAGGAAAAGGCCTTATCCACAAGGACCACACAGCCTAGATCGCGGGTCCAAGGTAACATCATTAACATCGTAAGGGCCTTTAACCCCATCTCTAACCTGGCCCAAAGCGACCCGTTAAGATTTAAGAATGCATCATTACACGATCTAACGATCCAATAACAATAACGACGGCAGGCGCGCCTAGTTGCTCGTTTAGTGTTTACCCCTTGTCATTAGTAGTCTGTTCTGTTGTAGTCCTCGCCTAACAAGGCAACACGTCCATCCGTAGCTGAACTGCACCGGACATTCTCTAATCGACCGATCGACCTCAATCATAATCTAATCACGTCATAAAAGCGATGGGCCACCCGTCTTCTAATCGTTTCTCCTGCGCATCATTGCGTTTTTTACGCATCTGCGTAACCCTCAATTAATTTAGTCGGACGGTTTCTTTTAATCATCCACACGCGTCAGCAAATTCGCGAACGCGAGCATACGGCTAGCTGCTCTGTGTGAACAGCAATACATTTTTGTGTGCCTTGTCCGTGGCCCTACCCTACCCGCCAAGGAAGGCTCACTGGCCACCGCACCGACGATCTGAACTGCAGGCGATGGAGGACACCGAGGAGGACCACTTCGAAAGCGACGCCACACCCGCCGGCCACCGCACATCGCACGCACAGGGGCGGTTGGCGTTGGCCCTTCACCTCCGAGGACGCGAGCTCGTGCGACACTGCGTGCCCGCCCTGCCTGCCCACGTGAACGGTGCAGTGGCGGGCAGAGCCGAGCCGAGACGAGATCCGAAGCAATTAAAAAACGGCGGAGAAGGATCTGGATTTTCTGATTTCGCGGTTACTGCAGCTGCTTGCTTCTGAGCCGTAAGGTTAAGGTCACTGACCGTCGTCGGTTGCTCCGCGCGCATCTACCGACCGACCGACCGCCCCACTTGGAAAGCCAGGCAGCCAGCGAGCCGTGGTGGCGCGCGGGGGAAGGAAGGTGAGGCGACTGTGACTTGAGGGAGGCGACACTCTGAAAGGTCAAGGAATCCTCCTTCCTCCTCCGTCCACCACCCATTCCATGGCCTCGATCTGAGGAGGAGGAGGGGGGAGGGAGGAGTAGCTCGTCGTAGCGGCAGCCATGAGCTGGAAGAGAGGGGGCGGAGGAGCGGATGGAGCAGGGGTGTCCAGGAGGTGGGCCGTCCTGCTCTGCGTCGGGAGCTTCTGCCTCGGCCTGCTCTTCACCAACAGGTGACCGACCGACCAGCTAGCTAGCTAGCTGCTTCCATCCTGCCACCCGCTTCTTCTTAACCTCCTCCTCCGTCCTCCGGTGTGCGCGTTTGTTGTGGCGATGGTTCTTCGATTCGAGATTCGCGGCACAGCGTTGCGGCGTCTGAGCTGGAGTGGAGCTTATCCGGCAGTACGAGATCCGTGGTGGTGGGGAGCTGGGTTGTCGTCTTTGCTCTGTGCCTCCATGGATTTGTGCCTCTTACCTCCGGGGCGTGCTTGGATTTGGGTGCGTGTTTCGAGCTATTGAGCTGGGACCGTGATTCACGGTGGATTAAAATTTCAGCCGATTGCCAGTTGGCCCATTTTTCTCTCGTTAGTTGGAGCTGAGCGCGAATCATCCTGTACGCCCGTCCGTGCACAATTCATGTAGTTTTTCAGAAGAGTTATTATTGGTAATTGCTGCATGCTTGGCTAACAGACGAACACTGGTTTCCGGTTCCACCAGTGCACAACCATATGATACGGACATCAGGCTCTGTTTTCCTTTTCAGTGAAAACATCATGCTCTGTTTCCGCAGTTGGACTAGCCTTTTACCTTATGATCCTCACGTTATCCTGATCGTTTGTTCCAGAATGTGGACACTGCCTGAGGCAAGCGAGATTGCTAGACCAAACGAAAAGGTACAGGAAGGCAACACGCCAGTTGCTGCAGAGTGTGGTTCTAAAAAGGTAGCCGCGTTTTTCTCCACCTAATCTCTCCATGCATCCACGTCTGTAGACCTGTTGTTTAATTCACACCTTGATTTTTACAATAGGTTCCATAAAAATTCAATGTCAGAATTCAACACTCTCTGTCTTTACAAATTACAACCGCATACACATTTCCAGTATTTGTTTAAATTCAATACTCTCCAATTCTTTAAAATTCAATACTACACTTTAGCATGCAAAAGTTTAAGGACCGTTGATGCACTTAACTTTTTTGAATGTACTGATGCATTTTCTTATTATTGAAATGTACCACCAGGTTCAAGAAGAACAAGTTTACAAAGATCATTTACATGTTCAAGATACTCATCATGATGTACAGTACGTACTGCTAATCTTTTCATTCTTGACCTTGATAATATTGGTTCCCCAGTATTCATACTTATTCCAATTGGCATTACAAATACTTTGGATGTAGAACACTAGACAAGACGATAGCAAGCTTAGAAACAGAGCTCTCAGCTGCTAGATCATTGCAAGAGTCCTTGCTCAATGGTTCCCCTGTCTCCGAAGAGTTCAAGATTTCTGAACCAATTGGCAGGCAGAAGTACAGAATGGTGATCGGAATCAATACTGCCTTTAGCAGCCGCAAGAGAAGAGATTCCATACGTTACACCTGGATGCCTCAAGGTTTCTGACACTAAAATCTATTGACTCCCCCGTTTTCTATAGAATGTTCGTTATGTCATCATCATGCTCCGAATGATTAATGATAAAAGTACAAAAAAATAGGAGAAAAGAGGAAAAAGCTTGAAGAAGAGAAGGGGATCATAATCCGTTTCGTCATTGGCCACAGGTACGTGGAATCTGACATTTACATGGAATTATGGTTTTATTCGTTTCTTCAACTAGGAAAATAACTTGGCATGAACTGTGTGCTCTTTGCAGTGCTATATCAGGTGGAATTGTTGATAGAGCGATTGAAGCAGAGGACAGGAAACATCAGGATTTCATGAGGATAGTAAGTCGTTTTCTTAATTGTCAATTAAATTCTTATGGGAGTGGAGTGATTATTGCTCTCTGTTTTGTAAGGAATGATGTTTTGCTTCCCCATTCACTGTTGTAACACTTTTATTCAGGATCATGTTGAAGGATACCTTGCGTTATCAGGCAAAACCAAGGCTTATTTTGCTACAGCTGTATCATTATGGGATGCAGATTTTTACGTCAAGGTTGATGATGACGTGCATGTGAACATAGGTAAATCTCCTTACGAGAACTCTATGCCCCTTTTAGCTCATTGTAGGATCCAAGTGATCATATGTTCAAATCTCCTCAATTGCTTCTCTACGATCATCAGCATTGTCCTTTTCGTATATATAGGAAGTACAGGTAAAATTGTAAATGTGTTCCATGCTTTCACATAGTAACATATTAACAAGTTTTGTCCAAATGTCTTTGCATCACTATATGTTAAAAAGAATTGGAAACGTGTTTTTAGTAATGCTGAAGTTCTCATTTGCAGCAACTCTCGGACAAATTTTATCACACCATGCGTTGAAGCCCAGAGTATACATTGGATGCATGAAATCTGGACCTGTACTATCTGAAAAGTAAGTGTGTTGTGTCGATATGATCTCTCCCCTGAGAATATGAAGTTGGCTCTTTTATTTAGGCTTATATCTGGCTTCCTCCAGGGGCGTGAGATACTATGAGCCTGAGCACTGGAAGTTTGGGGAAGCTGGAAACAAGTATTTCCGACACGCCACTGGACAGTTATATGCTATTTCGAAAGATCTGGCAACCTACATATCTATAAACAAGTGAGATAATACATGTCTACTCTTTTCCAAATATAGTTCATCTCGGAACCTTTAGCTGACTCGGTTGTTTCTGTTCCAACTACGCCAGGCACATACTGCACAAGTATATAAATGAGGATGTCTCGTTAGGTTCTTGGTTCATTGGATTAGATGTTGACCAAATTGACGATAAAAGACTTTGTTGTGGTACTCCGCCCGGTAAGCTTCCACTACTTCATGCCTTACCAGTTTCCACTTGTTTTTTTTTTTTATTCACTGGCACCACTCAGCAAGCGCGGTCATTAGAATTGGACTCCTGAAACATATTGTTTGGAACTAAGTACATGGATTGAAGAATGTGAAATGTTTTCATGGAGGAGTCACATGTGTGTTTTTCTTGTTTTTGCATCGCAGATTGTGAATGGAAAGCTCAGGCGGGAAACACTTGCGCCGCATCATTCGATTGGCGATGCAGCGGCATATGCAACTCCGAGGGGAGGATCTGGGAAGTGCACAATAAGTGCGCCGAAGGCGAGAAGGCGCTGTGGAACGCCACTTTCTAGAGCGGACGGGACAAACATCACAGGAGGCTGCCCTGCCCTGCCCTGTTGTAGCTGTGTAATAATAATAATAGGTCACCCCCACTTTTGGGTGGTGTGTGTACATTCATTTGTAGGTAGCTGTGATTTTGTGACACTGGCTAACACCGACGAAGCGGACCACAGGTTTTTAGGTAGTGTCTGTCTGCCGGCGGCGGTGGAGATGAAGAAGGGCGATGCATTCTTTTGCACGGTAAAACGTTTAAGGTGGCCATGCTGTACTGTTTGTAGTATGGCTGCCAACATGTGAGACCGAAATAAAAACTGTTTTCCTGCCTCCCTGGTGCCTCGTTTTGCAGCAATTATTTCGAAAGTGTTTACTGTCAAATCCTCGACCTATAATATTCCAGACGTCTAATCTGATCTCGACTTTAAGCCAGAAAATGAAGTGTTTGCAGAACTCGTCTCTTATTTTTGCTAATAAATTCAATCTGAAGCTGTCACTGAACCTTCTGCAAAAGCAAAACTCTAAGCCCGTACCAAACAGAGATCCACCTGTCATTGACACGTGTACCAAACTGCTCAGCCCGTACGCGCCCAGGCCCAGTGCGAGCACGTTTTTTTTTTCCCGAATTTCGCCGCGCTCCCGTTCCCTTCCCGCCATGGTTTCCCTCCAACCACTCACCCCCTCCCGCCTCTCGTTAAATCTCGCACTCGTCCCCCGCCAATCTCACACCACGCGAATCCGCATCTCCCCTGCTCCGCCGGTCCGCGCCATCCCTCCTCCTCGCCTCGGCCATGGACCGCCGCCTCCGCGCCAGCCCGCGCGCTGCCGAGCGCGGCCACGACCACCACCACCACAACCACAGGTTCCTCCGCCCCGGAGCGCTCGCGCGGCTCCGGGACTCCAGGATCGTCGCGCGCTCCGTCCGGTCGTCGGCGTGCCTCCTGCTGCCTCGGTCCGTCCCCACGCCCCCCGCGGCGCCCCCGGCCAGTGCGATGGCGGCGGAGCAGGGCGTCATACCGCAGTTCCTGGGGACCGGCGGCTCGGGACCGGGGCGGTACCCGCTGCGTAGTTGTAGAAGGGTGGCCGCTGCCAGGGCCGTGGCTTTCTTGCCCCCGTCGCCGTAGCCAGATCTTTGGCCTCACCACTCTGGCGCTGAAATCAGCTGGGGACCTTAGATTGGCGTTTAGTTCTGTGCAGATGGTTTGCAGTTTAGTACTTGACATGTTAGATTTGAGGAGGAATAATTACACCGGGTAAATCTTGTTCTGATTTGACTGTTGTAGACTTGAGTAATCCTCACTTCACTTAAAAAACAGAGCAACTAAATGCAATTAGATGTTTGGTGTAATCATGCAATCAATCATCTTCAACTATTGAATCTGTAATAGGATTAGTGCATTATTTATTTAATTCCCTCCACCACCTGTCCACTTGGCGGATGGACTTAAATAAAAACATACAATGAGGACTTAAATAAAAACATACAATGACCGTATTCAACAATTGTGAATAATTGACTGTATGGCTGCATCAAAACTCTGATTGCATTGTAGTCATTGCACAAATCTTCCACAATATTCAATTCCTGGAAACTTTTTTCTTTTTAAAGCCCAATGAAACGGAAACTGACGCTTCTGTTCAGCCACCTGGGCCAGCCGACGAGGCCGCAAGCACAGCATGCTACCACTCGCAGCCGTCGAGCCCGTGGCCAGCCCATGATGAGGAGTGTGTGGGTTTCAGCGGCGTGGCGATCGATTTCGGTTTTGTCTGCCGCCAAGCTCGTCCATAGCCGCTCGATTTTGAGGTCCGCCGCCATGTCCGCTGACTGGCGCTCGATTTCGAGGTCCGCGGCAACCGTGTTCGTGCACCGGTGCCCGAGTTCGCGGTCCGCGGACACCAAGCGGCCCTTCTTCCCAGGCACTCGATTCTGAGAGCCGCCGCCGTCGAGTTCGTCCGCGGGCACCCGGTTCCAGCGAGGAACGACCAAACTGCTTCGCGAGTGAGGCTCTGCTAACGAATCAAACCCGATGCGATTGCCACTCGCATGGCGCCACCGCCGCCGCCGCTGCCTTCTGGCCCCCTTCCGGAGTGGGCGGCTTCCAACGCCCTTTTCCGCCGCCACCGCCGGCTCCTGCCGCTCCTCCGCCCGCGCACCTCCCTCCGCGCCTTCCTCCCCGTCCTATCCCACTGCGTCGTCTCGGCCCTCGCCCGCAACCCCTTCGTCGCCTCCCGCCTCCTCGTCGCCTCCGCCCGCGTCTCCCTCCCCTTCTCCCTCCTCATCCTCTCGAGCCTCCCCGCCTCCGCCCTCTCGCCGTTCTCCTTCAACTCGGTCATCCGCGCGTCCCCTCCGCGCCTCGCCCTTCGTTTGTTCGCCCAGATGCGGCGCCGAGGCGTTCCACCGGACCCCTACACCCTCCCGTTCTTGATCCATGCCTCCTGTTCCGGCAGTGACCCCCCACTGTGCCGGTCCTTACACGGCCATGCCTTCCGTCTCGGCTACGGCTCCCACCTCTTTACGCAGACGGCGATGATCAACGTGTACTTTGCGTGCGGGTCAGTGGCCGATGCTCATGGAGTGTTTGACGAAATGCCGGCGCGGGATGTAGTTGCATGGACGGCCATGGTGTCCGGTTATGTAGACTCCCGGATGTACCAGGAATCTCTCGAGGTGTTTCAGGAGATGAGACGTGCTGATGATCTTGTTCGGCCAAACGTGGCAACGGTGGTGTCAGTTGCCTCTGCTTGTGCGGGGATAGGCTCTCTGGAGTGTGCCAAGGCGCTGCAGGCGCATGTGGAAAAGGTGGGCTTGGAGCGCGAGCTGATTGTCAGGAATGCATTGATCGATATGTACAACAAGTGTGGCAGCATTGAGTCGGCCCGTGCTTTGTTTGGTATGATGCACGAAAAGGACCTGCATTCCTGGACTGCGATGATTTCAGGGTTGGCTTCTCATGGGCACGGTGAAGAAGCAGTTGCTTTGTTCTTCAGCATGCAGGAGGCGGGAGTAGTGCCGGATTCGACTACCTTCATTGTTGTTCTGTCTGCTTGTAGCCATGCTGGATTGGTGGACGAGGGGATCAGGATCTTCAATTCCATGGAGACTGAGTACAACGTATCACCAGATATCAAGCACTATGGCTGCATGGTGGACCTATTCAGCAGGGCAGGGCTTATTTTTCGTGCTTATGAGTTAGTTAACACCATGCCTTTTGAACCGAACTTGGCAATTCTCGGGGCATTGCTGAGTGCATGCAGTATTAACAATGAACTAGGGATCGGGGAGCTCGTGCTCAACAAGATTGAGTCTGTTTGCTCCTACAAAGGAGGTGCAGATGTGCTTCTGTCCAACATTTATGCTAACCAGAACCTTTGGCATGAAGTGGATACCATCAGAAGGAAGATAAGGAGTGAAGCAACCGCCAGAAAGCCAGCTGGTCAGAGTTTGATTGCAGCAGAAGTTGCTTTCACGAGTTCATGATTGCAGATTTGAGCACGTCCGTTCAGTGGAGCAGTCCTTGTACTGGACAGGTTAGGAAACTTGTAAAAGAAATATAATCTGTCCTTCAAAAGGAAAAATCTAACCTGGATATTGATGCCGGCTCTCACATTTTACTTGTTTCAAGATGCCAATACTTGTGGTTGAACTGTTACTATTAGAATATGAATTTGAGATCGCTAATTTAGTGGCACTACCTTTCTAGATGCTAAGTGTATGGATTCTTTAGTGTAGATATTAATCCATGTATGTCATGCTTTATCAGTTAATACAAGAGGAAAAAGATGTGTTGGCTGCCAGATTTGCCTGCTCCTTATAGATGTAATATAATGTACGTTCTTATGGCAGTTACTTAGGGAGGGGCTCTTAAACTTGTTTTTTTGGTGTATTTTTTCTGTTTGATGAGTGCCAAGACTTAAAAATGCTTGTGAAATATTATATCTTACACGGGCATCCCATGCTTCTGTTGTTCATGTTTTTTGCTCTTCTGCTTGTGTCATGTAACCTGTGACAGTATTTTTAGGGTTTTTGGTTGGAGTTGTTTCTTTCAGTTTCAGGTATTATTCCCCATCACTGAAGAATTCCTCAAGCTTTGTTGCGGTGATCTAATATATATATATATCTTTTTATTGCAAGTGCAGCTGTGGGAAAACTGATTCCGTGTCTAGGCATATCGCTTTCAGGCCCCATTGTGAGCGCAATGGTCCTTGATTTCACAAAACGGCAGATTTTTTTTTTTTTGAAGACCTGGTGAGAAACTGTCAACTTTTCGTTTTTTGATAATGCACTGCATCTTTCTGCACATCACACAGACATGGTTGAAATTACAGTGACTTTGACTTTTGAGGATGATATGATGCTCGGGAATATCAACTGAACCTTTTGGTTTTCTCTATCAGACAGGAGAAAGGCAATTTGGGAATCGACTTTTCCAAAATAGTTTCCTTTACGCCCATCCATGCAGCATTGTACAAAGTCAATCTGATGAGATATGTATGCCCCTCTTTCCCGGCCACCGGAGCAGACTGGTGACTGGCCAGAACACCAACCTCCCCTCCCCTTTTTCCTAGAAACAAATGAATCATCATCATCATAATAGTGGACCATCATTTTTTTAGAAGCGTTAATAGTGGTTCATCTTATTGAGTGTCTTCGTGCAAATCTTCTGCAGGTTGGAGCGATTTTGTATAAAATCGAGATTTTGCAGAGGAGGATGTGGGGTCCTGGGACAATGAACAACCAATGGTGGTCGGTGGCATGTGCTGGCGAAGCTGCTTTGTGCTCTCTGGTGGTCGCCGGGCACTTTGCTTTGTTTGCCTGTCTTGGATCGGATTCGCCCGCCGCCGAGTTAACGGACCTGAGCTATACGCCGCAGATCACGTCACATGTCGGCCGCGGCTCTTCGGCTCGACCAAGGGGCTTGTTCTGTTTCCCTTCAGCCTTATCCTAATCTAGAATCAGTGAGGCAAAAAAACTCCCCGTCACTCGCAACATTTGCTCCTCAATCTGGTCAGAGAGTGGTTGGAAGAATGGGATTGTTTTGGAATTTCAAACGCCGAACTTGAATTTGAACCAACTCGCAGTGATTTCAGGCTGTAAGGTCGTCTGCACCAATGAAGGCGCTGTAAAAGTTTTTACAGGAAAGATTACTTGAGATTTAAAGAGACTTGAGATTTAAAGAGAGGAAAAATTAGAAATATAGAGTATATAGAGTAAGTTTAAAAATAGAGTAGATTTTAAATGAAGCTGGTGTAGATGCTCTAAGACCATCCACATTGGTTTTCTCTAAAACTTACTCTATCATTCTATACTTCTAATATATCCTATTTTCAGCATTTCATTCTGAACACGTACTATATATTTTCAGTAATCTACTTTATATTTACAGTCTAATAAAGTTTATAATGAACCACTACGGTGGTCTAACATGCACGGCAGAAGATGTGAACAGAATTCCTTTCACCCCCACAGCAGCATCTAAGGAATGCACGGTGCTTACGCACGTGCAGGCCGCAGACGGCACATGGGGCTCCCGCCCTTCCACACCGCTCGCTCGTCCTGGCTGGGCTTTCGTTTCCCCATTCGACTCGGACCCGGCTCCCCTGTCTCGTCCTTTCCCGTTTCTGATTCGACGTCCTCACGCCTCGCCGGTACGTATACGCCCTTCCCCTTCCCCTTCCCCACTCCATCCTCCTTCCTCGCCGAATTCGGACAGACAGCGCCGGACGGCCCCTCTCCCTGCGACGAATCGGCTTCTCTTGCTTCTTCCCGGTGCCGGTGCGTACTATCTCGCTTTCGCTGCACGCGTATGGCGTGTGATTGGTCGCGGTTTTGCCGGTTGCTGTTGGCCGCCGTGTGCCTTGCGACCGTGGGCACCCGTCGCCGTCGGTGTTTTGGCTTGGGGTAGATAGGCAGGCGGCTTGTAGCGCAACCGCCAGTTTCCGGGTTCGGATTGCGGCGTGCGATCCTGCCTGCTTCTAGCTAGCCTCGTCGATGGCGTCAGTCGCTTCTTGTCTATTTTCACCCTTTCTCCGTTACAAAAAGTTTGTCGGTCGTGTTCAAAAATGAATTAGAAAGCTATAAACTTTTTGAGCAGAGGGAGTACGCTCTTTGCACATATGCAGCGTGCGCCATCCTGGAACCTGCGCTTCCCCCCCCCCCCCCCCCCCCCTTTTTTTTTTTCTTTTTGTGCCTAGCGTTAAACACAGGGTTCCTTAGCCTTACCTAGCTAGCTTCTTTGCCTCGCAAGGCAGTGATAGATTCTAGCAGCTAGCAATCGCCTTCCTGTGGGTTGAGTACAGCGGTGCGGTTGTTAATCGAGTCACTCGTTAGCAACTTGCAGCTACTTCTCTTGACAATTGGTGCTTGGTTCTGTAGGTGAGCCGAAATGGAAGGTGTTGTTGTGAGGAGGGTGATCCCTTCGGATAACAGCTGTCTCTTCAATGCTGTGGGGTAAGTTCGTCATACTCTTAAATTTTATTGATGATTATGCAAATCAAGTTGTTTCTGTGTACAACCTTGAAATACTCCTTTTTTTTATTATTACAGCTATGTGATGGAACACGACCGAAATAAGGCATCTGAGCTAAGACAGGTGACTTAACTTCTCGGTGCCTTAGCTGCACGTTCCTTGCTTAGGCTTTGATATTGTCAAAATGGTAGTGCCTATGTTATCGAAAGGGGAGAAATGTTTAAAGCCTATTTATATCTGTAAACTAGGATCAGTGCTTTCGTTGTTGTGTTGCATTAATTAATTAATACTCCCTCCGCCTTTGAAAGTTTGTCGCTTTGTAGTTCATTTTGAACTACAAAGCGACAAACTTTCAAGGACGAATGGAGTAATTTTCTTGTACCTGCAAAAGGGTAGACAGTCCTATTTTGTAATTTATTCCAGTCCTATTGTGTTGCATTGATTCCATTGTCTCTTTGCATGAAGGTCATAGCAGCAACAGTTGCTAGCGATCCTGAAAAGTTCAATGAAGCATTTCTTGGCAAATCAAATGAAGCATATTGTGCTTGGATTTTGGATCCTGAAAAGTGGGGAGGTGAGTTTCTGCTTTGTTACTTTTTACATCAATATCTAAAATACCCGGCCTCGAGTGTTTCCAAGCCAACATGGGGACTGTATATGGTTATATCAGTTCCAATGTCTGCATTATTGCAATCAGCTTTTCCTTTTCCGAGAAATGACATAATGAGGTATATTTGTATTACTAAATTAGCATCTGATGTCATGAAAAAAAGGTTGGGACTGACACTCAAGAGCTCATAATTTCCTATTAGGCATCTCCCAGTAGAATCCTACTACTGACTTAGTTTCAGAACTATGTTATAGTGCACAAGCACAAGAGCCATTCGTATCTTGATAAAGCATTTCCCCTTGTCAGTAGAATGTTTCCATTGATAAGCTGTCAGCCTGTAATGACAATTATTAACAATCATAAGATCTTTTAAACTATGAATTTCATCTCTCCTTATATTTGTTTGTAAAGGGGCAATTGAGCTTGCTATTCTGTCGGAATATTATGGACGTGAAATTGCTGCATATGACATTCAGACAATCCGATGTGATCTGTATGGTCAGGTTAATGACCTTTCCCCCAATTTGCTCGTGCCATTAAGTTTGGGTAGCTCTAATTTTTTTTAATCCTTTGATACAGGAGAAGAAATATAATGAAAGGGCCATGCTCATTTATGATGGGTTGCATTATGATGCTTTGGCTGTAAGTTTTCATAACGATCTCGTGCTAATTTTATCACGGAGGGTATTCGCTAATCTTATCTGCACTTGATTAACAAAAAAAAAAAAAATCAGATGTCTCCATTCGAAGGAGCACCAGAAGAATTTGATCAGACCATCTTCCCTGTTGATCACAGCCGTTCGATTGGTCCAGCAGAAGGTCTTGCCCTCAACTTAGTGAGAGAGGCACAGAGGTATTCAACTGTTGTCACTTTAAGTATCTGTTTATAATTTATTAACAATATGTACATAGTTTCTAATTTCCAGCAGAGAATGCTTAGCATGCTGCATCTGACCTTACCTTCTGAGAATGCTTAGCGTACCACATCATCTAACTTTTTATCCTAATTTTGTCCAACTTAGGTGTGTGGATATTCGTCAGTACTCTAATTGAATAGCAATAAAAGATACAATGAGTATACATCATGTCTTTGACTTCGTTCAGTGCAAACTAGCTGCATTTCCTGACAGAACCCTTTCTTTAAAGAAAAAACAATATCATCAGTAGGCTGTTTATCCTTGAAAGTTCTCAATAATATTATAATGCAAATCGAGGACTTAAAAAACACCCCACTTGATGCATAATTTGCTAAAAAAATATAGTTGAAAGGTTGCTGACTATTAGTTGGGCATGCGTCATGTAGGAAGAGGAGCTACACGGACACTGCGAACTTCACTCTACGCTGCGGAGTTTGCCAGATAGGTGTCATCGGTCAAAAGGTGAGACTTGAAGCACAGAAGTTTCGAGCCAAACTCTCCAAAAGATCATTGTAATGAAACTTTTTTGTGCGCAATGCAGGAAGCTGTCGAACATGCGCAAGCCACTGGCCATGTCAACTTCCAAGAATTCAATTAACAGCAGAATAGTAATTCCGTCTGAAACTTCCCATCATTTGTTCCCGATTTGATATTCTTCTTATTTTTTTTATATATGGTACATGTGATGTATTGCAACAATTTTTTTTATAACGCAAACATAATAATGTCTTCGTTCTGGATTATGGTGCCAAAATTTTCTGCCAATTAAGGTCCACGGGTCAACTGTCGTTCTGATCAGTGACATATGTAGCACACATGGACGTCTGATGCAAGTCCCTCTTTGGCTTCTGGCTACGTGCCCGTTCTTCAATTCATGGAGTAGCCTTGATGATTTTAGTAGTCAGGTTACATGGCCCATGGGCCGAACCCAGATTCGGCTGCCCGTGTTCCGGTTGCATTCCTGATTTGTTTTTTTTTCTCCGTTGGATTAAGGGATTGTTCCGTAGGCAGCTTGCATTGCACGAGTCAAAAACACAAACTAGATAACAAATCTTCCATCTGATCTAACACGGCGAAGAATCTATGAACTGGCCGGCCACTGGTCAAACTACCGTTGCTCTAGAACATACGCATCATGTCCACTGAACCTTAGTCCAGAATATATTCACGTACTCGCACTTTTGTTTTTGGGACACGCTAGATTCCTTTCGAGCGCACATTTAATCAAAGGAGGGCTGGTCAAAGAGCGCAGCAGGTCCATGTATATATGTGATCGATGCACGACGAAACCTTTCATGGAGCATAGTATGCCATATGATACGGGTCCAGAAGATTAGCCGTTTCCTTGGTGAATCAAAACACGGTGACTTTTTAATTTATTCTCCGTGTCTCATGCTTTTTACGTATTTATCAAATGAGCTCTTTCTATTCATGCATACACATGGTCGACACCCAAGGATCTCATCGACGACTCATCCTTTAGTCGCTGTCACCACTTTCTCAACCCAATTCGCGATTACCTCGTGACACGACTACCAATTGGATAAGATGATGGTCCATTTTTTTCGGCTTCATCACTTTCTTGTCCCACGATCAAATACTAAATTATTATTACGCCCCCTTTAACGTCGTATCATACTATCGTATGGATTGAGCTAGCTAGTCGATCAACAGTGAGCCTACTACTCGATCGCTGTACAATTGAATAATAAAATGCTCGATCGTGGTAAGTATGGCATAGGCAATCATGTCCTCTCGTCTTTAACGACATGCATGTACTCCCTCCGTCTCCATGAACTTGTCGCTTTGTAATTCAAAAATAAACTACAAAGCGACAAGTTCATGGGGACGGAGGGAGTAACTAATAACAAGCTTTGCGAGGCCCAGCAGGGGACATTGATCCCTCGCCCCTGAGCCTAGACTTCACCACTTCTGCACAGAGCAAAGCGAAGGAAAAGTAAAGAATACTTCCGCTACTTTTTATTTGACGTTGGTTGAATGAACTAACCTACGTCGAATAAAAATGAACGAGTTGGGGAGTACTAGTTTGAGAATACTATATTTCAGATGTTCGAAACTACACTTTTTTTAAGTGACCATTAGATTTGCTTAAGATTCGTGCTGCTCCCTTATCTCCCCTCCCCTCTCTCAACCCTAAGCCCGATACTCCTATTTCTCCCGAAGCGGCGGCCGGGCGGAGGCGGCAAGGATCCCGGCAGGTAAAAGTTCGAAAAAAAGTAAAAAAATCATTACAAAGGTAAAAATTCGAAAAAAGGTCGTTTCCTACACATGTGACATGTATACTTGGAGTTGATAAATTCTAATTTGTGATTAGACTACTATTTCTTGATATTATTGCTTTCTAGATTTTTACCTTACTGAGATGATACTTAACCAACCAATATTTTCTTTAATTGTTGATTGATAGTGGGAAAGCTAATAAGGTTTTTGTCCTAATAACTTGGGGAAGGACGACGAACAAGGCCATTCTTAGGAAACATCATTGGATGCCTTTCTTGGCCACCTTTGACAACACATATGCTATAGTAGCTGCTCAATGAAATTGTCTTGTCATGCTCTCGCTTTTGCCGCCACATGCATCCCTTGCATGCCCTTGCCCAGCTCAGGAGCCTATAGCTTCACTACTCCCTCCCCCTAGCATTAGGTCTGCCCCAAGCACAGGAACAGGGCCCACTTGTCATGATAGGTACGTGGCCCCACCGGTTTATTGAGTGGACGATCGAGGACGGTGTGGGGCGCATGCATGCATGCAAGGCGGGCGGGGAGGGGAGACTGTTCAATTGTCGTCAAGTGGTACGTGCTACACGTACAATGTGTCGGTCTACACGATCGATCGATCTGTCATGAATTCAGAATGAAGGTTGAAATTATGCATGCAGTCGAGTTCCAAGTCCAGATCGCCATTAATTTATTCCTGTGGCAAGTAATTCAGCGGCAGTAAAATCAATCCGTGAATAATGAATGACGATCCATGCATCCAGTGAAACAACAGTTCATCCTGAACCCTGACGCTGCTGATCATCGGCGCGATCATTTTGCAGGGCCTTCGGTCCATGCAGAAGCCTGCGCCATGCACGGATTTCGTCAGGCTTTTAACCGCAGGACTGAGCAGTGTACGCTGTCCGATATATACTACTGCTTTAGATCATCGACAGCACAGCACAAAATGCTCTAGACCAGGTGTGGGTATTACATGCATGTAGATCATATAATTAACTGGAGCTAATCAATTCGATATCATTCCCGCTATAGGAGTTTCAAAGGTCACCGATAAAAAATACTCCCTCCTTTCTTAAAAGATTGTCACCTTCTAATACAAAAATGAACTAGAAGGTGACAATCTTTTAAGAAAGGAGGGAGTATCAGAGTGATGTTGCACTTGCGCGGCGCAGGGAGTTGCATTGCAAAAATCTATCAGCTAGTTACTTATTACACACACTTACAAAACGTTAGTACTCCCTCCGTTGCTCTGTAGTTCAAAAATGAACTACAAAGCGACAATCTTTTTTAGACGGAGATAGTACTACATTCTAGATAAGTACTCCCTCCGTCCCACTACGATGGAGGTTTTAGCTTTCTTAAGACGGATTAAAAGAGTTGGATATTGACGCGTGTACCCTCATTAAAACAGTCCAGATTTAATGACGTTGTCTACTTTGATGCACAGATAGTTGTGCAGATTGGTGGGTGCCAATTTATTTCATTATGCACTAACTCCGGTAGAGTACTCCCGCCAATAGATGACTAGCAGATAGACCAAAGCGTCCAACACTGTGGGACAGGCCCAACAGATCAAAACATCTATCGTAATGGGACGGAGGCAGTAGATCTGAACCTCCTATTTGCCACGTTTAATACATACCATCTCTCTTCCAATGAGTAGTACTGTACAAGTACCGTGCTGGGAAGCATATCCTCTGCAGTAAGACCATCCGCAGTGGCACACTGTAAAGCGTAAAGCATATTGGATACACTGTTTCACAGTGTAATTTAGAGTACGTACTGTAAAAGTTGAAGGAGAATAGTGTATAGAGTATGCTTTAGAGTACGCTGGTGCGGATAGTCTAACTGCTATGCAGTTACTGCAGCTGACCGATGGCCCCATGGTCCATGGGCCCCGTGTGCAGTTAGAGGATTTCAACTGGCCGCGCTGCACTACTGTCCGGCCGGTCTACGCTCACAGTGCAGCTTCTGGTTGATGCCAATTTATTTCTCTAGATTCATTCATTCATTCAACCGGCCGGCCGGCCGGTGACGACAATCGTACAGCGCCACGGTACGGTCACCCTAGTCACCTAGTAGCACGATTCCACTGTTCATTTGACGCAGCACAGGGATGGAAAAGGAGACGAGACCACACACGGTACATGTGCATGCAGTAACGCGCTGCGTTAATTAACACGGAGTCTGGTGGTACTGCAATGTAGGAGTAGAATGGACCGTGGATGGACGGGCCGTTGCTGCATTTGCGTCGACTGCAGATCGTCCTTGCAGAAATTTTCAGTGGCTAGTAACGACGGTACGCCGTACAGTTAGGTAGAGTGTGGAAGGAGAAGATCGACCAGCTCACTGACAGTATTATATTTACCAGTGTGCAAAGTTCAATTTAATTTGAGACGACTAACTAAGAAGTTAATTACCTTGCATAGAAATGTCAACCTCAAACTCCTATCCAGCAATTTCTAAGTGTTCAGGATAAGGTACCAACAAAAAAACACGAAATGCAAGTGGTACATTTTACTAAGTTTTTACCACAGCAAGGTAAGACGACGTAGTACAACATTTGCAGCATCTATCTATACTATTATTGAAATATAAATAAATTGTTTACCATATCTTATCAACTTAAGTTTTTGAGGGTAACTGGTCAGCGTATAGTAGCTTAGGCACTAGTTAAGAGCACGTTGCAATTGCAACTCTCTGTCCCTCCTAGGCTAGCTTAGACCATTCCCCACACACACTAGGTCCTCCAAATGAATTGGGCCTGCCTCACCACCGTACCATTGCCAACGCAAGCAAACAAAATTAGCGCTTGACTCCATCCTTGGATCTTGGTATAATTTGTTTCGCGCAAAGAATCTAGTCATTCCTCCAAAGTGGTCATAGGGAGAGAGAGACATATGCAGTAGTAAGACTTAGGAGGGAGAGAGAGGGACCATTTTTTAGGTAATAGCTAGGTACCACCACAATATGAGCAATAAATAATATGGTCCAAGCGAGCTAGCTAGCTTCACAGTACAGTGGACTGCGTGCATGGAAGTGAGCAGATAGGCACAACTCGTGAGAAAGTTTTTTACTGTGGTGATCGAGGTGAGGTCCCAAAAAACGGTGTCGTCAGTTCCCTTCCCGGCCTACCAGTAGCCAAGTATAGAAAAGATATCTTAACCTCGCATGCAGTATTGTAACGTTATACAGTTTCTAGCTCGTGGCATGCATGCTGTACCACTACTCTTCTGTATCAACATTCTCAGATCTGCAAAATCCAGCACCCGGACAGAAGTTGCTTAGTCGATTCTCTGATTTTGGAAATGACGACGCGGCAGTAAAATGTACTATGTGAATTATATCAGGATTTAGCACCAGTTCTACAAACGTCTATTTGCTCCTGCTCCTTGGTGTGCAGCACAGCAGCAGCAGTTGCAGTGTAGTAGTCCTACCACAAGAAAAAAATAGAACAAAAGACGAGACTCAATTTGCTGCTTGTGGCACACTCCTGTACTTATACATACAGGCATTAGTTAAGATGTCATTAATGACGGCTACCACCAGGACCAGACCAATTATCTGCCATAGTCTGCACCCTAACAGCCAAAGCTAGAAACCCTAGTAATGCATGAAGACTTGCTTGTGAGAATTTCTGGAGACAAGATAAGATTGTTATGAATATGATCTTATATTATTGAGAGAGGCCGGATGCTTGAATATATAGAGTACATGATGAGTACAGATATGTAAATAAGTCTCTAATACATCATCTAATATAAATATAATATTATACTTGTAACAAATATGTCATGAGCTGTTTTATCTATTCCGGCACAGGTTTTCGGCGTGGCTCCGGTCCACACGATGCATGCTTGGCCGTGCACTAGGAGCATGGCCTACTATTACTGCAAAAAATTATTTATCCCCAGCTGGAAATTAATTAATATTGTTTTTTTGACATTGTATTTGATTTCTGACGTGTTCCGGTCTCGTGTACTAGGAGCCGCTGGATTGCTTGGACGCATGATCGATGATGCCATTGGCTAATTGGGGAATGGACCTAGGATGCCTTTCGAGGCCTGCTCTGTTCTGTTGCGAGCAGGCAGGGCACAGGATACAGCCGTGGGGTGGGAGAGGGAGGGAGGGATCGGCGTCGGTCAGGTCAGGTCGCTGTCCGTGCGGAATCCAACTATCCAAAGCTAGCTCCTGCCGCTGGATCGTGTACGTTCCGATGCTTCTTCTAGCTCAGCACAGCAGTGGCAACAATGGGCATCCATCGCCATGTGATGAAGTGAGCGAGTCGTTGGAACCCGCCCTACTACACGGCCGCGCGCGTTCAAAGGCCAGTCGCAATTTCGTTCTATTTGATTCAAATTCTTTCAATTTTTTTCGTTAAATTTTATAAAATTACGTTCATTTTTTTAAAAGGTATCCTACTACCGTTTGGTCTCTCAACGACTGAGACTGGTGTCGGCGGTGCATTTGTGGAACGGGATGGTCAGCTCTCTGCTTTTTTTGTGCGAACGTGCAGGTACAGCGACGCTTGGATTCGGCCGGCGTGGTCCTCTCTCCTCCGTCGACGATGAACAGACCACCAGCCGTGTGAATAAGTTCCAAGGCCCGCCGCTTTCATTTCATACTGTACGTACTATTACTATGCTGAAACAAGGCGATAATTAATCCAGCCGGCTGAAGAAGCCTTCTGATTTCCAGGAATGCATGCATACGGTATTCTTTATACGGTAGTGATCGAGGAAGAACCGTACCGGCCATGCCTGCATGCATACGGTATTCCACGTATCTGTACGCACTATCCATCCATATCGTCCATGCGTGTCGTGTGGAGTCGGCGGCGTACTACATACGAACGGTTCTGACTAGTACTGTAATTACCATATCACACGTATAACACATGTTGATTTGCTCTGTTTTCTGCTCCTGTCCACATCTGCTGATGATCCGCAGTGACCGGTTGGACTAAAGCAAAGCTAAATCAGGGTGGACACAGGTCAAAAAGGGCAGGATCATGGAGGATCCATGAATGAAACGCCGCAGCCAGCCCACTCGATGACCGACCGTCGCTGAATCCGCGCCTTTTTTTTCGTCTCGCCACGTTTCGATCCCACTGCACGCCACTGGTGGACTTGGTGGGTGGTCGTCGAGAGATTTCTATGCATTTTCACCAGCCTCCTCGTAGAGTTTACAATTATTTTTGCATGTTTTTTTTAAAAAAAATTGTCACCAGTATGTGGATTTATTTTTTAATGCAGTTTCTGTCCTGGAAAATGATTCCATTATTTTGGACTTGGAATGCCCTCAGTTCGATAGGATTATTGATCCTGTTGCCCGTTGCTAGTCATGCTGCCTGATGCCGTCGCCAGGCAAATAAATAAAATTCTTGGTCGTGGGGCAGCCAGGCAATCTTATCAAACCGACTTACACGATACATGTACTCCTTCCTTCTCATATTATTTGTCGTTTAGGATAAAAATTCTAGTTCAAAATGAACTAAAATTTTTGTTCTAAACGACAAATAATATGGAAAGGAGAGAGTACTAAAAAAAGAGGTGGAGAAACTTACCAGAAGCATGTAGTTGCGGTATCAGAGAGAAAAAAGTTTGGTTTAAAGCGCATAGGGATGGTGTATGAGAGATAGACGAGGAGCAGGAGCACCACTCGTAGGGTTAAAAATGGTCTGTTGTAGCTAAGCATTGTCAAACATTTTTACCAAAGTTTAATAAAAGTGCGGTAAACAAATTCATTCAGTATATTTTTGGTAAAGTTTGACAAAGATACTTTTTTTAGATAAAGGGAGTTGTCACAAGACAAGGATATAAGTCTATTTTTTTTGAATCGGATTACTCCACTTCCATTCCTCAGAGGAACAGAGATCACAGAGGTTCGTACAACTTCAGTGCATATCAGGCCATACCTAGACTCCTAAATCTCTGGCTTTCCAGAAAATCCTAGAAACCTAGAAGGCCATACTCATCCCTATTGGGTTAGAAAGGAAAACAGTGTCATACAGACTGATATAGGAGCCACACAACAGTTTGCATCTCAAACAACAACAAAAGGACACATATCAATATTCCTTCTGAAAATGCAGCTCTCCACTCTCGGATAAACAGCTATCCGATCATGTGGTCTTGACCATCAGTAATCATCAGAGCTCCCGTGTGCTTCATCAGCTTCAATGCTTCGCCTGAAATCACCGCGGTCGCTGCTGTAATGTCCTCCTGCATCCCCTTCGGGTAGTAACCCCTTTGTAGCTTTGAAAATGAGTTCCCAAATCTTCATTGATCTTAACATTGAGAGTCCCATTTTCTAGAATACATTTAATCCATCTGCACCATTTTGGGCTGAAACCTCTATTCTTGAAACATTTTAAAATAAATTCCCAATTTACCTTATCATATGCTTTTTCGAAATCTAACTTTAGAATGACCCCAGTAATCTCTTTCCTTATTTTTGTCCCATGCAAAACTTCATGTAATAACATGATTCCATTCATGATATTCCTTTTAGGAATGAATGCTGATTGAGAATCATGAATAAGAGTCTGGGCTACACTCTCCAATCTTAATGTTATCACTTTAGTAAACCATTTATAGAGACAGTTTAGTAAACATATAGGGCGATACTGTTGAATTTTAATAGCATCTTTCACTTTGGGTAACAAAGTTATGACCCCAAAATTTATTCTGAAAATGTTTAACTTTTCCTCATAAAAGTCCTCAAAAATTTGAATAATGTCTTCTTTAATTATCTCCCATGTACTCTGGTAAAATTCAATAGGCATCATATCTGGACCAGGAGCCTTATTTTTTTCCATCTTAAAAAGTGCATTTTTAATTTCTTCTTCCTCAAATTTTGCTGTTATAAGATCATTTTGATCATTAGTAATCATATCTTCCTGCAGCCATAGATCCTCTCCGAAATCAAATACAGTACCATTCGATTTCCCAAAAAGCAATTTATAATATTCAGTTGCATACTCTAATAACTCCTTGTTCCCCTGTATCACAATTCCTTCATTATTTTCCAAAGAAAAAATAGTATTTTTCCGTTTTTTCCCATTTGCTATTTTATGATAATATGTCGTATTCATATCACCTTTCAAAAGCCAATTCTGTTGACTTCTCTTGAACCAATACATCTCTTCTTCTTCCCAATATTTAAACATCTCAGTTTTCAGCTTCATCTTTTCCAAAATTTCATTTGGAGTTAACAATGAGTCTTCTTCCTTTTTCTCTAAAATATTTAATCTTGACTCTATCTCAGCCTTTTTCTTTCTTCTGTGACCTGCCAAATTATAATGCCATCCTTTCAAGAATTTTTTGACTTTCTTAATTTTGTAAAGGACTTTGCTTATTGAGTCCTTGTCCTTGGTTGGTTCAACCCAGATTCTTTCAACATTTTTGAAGAACTCTGGGTGTTTCAACCAAGTTGTTTCAAAATGAAAGGAATATAGCTTTTTTTCCATACTTACATAACCATGAATTAACAGAGGATTGTGATCGGAAAGAATTCTAGCCCTCTTCTCCACTACCACTCTTGGAAAAAGCTCTTCCCACTTATTACAAACCAAAATTCTATCAAGAGCTTCTAGTGTAGGATTTTCCTGATTATTACTCCAAGTATATCTACCTCCTGAAATCTCTAAATCCCTTAACTCATATAAATTGATAATCTCGTTAAAGAGATCAGAGAATCTATTAGGAATGAATTTTTTATTTTTTTCGGAACTATTCCTTATTATATTGAAATCGCCCCCTATTATAGACGGCAAAACACTATCATAACAGAAGGCAGAAAGCTCAGCTAGAAATTCCTCTCTAGCCTCTACATTAGGTGCACCATAAACATTAATCAAGGACCATTTTTTATCAATTTTCTTATCCCAAAGAACAGCCTTACACATGTACAGCCCATCCTTCCAAGATTCTACATTGAATCTGTCTCTTTTAATTGCAGTTAGAATACCACCATCTAAACCTCTAGCAGGCAAAATGTGACACTCAAAAGTATCATTAACATTGAACTTCCTCAAGAAACTATTCTCCAAAACCTTAAGCTTAGTTTCTTGAAGACAGAACCAATCCATATTTCTTTCTTTATTCAATTCTTTAAGAAATTTTATCTTCCCTACTTTCCCTAAACCTCTACAGTTCCAAAAAAGTCCCTCAATCATCCTTTACCTTTATGCTTTTTTAATTTAGATTCAGGACGAACCTGTAATCCTTTATTTCTATAAATTGACGGAGCACTCCTTTTACTTCTCCTAGGAGTCGGCATCCTTGGATCACCTTTGTCATTTTTGTTAATTCTAGTATAACTTCTTATTTCCTTTTTGTCCATATTCACCTCATTGTAATCACTTATACTCGTATCATCATACCAAGTTAGACCTAAAGGACCTCTACCAGACACATTAACATCCTCCCCATCACAATTAGACCCCATAACATTTGTTAACATCTTTTTATTATGGAGTTCCATTCTAGCTTTTTCTAAATCTTTTAACATATTAACAGCATCAAAATCACCAACCGATATCTTAACACCCATGGACTTTGCAATACTAGAAATATCATTAAAATCCATTGAAGAAAAAGATTGAGGGTTGTTGGACATACCATCCACAGAAGAAGACCTTTGCTCTACACCTTCATCCTCCCTCATTTTGTCAGCCATCTTTTTCTGAATTCTACCACTCTGTCGATTGGTCTTCAACATTTGGTACTCATTGATTTTCCTTTTTTCATTTTCCTGCAAATTGATATTAGCAGAAATCTGCTGCTTCTCATTTTCCTCAGTCTTATTGCTTTTCTCAAGTACCTTGTTGTTCACCTCTGCTTGATTAATCTCAGTGGTACTCGTGTTATCACCATATTTTTTTGACACATTTTCATCCCTTTTTCCATTCATTTTTCCATCCTCTGTCACCATGCTTTTCCCATCACCCTTTTTTTCCACACTTTTATGAGTGTCACACCTTAACATACTAGGTGTTTTACCCATTACCTCCACTTTAGCCTTGTTTACTTCATCTAACTCTTCCCCTAGTAAATCATCTTCATCAGCATTCCAAGAGCAAGAGTGATCTACCTGATTCTTATAAACCATCTCCTCTTTGCCAAATTTTCTCCCATTATATTTTAGACCTTTGCCCTGCATTCCATCAATAGCTTCTTCCCTGACAACCATAGCTTCTGTGGGTTTGCCACTATGTTCTTGTTTATCATTTCCACTTTTGTTTCCTCCAGTTGAAGACTCATTTTTAGTAGAGTCTTTAGAAAACTCATGTTGTGCTTTACTTTTCTTGTTAAAAAATTGAGAAGCTTCCTCCTCATTAATAATAATCATAGCTTCCTTTTCTCTCTTCCTGTTGGATTTTTCCACCTCTCTCTCAAACCAAAAATCATAGTAAAAAGGATAAATTGTCCCTTCAACACAGGCTTTAACCTTGCTTAAATCTTTACAAGCAATCTTAATTCTGACATATTCACCAGTCTCCATTTGTTCATCATCAATGTCAACTGTTGATCCAACCAGTGATCCAACATAAGCAATCACCTTCTTGTTTCTCAAATTGTATGGAATGCCACGCACTCTAAACCAGCCTTCTTGAAGCCTTCCTTTAGGTATAACAGTAGGTTTCCAAATCTCCACAGTAATGATAGCCTCATTACTCAAGACTAGCTTGAAGTTCTTCCACTGATTAATCATAGACACATCAGGAAACTTCATGGTAAATTTGTTCTCAGAGATTCTTTTAGCTGACCAATCCCAGTTGCAGTTAACATCATTGTTTCTGAACTGTTCTTCAATGTGACTAGCATCAGCCACACCACTGGTCACAGTAATCATGGCAATGCTTTCTATATCTTTAGTTTTCACTTCAGAAACAATGTCAGGAATGTTGAAGAATCATTGTCCTTCCACTTGAGTAGCACACATGAGAGCAATATAATCCCTTAACAGCTTTGAGTAACAATTGACAGCTTCATGACCCACTTTAGTACATCTGGCACACTGCTTAGCACTTGGACAATTCTGCACCTTATGATCTTTACTTCCACAGTTATAACACAACGCTTCTCCCTCATGAAACTGCTTATTCCCCTCTCTGATCACTGGAACTTGATGCCCTTCATCAACACTTGGAAGCCTATCCTTAGATCCAGATTTACCAGCCAACTTGCCCCTATCTTTTTCCTCATGAGGTTTGATCTGACTTGAGCTTCCTCCAGCAGAAGAATCCCCTTGATCAGCCCCAGTGAAATCTTTCTTATCTTCATTCCTCCTCTTAGACTGACCAATATCCTGCCAAGGTCTCCAATCTTGATCTCTATGCCAATAGTTCTTCCCTCCAAATCCTTGAGCAAAACCTTGTTGATCGTATCTTCCTCTACCTCTCCCCCCTCTCCAACTAGCATCAGCAGCCCCCCAACGACCACGTCTGCCCCGGCCTCTAGCAGCAATGTCAGGGCCCTGGTAGAAATCACCTCCCTCCCAATGTCCAGATCTGCCAAAAGGAGCACCTCTACCGCCAGATTCTGCGAACTGACCCTTAATCTCAATCTCAGCACTCTTAGGGTTCCCAATCGCACCAGAACCAGGCACCGGGGAAGGAACGAAACCCTTTCCCATCATAGAACTCTTCCCACCAGAACTACCCACACCAGCAGTAGGGTTAGGGTTAGAAGTACCTTCCTTGAAGCTACTTACGGCGACCTTCCGGCTTCCTTCATCATCACTGGACACCATGACGACTGGAGCCGCCTTGTAGACGAGCACTTGAGCGTAGGATCTGGATCTTCCCCAGAAGTGCCCAAAGAAACGCTCGCAGGAGTGGAGGAACGGCTTGGGCGTATGAGATAAGATTGAAGATCCTACCGCTCCATAAAAAGAGTCAGCCGAAGAAGCAAAATCCCCAAAAAACCTTTGCATCTCCATGCCCTCGAACTTGGAAGGAAACCTCAAAAGTACCCCCTCCCGATGAATGCCACGCCACCGGCCGCCCAGGATCACCACCGCCCACTCGGAAACTCAGAAAAGAAGCACCACCGAGCGACCGACCCCTCCCGCGTGCGCCCTGTCAATAAGTCTATAACATAAAAAATATTTATGTGGCAAACTGTAGTTGTGACAAGCAGTCAAACCACTAGCCATAAAGAAAAACTGTGACATGCCAGCCAGGTGTGCCGAGAACGAACCAAACACGTCCTACAACTTAAAACCCCGAGGCGAGGGGCAGCACGAGGTAGACCCAAGCGCAGCAAGCAAGAACCGAGAAGCACACTTCTCCAGTCCACTTCTCGTTGGAGCTCATCAGTTCAGGCAGGGAGTTGTGACCTTTGTATCACAAGGAGTACTCTACCAGGTAGCAACAGTGGCGTGCTCCGCTGCCGGTTGTCCACTCGGAGGGCGGCGGTCGGATCTGCGGTGCGGCGGCGGCGGCCGGGTCCTCGCCTGGAGGTGTGCTTCTTCTGAAGCTTGCGCCGCGGCGAGATCTGAGGCTGCGCGTTGTTCATTCGGAAGGTTCGGCGGGCCGGCCGGCCAGTGTGTCTGTCTCCTGGTGCCGCCGGAGCTGCAGGCGGCGCTTTTGCACATTTCCCCCCATCTTCTTCCCCGCAAGCTCTGAAGCTTCCCGGAGTTGTGTGTTGTGACTGGCGTTCCTGGATCGACGGGCTCCCGCCATGATGTATATTTGAGCTCTCGGGTCGAAAAAAAAAGTGAAGAGGTTGCGCCTAGCTTTGCGCCGGCTGGCCGAGCAAAGCGAGAGGTTTGGCGGGTTCGGCGGAGGAGAAAAGCGATGGAGCCTGGCGACTCTGCCCAGACCGCGCACATGCTTGCAAGGCCGCGTGATTTGGTGTAAACAGGGGGCATCCTTGCTTCGGTTCTCCCTCCCCTCCTTCCCATCTTCATTTCGAGCGCTCCTGCAGTGTCGTCGTATTTTATTTAGATCGGTCGGCGATAGGGGTGGCGGAAGAATGAAGCTCTCGCCGTCGGCCTCCGGGGGCCTCCCGGAGCAGCCGGCGTCGCCGGAAGGTAAGGCGTCTTGTATTGGCATTCACTCCACGGTTTGTACCAATTTTTTGTGTGACTGTGAGTCTAGCTCATTATTAGTGTCGTCCTCTTCCGTGGGTAGTTCAAGTCCCTGAGCTGATAAGCTGGTTCACTTCCCTCCTTGCTTCCAAGTTTCTTACTAGTAATTGTTTGATCCAGTTCAGTCCAATGTGGCAAGCTATTATTTCAGTCTTGTCATGGTTGATTTGTACTGTGGCTCCTCTAAAAGTCATTCTGCTACTTAATAAATTAATAGAGTGTAATCTTCTTGATTCTTCTTGAGTCCTACACTTGGTTCAGTGGAAGTACGCAACTTTTCTTGATGGAGACTTTGTTCAGCAAAAAGCATATTTTTTTCCCCGAGAAACTTCTATCTGTTAAAATCCTTGGATATATCCAAACACTAGTTTCATTGCTATACCACTAGCAACTCACAATACCTGCTTAAAAATCATTTTATAAGTTATAAGATGCTTCCAAGAGCCTGTTCCTGCTAAAATATATGGAATACTATACTGTTATGCCTTCTGCTCAAATGATTTTTGCTTTTCAGCAGCAGAAGAGCACAAGTGCTTAAATTCAGAGTTGTGGCATGCCTGTGCCGGTCCCCTTGTTTCGCTGCCCGCCGTCGGAAGTCGAGTGGTTTATTTTCCTCAAGGCCATGGTGAGCAGGTTAATCCTCTTCCCTGGACTCTAGATCCCCATGAAAATATATAGCAAAATCTATCTAGGTATTTATACTGTACATCATGAGCTTTGTGTGGTCCTGAATTCCTTAACCCGCAGCATCTGGTCAGATCTTAACTCGTTGTTCCAGAACTGTAGTCTTTTTCTTTCTTCTTTAGAAATGTCAATGAATTTATAAGTATCCCCTTCAGGTAGCAGCGTCAACAAATAAGGAAATGGAGGCTCAGATCCCCAACTATCCTAGCCTGCCTCCACAGCTTATATGCCAGCTACATAATGTGACCATGCATGTGAGTTTGGAGTTATATAGTTCACCTGTACCAATCAATTATTGTTGCCACCTCTGAGCTTGATCACCTCTGCTGTATTTCTTCCTTCAGGCTGATGCAGAGACAGATGAGGTCTATGCGCAGATGACACTGCAACCACTCAGTCCAGTAAGACAGAATTTCCTAGCCTTTCCCATCTATATCTCTATACTTCTGCTTTATATAATTTAGGAATTTATTTTTGGTCTGATTCCTTTTGCAGCAAGAGCTCAAAGACTCATTTTTACCTGCCGACTTAGGCACTGCCAGCAAGCAACCAACAAATTACTTTTGCAAAACGTTAACTGCAAGTGACACAAGTACACATGGTGGATTCTCAGTTCCCCGTCGAGCAGCAGAGAAGGTGTTTCCTTCACTGGTACGTGTTTTCGATCAATTATGTCTTTTGAATGTATACTTTTCCTTCCTCATATCAAGAAAGCGAAAACATTAGTGATTCTAAAGGTTCCGTTGATAATTCTGTAGGATTTCAGTCAGCAGCCACCAGCACAGGAGTTAATTGCAAGAGATCTCCATGGCAATGAGTGGAAATTTCGTCACATCTTTCGTGGTTAGTTTCCAGTAGCATTTATTTGTTTTTAATACTCTGATTTTTTTGTAGTTCCATACATCATTGTATCATACTATTCGTGTAAGGGTCACAGTTGTTTCAGTGGCATTCTATATTCAAGTGTGAAAGTAACTTAAAAGTTGAATATGTGCACTAGGGCAACCAAAGCGGCATCTTCTGACAACAGGTTGGAGTGTCTTTGTTAGTGCAAAGAGACTGGTTGCTGGGGACTCTGTCCTTTTTATCTGGTATGACATTCCTTAAGCTTTTCAGAACAATCAACTCTTCATTTAAGCCTAGTGTCCAGCAGATTTTCCTGCTTATTGTATTGATATATTCATGTGTCTTTGACTGAACAGGAATGACAACAATCAGCTGCTTCTGGGAATTCGTCGGGCAAACAGGCCACAAACTGTCATGCCATCATCGGTACTGTCTAGCGATAGCATGCATATTGGCCTGCTTGCTGCAGCAGCTCATGCTGCATCAACAAATAGCCGGTTCACTATTTTTTATAATCCAAGGTATGGACAATTTCCTACATATCTGATCTTTCACCTCTCAAATACTCATTTTCTTCCACGTATTTCAGGGCAAGCCCTTCAGAGTTTGTTATACCATTGACTAAGTACGTGAAAGCTGTGTACCATACACGTATATCTGTGGGCATGCGTTTCCGGATGCTTTTTGAAACAGAGGAATCTAGTGTTAGGCGGTATGTCAAACCTATTTTTATCTCACATTATTTGTTAATATGAGCATTACATTGGGACCTCTTCTGTAATGATTTCACTTGCCTCTAGTGTAGATATGCCATTCAATGCTTTCTGTATATCAGATTCCTGATTCTGTATACTGGTGTATTGTCTAATATGCACATTATGTTTTTTTTTTATTGTCAAAATTACCCAAGTGTTCTTGCAGATACATGGGAACAATTACAGGAATAAGTGATCTAGATCCTGTTCGCTGGCCGAAGTCGCACTGGCGTTCTGTAAAGGTAGACCTTGAAATAAACACTTTTCTCTTTTTCAATAGTCCTTTCATGCTCCTTTACTTGTATTCTGCTCAAATTTCCACATTGATGGTGTATTTTACTGTTATATATCTGGTTTAAGAATGAACTCATGCTTTACCTTGAACCATATAGGTTGGATGGGATGAGTCAACTGCTGGAGAGAAGCAGCCTAGGGTATCTCTTTGGGACATCGAGCCACTCACAATTTTCCCAATGTATCCATCTCCTTTTGCTCTTGGACTAAAGCGACCATGGCCTACTGGCCTGCCTTCTTTATATGGTACAAGTGACAGTAGCACACTTAGCAATCCTAACACTGAACATTGGATTTATGTTGTAAATGCTTATGCTAAAAACCACCATTCTTCTTGTTTCTGACTGTTTTTTTAGGTGGGAAGGATGATGGTTTGACCTCTTCTCTTATGTGGCTCCGAGACAGCACAAACCCAGGTTTCCGGTCCTTCAATTTTGGCGGACTTGGTTCTAGTCCTTGGATGCAGCCTAGGTTGGATAATTCCCTACTTGGCCTGCAACCTGACATGTACCAGACTGTAGCAGCAGCAGCAGCTTTACAGAGCAGTGCGAAGCAAATACCGCATGCAGTAATGCAGTTCCAGCAGCCTCAGCATACAGTTGGTGGATCTGCTCTTCTGTCTAGTCATATTCTGCAGCAAACTCAACCTCAGTTCCAGCAACTTTACCACCAGAATGCCAATGAAAACCCAATTCAAGGTCATTCCCAACCTGAGTACATCCAACAACAGCTGCAACACTGCCAATCATTTAATGAACAGAAGTCTCATCTGCATCCACAGCAACAGCAGCATGAATTGCAGCAGCAACAAGGTGCGCAAAGTCCACAGAATCAACAAATCCAACAAGAGAAACACCTGTCCAACTATCAGTCCTCGCCTAATGCATTGCAAGTTTTTTCTCAGTTTACCTCGGCCAGTCAGTCTCCTGCTTCCACATTGACGACAGTTTCAGCATTCTCACATCAACAGAATATTCCAGACACAAACAGCGGCTCACTCGCACCATCTAATCTATCCGCCATGCATGATATGTTGAGACCGTTACCTTCAGAAGCAGCTTCAAGCATCCCTGGGGTTGCAAGAACCACCCCTATACCGGTATCTGACCCATGGTCTTCTAAGCGAGTTGCAGTGGAGTCTGTTGTCCCTTCTCGACCTAATGTTGTTTCACCGCAGTTTGAACAATTGGATATGTCACCTTGCAGTGTACCACAAAGCTCCGCGTTAGCAGCATTACCTGGACGAGAGTGCTTAGTAGATCAAGATAGGAACTCTGATACCCAGAATCCCCTCTTGTTCGGGTCTAACATAGACCCACAGTCACTTTTGATGCAAGGTGGCATTCCAAGCCTTCAGAATGATTCTCAGTCCAGCGCGATTCAATATTCGACCTCCAATTTCTTGAGCTCTTCTCAGAATGATTTTCCCTTGAATCAGGCACTAACTAATTCAGGCTGCATAGATGAATCAGGATATGTTCCATGTGCAGAGAGTTCTGAACAAGTTAATGAACCGCCTGCTACCTTTGTGAAGGTGAGTGAGGTGTCCACATCATGGACCATTCATTAACAAATATTTAAATTCTGTTACCTGAAACACTTTGTGTGCTGACAAATATCTAATTCGGTAGGTTTACAAATCTGGAAGCTTTGGAAGGTTACTTGATATTACTAGATTTAGCAGCTACGATGAACTTCGTAGTGAGGTGGGGTGTCTATTCGGCCTTGAAGGCCAGTTGGAAGACCCTTCGAGATCAGGCTGGCAGCTTGCATATGTTGATCGAGAGGATGATGTCCTTCTCGTTGGTGATGACCCATGGCAGTAAGTTCTGACATACCTAATAAGTTCCTGATCACCTTTTTTTTTTTTTTTTTACTTCTTGTTGTTGTTTGTTTTCTCTGTTGTTACATTCATCGGGCTTGTGATATGCAGGGAATTTGTGAACAGTGTATCTTGCATAAAGATACTTTCTCCGGAGGAGATTCAGCAGATGGGCAAGCAAGGGATTCAGCTGTTGAGCTCGGCTCCTGCAAGAAGGCTCCTGCAGGAATCAAGGAGCCTAAGCTCTGGAATGGCTCCAGTGGGTTCTATCGAGTTCTGAAATAATAGGGAGCTCATAGCCCTCAGTTTTTAGGATATGCCTGTTCTGAATGTTTCCCACTGCCCATCCTAGTTTTGTGACTTGGAAGCAAGCATATAGATTAAATGCAGCTCTATGTTACGCAGCGTCAGATATTCTTATCACATGACAAGAGACTTTTAGTAGCTACTACATAGCAACACTTTGTTCCGTAGTATAGCCCTGTTTGGCACAGCTGTAACTTGTTACAAAAGCAGCTTGTTTGAAAAGCTGGTGGAAAGCAACTTCTGCTTATATCCTGCTTTTAGTTCATTCTGAGAAGCAGCTGAACTAATAAGTTGTTACAGAAGCTTCCTGTTTGGCACATACTCAGCTTATTTTTATGAAGAAGCTGCAGCAGAAGCTGTGCCAAACAGGGCCTATACTTAATCCTGCTAATCTACTGCATTTGATCATCGTTAGTCTCTTGCTGTTGCGTAGTGTGAGTGCGTAGTGTGAGTGCGACACATAGTACATGTTGTCACATTCTACACGTTTAACAATTATTAAGGATGCTTTCGTTCAGAACATGCTAAGCAATGGAGCAATTGTAGACCTTTATCCATTAAAGTTAGGTGGTTTCCTGTTACCAAAAAAAAATATACTCCCTCCGGTGTACAAAATATTGTCGTTCTACACTAGAGCTAAGAGTGCACAAAAAATTATCGTTTTACACTGCATGTCATGAAAAATGGTGTAAAAAATGGGATAGCGTGTACCTAAGAATCGAACCTGCATCAGATTGGCTAAAAAAACGTGAAGAAGACCACTCAGACCACTAAGGAGAGTTGTATTATAAAAGAAAGAAATCTATTTAATATTTCCTTGGTATGTGAGAACATGTTCAAAACGACAATTTTTTGTACACCGGAGGGAGTAACTTGTAGGTGTTATTTTTTCCAGATTAGTGGTCATGGATGTTATAATTAGTACAGTTGCTGTCGTGATGATTGTCAGTTTATTTCCAGTAATTATCCTGGAAAGCTCATGTATGAATTCAAGAATCAAGAGGGAACTGACCCGAAGCATTATGCACGAATAAATCGGCACCACTTGGTTCAAGATAATGACTTGCAGAGACATGGACAGGCCCTGTTGTGTGCCTCCTCCTTAGTCGTGTCCCCATTTCCCTGCTGAGAGGTCAGTAGCTAAATAAGCTTGGTTCGGCTTGCTTGGTTGTGGATCGTGACAAATTTAAGTGGAAGCATGTGCAGCGCTAGTGATACGGCAGTGTGTGTTTGGCCACCCACCTGTTTTTCAGAGACCTGGCCGTCAGTCACCTTCTTCTTCTGCGACCCTGAAACCCGTCGCTGCCTCGGGTGATTCCGCCGTCGCGTTCAGATCTTCGGCTGGGGCCAGGTTTTGGATCCCAGATCTCGCCGTTTCACCGCCGTGACCGGCTTTTCTTTCGGCGGTGGTAGTAGATCGGAACATGGCTGGCGGGTGAGAGAAGAGACGGAGTTGGTGGCCTCACGTTTCTTCTCGATCGGCGATGACGGTAGTGCGTCCGGTTTCTCGAGTCTCGACCAACTCCATCCATCCATGATCGCGGCTCCCCGGATTTGCTCGCGATGCGAGCGGCATGGGCAGGGGAAGTGGGCTTACAGGCCATGCAAGTGGAGGCCCACTGTCCGTTCCTAAACTGGGAACGCTTGTGCTGGCCTGCAGTCTAACCTGGAGGCCCAAGTATACAAGTGACAGAGAGCGTTCAACTTCCGCCCGTGAAGACTCAGACGGCCCAAACGTGAGCCCAAGTTTTTTTTTTTTTTTTTGCGAATGGGACGACGCCTTTGTTAACGAGGGTTAGAGTTACAATCTGTTAACACAAGATACTTCAGGTATGGCACTGCCCGATACTACACGTCAACAAGTCACCAGCGGACCAAGGCCAAACGCTGGCTCTGGCTCGGTCAATTCAATCCATCGGCCGGTACATGTACATGTTCACCACAAAGGCCGCAAGCGACCGGTGCGACGGCGACGCGGTCAGTCAGCCGCGTCGAACCTGACCCAGCCAAGCCAACCACAGGTTCGGTTCGAGTCCGAACCGCCATGTCCAGTCCACCCGCGCAGCCCACGCGGCTGTTTGCGCCCGGCCCGGCCCAGACGGCCACGCGGTCAACGGTTTGACCGCCCCTTCCATCTTCGTCTTCCTTGAAAAGGCGAGGCGACCCGACCAGTCAGTCTTCTTCTTCTTTCGTCTGCTTCTTTCTGTTCCTCTTCCTCCTCGCAGTCGCAGCGGAGTAGTAATAACTCAAATACTACTACAGCAAGCCACTTGGAGCCCACAGATCACACGGCCCGTCGCGTCATTCTTCTCCCTCGCGAAAGCGCGCCGCTGCTGCTGCTGCGTCGTCGCCACGTACGTCACTCGAGTCGGGTGAGGGTCGTCTCGTCGCGGGAGGGGCTTCGCCGAGCCTTCGGGGGCCGGCAGGACAGGGAAGGGAAGCCTTCGCAGGCGGTTATTCGGCGCAGTTTCTACTGCGGGCGGGTTGATAAGGCGTGGCGCGGTGTCGTCGCGTTCTCCGCCCGTGTAATTGACTTGCTCGCTTGCTGTGTGCTGGTGGACTGAATCTGGTCCGGCCTCCCCTGCGGTTCAGGTGAGCTTGGTTCTTATGATTCTGAACATATGAGTGGAGATTTCAGTATTGGATTTCTACTACTGTTCGTGGTGGGACCTTGTTTTACTGTTCTTGGTTTTGCTGATGACTGAGGCACGATTATCCGATTAGGGGGACGTTTAACCTGCTTCAATTTCCTATGTTGATTGATTCATGTCCTCTGAATTGTCGCTGAGATGATCCTATGAATAGAAAAGCTTCTTCCTGCATGGTGTTCTTCCAGTCCATTTACTGCCACAAATTGTAATTTGTTGAACTACGATGACTGATGACGTAAATATGGCACGGAAGAAACGTGAAAATATGTAAATTGTGCTGACGACGAATGTTGGACTTTAGGAGGTTAACTGTAATCAGGGGCTAAACCTATTGGTTGCTTCAGAGGTTAGGTCAATCATATGCTGACTGAATTTAGTAATACCAGAGTTAGTTGGATCATAACATCAAGTACATCATAGTTTACTTCTCGAATAATTTATTTGGATAACGGCAATTATTGATGCAGTGATGCTTGTCAATGATGGCGTCGATCTGAATAAATGCAATTAACAAAAATTGACATTCTCTCTTTTCTTCAGGACATTGTAGCAGTCAATGAAGATCGATAAAATGCTCGTGTTGAAATCATAAGTGCGAGCTCAGAATATTGAGCTGACAGTACTAAGACACACACTTTAGTCTGAGATTATCAGTAATGAGCTGCCTTTTTATGTTATGCAACAAGAGAAGGGCGAAACGGCAACAAAGTCCTCGCCATACTGAAGGTATACATCTCACAAGCGAGGTTACATTCTAAAATATCACTGCATACTTAGTGTCACATGGCGTCTTTTGCCTTAGTATGTGCTTCGTTGTGACATCTGTCCCTGTTTGTGTAGACCTCTCTAATTATACATGTATAAAAAGATACACTTATAAGGAGATAGTAAGGTCAACAGAAAATTTTAGCCAATCAAACAAGATTGGTGAGGGTGGTTTTGGTTCTGTGTACAAGGTAATATGTAATTTTCAAGAAACAAGTTACTACATAAATTTTTTATTTGTAGACATGTTTGACATAGGAACTTATTAATGCAGGGAAATTTCAAGAATGGAACTGTTGGTGCAGTCAAGGTTCTCTCATCAGAGTCAAGACAAGGAGCAAAGGAGTTCCAAAATGAACTCATGTCAATTTCTGACATTTCACATTCTAATCTTGTGAAACTTTATGGGTACTGTGTAGAAGGAGACCAAAGAATCCTTGTTTACAATTATCACGAAAATAATAGCCTTGCACGAACACTTCTAGGTATGTCATGGTTACTTGAATGCTTGCTGCCAATTTTCTTTGCATCCTGTTGGGGACTGTGATTTATTTGTGTACACCATATAGGTCATCTGTCATTGTTGGGACTTAGATTAAAGTTTTTTTACTATGGCAGCTTATGTGCGTCGTAATGCTTCTATTCTTCCTTCAGGTTCTGGCTGCAGTACTATCCAATTCAATTGGAGAACTCGAGTAAAAATTTGCCATGGAATTGCACGGGGACTAGCATACCTCCATCATGGTGTCAGTCCCTACATTGTTCACCGAGACATCAAAGCAAGCAATATACTTCTTGATAAGGATCTTACCCCAAAGATCTCTGATTTCGGTTTAGCAAAGCTTCTGCCCCCAGACGCAACACATGTTAGCACAAGAGTTGCAGGAACTCTGTAAGTAAATCGTCCTATATGAAATGAGCAACCATCTCCACTTTGTATTTTTTTTTTCTTCATTTTTTATAACCTATGAATACCTTTTCATCATTCTTTACTCGTGTTTTTATTGACAGTGGCTACTTGGCTCCTGAGTATGCCATTCGAGGACAAGTGACACGCAAGTCGGATGTTTACAGTTTTGGCGTTCTTCTTCTAGAAATAGTTAGCGGGAGATCCAACACGAATACAACATTACCGCATGAAGATCAGATACTTCTTGAGAAGGTTAGAGGAAATGAAAGATTCCTTTATTCGCTCGTGCTATCATTTCTTAAACTGCGAACATGATGTATGATTTTGATCTGCATAAGAGTAGTCACATTGCTTGTAAGAGAACTCTTGAGAAATACACAGTTCTTGCATTTCAGGATCCTGGTCATGATAAATCCTTTTTTTTTTTGTTCTCATGCTTTTTATAGCATTATAAAGAACTGTGACCATTTTCATAAACCTATTCTGTTGAGATGCACTGCTCAGAAAAGTCATTTGTTACCTTTTCCCTTAATTTCATTGCATTATTACACAGAGCGGCGTAAACATTCTGGATCATGTTTTTTGTTCATTACTGATACAGTTCCCAGAGATCACAAATGGGGTTCTCCTCTTGCGGACATGGATGTATTATGAGCAGGGAAGTCTGGAGAAAATAGTAGATCGCTCTCTGGGTGATGACTTGGATATTGAAGAAGCCCGCAGGTTCCTCAAAATTGGGCTTTTGTGTACACAGGATGTCAGAAGGCACCGACCTGACATGTTAAAGGTCGTGGCGATGATCAAAGGCGAAAGGAATGTTGACATAGAGAACATCAGTAAGCCCGCTATGATTAGCGACTTCATGGATCTTAAGGTCAGGAGCATGAGGAAAGGAAATGAAATGGCTACATCGTCCGATTTCCAATCGTCCATCATGACACACCACTCTTCACCTATGCTGTCTAGCGAGACGACACAAGCCTCCATGACATGCACTGAAGTATCAGATCGTGAGTGATCCATTCACGAAATAATCATATGGTGAGAAAGCTGAGCTGGCTGCAAATATGAAACATGTACTCCCTCCGGTGTACAAAAATTTGTCGTTTTGGACATGTTCTCGCATACCAAGGAAGCATTAAATACATTTCTTTCTTTTACAATACAACTCTCCTTAGTGGTCTGAGTGGTCTTCTTCACGTTTTTCCAACCAATCTGATGCATGTTCGATTCCTAGGTACACGCTACCCCATTTTTTTGCACTATTTTCCATGGCATGCAGTGTAAAACGATAATTTTTTGTGCACTATTAGCTCTAGTGTAGAACGACAATATTTTGTACACCGGAGGGAGTAGAGAAGTAGCATAGGCCTATACCTTTTCTTTTTCCTTTTTTTGGGAGCGGGGTGTGGATTTACCTGCTTGTTTGATTATCTTCAGCTGTAGGTTTGTGACATTCAAAGGAGTACATACGACAAAATAGCTTCTGTATGTACAGTAGTGGATTGATGAGAAGTTATCATAGTACTTTCACCGTCTAATTTTTTTTTCGCTCCGTAGTTTAAAAGTTAATTATAAATCGACGTACTTTCTAAAACGGAGGGAGTACATGTATGTTTTGCAGCTGACTTTCTCAGTTGATAAAAAAAATCATTTTCCGTTAACTTGGTTAAATGCCAGATGCCTTGTCAGCTGCAGAACGTACACGCACAATGTATGGTTCATAAGGCATCTGTCATCACCGTCGTTGTTTTGCATGCTGCGCTCCATGCAACAGGGGATCCACAGGGCGGCAGCTCCCAATCGCTGAGGACTGTTGTTTGTAACATGTCCACCAAGGCACACGAACGCCAGGCCGGGTCGCCAGGATCAACGCCGCCGCCGTCTTCTGTGCGCCCTTGTGGTAGAACGCGCCCGCCGCCGCGGGACCGGACTCTGAACGCGCCGGAACATGTCTTCCGCCGCGTGGCGTCGGCATCGCCGGCCGCTGGAGCAGTGCATGCGCGCTTCAGCATGACAAGCGCGCGTCGCCGTGGTCAGGGCCGTGTGAGAGGCGAGGGAACGCGCGCCGGCGCAGGGAACAGTGCTCGTCATTATTGCCGGCCAGTCATCAAAGGCCCGCTGCCCACACGAAGCTCTCTGTCGGCAAAAGCACCGGCAGCGGCTCGACGCGAAGTCGCCAGAGCTCCGCGCCTCGTCGAGGAGAACGGCGATGGAGCCGGGAAGGGGGAAGGATCTCGATAGCTATTGGGCAAGTAGTTATACGTTGATCCTGGCACCACATGTTCTATCCAACAGCTGAAAGGGACCACCCCCCGATGCCGCCGGCGTCGTGGACCAGAACCACGCCGCCATGACCTCCACCGCGAGTTCCTGAAGCTGACGCGCGCTCCGGCCGGCGAGCATCTCACTATCATCAACCGGGCGCGGTGTCCTCTTCCTCGAGTTCGGACGTTCTGCTACGCACACGGACGCTCTCGCTCTCGTCGGCGCTCTGCCCACGCACGTGAAGTGCCTCGTCGTGGATTGCTCCAGGAAAGCAAGCAGCGCATGGCAGGGTGTGGGTTGACATCACGGGAGGGCAGAGACGATCGTAACGCGAATGGTTCTTCAGACTTCAGATATGCTGTGCAGGATGCTCGGCGGTGGCATGCCCACCCGCATTGCGGCGACACTTGAAGCGCACAAACCATCTACTGTACTGAATAAGTTAAAACAAATCAAACCAATTGACAACTGGATTCAGGCCCAGGTCCAATCTACTGTACAGAACAACACTTTCAGACAAAAAAACTGTCGTCATGAGCTGAAAACCACGACCGTAGAACAGACGTTCACACATAACCAGACCGAAGGACACAGCTGTAATTTCCCGGCCGGACCAAGTTAAGGTCAGCCTTTCATCATCAGCACCTGCAAGAACACAAGACATCATGAACTGGTAGCGTGAATGAAATACAATGATCTACTAATGAAAATATAGCAAGATCAAATAATGGCCCAAGGATCGAACAGAAACCATATAAGTATATGCACGCATGCTTGGCCCCTTGCACGCCACCCACAGCAGGCAACCACACCATGGGTTGATCTACATGTGTGGCATACAGGGAGCCAGGCACGCATGCCAACTTAAATAATTTGATGAAACCTATCATCAGGCTATATCACTCGTTCACGTAGTAACAACGGTGCTTGAACGACCAATGCGAGGGGAACAAGGAGAAAATGAAGGGATGTGGTTTCTCTTTCCACGTCTATGTAGAACAGTGATGCTAGCTAGATACAAATCACAGAGCTCGATGGGGCATGCGATGAATGAGGACGGTGAGAAGGACGAGAGGAATGCTGCTAGCTGATGAGTAAATGAATGAAGATATATAGCTAGCTAGGGTTGTTATGGGAAGAACGGTGCAGAGGCGCCAAGGATGACGATGGTAGAAGAAGACATAGCAGGGGGATCGATGATTTATAGAGGAGCCGACCGGGGAAGAAGGTGTTCGTAATTGGTGTTGCTCACTCTAGCTACACTAACGTATATGATATATCCCCGACACACAACAACTCCATGGCTACTTATTGCTCTCCTCCAGCTCACTGCTGGAAAGCTGCACAAAGCAAGAGCAAAGCGGCAAAGGGCATGGAACACGAGACGACACTACTAGAAGCTACCAGAATATTTCCCATGAGTACTACAGCTACAGTACTACTAAAGGATGAAGCTTTTGATGCCATCAGACACCCGGCAAATAGTGCCTTTGCAAGTTTTATATATATTGCATCTAAATTGCTGGACGACAAAGCCGCCTCCCCGGCAGCACCGCACGACAAAGCAGCCAACGGCATGAAAAAGCGCATGTAGACGAGAGCATTTTTAAAGCTTTCTTTCCTGGCTACGTACGTACTTGTCACACCCGGTTTTATTAAGCATAAAACCAGATGCAAAATACATGTATGCTAGGATCAGTTTCACCATACATGTACTACAAGTAGTGATAAACAGTTCTATATCGCATGAAAACAACATTTATACCTTTCAAAAGAGTTTTGAATAACAGCGGAAGAGGAAAAACTTTATAGCAACCACAGGCAAATCGACTGGCAGCAACGCGACCTTCTACACACCATCTTCAATAGAAACTTGCCTTCGTTGAATCTTCTCTTCACTGAGCAGCATTTATAAAAAAAGTACAACAAAGCAAGTATGAGTACCATCCCGTGGTACTCAGCAAGTGTAGGAAATAAATGACATGAAGGCCGATCAAAAAGAAAGGCTGATAGTGGCTAAAGCACTAAGCATTAAACCTATCCTTAGCTTTCATTAGCAACCTACATCTAAGTGAATAATCCCAACCATAACAATGATAATAATGTAATAATACCAATATCATTCCCAAGTATCATCCCAACCCTCATCTCAATCATCGTCTAATTATGAATTCAGCACCAAGCCGCTCTTGTCCGTGAGCACGGCTGTCATGACAGTTTTCCAATCTCTGCAGAGAAATCCTTTACCCACAAGCCGTGATTTCACCCCCTGTTGCCAGGTGGACTAAGTAAACCTCCCTGATGCCAGTGGCGGCCAACCACAATACACACTTCCGTAGGTGTGTGGCCAGGAGATCACTACGAGGTCTTTACAAACGATTCTCCTGACACGTACTAGCCCTCTGAGGTTTCACCCCTGTACAAAAGTGTGAGCCGCTACACCGCGTCTCAACACCCCAGTTGCCCCCTCTTGAGCCATGCGGATCCCAAGGCAGTACACCCTGAACCAATTCCCCGCACTATCCAATCACTAATACTACGCCGGGAGAGGCCTAATTAATCGACCAAGCTGCCCCATACTCAGTCTTGTGGCGACACTATAAAGCTTAGTGGCTTCATCCATAAACCGGTCCTTAGAATCCGGCAAGGTCCAAACTCCAATCCCGAGTCTCGTGCGTACTGCACCATACCATTCAACCCAATCCGCCAGATTCCTATCCACTACAATTCATTTTCCATATCTCAATAAATAATCACAAATCATAGGTGACATATATGATCAATTGTTTCCCCCATCTATTATGCATGGCTAAGCGTAAGTCAATACCCCAAGTACCACATTTTCCACCCCGAGCGACAAGGAATTATATGGAACGCTAAGTAGAATAGGATTCACATTAATTAAGAATGCAACTAACTATAATCCTTAAAATAGGCACAAGATGGTCAAGGACACTTGCCTGTTTTTATATAGCTGCTCAGTTTTTCTCCAATGAACTCTTGATATCCATATTCTTCGTGTAGCTTCTTAATCGAGATACGAGTGCGTATAAACTACCGTCACAAGAGAAATAAAAGCAATCAAGAATAATACACCATACAAGCAATACGATTATTATTATTATTGAATATGTTATGATAATGATTCAAATAGAAGTTATGAGTGATTTATTATTTTTCACAGCCAAAGAAATGCATATAACATTTATTTCTCATTTTTAGTATTTAATTATATGTTAAAAACATTATTAATGGATTTCTCATAGTCAAAATATATTTTATATGCACTTTATGATTTTATTTCAGCTAAAAAGATTCTATAAATAATTTCCCTACTATTTCTACATTTATTTTCTATTTCCAGTGTCTATTTATAACTAAAAACATTTTTATTGAATTTTCCATGGTCAAAATATAATTTATATGCATGTACAATTTTATTTTAACCTCAAAAGATTCATAACTAATTTTCTATATGTATTTTACTATTTATAAATATTTTCCACTACTAAATGCATTTTTAAACTTTATTCAGTAATTAAATATGCTGCAGGGGCTAAAACACCATTTTCATTAACTGAACGGATCTAAACACACTCACAGAGCACAATGGGGGCACTTTTGTAAATATTCAGGCTATTCTAGTATTTGAAATACTATTTCTATTAATTACAGGGGTTGTTTCATAAAATCTAGTTGATTTATAACAAAACCATGATTGTAATAAAGTCCAGGGATACTTTTATAAAAACAAGGGTCAGTTTGTATTTATTCTAATAGTTACAGGGTCCTATGTGTAAAATGGTTTTTCTTTTCTGAATTTCAAATTTATTTCGCTAAAGGAAAATGTATGGATTATGTCCATGGTCCCGTAGACCGAATGGAAGCGCTCGGTTCATGGTCCACGGTGGACCAGAGGGAGTACCCCTTCGCTTGTTCTAATCTACACTGTCCGATCTAAATGAATGCACGAGATTTTATTAAAATCCAACCGGTATGCATCTTTTAATCTGAGTCGTTCATGCGTGATCTAACGGTGGTGGGCCATATTGGCCCGGTCCGGCCGCCGGTGGGAGCGGACACGGCGTCGCCATGGCCGGTCGTTGTCGGAGCTCGCTGGTACGGCGTTCCGGTGGCCCGATCTACTCGAAATATGAACGAAAATGGAGAGGAGGCTACGTGGATCCTCACCAACAGGTCGCACACGAGGGGAAACGGTCGGAGATGGCAGATCGACGGCAACGCGACGATGATCTCCGGCGGACGACGGTGCCCTCCTCTTTTTCTTCCTCTTCCTCCTCTTTTTTTTCCTCTCCTTTTCTTCCTGGCAGTGCCTCTGGACTCCTATGATGCTCCCTTTTTTTTCTGTACCGGCGGCGTTTACTGGCGGCTAGGGTTCCTGGGCATCGGGGGATTACGAAGCCCCTACGACGTTTATAGGCGCCAGGGCTAGGGCCGGCGCGGGCGAGCGGGGCCAGGCGCGGAACGCGCAGAGCGCGTGGCTCGGGGTCAGGTGGGACACAGCGCGGGGCGGGAGCCGGGGCTCGCGCACGGGATCGGGGCGTGGGAGCAGGAGGCGGGACCCAGCGGGCGGGGTCGGTTGGAGTCGGGCGCGGGCGGGCGGCGGGGTGGGACCCGGGAGCAGGCGGCGGGGCCAACGGTGCAGCGCGGGAGGGGCGCGGTCAACGCGGGAGCGCGACGGCGGGGTAAGGCGCGCGGGGCGCGGCTCGTGGGCGCGGGCGGGGTCAGCGCGGGGCGCGATCAGGAGCGGGTCGGCTCGGTCGGCCTGGCTGGCCGGGCTGCTTCTTTTTTTTTTCTTTTTTTTTGTTTCTTTTGATTTAGGGCGTTACAATTCTACCCCTCTTAAACGGAATCTCGCCCCGAGATTCTAAGATGTTGGATGAAGATTTGGACTAGGTTTTAACCAATCGATAAACTATATTATTATTATATTTTCTTTAGAATTCTCTAATGTCATCCCAATACTTTTAGAAGTTTTAAGATTTCACACAACAGGATGCGTAAAAACACAATAAATTTTTGTCCTAAATTGATTTTTATGAAACCTATCATTACCACACAACTTTACATCTTATATTATTATTGTTCTTGTTATGATTATTTTTCTTATTTTTATTTAATATATTGATTTTCATGTCAACACTATTATTGAACACAGAGATACAAAGGTTGCTAGTGTTTCCTTTATCGTACCTTGATTTTATTTCAAACGTATTCTCTATCCCTTAGAATCTGCATTTTTCATACTTACCCGTTTTGGATGCAATATGTTAAATTGGTTTAATTAAAAGGTATTAGCACTATTTTTTTCTTTTACCTTATTTATTATTATTATTTTGAACTTGGCCTAAATTTTCATCGTGGTTCTAAATTTTAAAATCTTCCATTTCAAATGCATGGTCATGATTAATAGATTTATTATTATTATTGTTGTTATTATTATTTCTTTTCTCTTTTGTTAAATACGGTGGTTACAATCTCACCCACCTTACAAGGAATCTCGCCCTCGAGATTCAAGTAGATCAATGAAGAAAAAGGATATGACTTATTAGCGGTCGGCTACCCCCCTTAAACAAGATAAACCTATCGTTTTATGTGTTCGTGTACTCTTTATTATTGTTACGATTAATATTATAATTACTTGCTGTTTTAGCAATACATAAAACGTGTTTCTAAATCGTTATCAACAAGGCGAGAGTTTCACCCGCTAAACAAAAGGGATCTAAGCGAGTGATATATGATAATCTTCAAAGTCTTCTTTTCTTATGCGTTGTCTTCATATGTCAATCTGAAGCTTCCGTTGGTCGAGTGAAATCTTCTTCTTCATAAACGAGGTTAAAGTAAAGTCTAAGAGGTCCATTCTAACTAAGGTCACGCGCCTAGAGTCGATATATAGCTCTGATACCACTTTGTCACACCCGGTTTTATTAAGCATAAAACCAGCTGCAAAATACATGTATGCCAGGATCAGTTTCACCATACATGTACGACAAGTAGTGATAAACAGTTCTATATCGCATGAAAACAACATTTATACCTTTCAAAAGAGTTTTGAATAACAGCGGAAGAGGAAAAACTTTATAGCAACCATAGGCAAATCGACTGGCAGCAACGCGACCTTCTACACACCATCTTCAATAGAAACTTGCCTTCGTTGAATCTTCTCTTCACTGAGCAGCATTTATAAAAAAAGTACAACAAAGCAAGTATGAGTACCATCCCGTGGTACTCAGTAAGTGTGGGAAATAAATGACATGAAGGCCGATCAAAAAGAAAGGCTGATAGTGGCTAAAGCACTAAGCATTAAACCTATCCTTAGCTTTCATTAGCAACCTACATCTAAGTGAATAATCCCAACCATAACAATGATAATAATGTAATAATACCAATATCATTCCCAAGTATCATCCCAACCCTCATCTCAATCATCGTCTAATTATGAATTCAGCACCAAGCCACTCTTGTCCGTGAGCACGGCTGTCATGACAGTTTTCCAATCTCTACAGAGAATGTATCCTTTACCCACAAGCCGTGATTTCATCCCCTGTTGCCAGGTGGACTAAGTAAACCTCCCTGATGCCAGTGGCGGCCAACCACAATACACACTTCCGTAGGTGTGTGACCAGGAGATCACTACGATGTCTTTATAAACGATTCTCCCGACGCGTACTAGCCCTCTGAGGTTTCACCCCTGTACAAAAGTGTGAGCCGCTACACCGCGTCTCAACACCCCAGTTGCCCCCTCTTGAGCCATGCGGATCCCAAGGCAGTACACCCTGAACCAATTCCTCGCACTATCCAATCACTAATACTACGCCGGGAGAGGCCTAATTAATCGACCAAGCCGCCCCATACTCAGTCTTGTGGCGATACTATAAAGCTTAGTGGCTTCATCCATAAACCGATCCTTAGAATCCGGCAAGGTCCAAACTCCAATCCCGAGTCTCGTGCGTACTGCACCATACCATTCAACCCAACCCGCCAGATTCCTATCCACTACAATTCATTTTCCATATCTCAATAAATAATCACAAATCATAGGTGACATATATGATCAATTGTTTCCCCCATCTATTATGCATCGCTAAGCGTAAGTCAATACCCCAAGTACCACATTTTCCATCCCGAGCGACAAGGAATTATATGGAACGGTAAGTAGAATAGGATTCATATTAATTAAGCATGTAACTAACTATAATCCTTAAAATAGGCACAAGATGGTCAAGGACACTTGCCTGTTTTTATATAGCTGCTCAGTTTTTCTCCAATGAACTCTTGATCTCCATATTCTTCGTGTAGCTTCTTGATCGAGATACGAGTGCGTATAAACTACCGTCACAAGAGAAATAAAAGCAATCAAGAACAATACACCATACAAGCAATACGATTATTATTATTGAATATGTTATGATAATGATTCAAATAGAAGTTATGAGTGATTTATTATTTTTCACGGCCAAAGAAATGCATATAACATTAATTTCTCATTTTTAGTATTTAATTATATGTTAAAAACATTATTAATGGATTTCTCATAGTCAAAATATATTTTATATGCACTTTATAATTTTATTTCAGCTAAAAAGATTCTATAAATAATTTCCCTACTATTTCTACATTTATTTTCTATTTCCAGTGTCTATTTATAACTAAAAACATTTTTATTGAATTTTCCATGGTCAAAATATAATTTATATGCATGTACAATTTTATTTTAACCTCAAAAGATTCATAACTAATTTTCTATATGTATTTTACTATTTATAAATATTTTCCACTACTAAATGCATTTTTAAACTTTATTCAGTAATTAAATATACTGCAGGGGCTAAAACACCATTTTCATTAATTGAACGGATCTAAACACACTCACAGAGCACAACGGGGGCACTTTTGTAAATATTCAGGCTATTCTAGTATTTGAAATACTATTTCTATTAATTACAGGGGTTGTTTCATAAAATCTAGTTGATTTATAACAAACCATGATTGTAATAAAGTCCAGGGATACTTTTATAAAAACAAGGGTCAGTTTGTATTTATTCTAATAGTTACAGGGTCCTATGTGTAAAATGGTTTTTCTTTTCTGAATTTCAGATTTATTTGGCTAAAGGAAAATGTATGGATTATGTCCATGGTCCCGTAGACCGAATGGAAGCGCTCGGTTCATGGTCCACGGTGGACCAGAGGGAGTACCCCTTCAGTTGTTCTAATCTACACTGTCCGATCTAAATGAATGCACGAGATTTTATTAAAATCCAACCGGTATGCATCTTTTAATCTGAGTCGTTCATGCGTGATCTAACGGTGGTGGGCCATCTTGGCCCGGTCCGGCCTCTGGTGGGAGCGGACACGGCGTCGCCATGGCCGGTCGTTGTCGGAGCTCGCTGGTACGGCGTTCCGGTGGCCCGATCTACTCGAAATATGAATGAAAATGGAGAGGAGGCTACGTGGATCCTCACCAACAGGTCGCACACGAGGGGAAACGGTCGGAGATGGAAGATCGACGGCAACGCGACGATGATCTCCGGCGGACGACGGTGCCCTCCTCTTCCTCCTCTTTTTTTTTCCTCTCCTTTTCTTCCTGGCGGTGCCTCTGGACTCCTCTGATGCTCCCTTTTTTTTCTGTACCGGTGGCGTTTACTGGCGGCTAGGGTTCCTGGGCATCGGGGGATTACGAAGCCCCTACGGCTTTTATAGGCGCCAGGGCTAGGGCCGGCGCGGGCGAGCGGGGCCAGGCGCGGAACGCGCAGAGCGCGTGGCTCGGGGTCGGGTGGGACACGACGCGGGGCGGGAGCCGGGGCTCGTGCGCAGGATCGGGGCGTGGGAGCGGGAGGCGGGACCCAACGGGCGGGGTCGGTTGGAGTCGGGCGCGGGCGGGCGGCGGGGTGGGACCCGGGGCCAGCGGGGCAGCGCGGGAGGGGCGCGGTCAACGCGGGAGCGCGGCGGCGGGGTAAGGCGCGCGGGGCGCGGCTCGTGGGTGCGGGCGGGGTCAGCGCGGGGCGCGATCGGGAGCGGGTCGGCTCGGTCGGCCTGGCTGGCCGGGCTGCTTCTTTTTTTTTTCTTTTTTTTGTTTCTTTTGATTTAGGGCGTTACAGTACTGATGACCGTGGCATGTCGACCTTCTTTTAATTTCCTCCATCCTTCTGTCAGTGTGCTGGTTTTGAGTAGGAGAATGCTAGGCAGGCAGGGTTATATATAGGCCTATACGGCACTGTGAACTTTGGCCATGGAGACGCTAACTAGCTACATGGAGAAAATGGAGGTGGAATCGCCATTTTTGCTTTCCTAAGCTTGCAGTGACTCAGGCTGGCTACAGCGGCGCGGGCAGCACACAGAGACACATATATGTGCACCTTGCTCTCTCAGTCGGGAGAGGACGATATATGCGGGGTTGGTGCGTAGATTGTGAACGAAGTTGACGTACGGTTCTGACGGACCTGTGAAGTGGATTTTGTCCGTTGCATTTGGCCGAGCTTCAGATTCTCTTAGACCGTCCGCACCGGTGTACGCCAAAGCATACGCGACGCGATCGGTAGCGGTGGGACCCAGCTATTCTCTTGCAGCGGTCGTACTCTATTCCATACGCGACCGCTCACGGGTAGATTCCCCGCGGCCGACACTCTCGCTCTCGCCCTCTCACTTCTCTCGTTCCCTTCTCTCGCAAGACGACTCGAGTCGTCTGCGGCGGGGAAGCCCCCGGCCGGCATCACGGCGGGGCACGGGAGCCGCGGGAGTCGGGGGCGGAGGGCGGTGACGGACGTAGGTCTGCGGAGGTCGGCGCGACTTGGCGAATTGACACCGACGAAGAGGTTGTCGCCGGTTGGATCCCGAGGAAGAAAGAGGCAGCGGGAGGTGCGGTCGACGTCGCCGGCCATCTCCGACTCAACTGCGTCTTCTCGCAACAGGTGTGGCCTTCTCCGACTCCACTCCCCTTGTTTCTTCTCATTTTAGGGTTAGGGTTTGGGTATCCGGCTAGGGTGACGATGTCCGGCCATGGATCTGACGTTCCACGCTTCGATTTGCCCCTACGGATTTGGGAAGGGTTCCGGGAGATTGTGTACTCGCACTCCGCGGTTCCCCCTAGTTCTCCCCTCTTTTGGGATGAATGAGGCTGCGCGTCCCCCCCCCCCCCCCCAGATCTACATTAGGGTTCATGGTATGCACTGACTTGATGTACTGATTATGTTCAGTTTGTACTTATAGATTGCATGATGTGGAATTAAGTTCAGATTATGCTTATTTCATATGCTTAGTTTACCTCATATTAACATGAACTTGATATGGAATTTAGTTCTGATGGATTCATTCTGTGTTGATGTATACATGGTTATGTTAATGGAACGTGTTCTTCATATGCTTATTTTACCTCATATTAACATGAACTAGGTATGGAATAATCATATGGATTCATTCTGTGTTGATGTATACATAGTTATGTTAATGGAACGTGTACTTCATATGCTTATTTCACCTCATATTAACATGAACTTGATATGGAATAATCAGATGGATTCATTCTGTGTTGATGTCTACATGGTTATGTTAATAGAACATGTACTTCATATGCTTATTTGACTTTATATTATTCTAAGTAATCATGTATAGCTCTGGACTTCCATTTTCCAATCAACTTTCCTTTTGTGGTAATAGTTACAATGTCCAGTGAAGCTGAAAAGCTTAGGAAAGCATTGCTTTCGTTGACCGACGCCGTCGACTCGTCGTACCACAAAGTTAGAGGTCCCATTGAGAAATTTTAAGGAATCACCCCGAGGGCCTTCCAAGAGATGTGCGGGATGTCATGACTACTCTTGAAGAGGTGCTTGATGACCTCCACATAATGGACATAGAGTCTGAACAGGTCGCCAACGAGGCACCGACACCCTCCTTCTCTGATGACACAAAGGTCCCCCAGAGGACTTGGTTTCAATTGATTGGTCTCCAACTCCTGGCCAGGGGGAACACACTTTCTTAAAAAGTTCCTTCGACTCCAACGCGTCTTCGGAACAGTCGGGCATCCCTTAGAAATTCTAGTCTTGTTGTAGGAGTCCTTGTGTGTATGTCCTAATAAGTACTGTTTTTCATCGTATTATGGTAGGTGTTATTAAAATGTCTAATCTAAGGCAGCATGGTTCTGGAGTTCGGACCATGCATGCTCATAAGTACGTTGAATTAAATTTTATGAACGACTTGGATGAACTGTTTCTTGATTGTGTACGTATCTCTGTACTGGCCAGGGATAAGTATAAAGTTATAGCTCCTTTATTTAATCTACCAGGCAGCTAGAGATCATCGGAGCTAATAATATTATTACAAAATTCTCCGTTCACTAAAGCATCCACATCATCAAAGACCTGTGTGGCACCTGGCTTGTCTGCTCCAGACCGTTGCTATGTGCACATTGCTGTTTTTAATCATGCATGCTAACCACTACACTTGCTTATTAGTGCAGATGATCTCACACCTTTTGACCAGTTGGCCGGAGAGAGTGAGGTGGCTTGCGCCAATCCAATGGTAAAAGATGGGTGCATTTGACATGAAAAGATGGGTGCATGCATGTCTGCTCTGAGAGGCCGCTGTTATTAGCTAGCTGGCGGGTTTGGTTAAAAGTGCGGCGAGTCTGGATGGGCGCGTGGTGACCGCCGCTGCAGGTGCGGTGCAGGCTGATGGATCGAAGGATTGGATCGTTTATCGTTGGATGGTTATTGCTCCGGTGCTTGTAGCGCTTGGGGCCTTTTTCTCCCATGGAGAGACAGCTCTCAACCTGTCCTAAGGAAGTTGGTGCTACGAATATGAAGAAATTAAGACTCATTAGCTTGTTGAACTGTAGTTTTAAGATTTTTTCAAAACTCATGACAATTAGGATGGGTAAGTTGATGTAGAGGTTCATTTCTAAACACTGAAGTGTTTTTACTAAAGGTAGATATATTATAGAAAGCGTGGTTGTGACCCATGAACTTGTGCATAGTATTAAAACTCCCCCCATTCAATATTATTTGTCACTCTCTACACTACAGGAATCTCGACGATTTGAGACGGTCAACCACTACAAGAAACGGGCAATAGACCATTGGTCTACTTATAAGTGTCAGGGCTGTCGTATTTAAATACTGTAAAATTGTTGGTTCGACAGTCCTGACAGTTATAAATTTAGAGTCGTTGGTTCATCATATTTCCCCGACGAACACAAATAAAGATGTCGGTCGGCGCAAAAAACCGACGGTATTAGTTGTAAGCGTCGGCTCTCCCCCAAAACCCCGATGCTATTAATTATGAGCGTCGGTCATGCCTTTTTGGCCGACGGCCATAATGGGGACCCCGTATAGCGCGGATTGCACACAGCGAACTGCCGAAACTGGCGCACGTCCCGCACTTTTGTTTTAATATTCTACCCGTCCCACCCGTCTGTGAGAAATTGCGAATCCATCCGTGACTATTAAGGTTATCCGTACCAGCGCCCTCTAAAGCATACTTTATACACTATTCTCCTTCTACTTTTACAGTATGTACTCTAAATTACACTGTGAAATAGTGTATCCAGTATGTTTTACAGTGTACAACTGCAGATGGTCTAATACCCAGTGAATCTGTCTGTGAGGAGCAAAACCTTAGACAAACCAGCCGCCGCTGTGCCTCCGCCTCCCATCCTTCGTCTTCGTCCTAGTTTATCAGCTTCATCTCCTTTTCTTGATGGCCTGCACGTATGCACAGCTACGAGTCTCCAGATCTTCTCGCCGCGACACAGCACATGGCCAGCCGCAGCAGCCTGCTGCTGCTAACGGCAACGGCAGCGCGCCGAGCGAGCCGCCGAAGCGGGCCCCGCTGATGGCGCGCAAGCGTCTGCGCGCCGAGCAGGTGCTTGGCAAGTACGCGGAGCCGGCGTTGGCGAAGGGCGGCGGCAGGGCGGCGTCTTCGAGGCCGGCCAAGACGGAGTTCGAGAGCGGGTGCTGGATGCGCTACGCGAGGCGGATGCGAAGAAGGCCGGGAGCGGCGGGCAGCTGCGGTCGCGGCTGCCCGAGGTGCCGGGGAACCTGTTCGACAACAGCAAGTGCGGGATGCCCAAGGACGGGTGGACGTTTGAGCTGCCGTTCGGGGTAGACGTGTTCCTCGTCCTCGTCTCCTTCACGCTCATCACCAGCAGGAGCGCAGGACGTCACCCGTGGCAGGCCCCACGGCGTCTTCCTCTACGAGCTCCTGCACGGGTGCACGCCTTTCGCCGGCGAGTCCACGACCCCGCCATGGAGATTATGTCTGCCTTTTGTGTTCATCTTAATTTTTTAGCAGATCTAGAGTGTTCAAATATTATCTTGTTCATCTTTACCGAGAAATCTAAATCTGGATTGTTCAAATGTTCTTCTTTTGATACTGGGATTGATATTGAAATTGATAATCGGTCGGTACGAAATGTTGAGATTGACAATCTGGAATATAATCTGATAAAGTGTCGGCAACTGCTCTCGGGGAGTGCCGGGAACTGCTCGGCGGGCGGATCGAGGACCGGCATTTTTTTGGTGTCACGGACTTAAAACTGTCGGTTCCACTTTATGGCCAACGGTCTTATTGCGAGATGTCGGGAGTTCGTGCCGATGGTTATAAGAATTACTCCCTCCGGTGTACAAAATATTGTCGTTTTGGACATGTTCTCGCATATCAAGGAAGTATTAAATAGATTTCTTTCTTTTATAATACAACTCTTCTTAGTGGTCCGAGTGGTCTTCTTCACGTTTTTCCAGCCAATCTGATGCAAGTTTGATTCTCAATTACACGCTACCCCATTTTTTATACCATTTTCGATGGCATGCAGTGTAAAACGACAATTTTTTGTGCACTCTTGGCTCTAGTGTAGAACGACAATATTTTGTACACCGGAGGGAGTAAACGTTTCAGTCCAAAAAACCGACGGCTATAAGCAATAAATACGTCGGGACCGATGACTTTAATAGTTAAAAACATCGAATAAAGAGTGTCAGCTAAAGCTGTCGGTGTACCGACGACTATAAATTATAGCTGCCGGCTATAGTAGTCTACCGACGCTCATACGCCGACACCCTTTTTCCCGTTTCTTGTAGTGAAAGCCATTGCAAATAAGCATAAAATCGTCACAAATAAGCTATTTGCGACGGTTTCGGCCGTCGCTCGAATTTTGTTGCAATTTAACTTATTTGCGACGGTTGCCGTCGCAAAAAACCTTAATTGCGATGGCCTGTGGCAGACAACGCAAATAAGAGTCTGGGCCCCGCGGATAGGATGGGCATGACAAATTGCGACGGCCATGGATAGTCGTCCCAATTAAGGTCCTATTTACGACGGCTGTTCCTGGCGGGCGGGAGACAGAGGCGGCGGCATCGGGAGTCAGTGAGAGGGGGAGAGTTGGGCCGCATGGGCCGCGGTATATCCCCTTAGTTTGCGACGGCCTTCGTAATTGCGACAACACTAGGTCTCGCCGTTGCAATTTAATCTTCTATTTGCGACAACCTTCTTAATTGTGCCGGCTCTAGGTTTTGCCGCTGCAAATTAATCTTCTATTTTCAACGGCTGTTAGCACTACAGGAAACCCGCCATCGCAAATAATGCTTCTATTTGCGACAGCTCCGTCAGTTGCGACGGTCCATTGTGGCCCATCGCAAGTTATCTTATTTGTGATGGCCCGCCGTCTCAAATTATTCCAGCTGTCGCAAATGATTGTGTTTCCTGTAATGCTAGTTCATTTTTGAACTAAAGAGTGACACACAATTTGGAATGAAGTAAGAATTATGAACCAGGAGTCATTGCTACTGGTGCAGGCATGTCCAAAACATGTTCTTACACATGTCGTAATCATCGTCGGTGATGCTTATGATTTAGCACTTTAGATTGCGCTAAAACATACGCATCAACCAAATACACACCCTCAATTATTCTCTTATTGCTTTTGATATTCCCCTAAATATCGACGAACTCAGAAAAGTCGATCCCATCGTGGACCCTAAACAATCTCCTTCTCTCCATAAAAAATCTAAAATACTAACTTATTTGACATAACTGTCCAAAATGTAAACTTCAAACTAATATTTATAACTAATAAATAACTTTATTATCTCTAACTAATGCATTTGAACTACCGTATTTTTAATTTACAAGTCTCTAACTATTAATGCAACTACACCCATTTTCACCACTATTGCAACTAGTCTAAATAAAAGCAGGATTAATTTTTTGTTACACGTTTTTAAATGCTAATCTGCTTAAAAAAAACTACTACAAAGTAAACTAAGGACTGGAGTTGTATCAATGTGTGTGCGTGGCGAGTGTCCAAAATTGCTTGAGGTTGCCTTCTACCGTATTGGGCAGCCCTTTTATAAGCTAAGGAATGATCGTTACAGCGTATGCCTGGCCCGACAAGTGGCCACGACTGTCATAAACACCCTATACACGATATACTAGTGTTATGGGTGATTAACAAGGTAATAACATGCCTAAATAGCGGTGTTATCAGTCTTGATCGCCTTCTGATTGTGCGTCATTAATACAACATTAATGATGTGTTAATAAGGTCTTGTAATGGTTGTTTAATAGCCCCTTGAATGTCCGTGCTGTTGAAGATCCGGTTGTCTTCCTGTTGCGGGCTTAGTTCCAGACGTCTGACACGTGGAAGCTCTGGAGCTTCTCTCTGCGGAGAGGCAGGTCCGGAGCTACTTGACACGTGGTAGCACCGGAGCTTCCCTTTACTGGGGGTTAGGTCCCTTTACTGGGGGTTAGGTCCGGAGCTACTGGACACGTGAAAGCACCAAAGCTTCCCTATGAAGGGACGTAGGTCCGACCCTGCAGGACACGTGGTAGCTCCAGAGCTACCCAAACAAGGGAGGCGGACCCAGTGCTGCGGGACACGTGTTGCCTTCGAAAGTCTTCAACATTGGAGGGCGGATATCCATGATTTTATCCACAATATCAGGGGTATCTGGTATCCAGGGTACCGACACTTGCTAAAATGACTTTGGAAATTGCTATATCGGATATCAAAATGATAGTATGGATGCTATATATGTTGTTGTTGTGTGCTATATGTTGTATGTGATGTTCCATATTTTTGGCCAGTCAGGCAACTTTTAAAAAAAATAAAAAATAAAAATCCTTATTTGCGACGATTTTATACAGTACCATCGCAAATAAGACATCTATAATTTGTGACGGCTACTCTAGCCGTCATAGATTAACCACAATAATTCGCGATCACCAAGAAAGGTAGTCGCAAATAAGGCCTTTAATTGCAATGACCTTCCCAGCTGTCGCAAATAAATGGGCCCAACCCATCCGTCAGGCCCAAGCCCTTATTTGCGACGGTCACGGACGACTGTCATGATTTATTAATTTGTGACGGCGACCGTCACAAATAACCTTATTTACAACAAAACATTGGCGATGATAAAAAACCATCGGAAATAAAGAAAACTGTCGCAAATAAGCTATCTGCGATAGTTTTGTGCTTAGTTGCGACGGCTTCGGACATTGCAAATAGACATGATTCCTGTAGTGATAACCGTTGCACTAAATTACCCTTTTATAGTTTTTATTATTATTGCTGATAATTCGGTCAAAATCCTAAACATTAGTACCACGAAGAACCACTATCACTCATGCAGTTTGTGGCCAACTCCATCAGGCCGTAAGCTAGATTTATGTACTTGATGATATCAAAAAATGCTTGGCCGGACTCAGAGTCTTCTGACAGATCTGGATACTCAGAGTTTGGAAGCTCCATGTTGCAGTCCGCAGCTGGTGTACCCAATCTGTGCATACACGATAGTGCACCCATAGCATCCATCTCCTTGACTTTCTTCCCCTGTGGTTTCAAGTCCAAGAACATGTTACGGCACAAAGGGACCATACGTGACATAGACCCATAGTTTGCAACACAGAATTGGATTGTGAGCTCATCAGTCCAGTTGTGATGCCTCGGAAAGCTGCGGAGAATACTATCAAGCTTTTTTGCATTATCATTAACATGACGGTCCAGCAAGTCGAAGGCAACCATCACCAAGGTCCTTGGCCACCGTGCTCCGGTTGTCAGAGCGGAGTGCCCACACACATGGCTCCTCGTCGAAGTGTGGTGCCTTGGAGCTCAGCAAGGGGCCATAAGACATGTTCTTGCATGCCTCCGCCACTAAGTCCACCGTCTTCATAGGCTCTCTGTTTCCCTTGCTTCCAACGGTACCAGCTTGGGCGATGATGATGGCCATAGATGCAGAGACGAGCACAATGGCGAGAGCGGTGGATGCCATCCGTTGTGCTGCCATTGTTGCTGTCAAAAAACATAAAACTAAATGTAATGTATTGACGTTTGAAAATGATGGCACTTGCTGAATTTATAATACTCGTTCGGTCCAGCAATTAATATCTCAAGTTTATTGCTTTGATAGCAATGGATATCAAAAGGATTGTTTGAGTGGGGATGATGTTTCATGCACTATAGTATCAATGATGTATCTGGATATATGGATGCACAGTTCGGATTTCCACATATTAGTGTCACTAAAAAATGCCTAGTATAGCAACATCTACAGCAATAATGCAGAGGAGACCTTGATCCCCACCAACCTAAATGGAACCTAATACAAGTTATTTCAAGGAAGGTTAACATTAATGGAGAACATATGTACGTAGATTACTTGTTTGCTATCAATGTTCTTAGCATGATTGTCGGTACCTTGTAGAGCGGGTACCCCACATACAATGAAGAGAAGATATTGATTCCTACTTCCTAGGAGAGGAGGCATCCAGAAGCCACCATGTGGCTAGCGGCTCTGGAAGCCCGCCTCCCTGCTGAGGAGGGCTCTGGCACCGCCACATGTCCGACAACTCCGGATCCCACCTCCTTGTTGACGAGGGCTCCAGTGTCGCCATGTGTCCGATAGCTCCGTACCCCGCCTCCTTGCTGAGGAGGGCTCCGATGTCGCCACGTGTCTGACAGCTTCAGACCCCACCTCTCTGGTAAGGAGGGCTCTGATGTTGCCACGTGTTCAACAACTCCGTACCTCACCTCTCCGCTAAGGAGGGATCCGTTGCTGCCACATGTCCAAGACTAAAGCAAAGCATCGTGGGTATTCAAGACGTTGAAACTGCTCCTTCAAGCCGGGGTTACTGTGACATTAACACCACATTAATGTCGCACGACCAGTAAGCATTCAAGACATACTAACGTGTCCTGAAAGCCACATTAATATGTGTTCAAGACCCAATTAAGTGTCTTAGATAGTGTATAAGGTGTTTAATTACCGGGGGTCACCTGTCGGGTCTCGGGCTCACTGTAAACAACCGGACCTTGGCATATAAAAGGCATGCACTGCTATGGTAGAAGCCACACTGACTAAGATACACAAGCTCTACGGGCTCAAAACTCCTAGCCCACATTTAAACAATACAACACACATACTCTTGTGAATATAGGGTATTAATCTCCGGCGGTCCAAACCACGTAAATCCTCTGAGTTCACACGAGTTCGTCGTTTTTTCAGGGTTCCTAAAAGTTCACTCCACCTAAAAAAACTCTGGACTGCTTCATAGTAGTACCAGAAAAAGTGTTGTTGCTACACTTCGACAATGATCATTAATATTGAAACGAGATCTCTATATAGTGGGAACAATTAGAATGCAACCAACTCTCCGGTGTAATCATGCAAAATTCACCTGTGAGTCACACAATCTTCACTCTACAGATACCATATTTTTACACTTAAACCCTTCCATCAGGTAATTGGATTTTTGTTGTACGGTGAGAAGGTTTAAATGTAAAAATACAATGAACATGGGATGAAGGTTGTGTGACTCACAAATGTTTTTTGCACGATTGTATTCTAGTCGTTCCCGTAAATTTTAGCACACACGAATATATTGCAAATAATTTGGATGCTCTCATATTAATAATAAGATGATGGGAAAAGCCCAATAAATCTCCAGGCTGAAGTACATTTTGACCAATAAATATACCCGATTTGACACATTTCCACTATCCAGCCATGTTGCGTCGGTCTAAGTGTGCCAGTGCACGTGCTTTCTCATGTTGGCTCAACTTGATTATCCCCATTGTCAAGCTTGCTCTTGGGATTGGCGGATCTGATACCCCTTGAGAGCTCGATTGGGCATAACAAGCTATTTTGCTCTAAGAAAAGTGGGGTTAGAGGGATCAAATCGATGATGGTGGCATGAGGGCGACACAGAGCGGTGAGGAAAGGCGAGGCAAGGCGATGCGGCCGCTCGGGCGCGTGGGAAGGCGGCAGTGTGAGGAGGAAGACGTGCGTGTGGAGGGGGCCGTGCGCGCAGCCCGCGAGATGTAGGGTTAATCCCTTAACTTACGACGGTCCCGTAATTTACAACGGCTTAGGGTTTGGCTATCGTTAATAAACAGTATACTTACAACAATTACTTATCTTATGACGGTTTACAATACGACCATCGTAAGTAAAGCATTTAATTACAACGGTTAAGTAATTTAAGACGGCCGCGGGGCCATGGCCATCGTAAACTAGTTAATTTACAACAACTTTGGCTGGCCGTTGTAGATTACAATATTGATAGCATCCTCGCCGTTGGGTGAGCGCGCTTCCGCCGAGGGGACCGTCGGGATGCCAGAACCGACTGAGGAGGTGCTAACCTCAGGTGCTCCATCGAGGAGCCAACCCTAGGAGTACGGCGGCGATGATCTCCGGCAAGCACTTGGCGTGGACTCGGAAGATCAAGGCGCAGATCTGAGGTAAGTGCACTAAGTCCCTTTTGATCTGAGTTGTGATCCGGGTTTTGACTCGAATTTGATTTGAGATTGATCCAATCAGTTCAAAGTCGAGTATGGATCCTAATTTTCGTCTGAGTTTGATTCAATCCGAGGTTTAATTCGAATTGAATCCTAATTGTACACTGACTTGGGATTAGGGAACCCTAGTCCCCTAAATTTGGTTCGATGCTTCTGTGAAACCGAACCCTAATTTGCTTAGTCCGAATCCTCTCCTTCTAATTGCTGTAGAATCAAGGCTTAGGGTTAGAGATCAAATGATCTCACTGATTTGATCTTAGACAGATCAAGCTTAGGTGGAAACTAAGTGACCGAAGCCCTAATCCCCATTAGGGGTGGCTCTGACACCATTGTTATGTTCTGAGGTTATGCCTAATGAAGATTAGAGCACATACTAAGTATACAAAGACTAATTAAGCTAGAACAAACACCAATTAATCTAGCTAATCAACTAGGGTTAGGCATGGTAAACATACCTTCGCTTGCAGAGATGTTAGAGGCCATTGGAGTCTGTCGGGAGGGCACAACCGCTCCACCGACGTTGGTGCAGCACCGGTGACCGGGTTGGGGAAGGGTCTTCCCGAGACTCCCTCCTCAAGCGATCGGAACTTCTGAGTTTTAGATGGCTAGACCTAATTAGAATTGATTGCCTCTTAGTGGTACCTGTGTCTTGCTTATAAAGGAAGGAGGTGCCAGAGGGCCCGCCCAAACTGAAATCAGTTGGGATTCTGGTGTCCGATCAACACCTGAGAGGATAGGAGTCTGGGTCGGTTACAATTGTAACTGACCCCTAAAACCCCCGTGTCCACCTAATACTATTATTCCAACACTACCGACACGGGCTCTCCGACCAGCTTCACCAGCGTAACAGTCGTGTATCTCGGGTCCAGCCCTTGCACCTCTCCGGTAGGCATTCCATCGCCATCAACGTCACATCCACCATGGGCCAGCCCAGAACCAGCCTCCACGGGTCAAAAAAAAAAAGATTTAGGACTGATTCCATACGACCTTTCTAATGTAATGTCTTCACGTGAAAGTGAAAGTCAGTCCAGACAGCGCCATAATTTTACATACAGTTTTGGTTCGTTAATGCCGTCTTCAACAACAATTGCAAAATACTGACGTTTCCAAAAACTGCCTCCCTCAGTTAGGCGATAGAATCTGGAGATTGGAGAATACCATTCCTTTCATCACTCGGAATGAGCAGATGAGCTGGATCACTATAAAACAAAAATAATAATGAAAATGACGTTTATGCAAAAACAACATGCAACGCCTATAAATACCTCGTGTGGAGATTTGGAGCTGTACTTGAGTCCATACAACCTGCGTGTTTATATAGACTAGGAGGATCAGCAATGATCTTATTACATGTCTGTTTATAGAGGATCTCATCCCGTATACAATATTCTGAAATATTCTCCTAACAACCATATCTCTCTAAACAAGGGTAGAGATAAAACTCAATCTTCCTAACAAAATCTGTTACTACTAATCTCCTTTGATATTTCTTGACGTGCACGACTTGATCTGGTACGATCGTGAGGCGAGGCTTCATGTATTGCAACACTCTGCACATCAAAAAGGTACTATCTCTATTTCAAAATACTTGTCATTAGGACAAAAATTTTAGTTTAAAAATGAATTAAGTTTTTTGTCCTAATAATATGTATTTTGGGATGGAGGAAGTAACAACCAATCAGAGTTTTAGAGGAGCGGCACATACCTGGTAGCTCCCTCCTCGATCGAGGGCTCGGCCCTCCTGCTCTCTGCAATTGCTACGGTTGATTGATTGCTTGTTGCCGGAAGCAAGTGCTTCCCGAGTGTTTTGGGCAGCTGGAATGGAACAGTATTCAGCAGAAACTTCTGAACATAAAGGCAACCCCATAGCAGAGATGGTGATAAAGACTGGATTGCTATAAAACAAACAAAAAAAGGTAATGAAAATGACATTCATGCAAAATGGTGAGTAGAGTGTAGAGTACTCATTCCATTCTGCAGTATCAAGAATATCTGCAGGATTTGAGAAAGATTTTAATGAAGGTGAGGTCCCAGCTGTGCTTTCTTAATCAAGGTTCAGGTTAGCTGTTTGAGGATGAAGAAACTTGTGCTGATGGAACTCCTGAAGCATCAGGTCAACAAACTTATGTAGCCGTCCGTTGTCACACAAGAATGGCAAATTGTTGAATTTCCCAAAACTGCCATTCCTTTCATCACTATAGATGAGCCCGGCCCGAACCCGGTTAGGCCCGGCGCTACGCGGCCCGACGCACATTCCATGCTGTGCCGGGTCATGTCGCCGTGCCAAACAGACGGCCCAGGCACGACACGTCGGCTGTTTCTTCGTGCCGGGACGGCACCGATGGCACGGCAGGCACGACCGTGTCGTGCTAGCGCCGGGTCTGAGGGGAGGTGCATCCGCGGCTGGCGGGCGGTGTGTCGACAGGTGGCGCGAGGGGAGGCGCAGCCGACGGGCGGAGCAAGGGGAGGTGCCGCCAATGCCACGACCGACGGTGCGCATACGCAGGGAGACCGTAGGATACGGAGGAGGATGGAGGGAGGCATAGGGGAGAGGCTCGGTATGTAGGAAGGCTCGGTCTCGGTGGGATCGCGTAGGGAGAGGCGGCTGCCGGCTGTATTGCCAGCCAGTCATCAAAGGCCCGCGCGCTGCCCACGAAGCTCTATGTCGGCAAAAGCACCGGCAGCGGCTCGACGCGAAGTCGCCAGAGCTCCGCGCCTCGTCGAGGAGAACGGCGATGGAACCGGGAATGGGGAAGGATCTCGCTATTGGCAAGTAGTTATACGTTGATCCTGGCACCACATGTTCTATCCAACAGCTGAAAGGGACCACCCCCCGATGCCGCCGGCGTCGTGGACCAGAACCACGCCGCCATGACCTCCACCGCGAGTTCCTGAAGCTGACGCGCGCTCCGGCCGGCGAGCATCTCACTATCATCAACCGGGCGCGGTGTCCTCTTCCTCGAGTTCGGACGTTCTGCTACGCACACGGACGCTCTCGCTCTCGTCGGCGCTCTGCCCACGCACGTGAAGTGCCTCGTCGTGGATTGCTCCAGGAAAGCAAGCAGCGCATGGCAGGGTGTGGGTTGACATCACGGGAGGGCAGAGACGATCGTAACGCGAATGGTTCTTCAGACTTCAGATATGCTGTGCAGGATGCTCGGCGGTGGCATGCCCACCCGCATTGCGGCGACACTTGAAGCGCACAAACCATCTACTGTACTGAATAAGTTAAAACAAATCAAACCAATTGACAACTGGATTCAGGCCCAGGTCCAATCTACTGTACAGAACAACACTTTCAGACAAAAAAACTGTCGTCATGAGCTGAAAACCACGACCGTAGAACAGACGTTCACACATAACCAGACCGAAGGACACAGCTGTAATTTCCCGGCCGGACCAAGTTAAGGTCAGCCTTTCATCATCAGCACCTGCAAGAACACAAGACATCATGAACTGGTAGCGTGAATGAAATACAATGATCTACTAATGAAAATATAGCAAGATCAAATAATGGCCCAAGGATCGAACAGAAACCATATAAGTATATGCACGCATGCTTGGCCCCTTGCACGCCACCCACAGCAGGCAACCACACCATGGGTTGATCTACATGTGTGGCATACAGGGAGCCAGGCACGCATGCCAACTTAAATAATTTGATGAAACCTATCATCAGGCTATATCACTCGTTCACGTAGTAACAACGGTGCTTGAACGACCAATGCGAGGGGAACAAGGAGAAAATGAAGGGATGTGGTTTCTCTTTCCACGTCTATGTAGAACAGTGATGCTAGCTAGATACAAATCACAGAGCTCGATGGGGCATGCGATGAATGAGGACGGTGAGAAGGACGAGAGGAATGCTGCTAGCTGATGAGTAAATGAATGAAGATATATAGCTAGCTAGGGTTGTTATGGGAAGAACGGTGCAGAGGCGCCAAGGATGACGATGGTAGAAGAAGACATAGCAGGGGGATCGATGATTTATAGAGGAGCCGACCGGGGAAGAAGGTGTTCGTAATTGGTGTTGCTCACTCTAGCTACACTAACGTATATGATATATCCCCGACACACAACAACTCCATGGCTACTTATTGCTCTCCTCCAGCTCACTGCTGGAAAGCTGCACAAAGCAAGAGCAAAGCGGCAAAGGGCATGGAACACGAGACGACACTACTAGAAGCTACCAGAATATTTCCCATGAGTACTACAGCTACAGTACTACTAAAGGATGAAGCTTTTGATGCCATCAGACACCCGGCAAATAGTGCCTTTGCAAGTTTTATATATATTGCATCTAAATTGCTGGACGACAAAGCCGCCTCCCCGGCAGCACCGCACGACAAAGCAGCCAACGGCATGAAAAAGCGCATGTAGACGAGAGCATTTTTAAAGCTTTCTTTCCTGGCTACGTACGTACTTGTCACACCCGGTTTTATTAAGCATAAAACCAGATGCAAAATACATGTATGCTAGGATCAGTTTCACCATACATGTACTACAAGTAGTGATAAACAGTTCTATATCGCATGAAAACAACATTTATACCTTTCAAAAGAGTTTTGAATAACAGCGGAAGAGGAAAAACTTTATAGCAACCACAGGCAAATCGACTGGCAGCAACGCGACCTTCTACACACCATCTTCAATAGAAACTTGCCTTCGTTGAATCTTCTCTTCACTGAGCAGCATTTATAAAAAAAGTACAACAAAGCAAGTATGAGTACCATCCCGTGGTACTCAGCAAGTGTAGGAAATAAATGACATGAAGGCCGATCAAAAAGAAAGGCTGATAGTGGCTAAAGCACTAAGCATTAAACCTATCCTTAGCTTTCATTAGCAACCTACATCTAAGTGAATAATCCCAACCATAACAATGATAATAATGTAATAATACCAATATCATTCCCAAGTATCATCCCAACCCTCATCTCAATCATCGTCTAATTATGAATTCAGCACCAAGCCGCTCTTGTCCGTGAGCACGGCTGTCATGACAGTTTTCCAATCTCTGCAGAGAAATCCTTTACCCACAAGCCGTGATTTCACCCCCTGTTGCCAGGTGGACTAAGTAAACCTCCCTGATGCCAGTGGCGGCCAACCACAATACACACTTCTGTAGGTGTGTGGCCAGGAGATCACTACGAGGTCTTTACAAACGATTCTCCTGACACGTACTAGCCCTCTGAGGTTTCACCCCTGTACAAAAGTGTGAGCCGCTACACCGCGTCTCAACACCCCAGTTGCCCCCTCTTGAGCCATGCGGATCCCAAGGCAGTACACCCTGAACCAATTCCCCGCACTATCCAATCACTAATACTACGCCGGGAGAGGCCTAATTAATCGACCAAGCTGCCCCATACTCAGTCTTGTGGCGACACTATAAAGCTTAGTGGCTTCATCCATAAACCGGTCCTTAGAATCCGGCAAGGTCCAAACTCCAATCCCGAGTCTCGTACGTACTGCACCATACCATTCAACCCAATCCGCCAGATTCCTATCCACTACAATTCATTTTCCATATCTCAATAAATAATCACAAATCATAGGTGACATATATGATCAATTGTTTCCCCCATCTATTATGCATGGCTAAGCGTAAGTCAATACCCCAAGTACCACATTTTCCACCCCGAGCGACAAGGAATTATATGGAACGCTAAGTAGAATAGGATTCACATTAATTAAGAATGCAACTAACTATAATCCTTAAAATAGGCACAAGATGGTCAAGGACACTTGCCTGTTTTTATATAGCTGCTCAGTTTTTCTCCAATGAACACTTGATATCCATATTCTTCGTGTAGCTTCTTAATCGAGATACGAGTGCGTATAAACTACCGTCACAAGAGAAATAAAAGCAATCAAGAACAATACACCATACAAGCAATACGATTATTATTATTGAATATGTTATGATAATGATTCAAATAGAAGTTATGAGTGATTTATTATTTTTCACAGCCAAAGAAATGCATATAACATTTATTTCTCATTTTTAGTATTTAATTATATGTTAAAAACATTATTAATGGATTTCTCATAGTCAAAATATATTTTATATGCACTTTATGATTTTATTTCAGCTAAAAAGATTCTATAAATAATTTCCCTACTATTTCTACATTTATTTTCTATTTCCAGTGTCTATTTATAACTAAAAACATTTTTATTGAATTTTCCATGGTCAAAATATAATTTATATGCATGTACAATTTTATTTTAACCTCAAAAGATTCATAACTAATTTTCTATATGTATTTTACTATTTATAAATATTTTCCACTACTAAATGCATTTTTAAACTTTATTCAGTAATTAAATATGCTGCAGGGGCTAAAACACCATTTTCATTAACTGAACGGATCTAAACACACTCACAGAGCACAATGGGGGCACTTTTGTAAATATTCAGGCTATTCTAGTATTTGAAATACTATTTCTATTAATTACAGGGGTTGTTTCATAAAATCTAGTTGATTTATAACAAAACCATGATTGTAATAAAGTCCAGGGATACTTTTATAAAAACAAGGGTCAGTTTGTATTTATTCTAATAGTTACAGGGTCCTATGTGTAAAATGGTTTTTCTTTTCTGAATTTCAAATTTATTTCGCTAAAGGAAAATGTATGGATTATGTCCATGGTCCCGTAGACCGAATGGAAGCGCTCGGTTCATGGTCCACGGTGGACCAGAGGGAGTACCCCTTCGATTGTTCTAATCTACACTGTCCGATCTAAATGAATGCACGAGATTTTATTAAAATCCAACCGGTATTCATCTTTTAATCTGAGTCGTTCATGCGTGATCTAACGGTGGTGGGCCATATTGGCCCGGTCCGGCCGCCGGTGGGAGCGGACACGGCGTCGCCATGGCCGGTCGTTGTCGGAGCTCGCTGGTACGGCGTTCCGGTGGCCCGATCTACTCGAAATATGAACGAAAATGGAGAGGAGGCTACGTGGATCCTCACCAACAGGTCGCACACGAGGGGAAACGGTCGGAGATGGCAGATCGACGGCAACGCGACGATGATCTCCGGCGGACGACGGTGCCCTCCTCTTTTTCTTCCTCTTCCTCCTCTTTTTTTTTCCTCTCCTTTTCTTCCTGGCAGTGCCTCTGGACTCCTATGATGCTCCCTTTTTTTTTCTGTACCGGCGGCGTTTACTGGCGGCTAGGGTTCCTGGGCAACGGGGGATTACGAAGCCCCTACGACGTTTATAGGCGCCAGGGCTAGGGCCGGCGCGGGCGAGCGGGGCCAGGCGCGGAACGCGCAGAGCGCGTGGCTCGGGGTCAGGTGGGACACGACGCGGGGCGGGAGCCGGGGCTCGCGCACGGGATCGGGGCGTGGGAGCGGGAGGCGGGACCCAGCGGGCGGGGTCGGTTGGAGTCGGGCGCGGGCGGGCGGCGGGGTGGGACCCGGGAGCACGCGGCGGGGCCAACGGTGCAGCGCGGGAGGGGCGCGGTCAACGCGGGAGCGCGACGGCGGGGTAAGGCGCGCGGGGCGCGGCTCGTGGGCGCGGGCGGGGTCAGCGCGGGGCGCGATCAGGAGCGGGTCGGCTCGGTCGGCCTGGCTGGCCGGGCTGCTTCTTTTTTTTTTCTTTTTTTTTGTTTCTTTTGATTTAGGGCGTTACAATTCTACCCCTCTTAAACGGAATCTCGCCCCGAGATTCTAAGATGTTGGATGAAGATTTGGACTAGGTTTTAACCAATCGATAAACTATATTATTATTATATTTTCTTTAGAATTCTCTAATGTCATCCCAATACTTTTAGAAGTTTTAAGATTTCACACAACAGGATGCGTAAAAACACAATAAATTTTTGTCCTAAATTGATTTTTATGAAACCTATCATTACCACACAACTTTACATCTTATATTATTATTGTTCTTGTTATGATTATTTTTCTTATTTTTATTTAATATATTGATTTTCATATCAACACTATTATTGAACACAGAGATACAAAGGTTGCTAGTGTTTCCTTTATCGTACCTTGATTTTATTTCAAACGTATTCTCTATCCCTTAGAATCTGCATTTTTCATACTTACCCGTTTTGGATGCAATATGTTAAATTGGTTTAATTAAAAGGTATTAGCACTATTTTTTTCTTTTACCTTATTTATTATTATTATTTTGAACTTGGCCTAAATTTTCATCGTGGTTCTAAATTTTAAAATCTTCCATTTCAAATGCATGGTCATGATTAATAGATTTATTATTATTATTATTGTTATTATTATTTCTTTTCTCTTTTGTTAAATACGGTGGTTACAATCTCACCCACCTTACAAGGAATCTCGCCCTCGAGATTCAAGTAGATCAACGAAGAAAAAGGATATGACTTATTAGCGGTCGGCTACCCCCCTTAAACAAGATAAACCTATCGTTTTATGTGTTCGTGTACTCTTTATTATTGTTACGATTAATATTATAATTACTTGCTGTTTTAGCAATACATAAAACGTGTTTCTAAATCGTTATCAACAAGGCGAGAGTTTCACCCGCTAAACAAAAGGGATCTAAGCGAGTGATATATGATAATCTTCAAAGTCTTCTTTTCTTATGCGTTGTCTTCATATGTCAATCTGAAGCTTCCGTTGGTCGAGTGAAATCTTCTTCTTCATAAACGAGGTTAAAGTAAAGTCTAAGAGGTCCATTCTAACTAAGGTCACGCGCCTGGAGTCGATATATAGCTCTGATACCACTTTGTCACACCCGGTTTTATTAAGCATAAAACCAGCTGCAAAATACATGTATGCCAGGATCAGTTTCACCATACATGTACGACAAGTAGTGATAAACAGTTCTATATCGCATGAAAACAACATTTATACCTTTCAAAAGAGTTTTGAATAACAGCGGAAGAGGAAAAACTTTATAGCAACCATAGGCAAATCGACTGGCAGCAACGCAACCTTCTACACACCATCTTTAATAGAAACTTGCCTTCGTTGAATCTTCTCTTCACTGAGCAGCATTTATAAAAAAAGTACAACAAAGCAAGTATGAGTACCATCCCGTGGTACTCAGTAAGTGTGGGAAATAAATGACATGAAGGCCGATCAAAAAGAAAGGCTGATAGTGGCTAAAGCACTAAGCATTAAACCTATCCTTAGCTTTCATTAGCAACCTACATCTAAGTGAATAATCCCAACCATAACAATGATAATAATGTAATAATACCAATATCATTCCCAAGTATCATCCCAACCCTCATCTCAATCATCGTCTAATTATGAATTCAGCACCAAGTCACTCTTGTCCGTGAGCACGGCTGTCATGACAGTTTTCCAATCTCTGCAGAGAATGTATCCTTTACCCACAAGCCGTGATTTCATCCCCTGTTGCCAGGTGGACTAAGTAAACCTCCCTGATGCCAGTGGCGGCCAACCACAATACACACTTCCGTAGGTGTGTGACCAGGAGATCACTACGATGTCTTTATAAACGATTCTCCCGACGCGTACTAGCCCTCTGAGGTTTCACCCCTGTACAAAAGTGTGAGCCGCTACACCGCGTCTCAACACCCCAGTTGCCCCCTCTTGAGCCATGCGGATCCCAAGGCAGTACACCCTGAACCAATTCCCCGCACTATCCAATCACTAATACTACGCCGGGAGAGGCCTAATTAATCGACCAAGCCGCCCCATACTCAGTCTTGTGGCGACACTATAAAGCTTAGTGGCTTCATCCATAAACCGATCCTTAGAATCCGGCAAGGTCCAAACTCCAATCCCGAGTCTCGTGCGTACTGCACCATACCATTCAACCCAACCCGCCAGATTCCTATCCACTACAATTCATTTTCCATATCTCAATAAATAATCACAAATCATAGGTGACATATATGATCAATTGTTTCCCCCATCTATTATGCATCGCTAAGCGTAAGTCAATACCCCAAGTACCACATTTTCCATCCCGAGCGACAAGGAATTATATGGAACGGTAAGTAGAATAGGATTCATATTAATTAAGCATGTAACTAACTATAATCCTTAAAATAGGCACAAGATGGTCAAGGACACTTGCCTGTTTTTATATAGCTGCTCAGTTTTTCTCCAATGAACTCTTGATCTCCATATTCTTCGTGTAGCTTCTTGATCGAGATACGAGTGCGTATAAACTACCGTCACAAGAGAAATAAAAGCAATCAAGAACAATACACCATACAAGCAATACGATTATTATTATTGAATATGTTATGATAATGATTCAAATAGAAGTTATGAGTGATTTATTATTTTTCACGGCCAAAGAAATGCATATAACATTAATTTCTCATTTTTAGTATTTAATTATATGTTAAAAACATTATTAATGGATTTCTCATAGTCAAAATATATTTTATATGCACTTTATAATTTTATTTCAGCTAAAAAGATTCTATAAATAATTTCCCTACTATTTCTACATTTATTTTCTATTTCCAGTGTCTATTTATAACTAAAAACATTTTTATTGAATTTTCCATGGTCAAAATATAATTTATATGCATGTACAATTTTATTTTAACCTCAAAAGATTCATAACTAATTTTCTATATGTATTTTACTATTTATAAATATTTTCCACTACTAAATGCATTTTTAAACTTTATTCAGTAATTAAATATACTGCAGGGGCTAAAACACCATTTTCATTAACTGAACGGATCTAAACACACTCACAGAGCACAACGGGGGCACTTTTGTAAATATTCAGGCTATTCTAGTATTTGAAATACTATTTCTATTAATTACAGGGGTTGTTTCATAAAATCTAGTTGATTTATAACAAAACCATGATTGTAATAAAGTCCAGGGATACTTTTATAAAAACAAGGGTCAGTTTGTATTTATTCTAATAGTTACAGGGTCCTATGTGTAAAATGGTTTTTCTTTTCTGAATTTCAGATTTATTTGGCTAAAGGAAAATGTATGGATTATGTCCATGGTCCCGTAGACCGAATGGAAGCGCTCGGTTCATGGTCCACGGTGGACCAGAGGGAGTACCCCTTCAGTTGTTCTAATCTACACTGTCCGATCTAAATGAATGCACGAGATTTTATTAAAATCCAACCGGTATGCATCTTTTAATCTGAGTCGTTCATGCGTGATCTAACGGTGGTGGGCCATCTTGGCCCGGTCCGGCCTCTGGTGGGAGCGGACACGGCGTCGCCATGGCCGGTCGTTGTCGGAGCTCGCTGGTACGGCGTTCCGGTGGCCCGATCTACTCGAAATATGAATGAAAATGGAGAGGAGGCTACGTGGATCCTCACCAACAGGTCGCACACGAGGGGAAACGGTCGGAGATGGAAGATCGACGGCAACGCGACGATGATCTCCGGCGGACGACGGTGCCCTCCTCTTCCTCCTCTTTTTTTTTCCTCTCCTTTTCTTCCTGGCGGTGCCTCTGGACTCCTCTGATGCTCCCTTTTTTTTCTGTACCGGTGGCGTTTACTGGCGGCTAGGGTTCCTGGGCATCGGGGATTACGAAGCCCCTACGGCTTTTATAGGCGCCAGGGCTAGGGCCGGCGCGGGCGAGCGGGGCCAGGCGCGGAACGCGCAGAGCGCGTGGCTCGGGGTCGGGTGGGACACGACGCGGGGCGGGAGCCGGGGCTCGTGCGCAGGATCGGGGCGTGGGAGCGGGAGGCGGGACCCAACGGGCGGGGTCGGTTGGAGTCGGGCGCGGGCGGGCGGCGGGGTGGGACCCGGGGCCAGCGGGGCAGCGCGGGAGGGGCGCGGTCAACGCGGGAGCGCGGCGGCGGGGTAAGGCGCGCGGGGCGCGGCTCGTGGGTGCGGGCGGGGTCAGCGCGGGGCGCGATCGGGAGCGGGTCGGCTCGGTCGGCCTGGCTGGCCGCGCTGCTTCTTTTTTTTTTTCTTTTTTTTGTTTCTTTTGATTTAGGGCGTTACAGTACTGATGACCGTGGCATGTCGACCTTCTTTTAATTTCCTCCATCCTTCTGTCAGTGTGCTGGTTTTGAGTAGGAGAATGCTAGGCAGGCAGGGTTATATATAGGCCTATACGGCACTGTGAACTTTGGCCATGGAGACGCTAACTAGCTACATGGAGAAAATAGAGGTGGAATCGCCATTTTTGCTTTCCTAAGCTTGCAGTGACTCAGGCTGGCTACAGCGGCGCGGGCAGCACACAGAGACACATATATGTGCACCTTGCTCTCTCAGTCGGGAGAGGACGATATATGCGGGGTTGGTGCGTAGATTGTGAACGAAGTTGACGTACGGTTCTGACGGACCTGTGAAGTGGATTTTGTCCGTTGCATTTGGCCGAGCTTCAGATTCTCTTAGACCGTCCGCACCGGTGTACGCCAAAGCATACGCGACGCGATCGGTAGCGGTGGGACCCAGCTATTCTCTTGCAGCGGTCGTACTCTATTCCATACGCGACCGCTCACGGGTAGATTCCCCGCGGCCGACACTCTCGCTCTCGCCCTCTCACTTCTCTCGTTCCCTTCTCTCGCAAGACGACTCGAGTCGTCTGCGGCGGGGAAGCCCCCGGCCGGCATCACGGCGGGGCACGGGAGCCGCGGGAGTCGGGGGCGGAGGGCGGTGACGGACGTAGGTCTGCGGAGGTCGGCGCGACTTGGCGAATTGACACCGACGAAGAGGTTGTCGCCGGTTGGATCCCGAGGAAGAAAGAGGCAACGGGAGGTGCGGTCGACGTCGCCGGCCATCTCCGACTCAACTGCGTCTTCTCGCAACAGGTGTGGCCTTCTCCGACTCCACTCCCCTTGTTTCTTCTCATTTTAGGGTTAGGGTTTGGGTATCCGGCTAGGGTGACGATGTCCGGCCATGGATCTGACGTTCCACGCTTCGATTTGCCCCTACGGATTTGGGAAGGGTTCCGGGAGATTGTGTACTCGCACTTCGCGGTTCCCCCTAGTTCTCCCCTCTTTTGGGATGAATGAGGCTGCGCGTCACCCCCCCCCCCCCCCCCAGATCTACATTAGGGTTCATGGTATGCACTGACTTGATGTACTGATTATGTTCAGTTTGTACTTATAGATTGCATGATGTGGAATTAAGTTCAGATTATGCTTATTTCATATGCTTAGTTTACCTCATATTAACATGAACTTGATATGGAATTTAGTTCTGATGGATTCATTCTGTGTTGATGTATACATGGTTATGTTAATGGAACGTGTTCTTCATATGCTTATTTCACCTCATATTAACATGAACTAGGTATGGAATAATCATATGGATTCATTCTGTGTTGATGTATACATAGTTATGTTAATGGAACGTGTACTTCATATGCTTATTTCACCTCATATTAACATGAACTTGATATGGAATAATCAGATGGATTCATTCTGTGTTGATGTCTACATGGTTATGTTAATAGAACATGTACTTCATATGCTTATTTGACTTTATATTATTCTAAGTAATCATGTATAGCTCTGGACTTCCATTTTCCAATCAACTTTCCTTTTGTGGTAATAGTTACAATGTCCAGTGAAGCTGAAAAGCTTAGGAAAGCATTGCTTTCGTTGACCGACGCCGTCGACTCGTCGTACCATAAAGTTAGAGGTCCCATTGAGAAATTTTAAGGAATCACCCCGAGGGCCTTCCAAGAGATGTGCGGGATGTCATGACTACTCTTGAAGAGGTGCTTGATGACCTCCACATAATGGCCATAGAGTCTGAACAGGTCGCCAACGAGGCACCGACACCCTCCTTCTCTGATGACACAAAGGTCCCCCAGAGGACTTGGTTCCAATTGATTGGTCTCCAACTCCTGGCCAGGGGGAACACACTTTCTTAAAAAGTTCCTTCGACTCCAACGCGTCTTCGGAACAGTCGGGCATCCCTTAGAAATTCTAGTCTTGTTGTAGGAGTCCTTGTGTGTATGTCCTAATAAGTACTGTTTTTCATCGTATTATGGTAGGTGTTATTAAAATGTCTAATCTAAGGCAGCATGGTTCTGGAGTTCGGACCATGCATGCTCATAAGTACGTTGAATTAAATTTTATGAACGACTTGGATGAACTGTTTCTTGATTGTGTACGTATCTCTGTACTGGCCAGGGATAAGTATAAAGTTATAGCTCCTTTATTTAATCTACCAGGCAGCTAGAGATCATCGGAGCTAATAATATTATTACAAAATTCTCCGTTCACTAAAGCATCCACATCATCAAAGACCTGTGTGGCACCTGGCTTGTCTGCTCCAGACCGTTGCTATGTGCACATTGCTGTTTTTAATCATGCATGCTAACCACTACACTTGCTTATTAGTGCAGATGATCTCACACCTTTTGACCAGTTGGCCGGAGAGAGTGAGGTGGCTTGCGCCAATCCAATGGTAAAAGATGGGTGCATTTGACATGAAAAGATGGGTGCATGCATGTCTGCTCTGAGAGGCCGCTGTTATTAGCTAGCTGGCGGGTTTGGTTAAAAGTGCGGCGAGTCTGGATGGGCGCGTGGTGACCGCCGCTGCAGGTGCGGTGCAGGCTGATGGATCGAAGGATTGGATCGTTTATCGTTGGATGGTTATTGCTCCGGTGCTTGTAGCGCTTGGGGCCTTTTTCTCCCATGGAGAGACAGCTCTCAACCTGTCCTAAGGAAGTTGGTGCTACGAATATGAAGAAATTAAGACTCATTAGCTTGTTGAACTGTAGTTTTAAGATTTTTTCAAAACTCATGACAATTAGGATGGGTAAGTTGATGTAGAGGTTCATTTCTAAACACTGAAGTGTTTTTACTAAAGGTAGATATATTATAGAAAGCGTGGTTGTGACCCATGAACTTGTGCATAGTATTAAAACTCCCCCCATTCAATATTATTTGTCACTCTCTACACTACAGGAATCTCGACGATTTGAGACGGTCAACCACTACAAGAAACGGGCAATAGACCATTGGTCTACTTATAAGTGTCAGGGCTGTCGTATTTAAATACTGTAAAATTGTTGGTTCGACAGTCCTGACAGTTATAAATTTAGAGTCGTTGGTTCATCATATTTCCCCGACGAACACAAATAAAGATGTCGGTCGGCGCAAAAAACCGACGGTATTAGTTGTAAGCGTCGGCTCTCCCCCAAAACCCCGATGCTATTAATTATGAGCGTCGGTCATGCCTTTTTGGCCGACGGCCATAATGGGGACCCCGTATAGCGCGGATTGCACACAGCGAACTGCCGAAACTGGCGCACGTCCCGCACTTTTGTTTTAATATTCTACCCGTCCCACCCGTCTGTGAGAAATTGCGAATCCATCCGTGACTATTAAGGTTATCCGTACCAGCGCCATCTAAAGCATACTTTATACACTATTCTCCTTCTACTTTTACAGTATGTACTCTAAATTACACTGTGAAATAGTGTATCCAGTATGTTTTACAGTGTACAACTGCAGATGGTCTAATACCCAGTGAATCTGTCTGTGAGGAGCAAAACCTTAGACAAACCAGCCGCCGCTGTGCCTCCGCCTCCCATCCTTCGTCTTCGTCCTAGTTTATCAGCTTCATCTCCTTTTCTTGATGGCCTGCACGTATGCACAGCTACGAGTCTCCAGATCTTCTCGCCGCGACACAGCACATGGCCAGCCGCAGCAGCCTGCTGCTGCTAACGGCAACGGCAGCGCGCCGAGCGAGCCGCCGAAGCGGGCCCCGCTGATGGCGCGCAAGCGTCTGCGCGCCGAGCAGGTGCTTGGCAAGTACGCGGAGCCGGCGTTGGCGAAGGGCGGCGGCAGGGCGGCGTCTTCGAGGCCGGCCAAGACGGAGTTCGAGAGCGGGTGCTGGATGCGCTACGCGAGGCGGATGCGAAGAAGGCCGGGAGCGGCGGGCAGCTGCGGTCGCGGCTGCCCGAGGTGCCGGGGAACCTGTTCGACAACAGCAAGTGCGGGATGCCCAAGGACGGGTGGACGTTTGAGCTGCCGTTCGGGGTAGACGTGTTCCTCGTCCTCGTCTCCTTCACGCTCATCACCAGCAGGAGCGCAGGACGTCACCCGTGGCAGGCCCCACGGCGTCTTCCTCTACGAGCTCCTGCACGGGTGCACGCCTTTCGCCGGCGAGTCCACGACCCCGCCATGGAGATTATGTCTGCCTTTTGTGTTCATCTTAATTTTTTAGCAGATCTAGAGTGTTCAAATATTATCTTGTTCATCTTTACCGAGAAATCTAAATCTGGATTGTTCAAATGTTCTTCTTTTGATACTGGGATTGATATTGAAATTGATAATCGGTCGGTACGAAATGTTGAGATTGACAATCTGGAATATAATCTGATAAAGTGTCGGCAACTGCTCTCGGGGAGTGCCGGGAACTGCTCGGCGGGCGGATCGAGGACCGGCATTTTTTTGGTGTCACGGACTTAAAACTGTCGGTTCCACTTAGTGTACAAAATATTGTCGTTTTGGACATGTTCTCGCATATCAAGGAAGTATTAAATAGATTTCTTTCTTTTATAATACAACTCTTCTTAGTGGTCCGAGTGGTCTTCTTCACGTTTTTCCAGCCAATCTGATGCAAGTTTGATTCTCAATTACACGCTACCCCATTTTTTATACCATTTTCGATGGCATGCAGTGTAAAACGACAATTTTTTGTGCACTCTTGGCTCTAGTGTAGAACGACAATATTTTGTACACCGGAGGGAGTAAACGTTTCAGTCCAAAAAACCGACGGCTATAAGCAATAAATACGTCGGGACCGATGACTTTAATAGTTAAAAACATCGAATAAAGAGTGTCAGCTAAAGCTGTCGGTGTACCGACGACTATAAATTATAGCTGCCGGCTATAGTAGTCTACCGACGCTCATACGCCGACACCCTTTTTCCCGTTTCTTGTAGTGAAAGCCATTGCAAATAAGCATAAAATCGTCACAAATAAGCTATTTGCGACGGTTTCGGCCGTCGCTCGAATTTTGTTGCAATTTAACTTATTTGCGACGGTTGCCGTCGCAAAAAACCTTAATTGCGATGGCCTGTGGCAGACAACGCAAATAAGAGTCTGGGCCCCGCGATAGGATGGGCATGACAAATTGCGACGGCCATGGATAGTCGTCCCAATTAAGGTCCTATTTACGACGGCTGTTCCTGGCGGGCGGGAGACAGAGGCGGCGGCATCGGGAGTCAGTGAGAGGGGGAGAGTTGGGCCGCATGGGCCGCGGTATATCCCCTTAGTTTGCGACGGCCTTCGTAATTGCGACAACACTAGGTCTCGCCGTTGCAATTTAATCTTCTATTTGCGACAACCTTCTTAATTGTGCCGGCTCTAGGTTTTGCCGCTGCAAATTAATCTTCTATTTTCAACGGCTGTTAGCACTACAGGAAACCCGCCATCGCAAATAATGCTTCTATTTGCGACAGCTCCGTCAGTTGCGACGGTCCATTGTGGCCCATCGCAAGTTATCTTATTTGTGATGGCCCGCCGTCTCAAATTATTCCAGCTGTCGCAAATGATTGTGTTTCCTGTAATGCTATTTCATTTTTGAACTAAAGAGTGACACACAATTTGGAATGAAGTAAGAATTATGAACCAGGAGTCATTGCTACTGGTGCAGGCATGTCCAAAACATGTTCTTACACATGTCGTAATCATCGTCGGTGATGCTTATGATTTAGCACTTTAGATTGCGCTAAAACATACGCATCAACCAAATACACACCCTCAATTATTCTCTTATTGCTTTTGATATTCCCCTAAATATCGACGAACTCAGAAAAGTCGATCCCATCGTGGACCCTAAACAATCTCCTTCTCTCCATAAAAAATCTAAAATACTAACTTATTTGACATAACTGTCCAAAATGTAAACTTCAAACTAATATTTATAACTAATAAATAACTTTATTATCTCTAACTAATGCATTTGAACTACCGTATTTTTAATTTACAAGTCTCTAACTATTAATGCAACTACACCCATTTTCACCACTATTGCAACTAGTCTAAATAAAAGCAGAATTAATTTTTTGTTACACATTTTTAAATGCTAATCTGCTTAAAAAAAACTACTACAAAGTAAACTAAGGACTGGAGTTGTATCAATGTGTGTGCGTGGCGAGTGTCCAAAATTGCTTGAGGTTGCCTTCTACCGTATTGGGCAGCCCTTTTATAAGCTAAGGAATGATCGTTACAGCGTATGCCTGGCCCGACAAGTGGCCACGACTGTCATAAACACCCTATACACGATATACTAGTGTTATGGGTGATTAACAAGGTAATAACATGCCTAAATAGCGGTGTTATCAGTCTTGATCGCCTTCTGATTATGCGTCATTAATACAACATTAATGATGTGTTAATAAGGTCTTGTAATGGTTGTTTAATAGCCCCTTGAATGTCCGTGCTGTTGAAGATCCGGTTGTCTTCCTGTTGCGGGCTTAGTTCCAGACGTCTGACACGTGGAAGCTCTGGAGCTTCTCTCTGCGGAGAGGCAGGTCCGGAGCTACTTGACACGTGGTAGCACCGGAGCTTCCCTTTACTGGGGGTTAGGTCCCTTTACTGGGGGTTAGGTCCGGAGCTACTGGACACGTGAAAGCACCAAAGCTTCCCTATGAAGGGACGTAGGTCCGACCCTGCAGGACACGTGGTAGCTCCAGAGCTACCCAAACAAGGGAGGCGGACCCAGTGCTGCGGGACACGTGTTGCCTTCGAAAGTCTTCAACATTGGAGGGCGGATATCCATGATTTTATCCACAATATCAGGGGTATCTGGTATCCAGGGTACCGACACTTGCTAAAATGACTTTGGAAATTGCTATATCGGATATCAAAATGATAGTATGGATGCTATATATGTTGTTGTTGTGTGCTATATGTTGTATGTGATGTTCCATATTTTTGGCCAGTCAGGCAACTTTTAAAAAAAATAAAAAATAAAAATCCTTATTTGCGACGATTTTATACAGTACCATCGCAAATAAGACATCTATAATTTGTGACGGCTACTCTAGCCGTCACAGATTAACCACAATAATTCGCGATCACCAAGAAAGGTAGTCGCAAATAAGGCCTTTAATTGCAATGACCTTCCCAGCTGTCGCAAATAAATGGGCCCAACCCATCCGTCAGGCCCAAGCCCTTATTTGCGACGGTCACGGACGACTGTCATGATTTATTAATTTGTGACGGCGACCGTCACAAATAACCTTATTTACAACAAAACATTGGCGATGATAAAAAACCATCGGAAATAAAGAAAACTGTCGCAAATAAGCTATCTGCGATAGTTTTGTGCTTAGTTGCGACGGCTTCGGACATTGCAAATAGACATGATTCCTGTAGTGATAACCGTTGCACTAAATTACCCTTTTATAGTTTTTATTATTATTGCTGATAATTCGGTCAAAATCCTAAACATTAGTACCACGAAGAACCACTATCACTCATGCAGTTTGTGGCCAACTCCATCAGGCCGTAAGCTAGATTTATGTACTTGATGATATCAAAAAATGCTTGGCCGGACTCAGAGTCTTCTGACAGATCTGGATACTCAGAGTTTGGAAGCTCCATGTTGCAGTCCGCAGCTGGTGTACCCAATCTGTGCATACACGATAGTGCACCCATAGCATCCATCTCCTTGACTTTCTTCCCCTGTGGTTTCAAGTCCAAGAACATGTTACAGCACAAAGGGACCATACGTGACATAGACCCATAGTTTGCAACACAAAATTGGATTGTGAGCTCATCAGTCCAGTTGTGATGCCTCGGAAAGCTGCGGAGAATACTATCAAGCTTTTTTGCATTATCATTAACATGACGGTCCAGCAAGTCGAAGGCAACCATCACCAAGGTCCTTGGCCACCGTGCTCCGGTTGTCAGAGCGGAGTGCCCACACACATGGCTCCTCGTCGAAGTGTGGTGCCTTGGAGCTCAGCAAGGGGCCATAAGACATGTTCTTGCATGCCTCCGCCACTAAGTCCACCGTCTTCATAGGCTCTCTGTTTCCCTTGCTTCCAACGGTACCAGCTTGGGCGATGATGATGGCCATAGATGCAGAGACGAGCACAATGGCGAGAGCGGTGGATGCCATCCGTTGCGCTGCCATTGTTGCTGTCAAAAAACATAAAACTAAATGTAATGTATTGACATTTGAAAATGATGGCACTTGCTGAATTTATAATACTCGTTCGGTCCAGCAATTAATATCTCAAGTTTATTGCTTTGATAGCAATGGATATCAAAAGGATTGTTTGAGTGGGGATGATGTTTCATGCACTATAGTATCAATGATGTATCTGGATATATGGATGCACAGTTCGGATTTCCACATATTAGTGTCACTAAAAAATGCCTAGTATAGCAACATCTACAGCAATAATGCAGAGGAGACCTTGATCCCCACCAACCTAAATGGAACCTAATACAAGTTATTTCAAGGAAGGTTAACATTAATGGAGAACATATGTACGTAGATTACTTGTTTGCTATCAATGTTCTTAGCATGATTGTCGGTACCTTGTAGAGCGGGTACCCCACATACAATGAAGAGAAGATATTGATTCCTACTTCCTAGGAGAGGAGGCATCCAGAAGCCACCATGTGGCTAGCGGCTCTGGAAGCCCGCCTCCCTGCTGAGGAGGGCTCTGGCACCGCCACATGTCCGACAACTCCGGATCCCACCTCCTTGTTGACGAGGGCTCCAGTGTCGCCATGTGTCCGATAGCTCCGTACCCCGCCTCCTTGCTGAGGAGGGCTCCGATGTCGCCACGTGTCTGACAGCTTCAGACCCCACCTCTCTGGTAAGGAGGGCTCTGATGTTGCCACGTGTTCAACAACTCCGTACCTCACCTCTCCGCTGAGGAGGGATCCGTTGCTGCCACATGTCCAAGACTAAAGCAAAGCATCGTGGGTATTCAAGACGTTGAAACTGCTCCTTCAAGCCGGGGTTACTGTGACATTAACACCACATTAATGTCGCACGACCAGTAAGCATTCAAGACATACTAACGTGTCCTGAAAGCCACATTAATATGTGTTCAAGACCCAATTAAGTGTCTTAGATAGTGTATAAGGTGTTTAATTACCGGGGGTCACCTGTCGGGTCTCGGGCTCACTGTAAACAACCGGACCTTGGCATATAAAAGGCATGCACTGCTATGGTAGAAGCCACACTGACTAAGATACACAAGCTCTACGGGCTCAAAACTCCTAGCCCACATTTAAACAATACAACACACATACTCTTGTGAATATAGGGTATTAAGCTCCGGCGGCCCAAACCACGTAAATCCTCTGAGTTCACACGAGTTCGTCGTTTTTTCAGGGTTCCTAAAAGTTCACTCCACCTAAAAAAACTCTGGACTGCTTCATAGTAGTACCAGAAAAAGTGTTGTTGCTACACTTCGACAATGATCATTAATATTGAAACGAGATCTCTATATAGTGGGAACAATTAGAATGCAACCAACTCTCCGGTGTAATCATGCAAAATTCACCTGTGAGTCACACAATCTTCACTCTACAGATACCATATTTTTACACTTAAACCCTTCCATCAGGTAATTGGATTTTTGTTGTACGGTGAGAAGGTTTAAATGTAAAAATACAATGAACATGGGATGAAGGTTGTGTGACTCACAAATGTTTTTTGCACGATTGTATTCTAGTCGTTCCCGTAAATTTTAGCACACACGAATATATTGCAAACAATTTGGATGCTCTCATATTAATAATAAGATGATGGGAAAAGCCCAATAAATCTCCAGGCTGAAGTACATTTTGACCAATAAATATACCCGATTTGACACATTTCCACTATCCAGCCATGTTGCGTCGGTCTAAGTGTGCCAGTGCACGTGCTTTCTCATGTTGGCTCAACTTGATTATCCCCATTGTCAAGCTTGCTCTTGGGATTGGCGGATCTGATACCCCTTGAGAGCTCGATTGGGCATAACAAGCTATTTTGCTCTAAGAAAAGTGGGGTTAGAGGGATCAAATCGATGATGGTGGCATGAGGGCGACACAGAGCGGTGAGGAAAGGCGAGGCAAGGCGATGCGGCCGCTCGGGCGCGTGGGAAGGCGGCAGTGTGAGGAGGAAGACGTGCGTGTGGAGGGGGCCGTGCGCGCAGCCCGCGAGATGTAGGGTTAATCCCTTAACTTACGACGGTCCCGTAATTTACAACGGCTTAGGGTTTGGCTATCGTTAATAAACAGTATACTTACAACAATTACTTATCTTATGACGGTTTACAATACGACCATCGTAAGTAAAGCATTTAATTACAACGGTTAAGTAATTTAAGACGGCCGCGGGGCCATGGCCATCGTAAACTAGTTAATTTACAACAACTTTGGCTGGCCGTTGTAGATTACAATATTGATAGCATCCTCGCCGTTGGGTGAGCGCGCTTCCGCCGAGGGGACCGTCGGGATGCCAGAACCGACTGAGGAGGTGCTAACCTCAGGTGCTCCATCGAGGAGCCAACCCTAGGAGTACGGCGGCGATGATCTCCGGCAAGCACTTGGCGTGGACTCGGAAGATCAAGGCGCAGATCTGAGGTAAGTGCACTAAGTCCCTTTTGATCTGAGTTGTGATCCGGGTTTTGACTCGAATTTGATTTGAGATTGATCCAATCAGTTCAAAGTCGAGTATGGATCCTAATTTTCGTCTGAGTTTGATTCAATCCGAGGTTTAATTCGAATTGAATCCTAATTGTACACTGACTTGGGATTAGGGAACCCTAGTCCCCTAAATTTGGTTCGATGCTTCTGTGAAACCGAACCCTAATTTGCTTAGTCCGAATCCTCTCCTTCTAATTGCTGTAGAATCAAGGCTTAGGGTTAGAGATCAAATGATCTCACTGATTTGATCTTAGACAGATCAAGCTTAGGTGGAAACTAAGTGACCGAAGCCCTAATCCCCATTAGGGGTGGCTCTGACACCATTGTTATGTTCTGAGGTTATGCCTAATGAAGATTAGAGCACATACTAAGTATACAAAGACTAATTAAGCTAGAACAAACACCAATTAATCTAGCTAATCAACTAGGGTTAGGCATGGTAAACATACCTTCGCTTGCAGAGATGTTAGAGGCCATTGGAGTCTGTCGGGAGGGCACAACCGCTCCACCGACGTTGGTGCAACACCGGTGACCGGGTTGGGGAAGGGTCTTCCCGAGACTCCCTCCTCAAGCGATCGGAACTTCTGAGTTTTAGATGGCTAGACCTAATTAGAATTGATTGCCTCTTAGTGGTACCTGTGTCTTGCTTATAAAGGAAGGAGGTGCCAGAGGGCCCGCCCAAACTGAAATCAGTTGGGATTCTGGTGTCCGATCAACACCTGAGAGGATAGGAGTCTGGGTCGATTACAATTGTAACTGACCTCTAAAACCCCCGTGTCCACCTAATACTATTATTCCAACACTACCGACACGGGCTCTCCGACCAGCTTCACCAGCGTAACAGTCGTGTATCTCGGGTCCAGCCCTTGCACCTCTCCGGTAGGCATTCCATCGCCATCAACGTCACATCCACCATGGGCCAGCCCAGAACCAGCCTCCACGGGTCAAAAAAAAAAAGATTTAGGACTGATTCCATACGACCTTTCTAATGTAATGTCTTCACGTGAAAGTGAAAGTCAGTCCAGACAGCGCCATAATTTTACATACAGTTTTGGTTCGTTAATGCCGTCTTCAACAACAATTGCAAAATACTGACGTTTCCAAAAACTGCCTCCCTCAGTTAGGCGATAGAATCTGGAGATTGGAGAATACCATTCCTTTCATCACTCGGAATGAGCAGATGAGCTGGATCACTATAAAACAAAAATAATAATGAAAATGACGTTTATGCAAAAACAACATGCAACGCCTATAAATACCTCGTGTGGAGATTTGGAGCTGTACTTGAGTCCATACAACCTGCGTGTTTATATAGACTAGGAGGATCAGCAATGATCTTATTACATGTCTGTTTATAGAGGATCTCATCCCGTATACAATATTCTGAAATATTCTCCTAACAACCATATCTCTCTAAACAAGGGTAGAGATAAAACTCAATCTTCCTAACAAAATCTGTTACTACTAATCTCCTTTGATATTTCTTGACGTGCACGACTTGATCTGGTACGATCGTGAGGCGAGGCTTCATGTATTGCAACACTCTGCACATCAAAAAGGTACTATCTCTATTTCAAAATACTTGTCATTAGGACAAAAATTTTAGTTTAAAAATGAATTAAGTTTTTTGTCCTAATAATATGTATTTTGGGATGGAGGAAGTAACAACCAATCAGAGTTTTAGAGGAGCGGCACATACCTGGTAGCTCCCTCCTCGATCGAGGGCTCGGCCCTCCTGCTCTCTGCAATTGCTACGGTTGATTGATTGCTTGTTGCCGGAAGCAAGTGCTTCCCGAGTGTTTTGGGCAGCTGGAATGGAACAGTATTCAGCAGAAACTTCTGAACATAAAGGCAACCCCATAGCAGAGATGGTGATAAAGACTGGATTGCTATAAAACAAACAAAAAAAGGTAATGAAAATGACATTCATGCAAAATGGTGAGTAGAGTGTAGAGTACTCATTCCATTCTGCAGTATCAAGAATATCTGCAGGATTTGAGAAAGATTTTAATGAAGGTGAGGTCCCAGCTGTGCTTTCTTAATCAAGGTTCAGGTTAGCTGTTTGAGGATGAAGAAACTTGTGCTGATGGAACTCCTGAAGCATAAACGCAGGTCAACAAACTTATGTAGCCGTCCGTTGTCACACAAGAATGGCAAATTGTTGAATTTCCCAAAACTGCCATTCCTTTCATCACTATAGATGAGCCCGGCCCGAACCCGGTTAGGCCCGGCGCTACGCGGCCCGACGCACATTCCATGCCGTGCCGGGTCATGTCGCCGTGCCAAACAGACGGCCCAGGCACAACACGTCGGCTGTTTCTTCGTGCCGGGACGGCACCGATGGCACGGCAGGCACGACCGTGTCGTGCTAGCGCCGGGTCTGAGGGGAGGTGCATCCGCGGCTGGCGGGCGGTGTGTCGACAGGTGGCGCGAGGGGAGGCGCAGCCGACGGGCGGAGCAAGGGGAGGTGCCGCCAATGCCACGACCGACGGTGCACATACGCAGGGAGACCGTAGGATACGGAGGAGGATGGAGGGAGGCATAGGGGAGAGGCTCGGTATGTAGGAAGGCTCGGTCTCGGTGGGATCGCGTAGGGAGAGGCGGCTGCCGGCTGTAGGGACAGGGAAAAAAGTGCTAAGGTTCGGAAAGGAGGTCAAGTTTTTTTTATATATATATCAGCAGTCGGGTCAGTATCGGGTCAGCTCAAAAATTGTGCGGGGCTCGTGCTAGCCCAACGTGCTGAGAAGTCGGCCCAAGCACAGCCCGACTATCGTGTCCGGGCCGGCCCGGCACTATTCGTTTCGTGTCGGGCTCGTGCTCGAGCGGTGCTTTTTCGAGCCAGGCCTCATGCTGCTGGATGGGCCCAGCTCATTTGAAAATCTATATTCATCACTGGGAATGAGCAGATGAGCTGGATTCCTATAAAACACAAAAGTAATGAAAATGACATTCATGCGAAACATTGAGTAGAGATGAGCAGATCTAAGGCGCAAGGCCTATAAATACGTCGTACTGCCTCCCCTTCTCTCCACATCAACAAGAGGTAACAACCCAACAGAGAATCAGAGTGGCACAAACCTGGCAGCTCACTCCTCGACCCTTCTGCTCTCTGCAATGGCCGCCCGGTCAGCCTCGATCGCCAGTTTCCTGCTCTTGCTCCTGCTCGTTGCTGTGCCATCTTCTTCCAACCACCTGAAGTTCAATCTGTATGGCCATGTCTTTGAGTACGTGAGGAATCTCTGATCTCGTTATCCCTTACCGAGTTGGATTAGTATCTTGTTTGCACTCATGTTTCAGAGTTTGCATCAGAACCATTGCCTTTGATTTTTGTCCAAAACGTTAACAAGATTATAAAACAAACATTTTTCATTCGTTTTTTATCTAGTCAAACACAATCTCAACAAATAAACTTTTATGTTCCTCTGCAGAGAAATGTACGCCACCGTGAGAATTGGGGAGGCACAGCAGGAGTACAACCTTCATGTTGACACTGGTAGCATCATCACCTGGGTGCAATGCCAGGTCCCAGCTGCTTACTGCGAGGGGCGGCCATGCAGACTGGTACATATATGAACTTACTAACATCGTTAGAGCATTAGCACATGATTCAATTTATATCGGTGATTGTTGTCGTCACAGTGGGAGCAGCGCCACGACCACCCATACTACAAGCTAATACCACACAAACAGAAGACGGTGGGAATCACGGATCCACTCTGTGAGTCGTGGCTTAAACCTGATCGCAGTATACATGTATGCAACTACGTAATGCGGTACGTAGGGGGAGAAACATCACGAGGCTTTCTCATCAAGGACATGTTCACACTCCGGAGCAATGTCCATAGAGAGTTCTTCGCCTTCGGGTACGCTCCCAAACTGCATTTTTCTTTTTACTGAAACCCAAGAGCGGGCAATGAAGTTTTTCTACGGTTTGTTTAGGTGTGGATACGACCAGGAAAACTCTCCGGAGAGGTCCCCAGGTGATGGCGTGCTTGGACTTGGAAGGACCGACAGCTCCCAGCTGGCCCTGACCACTCAGCTCAAGAATGCAGGTGTCATCACAAAGAATGTGATCAGCCATTGTTTCAGGGCCCGTGGAGGAGGCTTCCTCTTCATTGGTGAAACCCCACACCCTTTCCGCGGAATATCCGAGGTCCCCATGGAAGAAGAAGAAGAAGAAGAAGAAGAAAGGGATGCGTAAGCACCATTTGCTCATCGTGCTCATTACAGTTTGACCTTGTGTTTTCGATAAACCTGTAGGTCGACGTACAATATATATTGTCATTTCTTAGTTGCACACACCGTTGCCTTTCCAGGGAAATAGGTCACTACGCAGCAGCGGTCAAAGCAGTGCTGCACTTTGAAGGCAATCCGCATCCGATAAGTAATCATGTGATGAGGGTTGTGTTTGACAGTGGTACCACCTATACCTATTTTGATAATGAGCCATTCCTAAGGACTGTAACGGAGGTATAGCGCTCAAAAGAACAATGCCATCTGACTCCCATACATATCTCGAATATGAGACGTCGTGCATGCGAAACCCTTGATATGATGTTTGGATCTCGCAGGTGAAAAAACATCTCCGCTCCCGACACGCGCCACTTAGAGAGGTGCGAGATCAACATCTAGCAGCGCATCTATGCTGGGAAAAAGAAGGACGGGCACCTGTGCATCAAGTGATCAAGCAGTATTTCAAAACATTGGCTCTGGTGTTTACGATTAAACCTAACAAACAATCCATCTTGAAGATTCCTCCAGAAAACTATCTAGTGATATCTGTAAGTGGCAACGAACCATCCTCCCAAGAAAACTATAAATGGCCTGTAATACACCATTTTCCGTGTTTTGTTTATGGCAGGGAACAAGGAATGTATGCTTGGCCATCGTTCATGATAGTAGTCCTCATCTGAGAGGACTAAACTTAATTGGAGGTAACTTGAAGTTCAGAGACACATTGTCAGGTCCTTACAAATTGGAGTCATCAATCATCTTTTTAATTGTTTCCATCTGTATTATATTCTTATTATTTGCAGCCATCACCATGCGAGATATGATTATGATATATGACAACGAAGAAAAATACATTAGATGGGCCCATGATCATGAATGCCAGGCGGCTGCCGAGTCTGAATCTGAGACCACTTCACGTCTCTGAGCACCCAAATGTAGCAAAATAATTCGTGTACTAAATTAAGGTGGGAGAGGAGAAAGCTTCACAAAAAGCTGAATAAAATAAATTATGTTATGCAAGAAACTTTGTCAATACCAAATATTAATTCGAGCTAATGTACCTGTACGAGCTTATTTGGACTGCGTTCGAATTATGCAAACATCGCATTTACCTGTGTCATCGATCATCGCATTATATTCTTATTATTTGCAGCCGTCACCGTGCGAGATATGATTATGATATATGACAACAAACGAGAATACATTGGATGGGCCCATGATCATGAATGCCAGTGCTCTCTGAGCACCATGAATGCAGCTATGTAATTCGTGCAGTAAGCTAATGTGGGAAAGAGAAAGCTTCACATAAAGCTGAATAAAATAAATTATGTTATGCAAAATACATTGTCAATGCCAAATCTTAATTCGAGCTAATGTACCTATACAAAAGCTTATTTGGGCTGCATTCAAATTATGCAAACAGCGCATTTTCCTGTGTCTCTCAACCATTAATTTTAAGTTACACGCTCCTTGGTATTTTAAGAACTCGTGAATAAACTTTTAGACTAATAGGAAGAAACACTAAGGGCGATGCGTTTAGCATGGCTCCAGAGTTGAACTTGAATTTTTTTCAAAAGCTTGGAAGAAGGAGGTACCACGTAATATCACATAAGAAGAAGAAAAGTGACCCAATTTATATAGCGATCGGGTCCAAAAAACCGTACAACACAGAGAATGATGTGACATTCTCCATCCGACGGTACAAAAACCTCTACCTCTCACAAGTGGGTTTCTGTTAACCTACAACCACCACCACTCCACACACATGACAAGGCCAAGCACCACACTAGGTGCGCATCAACCTCCAGAACTCTCCTACTTTGCTCACCTTCCAGCTGCTATGCCAAGGACATCGAAGCACTAACCTTCGACCATTCCAAGATCACCACCATCAACTGACAACTCTGCTTGTGAGCCCCGCCGTCCAAATCCACCATCGCATGCGTCTCACGAGCCCTTTATCTAGATATTGAGAGTTTAGAAGCAACTGGTTGCACCCGTCATCAGCTGGTGCACCCAATCTGTGCATACACGATATTGCATCCATAGCATCCATCTCCTTGACTTTCTTCACCTGTGGTTTCAAGTCAAGGAACATGTTACGGCACACAGGGACCATATGTGACATATATGCATAGTCTGGAGCACAGTATTGGACTGCGAGATCAGTCCAGTTGTGATGTATAGGAAAGCCGCGGAGAATACTATCAATCTTTTTTTTTCATATTATTAACGTGACGGTCCAGCAAGTCGAAGGCGACCATCACCAAGTCACCATAGTCCTTGGCCACCGTGCTCCGATTGTCAAAGCAGAGCGCCAACACACATGGCTCCTCATCAAAGTGTGGTGTCTTGTATCTCAGCAAGGGGCCATAAGACATGTTCTTGCATGCCTCCACCACTAGATCCACCGTCTTCATAGGCTCTCTGCTTCCCTTGCTTCCAACAGTACCAGCTTGGGTGATGATGGCCATAGATGCAAAGACAAGCACAATGGCGAGAGCGGTGGATGTCATCCGTTGTGCTGCCATTGTTCCTGTCAAAAAAAACATAAAACTGAATGTATTGTATTGACGTTTGAAGATAATGGCACTTGCTGAATTTATAATACTCATTCGGTCCAGCAATTAATATCTCAAGTTTATTGCTTTGATAGCAATGGATATCAAAATGATTGTTTGAGTGAGGATGATGTTTCATGCACCATAGTATCAATGATGTATCTGGATATGTTGACGCGCAGTTCGGATTTCCACCTATTAGTATCATTAAAAAATGCCTAGTATAGCAACGTCTACAACAATAATGCAGAGGAGACCTTGATCCCCACCAAACTAAATGGAACCAAATACAAGATATTTCAAGGAAGGTTAAAATTAATGGAGAACTTATGTATGTAGAATACTTGTTTGCCATCAATGTTCCTAGCATGATTGTCGGTACCCTGTAGACTGGGTACTCCGTATACAATGAAGAGAAGATATTGGGTCCCACTTCCTAGGATAGGAGGCATCCAGAAGCCACCACGTGGCTAGCAACTCTGGAAGCCCACCTCCCGCTGAGGAGGGCTCCGGCGCCGCCACGTGTCCGACAGCTCCAGACCCCACCTCCCTGTTGAGGAGGGATCCAGTGTCGCCACGTGTCCGATAGCTCCAGACCCCACCTCCCTGCTGAGGAGGGCTCCGGTGTCGCCACATGTCTGACAGCTTCGGACCCCACCTCTTTGCTGAAGAGGGCTCCAATGTCACCACGTGTTCGACAACTCCGTACCTCTCCTCCCCGCTGAGGAGGGCTCCATTGCTGCCACGTGTCCAAGACTAAAGCAAAACATCATGTGTATTCAAGACGTTGAAACTGCTCCTTCAAGACGGTGTTACTGCAACATTAACACCACATTAATGTTGCACGACTAGTAAGCATTCAAGACATATTTACGTGTCCTGAAAGCCACGTTAATATGCGTACAAGAACCAATTAAGTGCCTTAAATCATGTATAACATGTTTAATTACCCGGGGTCACCTGCCGTCTCTCGGGCTCACTATAAACAGCCAGATCTTGGCATATAAAAGGCATGCACTGCTACAGTAGAAGCCACGCTGACTAAGACACACAAGCTCTATGCGCTCAAAACTCCTAGCCCACATTTAAACAATACAACACACATACTCTTGTGAATATAGGATATTAAGCTCCGGCGGCCCAAACCACGTAAATCCTCTGAGTTCACCTGAGTTCGTTGCTTTTTCAGAGTTCATGAGAATTCACCCCACCTAAAAAAAACCTCTGTGGACTGCTTCATATTAGTACCAGGGAAAGTGTCGTCGGTACACTTCGACAATGATCATTAATATTCAAACGAGATCTCTATATATTGGGAACGATTAGAATGCAACCAACTCTCTGGTGTAATCATGCAAAATTCACCTGTGAGTCACACGATCTTCACTCTACAGATACCATATTTTTACACAAACCCTTCCATCAGGTAATTGGATTCTTGTTGTACGGTGAGAAGGTTTAAGTGTAAAAATACAATGACCATGGGATGAAGGTTATGTGACTCACAAATATTTTTTGCACAATTGTATTCTAGTCATTCCCGTATATTTTAGCACACACGGATATATTGCAATTAATTTGGATGCTCTCATATTAATAATAAGATGATGGGAAAATCCCAATAAATCTCCAGGCTGAAGTACATTTTGACCAATAAATATACCCGATTTGACGCATTTCCACTATCCAGCCATGTTGCATCGGTCTAAGTGTGCCAGTGCACGTGCTTTCTCATGTTGGCTCAACTTGATTATCCCCATTGTCAAGCTTTCTGTTGGGATTGGCGGATCTGATACCCCTTGAGAGCTCGATTGGGCATAACAAGCTATTTTGCTCTAAGAAAAGTGGGGTTAGAGGGATCAAATTGATGATGGTAGCATGAGGGTGGCGCGGAGCAGTGAGGAAAGGCGAGGCAAGGCGATGCGGCCGCTCGGGCGCGTGGGCAGGCGGCAGCGTGAGGAGGAAGACCGTGGAGGGGGCTGCACGCGCGGCCCGCAGGATGTAGGGTTAATCCCTTAACTTATGACAGTCCCGTAATTTACAATGGATTAGGGTTTGCTATCGTTAATAAACAGTATACTTACAACAGTTACTTATCTTACGACGGTTTACAATACGACCATCGTAAGTAAAACATTTAATTACAACGGTTAAGTAATTTAAGACGGTCGTGGGGCCATGGCCATCATAAACTAGTTAATTTACAACAGATTTGGCTGGCCGTCGTAGATTACGTAACTTACGACGGCTGGCCCTCGTAAATAAATTCAGCCGTCGTAAACAACTTTAGATCTTGCTTTGTGGTTGTACTGAGATATTTATCGTGTAACAGTGTGGTTTCAAACCTCAATATTCCTCCAACTACTGTTTGTCTGAGCATATGCAATTGCCCAGAATGTGATTCTTTGCTATGCCCTGAGGCCTCACCTTGTATGGTTTGTGGGGAGGGGCTCATAACGCCGGCTCGAGCACGGGGTGATTAAAGTGATATTTGGCCCGTCTTATCATACGCGTGGGACGTCTTGAAGGCGCGGTGATCTCTGGTCTTGTCTTGCTCCACCTATGGCTTCTTTAGGTATGGGGTCGTGTGGGCTCCGATAAATCGATCATTGAAGTCTTATAGGAAAAAGGTCATCCAGGGTCACCAGGATACATAGGAGTAGATGCCTCAACGTACAAGTCTGCGAAAAGGCTACTCCTGCATGCCGAGCCTAAGCGTAATGATCGGAGATGGATCTTGTCGAGCAGAGGCACCTTACCTACGCGTATCTGTACATATTGAAGTATCTAAGTGGCAAATGAAGCGATACTGGAACAGGGAAGATGGACATTTCAATCAACTTATTAGACCATTCGCAGCGGTTTCCTATAAAACTTACTCTATTTTCTATACTTCCTCTATACTTTCAACATTTCATTATGAACACCTACTCTATACTTCCAGTAATCTACTCTATATTTGCAGTCCAATAAGCTTTAGAGTGAACTACTGCGGATGATCTTTAGACCAAAGAGGTGAATGGAAGAAGCACACAAGTGGTGTGGGTAGAGATAAATGCGGTCAAAATGTCAACGGTGGTGGTGTTCCACAATGAACTCGGCTGAGCGGTGGCTCAGCGTATGACACGTACAGTTATACAAATGTCACGCCCGGTCATCGTAAAGATGAACAGATGCTAATCACATGTACGCCAGGATCAGTTGAATCGTACATGCGTTGACGAAAGTGAAATACTGTCGGCGGTTGGAGCCGGCAGATCTCCCTACACTACTGAAGTGATGGGGGAGTTTGATGTTCGGTGTGGGCGCGCGGAGATTCAAGAAGGTGAATAAGAGTTTGGCATAGGAGACACAAGAATTTACGTGGTTCGGGCCGCCTGAGCGTAATACCCTACTCCACCGGTGTGTTGGTGTTGTATTAGCCGTAAAAGCTTGTCACGAACGTGTGGGGTGCGTATGATCGCCCGTGAACGTCTATGAATGTCTTGTCCCCGCGTGTATCGTCGGCCTGTCCTTTTATAGTACAAGGACAGGCCGTTACAAGCTAGCCTGGCCCGACATGTGGCCCCGGCGGTTACTAGTATTGATACACGATTAATTGCTCTTAATGATCCTGTAACGGGCTTTGACAGCACCATTATTGGTGTTAAGATCGTCCGATTAAGTGTCATTAATATGGCATTAATGGCACTTAATCGAGTCTTGAAGTCCTTTGCTCTTCTTTGAAGATCCGGAGCCGTTACAAGGTCTTCCGGAGGTTAGAGGCCGACAGGTCTGACGATTGGACACGTGGCAGCTCTGGAGCTTGCTGTGGGAAGCAGGTAGCTCCGGGGCTACCAGACACGTGTCAGGTTCGAAGCTTCTCTCGGTCAGGGGTTAAGTCCGGAGGTGCCATTTCGGTATGTGGCCCGGAGCTTCCCCCTTGTGGGCGGTAGCTCCGGTTTGGTTGTACACTTGGCGACCCAGGGATTAACCATGTTGGAGAAGCGGGTCCGGTCATGTCTGACAAGTGGGCCTCCGAGGGTCTTCAAACCAAGTAGATGGCTTTCTTTTGATATCTTTGTAACCTCAAGGGGTGTACTGTTTTTAGAGTACCGACAGTGGCCCCCTGGACCTACCTCCGGGGAAGATCACTAGGGTGAAGTCATTCCGCCGGAGGTGGGTCCATCCTCGCGACTCTTGAACTGAGTCTTCAAGGGTCTTCGGAGGTGCCGTTGGCAGGGATTTACAGTTAGATCCCGCAGCGTGGCACACCTCAGGCGGCAGATGAGATCTTTGACGTGCGGATCTCACGCAATTGAAGGTCGACGGTTCCCGATACGAAAACCGTATCGGTTCCGCGCGCCCTATCAGGCTGCCGCCTTTGGGTTTCCCGCCACATGATGACAACCGTTCGCCTGGGTAAGAGCCTCGACTTGATCGTCGGGGTGGTCTCGGGCCCTCTTGTCATCGGCTGGGTTAAATTCTTGAGTGGTATCTTCGACTTCCCTGCAGTTTCCATCCAAGCGTTGCGAGGGCTTACTTAAGAAGGAAAGTGCGCACCGTCGGGAGTTCTTTACGCCTCTCATCTGATTTTGTGCTCAAACTCCCAACTCGTGCTTCGCTCCTCTCCTTTTGCCTAGCTGTGCTGCGATGGAGTTGGGTCTGCGCAAAAGTCGTTTGAAGACCGACGAAGATTTGAAGAAGGTTCGGGCCCTCATGGGGTGGTCCTCGGACTTCTTCAACCGCTTGGTCCGTGCCGGCGGAGAGCTCCCCTTCGAGAAGGAGCGTGCCGGTGAAATGGTGTACTTTTCTTCGTACGCCATGGTGGGGTTGATCCCACCTTTTTCTTCCTTCTTCTTGATGCTGCTAGACTTCTATGGTCTTCAGCTATACCACCTTGGCCCTCACTCCATTCTCCTCGTGTCCATCTTTGTCCACTTCTGTGAGATGTGGGTGGGCATCCCCCCCTGCATCAAACTCTTCCGGACCTTCTTCACCGTCCACACCACCGGCCGGAGCAATGAGTACCTTGGCTTCTACTACTTCGTGAAGCGCAAGAAGTGCCCATTCAAGTACCTCCGGTCGTTCCCTTCCGGGAAGTGGGATGACTGGAAGAAAGATTGGATAGTCGTCAGGGTGGAGGAGCACGAGAGGTTGGAGCTGCCCGACGGTCTGCCTGGCATCGACACGACGATCTGGAGTGAAGCTCCGGTGCTGGCGGAAGCTTTCAACCCCGCCCTAACCAGGATCCGCCAATGCATGGAGGGAGGATTGACTCCCCAGGTGGTATTCTGCAATTTCCTGGCCAACAGGTGGGCGCCGCTGAAGAGGAGGGAGAAGCTCGCTTGGGCCCTCAACAGCGTGATGGACGAGGACCGGGTTGAAACCGGGTTGAAGTCCAACATGGTGGGGAAGACCTTGGAGTTCCACCTCAAGAAATTCCAGCACGGCATCGACGTCGACAGTGATGACTTGACTCCGCCGTTGGCCTTTCTCCCTCTGAACGTGGAAGTGGAGTTCAGCAGGGAGCTCCGGCGGACGATGCCGCAATTGACGACCTTGGTGTCATCGAGAGAAGATCAACCACCCGGGTGGCGATCCCCGGGATGCCCGAAGACGGCTCCGTCCCTGCCCCACCGCCGAGGGTCAAGGTCGTCGGCAAGGGCAAGGAGCTGGCGGATGAGCCGGAGAGCCGGAAGAGGAAGCTGCGACATGCCGACGGAAGGTCCGTCAGGCCCGCTACTTCCGCCTCGATTCCTTCTCCCCAGAGAGGAAGATCTTCTGCCACCGTGGCGACTGTCCCCGTAGTGGGGTCCTTCCGGAACGATACCATTCCTGCAGTGGGATCCTCCCAGAGTGCGTCTGTCCCCGTGGTGGAACCCTCCTGGGTTGCTAGCTCCGGGCGCACGACTCTGGCACCTGGGACGGTGAGGGCCTCCAGGTCCGGGGGTTCTTCCCGATCGAGGAGAGCCTCGACCCGGGAAACGCCTGTGGCCGCGACAGGTTCCGGGGCCGGGGGGCCTTCCGGAGCTCCTACGCCGACCGTGGCCAGCCCGGAACGTCCAGGAAAAAGGTTTCGCGCAAGCTGGTGCGGAAGCCTTCCAAGGTAATTTTTGATCTTTACCTTGGTTAACTATTTAATTGTAGCAACTGTTTGTTGATTTTCTTCGTCCATCATCTGTAGCGTCCCCAAGAAGGGGAGTGAAGCTCCACCCTCAGCCACAGTGTCTGAGGCCGTGGGAGCTTCTGCTCCTGTCCCGGTGCCGCCTCAGGTGGTGGCTGAGGCTGCGACAGCTCCGGCGCCGGCTGTCGTGGTCATGGACCTCGACTCGTCCCAAGAAGTTCCCGTGGTAGCGCCGGACCACAGGAGTGAAGACACGCCAGCGGCACCTGTCTTGGAGGTTGAAGCTCTGGGTCCTGATGCTGCAGTGATGGAAGCTCCGGCCGTTGAGCCGGAGGAAGTAGTATTCTCAGCTTCGGAGCCGGAAAGTGCTGAAGCCCCGACGGTTGAGCCGGAGGTGACTGAAGCCCCGACATGCGAGCTGGAGGTCCGAAGCATCGGCCACTGAGCCGGTTACCTCCGAAGCACCGACCACTGAGCCGATTATTGTTGGAGCTCCAGCCTCAGAGCCGGTCGAAGTTGAAGATCCTCTGGCTCTTGAGCCGGTGGTCGAAGAGGCAATGGAGCTCGAGCCTTCCTCGGAAGGGGTGTCCCGGTCGGAGCCAGTAGCAGCTCCTTCTCCGGAGGCGACGACATCGGAGGTACCTGCGGCCGAGCCGAAGTGCCCAAGCGAAGTCACTGGCCTCCTGCCCGAGGAGGTGAACGAAGACTTGGCGGCGGGGCCTTCTTCGATGGCGACTGAGGCCATCCTGGAGAACGACCCTAGTGCCTTGGAAGCTCAGGGTTCCACTCTCGTAGAGTGGGACCCAATTTTTGTATGTGAAGACCCGCTGGAACCAGCAGAGGAGACCCCAGCAGGTCCGGAGCCCATCCCGCTGTCGATGTCTATCGAGAACGCCTGATCCAGTCTGCATCAAGTCCAATTGGCCTTCTTCCACGACAGCAAGGCTCTTGAAGAGGAGCGCCAAACCCTTAGGCGGTGGCGTAATCGGCTCCACTTCGAGACCAAGCTGGCACAGTCGAGGCTAGCGGATGACAAGGAGTGGATCAAGTGGGAGAAGATCCGCCTGGAATACTGGGGCAAGTTGCTGGATGACAGGGAGAGCATGACTCATGCCCTTGATGCCCAATCCCAGGAAATTTACAATCAAGCCAAAGCAACCAACAGTGCGGCCGAGGAACGCCATGAAAGGTTGGAGGTCATTAACACTGCACTCATCAAGCGCCGGGAGGCACTTGAAGAGAGGGAGAAACGGCTCGAGAATGAAGAGCAGAAACTCCTTGAGCTGCGGGATGATGTCCTGAGGAGGGAAGAAGAGCTTGCCGAGAAGGTAGCTCTGGCGGACAAGGGCCTCGAGGAGCGCACCAAGAAATTGGAAGAGCGCTGCCAAGAGGAAGAGGAGAAGACCTGGGTGCGGGGGCAGGAACTCTATGAATACGAGTGTGCCCTTGTTGCCCGGGAGAAGAAAGTGGAGGCTAGGGAGAAGGACCTGGTCAATCGCCGGAACAAGATCCACCTCCGGGAGGAGGAGCTCGGAAGACTTGAGAGGCGGGTTGCTGATAGGATTCAGCAAAACACCAAAGAAGTTGAGCGCCTCGCCCGCGTGAATTCCGAACTGACGACGGCTAGGAGATCCCTGGAAGAGATGAAGAACTTAAGGACGGCGGACTCCCTACAGATTTGGGAGTTCCTGGGCAAGGCCAACGACGCGCTGACGCCAATGGGTTTCAGCCCCGTGCGCCCGGATGATCCAGAGCCGGAGCCGGATCTTGCGCTGCAGGCGTTGAGCGCAGCTGGTAGCAAGCTCTCCAAGGTGGGCGACGTCATCGCGGACCAACTGGAGGTTGAGGGGCAATCCCTGGCGAAGAACGTTGCAGAGTATGTGCTGACGTGCTACACCAGCCGGAACTCCCAATTTCCTCTTGACCCGGTGCTTGAAGGCCCCGTCGAAGGAGAAGGCGAAGCTACCCGAGCCAGCGTATCGGAGGTCGCCCAGAAGGTCGCCGAGTTCTTCCATAGGGTCTAGGACCATCTCTTTAGCTCTCACTTGTATTTTCTCTTCTTCTTCCTCAATTTTGTAATCCCTTGTCTCCAGATGAATGAAATCCCCAAAATTTTTGTGAATTTCACTTTTTGTCTTCAACACCTTTATCTTCACTTGGCCCCCTGGTAGATGTAGACAATTTGATTGTGAACATGTACCAAAAGGATATTGTGTTTTGTTGAAGACTCATTTGCTCCGAACTTGTAGCATTTAGGTCCGAAGTCTTCGATAGTGAGGGCCCCCATGAGGTTGTCGGAGCTTAGAAGCTCCGGCATTGTCTATCGCTGGAGCTTGGTAGCTCCGGCAATAGCCTTTATCAACACGTAGAGCGTCGATAGTTAGTCCTCCGAGGTGTCAGAGCTGAGTAGCTCCGACAGTGACCTTTGCCAACACTTGGTTTGTTGGCAGCAGACTCCATTTATGGGGTCTTCTCACCATCTTATATTCGTCAACGGTTGGCCCCCTTGGGGGAGTCGGAGCTTAGTTAGCTCCGGCTTTTCTCCATCAACGTAGAGTTTATTTTTCCTGCACACTTAAGCCAAGAAAAATAGTAAAATTCGTTCCTTGTCTATAATTTCGTCGCGGCTTACGATTCTCAAGAAAACTTTAAGTTGAACACGATTTTAAATACAACCGGATGCGTTGCCTTTTCTCTTAGATTCAACTGTCCATGGACCCGCCTTACTTCGGCCTGCCGGGGTGTAGGTAGAGTGGCGTACTTAGGGTGCTTGACCAGGCTAAGTCGATAGCACACTCCAGCCCTAGATTGGCTTGGCGGCTTTCAGGCGAGTTGGCCATGAACGATATTTGAATCCAAAAGAACTGACAATACAACTCGAATTGTATATAAACCGATCGAACTTAAATTTCTTAAGAATTGCATGTCTTTGTTATAGACAAGAAAGAGAAAAATAAAAATGTTGAGCCTGTACAAAATAAATGCACGTGGAGTCTATTTCACATGGAGATGTCTTTCATTATAGGTCCGGGGTACAGGGGAAACAAGTACACTCTTAGGGTACGGAACCAAGCTAAGTGTGTTTCGTTTCTCGTTTGACCCAGGGTAGTTAGCCACACTTTTAGTCCTGAGACTGTGACAAGTGTTGCATGAGCTTTGCGGACCTTTCGGGAAAGGTCCAGCTGCTCTCCCGGAGGAACTACCCGACTCTGTACAATGACTCTATAACATACACCCCAAGTTACTCAAGACTCACCTTCGTGGTATTAAGTGTAGAACTTACAGAGGTGCTCGATGTTCCAAGGATTTGGGAGAGGTGTCCCATCCTCGGTAGCCAAGCGAACGCTTCCAGGACGGGATACTTTAATCACTCAGAAGGGCCCCTCCCAGCCGGGGGAGAGTTTGTTTAACCCTTCTCTGGATAGTATTCTCCGTAGCACCAGATCGCCTTCCTCGAGCTGTCGGTTGTGTACATGCCGCTGGTGATACTGCCGTAGAGCTTGATGATATCGGGCATTCCGAACAGCTGCTTGGCACCTTCCCTCGTCAAGGAGGTCTAGGTCTTCACGCCGGAGCTGGTCCTGCACGGCTTCGTCGAAGGTCCGGACCCGGAGTGAACCCAAGGTGATTTCCGGAGGAGGGATTGCTTCAGCTCCATACACCAGGAAGAAGGGTGTCTCTCCAGTTGACCGGTTTTGAGATGTCCTGTTGGCCCATAGAGTGGGCAGAAGCTCTTCGATCCAGTTGGCTCCATGTTTCTTCAAGCGCTCGTAGGTGCGCGTTTTGAGTCCTTTAAGGATTTCAGCATTTGCTCTCTCGGCTTGGCCATTGCTGGATGGGTGAGCTACAGAGGCGTAGCAAACTTGTATGCCGAGGTCTTCGCAATATCCTTGGAATGCGGAGCTTGTGAATTGAGTCCCATTATCGGTGATGATCTGGTTTGGGACTCTGAATCTGCTTACAATGGATTGCAGAAAGTTGATAGCAGATTGCTTGTTGATCGTCACAACTGGAGTTGCTTCCGGCCACTTGGTGAACTTGTCGATGGCGACATACAGGAACTTGTAACCTCCAACGGCTCTTGGGAAGGGTCCCAAGATGTCCATCCCCCACACCGCGAAGGGCCATGTAGGAGGTATCATTTGTAAGGGCTGAGCCGGTGTATGAATTTGCTTTGCATGAAATTGGCATGCTTTGCATTTCTTCACCAGCTCAGTGGCATCCTGGAGCGCTGTAGGCCAGTAGAAGCCATGCCGAAAGGCTTTTCCTACCAGCGTGCGGGAAGATGCATGGTTCCCGCACTCGCCTCCATGGATTTCTGCAAGAAGCTCGTAGCCTTCTTCCCTTGTGATGCACCGCATTAGGATGCCGTTGGCACCGCGCCGGTAGAGATCCCCTTCTACCAGCGTGTATCTTTTAGCCAATCTAACTACCCGGTCAGCGAATACATCATCGTCAGGAAGGATGTTGTCTTTCAAGTAGCTCCGGATCTCCGAGATCCATGCATTGAAGCTAGCTTGAGCTTTTGAGTCTTGCGTGCTGGGTTGCTCGGAGCTTCTGGCAGCACCTATGACCCTTGATGGCTGCCATGGTAACAGGGCCATCGGGACCGTCAGCTTCGGGATGCTGATCTCGCCCCCTTCGCTCAGTTCGGCGGGCTGAGCTATTGGCTTTGACAACCTCCGGACAAAGGTTCCGTCAGGAGCCGGAGCTCCGGTTGACGCCTTAGTCGAGAGTTCGTCAGCTTCAGCGTTATGAGCACGCTGAACATGGTGGAGGTCTAGGACCTCAAAGTCCTTCTGAAGCCTCTGGACTTCAAGGAGGTAAGAAGCTAGTTGGAGATTATTGCAGGAGCATTCACCCTTCACCTGCTTGATGATGAGCTGTGAATCTCCTTTTACCAGCAGTTGCTTGACACCATATGACAGTGCCACCTTTAGTCCGTAGATGAGTGCTTCATACTCCGCCATGTTGTTGGTTGCCTTGAAGTCAAGGTGTACCATGTATTTTACCTTCTCCCCAGTCGGTGCAAGGAGAAGGATTCCAGCTCCGGCCCCCTGCTTCTGCATGGAGCCGTCGAAGTAGAGGGTCCAGTGAGGCTCGGTGAAGGTTGGAGCTTGATGCTACGTCTTCTGCTCACTGGGGCCCCCAGGGTTTGATGGAGAGGGAGTCCATTCCGCCACAAAATCTGCCAACGCTTGACTGCTTGTCTTGAAATAAATTCAAGATCAAATTCAGCCAATTCTGCAGCCCACTTTGCAATATTCCCAGTTGAATTGGGATTATGCAAGATTGCTCGAAGTGGGTAGGAGGTCACCACCGAGACTTTGTGAGCTTGGAAGTAATGTCGAAGCTTCCTGGAGGCAATAAGAATTGCATAGAGCAGCTTATGCACCTCTAGGTATCGAGTCTTGGCATCATGTAATACTTCACTGATGAAGTATATCGGGCGTTGAATGGTCCGGACCCTCCCGGAGGGGTCCGGAGCTTCCTCTTCATCGATCCGGACACTCTCGGAGGGCTTCAGATTCTCTTCGGGGACCTCCGGGTTCTGGCTGGAGGAACCCGGAGCTTCTTCAAAAACGACCTGGACCCTCCCGGAGGGTTCTAGGTCTCCTGAAGCGACTTCTTGTAGGTTCGAATCTGGGAGCTGGGACCCAGACTCACTCTCAGGAACCTCCGGACCCTCCCGAAGGGGTCTGGATTCCCGAATGTGGGGTAGTTCCGGTCTCTCCGCAACCAGAACCATACTGACGACTTCGTCAGTAGCTGAAATATAAAGCAATAAAGGCTCACCAGGGTTCGGAGCTACCATAATTGGTAGGGTGGTGAGGAACTGTTTCAGCTCCTGGAATGCCTTCTCTGCTTCTTCGGACCATTGGAATGGTCCGAACTTCCTCAATAACTTGAAGAAGGGAAGTGCCCGCTCCGCCAGTCTTGATATGAACCGGCTGAGGGCTGCTAGACATCCAGTTAACTTTTGGACGTCTTTGATGCGGGTTGGTGGCCGCATGTCTTCAATGGCTTTTATCTTCGCCGGATTAGCTTCTATGCCCCGGTTTCTTACCAGGAAACCAAGAAGTTTTCCGGAGCTAACCCCAAACACGCACTTGTCCGGGTTTAGCTTTGTGCGAGTGGCCCGCAGCTTGTCGAAGACAGCCTGCAAGGTGTCTAGGAGTGACTCCTTGTTCTTGACCTTGACCACGATGTCATCAACGTACACTTCCACTATGTCTCTGATGAGTTCTTCAAAAGTTTTGTACATAGCTCGTACAAAAGTTGAAGCTGCATTCTTGAGACCAAAGGGCATGGCTGTGTAACAGTACAATCCATCTACTGTGATGAATGAAGTATGCTCTTCATCCTCCCTAGACATCATGATTTGATGATACCTAGAATATGCGTCTAGGAAACACAGTAATTCACACCCGGAGGTGGAATCCACTATCTGATCTATTCTAGGTAGTGGGAATGGATCTTTTGGACATGCCTTATTTAGTGTGGTGTAGTCGATGCACATCCGAAGCTTCTCGCCGGCCTTGGGCACAACGACTGGGTTCGCCAGCCATTTTGGATGGAAGACTTCTCGGATGAATCCAGCTTCGAGTAGCTTCTTCACTTCTTGTCAGATGAAGTTCTGCCGCTCTACGGATTGCTTCCGAGGCTTCTGATGCACAGGCCAGGCATCGGGGTAGATCTTCAGATTGTGCTCAATCACTTCCCTGGGGATCCCAGGCATTTGTGACGGTTGCCAAGCAAACACGTCAACGTTAGCCCGGAGGAAAGTGATGAGCGCGAGTTCCTATTTGTCGTTCAATCCTCCCGATATACGGGTGGTCTGAGCGGCATCGGAACCAATTTGGACGACTTTGACGGGAATGTCGGTGTCATCGCTTGGCTACACACGGGGTGCTGAGGTCGAGCCTCGTTGACGAATGCTCGGGGGTTTCGGAGCTTGCTCCTGTCTGGAGTCCTCCTCTTGCGCCGTGGTGAGTGCGTGGAGTTCCTCCAGAGCAGTTACTCCAGCGATACGATCTCCGCGGATCTGGAGAACGCCTAATGGTGTTGGCATCTTCAACACCAGGTGTCCATAATGAGCAGCTGCCATGAATTTGTACAAGGCAGGTCTACCCAAAATGGTGTTGAATGGTAAGTTGATCTGAGCGACTTCGAAGACCAACTTCTCGGTGCGATACTTCTCCCGAGTCCCGAAGGTAACGGGGAGAGTAATAGCTCCGAGTGGGGTAATGGCCCCTGGACCTACTCCGGAGAAAGGTCGAGAGGGCTGGAGATCTGAGGGTCGGAGTTGAAGCTTAGTGAAAGCTTCGAAGCTGATGAGGTTAAGCCCCGAACCTCCGTCTACCATGACATGGTGGAGCTGGATGTTGTTGATGGTAGGAGATACCATCAAAGGTAGCTGACCTGCTCCAACCATGCTCCGCGGGCAATCAGAAGCATCAAAAGTGATGGAGGTGTCCATCCACTTTCGACGAGGTTCCGGCCGGACTGTAGGGGCTACAGCGGCCATGTCCCGCCGCATAGTCTTGATGACGCGACGAGAGGTGATATCCCATGACCCACCAAAAATGGTGTTCATAGTCTTCCGACGCTCGTTGTCAGAGACGTCAGAATCATCATCGACGGAGGTGTAAACGGCCTTCAGGACCTTTTTGGGATCTTGAAACCCTAACACCTCTTCAGGCGGAGCTTCGTCGACCTTTTGTTTTCCTTCCCTCTGTTGGAAAGGAGATCCTTCCTGGCGCTTGTTGTAGCGCTCGACAAGGTTTTGGACCTCCCGGCAGTCTTCCAAACCGTGGCTGCCCGTTTTGTGAATGGGACAACACACTTTGGGTTTGCCACCGTCTTCAGAAGACGGTCGAGGTCGCTTCTCGGGGTGTGGCCCCCGGCCACCTGGAGTTGCAGCAGCTGCAACGTTGGATGTGCCGGCCGACGGCTTTTTCTTGCCGTTGGTCTTCTTTTTCTTCTTGCCACCCCCGGAGGTAGCGGCTTCTTCTTTGGAGGACTTCTTGTGATCCTCCGTGGCTGGTTTGGAGTGCATCTCACGGCCCTCCGCAACTCTGGCACATTTGTCTGCCAGGCTGAAGAGTTCCGTGACGCTGGTGATCTCCTTGATCGCCAGCTTCTCCAACATCTTCTTGTCCCTTACGCCCTGTCTGAATGCTATAATGACAGAGGCACTAGAGATAGAAGGAATAGTGTTTCGTACCTGAGAGAACCTCTGGATGAAGGACCGCAAAGATTCTCCCCCTTTTTGCACGACTGCAAAAAGGTCCAGTTCAGTGCCTGGCCGGGTGTATGAACTCCCGAAGTTGGCAGTGAACTGACGGCACAACTCCTCCCAACTGTTGATAGAGTTGGGTGGAAGGCTCATAAACCAGGACCTGGCGGTCCCAGTTAAGGCCACTGGAAAGTAATTGGCCATCACGGCCTCGTTTCCTCCAGCTGCCAAGATTGCAGTGGAGTATATCTGAAGGAATTCGGCAGGATTGACAGTCCCGTTGAATTTTTCCGGCAGGTGAGGCCGGAACTTCTGTGGCCATCTAACCATGCACAGGTTCATGGCTAGGGCTGAACAGCCTCCTCCTACTCCTTCCAGAGTAGAAATGTCCTGAGCTTCCCGTCTTTCACGGGCACACTCAATATGGACACGGCCATCCTGCTGGCGGTATCGGCGATCAAGCTCAGCCCGGAGGTCATAAGTCGAAAGCCTAGATACTGTGTGAGTGCGTTGAGCCCCGGAGGGCAATGACATCACTTGTTGAGATGCAGCACGTCTCCTTCTATTGGAGGCGTGCGGACCAAGTCTTCCAGACAAAGTCCGCCGCTGCGACAGGGCTCGTCCCAAAGGAGGAGGACCCTGGTTGTTGAGGCGTTCGGCCGCTGCTGCGACCAAATGCTCCACATCGGCCCTCCACTACTCCAGTGCATCTCGATATGCATCCGGAGGTGGTGGACATTGGAGAAGAGCACGCGCTGCATGGAGCACGTGTTCCGGGTTGTCATGACTCGCCGACGCAGTAAGCGACGCCGGCGCATCATCACGTTGCCCAGCACGATTTGCTGGAGAAGACGGTGGTGGTGGGAGTGTGGCTCCTGCTGGTGCTGAGGCTCCTGCTGGTGGCTGCCTATTGGGGGGATTGCCCCCAACAGCCTGAGCAGCAGGTTGGCCGTTGGATGATCCAGCAGCTGAGTTCACCATTCTCGAAAATCTCAGGCGCCCCTACCTGGCGCGCCAACTGTCGGCGGTTGGAGCCGGCAGATCTCCCTACACTACTGAAGTAATGGGGGAGTTTGATGTTCGGTGTGGGCGCGCGGAGATTCAAGAAGGTGAATAAGAGTTTGGCACAGGAGGTACAAGAATTTACGTGGTTCGGGCCGCCTGAGAGTAATACCCTACTCCACGGGTGTGTTGGTGTTGTATTAATCGTAAAAGCTTGTCACGAACGTGTGGGGTGCGTATGATCACCCGTGAACGTCTGTGAATGTCTTGTCCCGACGTGTATCGTCGTCCTGTCCTTTTATAGTACAAGGGCAGGCCGTTACAAGCTAGCCTGGCCGGACATGTGGCCCCGGCGGTTACTAGTATTGATACACGATTAATTGCTCTTAATGATCCTGTAATGGGCTTTGACAGCACCGTTACTGGTGTTAAGATCGTCCGATTAAGTGTCATTAATATGGCATTAATGGCACTTAATCGGGTCTTGAAGTCCTTGGCTCTTCTTTGAAGATCCAGAGCTGTTACAAGGTCTTCCGGAGGTTAGAGGCCGGCAGGTCCGACGATTGGAAACGTGGCAGCTCCGGAGCTTGCTGTGGGAAGCAGGTAGCTCCGGGGCTACCAGACACGTGTCAGGTCCGGAGCTTCTATCGGTCTGGGGTTAAGTCTGGAGGTGCCGTTTCGGTACGTGGCCCGGAGCTTCCCCCTTGTGGGCGGTAGCTCCGGTTTGGTTGTACACGTGGCGACCCAGGGATTAACCATATTGGAGAAGCGGGTCCGGTCATGTCTGACAAGTGGGCCTCCGAGGGTCTTCAAACCAAGTAGATGGCTTTCTTTTGAGATCTTTGTAACCTCAAGGGGTGTACGGTTTTTAGAGTACCGACAAATACCATTACATAGCCATGTTCAAATACATAAATAGTCTTACAATACGACCCGAAGGTCTACAAATACACACCACAAACCTATATACAACATCTAAACAGTTCACCAAGATTAAACTACAACGGAAAGCTAAAATAGACGAGAGCAGCTCCAACTCCACAGGCAGTCACGCGGAGGATCGCCAGCCTAGCCCAAGTCTTCCGGGTTGATGAAGAAGTCTTCTAGTGCCGCTTCTCCTTCATATTCTAATGGAAAAGTAAACGCTTGAGTACATAGAGTACTCAGCAAGTGCGGGAAGAGGATGACATGATTGGCTAAAGCAAGGGAAGGCCAATTATGGCTTAAGCACTATGCTTAGAACCTAACCTTAGCTTTCAATTATCAATATCATAATTCAAGAAGTAATTCAACACATAATTGAAGATGATGAATATAACTTGAATCATAAATAACCATCAATTCCCAACCATAAGCTAATTATGAACTGGCCCCAACCTGCTCTTGTCCGTGAGCACGGCTGTCATGACAGTTTTACCAAATCTCTGTAGAGAGTGTACCCTTTCCCCACAAGCAGTGATTTCATCCCCTGTTGCCAGGTGGACTAAGTGAACCTCCCTGGATGCCCGTGGTAGCTAACCACATTACACACTTCCTTTGGTGTGAGGCCAGGAGATCACTACATGGTCTTTACAAAGGTACTCCCGACTAGTGCTAGCCCTCTAAGGTTTCCACCACTGAGGATTCCCGGAGTAACCCTCCGCCTCAGAGCCCCCTCTTGAGCCTTGCGGTTCGCAGAGCAGTACCCCTGCATCATTCCCCGCACCATCCAACTACTAGCATTTCATCCGGAGAAACCTAATTAATTGACCAAGCTGCCCCATCTCAGTCTCGTGGTGGTACTATAGAGCTTGGCTTCCTCCATAAACCGGTCCTTAGAATCCGGTGGTACCAAACCCAATCCCGGGTCTCGTGCAAACTGCACCGTACCAAATCTATCCAACCACCAGATTCCTATCCACTACTATTGTGTATCCACCACAATTAAAGTGATCATAAGTTTAACATGTCATAATTGTATGAAAACCCATTCCCAATGTCTAAGCATGGCTAAGCATTATTAATTACCTATCTACTTCCCAACCCACATCAGGAGACAAGGAATTATATGGAACAGGGCATGAAACATGAAATAGGACATCAATTTAATTAGCATGCATCTAACTAAAATCCTAAAATTGGTACAAGATGGTCAAGGGCACTTGCCTTCGTCGAAGACTTGGTCGTTGGTGAAGTCTTGGTCTTGGAGATTGAGGTTAGGGTCGTAGCACGACTCTAAATATATTACCCAAGCATGGCAAAGAGAAATAAATGCTAAAATAAATAAAGAGCACACAACACATGGCAAAAAACATACACATAGGCATAAAAATCTATACTAAAGCGTCCCTACGAGGTATTTATTATTTTACATAGACAAAATATGCATTTTGTATTTACCTCACATTTTTAGGATTTATTTATGGCCCAAAATCATTTTTATTAAATTTTCTATGGCCAAAATGTATTTTAAACATTTTTTAATAAATTTTCCAGGGTCAAAATATATTTTATTTGAACTCTACAAATTAAGTACAGCATAAAAACATTTTATACAAATTTTCCTACTGTTTTTATATTTATTCACCATTTTATCTATTTTCTACACATTAAATACACCTATAAACAATATTCAACAATTAAATAAAAGTCTAGGGACTGATTAACAAGTTTCCTACACTGTACAGGGGTTAAATCCACAATTCAATAAATTTCCAGGGGTTAGATTGACTATTTAAATGATTAAATCCAATTCCAGGGAGTCTAGAGGCTAGTTTGCTAAATTGAGGGGCTAGACTTGAATTCCAGCAAAGTCCAGGCAGTAGCCCGCAAGATTCCAGGGGCCACGGTGTAAAAGCGACAGCGGGAAAGGGAGTTTGAATGTGGGTCGTTGGATCTGAAGTGAACGCGCGAGATTTAATTAACTGAAACGTTACGCAGATCTAATCCTAGCCGTTCGGTCGAAACCGACGGCTGGGAGGTAGCCACGTCGCCTCCGGCGACGCTGGACGCATGCGCGCGGCAGCGCACGACGCCCACGGCGGTGACCTCGCCGGAGTTGGCCAAACCGGCGAATTCTAAGCTTATTCTACGCGCACTTTACACCAAACTAAAGAGGGGAAGAAGGGGAGCATACCTCGGGGGTTTTCTGGGTGTGAAATCGGTCGGAGGAGGGTTGGCGACGAGCAACGGCGGCGATCTACATCGGCAACCGTCGAACTTGGCAATTCCCCGATGATCTCTTCGCACCAACGTGCCCGGCGTGTTCCTGGCGACACAACGAAGAGGTTAGGGCTAAGGGGAGAGCAAGGCAACCGTCGAGGTGTCGGGAACGAGGGCGATGGACCTTGCAACGGCGAGGCTAGGGTTTGCGCGTGGAGGAGAGGAAAGAGAGGGGGAGAGGGGAAATTTATAGAGGGGAAGGCGGTGGCGGTTGCTGGCGCGCGCGAAGGGAGGTTTCCCGGGGTTGATCCGTGCGTGGAGCGACAGTTGTAGGGGGGTGGTTTTCGGCATGGGCGCGGCGCGGGAAAAGGGAGGCGACAGTTGCTCCCTGGGAGGGATGACAGGCGGGCCCCGCTTGGCAGAGAGAGGGAGAGAGGGTGGGGCTGGCTGGGCTGCGGGTGAGCGAAGAGAGAATTGGGCTAGGGGGGAAATATGGCCCAACAGGGGTTTCATTTGTTTTTCTTTTTCTTTTTCATTTCTTTTCTTTTGATTCGAATTCAAATTCAAATTTAAATCGTTTGCTACACGTTTGAACTTCAAAAATCACCCAAAAATGCATACAAGAATGTTCAAGGGTTTGATCAAATTTTTATACATAAAATATGGATGTTACAACTCTACCCCCCTTAAAAGGAATCTCGCCCTCGAGATTCGGACGTCCTAAGAGAAAAGGTGAGGGAAATCCGCCTTGAGATCTTCTTCTCTTTCCCATGTTGCTTCTGCCTCTGAATGATGTTTCCATTGCACCTTACACATGCGAATGACTTTGTTTCTGGTAACCTTTTCTAATGTCTCAAGTATCCTGACAGGTTGTTCCACATAAGACAAATCTTCTTGTACATCGACTACTTCCATAGGCAATTGCTCCTCAGGCACTCTCAGACACTTCTTAAGTTGTGACACATGAAATACATTATGTAGATCTGACAAGTGCGGTGGAAGCTCAAGCTGATAAGCCACTTCACCTCGTCGTTCGAGTATCTTGAACGAGCCAATGTAGCGGGGTGACAACTTGCCTTTTACTTTAAATCTTATCAACCCTCTCATAGGTGACACCTTCAATTACACATAATCACCGATCTCAAAGGTTAGATCACGCCTTCGAGTATCCGCATAACTCTTCTGTCTTGTTTGGGCTGCCTTTAGGTTCTTCCGAATTTCTTGCACCTGCCTTTCAGCCTCTTTCAATACATCGGGACCAAAGACTTGGCTTTCCCCAGTTTGATTCCAAAACAACGATGTCCTGCATTTCCGTCCATACAATGCTTCAAAAGGAGACATCTTCAAACTGGCTTGATAACTATTGTTGTAAGAGAAGTCGGCATATGGTAGATTCTTATCCCAACTTTGGCTATTCTTTAGAGCACACGCTCTCAACATGTCTTCTAATATCTGGTTGGTGCGTTCTGTCTGACCATCAGTCTGAGGATGATACGCCGAACTAAAGTTTAGATGGGTATCCATTGATTCATGCAACTTCTGCCAGAATCTTGAGGTGAATTGAGTGCCTCAATCTGAAATAATCTTCTTAGGAACTCCATGTAAGCACACAATCCTAGAGATATACAGTTCCACCAACTTGGGACCATTGTATGTTTCTTTCACAGGGATAAAGTGAGCAACTTTAGTCAAACGATCCACTATGACCCATATAGAATCATATCCAGACTGTGTTCTTGGTAGTCCCACAATGAAATTCATACTAGTTTCTTCCCATTTCCATTATGGCACTTTGATTGGTTGCAACAACCCTGCTGGTCTTTGGTGTTCCGCCTTAATCAATTGACATGTATCACATATGGCCACATATTCTGCTACATCCCGTTTCATTCCATGCCACCAATATCGATCTTTAAGGTCTTGATACATCTTTGTGCTTCCGGGATGAATGGAGTATGATGAGTTATGAGCTTCCCTTAGTATCAACTCTCTAATCTCCTTGATATCCGGAACACAAATCCTCTTTCCAAGCCATAGGGTTCCTTGTTCATCCTCCCTAAAGTTCGGAGCTTTTCCCTTCTTCATCAACTGCTTGATCTCCTTGACCTTCTCATCATTCTTTTGTCCTTCTCGTATATCACGTTCAAGAGTTGAGTCCACTTCCATAGCAACTGCTTTAGTGCTAGACACTAGACATAAGTTTAACCTTGCAAACTCTTCACTTAACTGGGGTTGAAGAGCTTGTACTGACAAGTTATTACATTGTCCCTTCCTGCTTAGAGCATCAGCGACCACATTAGCCTTTCCTGGATGGTAGTTGATTTCCACATCGAAGTCATTTATTAATTCCAACCAACGACGTTGTCTGAGATTAAGATCTGGTTGTGTGAATATGTACTTCAAGCTCTTGTGTTCCGTGTATATCTCAGTCCCTTTTCCCATCAAGTAGTGTCTCCATATCTTCAAAGCATGGACAACCGCTGCCAATTCTAAGTCATGTGTTGGGTAATTCCTCTCATGTTTCCGAAGCTGTCTTGAAGCATAGGCTACAACATGTCCTCCTTGCATTAAGACACATCCTAAACCATGACCAGATGCATCACAATAAACCACAAACTCCTTCTGCATATCAGGCATCACCAATACCAGTGCACTGGTTAACCTCTTCTTCAGTTCGGCAAATCTCACTTCACATTCGGGGGTCCACTTGAAAGCAACTCCTTTCTCAAGTAACTTGGTTAGTGGTCATGAGATTTTTGAGAATCCCTCGATGAATCGACGGTAATAACCAACCATGCCTAAGAATCTTCGTATGTCATGTACACTCTCAGGTGTTTCCCATTTAAGGACATCGACCACTTTGCCTGGATCCACTGCAATACCTCCTTGGGATATGACATGTCCCAAAAATGATACTTCCTTTAGCCAAAACTCACACTTACTAAGTTTGGCATATAATTGGTGTTGGCGAAGCTTCTGTAGAGCCATCCTGATGTGCTTCTTATGCTCTTCTTCAGTCTTGGAGTAGATAAGTATGTCGTCGATGAATACCACCACAAACTTGTCCAAGTACTCCATGAATACCTTGTTCATTAGATACATAAAATATGCCGGAGCATTGGTCAATACAAACGACATAACTGTATACTCATATAATCCATATTGGGTGACAAATGCAGTCTTGGGAATATCTGAGGGCCTAATCTTCAGTTGATGATAACCCGAGTGAAGATCAATCTTAGAGAACACACATGCTCCTCTCAACTGATCAAATAAATCTTCTATTCTTGGCAGTGGGTACTTATTCTTGATTGTTACCGCATTTAAGGCACGGTAATCCACACACAACCTTTGAGTACCATCTTTCTTAGGTACAAATATGACTGGTGCTCCCAAAGGCGATGAGCTAGGACGAATATATCCTTTCCCCAATAACTCCTCAATATGATCTTTTAGTTCAGCTAGTTATTTAGCATCCATCCTATACAGCCTCTTATATATTGGGGGCGTTCCAGGTACTAATTCAATGACAAACTCAATCTCTCGATCAGGGGGCATACCTGGTAAGTCATCTGGGAATACATCCGGAAACTCACTCACAACCCTGATGCCTTCTGTACTCTCAAGATGGTTGAGTTGTACAAATGCCTCTTGTGTCTGATCTGGCTTGAACTCCACCGTAGTGCCATCTGAGTGTGTTAATCAAACTGTCCTAGTTGCACAATGAATTACTCCTTGATTATTTGTCAACCAGTCCATTCCCAGAATGATGTCTAATCCTTGTGAGTCCAACACTATTAGTTTGGCCCAAAAGACTACCCCCCTTATGTTTATACTCACTTTACGGCATAGATGCCTTGCCACCATCTCTCCTCCAGGAGAGTTTATCAACAATGGCCGATTCAAGAATGCAACTACCATGTCATGATCTTTATGAAATCTTTGGATATAAATGAATGTGTAGCACCCAAATCAAACAATATTGTGGCAGGGTGGGAATTTGCAGAAAACGTACCGATCACCACATCAGGTGCTTTCTGCGCTTGCTCCAAAGTCACATGATTGACACGTCCAGGTGGGTTCTGTTGTTTCTTTGGGCAACTATTGGAGTAGTGTCCCCATTCTCCACACTTGTAGCTATCGGTACCCTGGATACCATATACTCCTTGGGAGTGCAAAGATCTCAAGAGAAAGTCATATACTTGATTTGAAGACCTTCGGAGGCCCACATGTCAGACATGTCCGGACCCGCTTCTCCAACATGGTTAGTCCCAGGGTCGCCACGTGTACAATCAAACCGGAGCTACCGCCCGCAAGGGGGAAGCTCCGGGCTATGTACCGAAATGGCACCCCTGGACCTAACCCTAGACCAAGGGAAGCTCCGGTGTTGACACGTGTTGGGTAACACCGGAGCCATCTGTTCCCCACAGTGTGCTTCGGCGCTGCCACGTGTCCAACCGTCGGATCTTCAGCCTCTAACCTCCGAAATACTCCACAACGGCTCCAGATCTTCAATGGAGAATCAAGGACTTCAAGACCTGATCAAGTGTCATTAATACTGTATTAATGACACACGATCGGACGACCTTAATTACCAGTAACGGTGCTGTCAAAGCCCATAACTCGGTCATTAAGGGCAATTAAACGTGTTGAATGTGTATCAATATCAGTAACCGCCGGGGCCACATGTCCGACCAGGCTAACTTGTAACGGCCTGCCCTTGTACTATAAAAGGACAGGCCGACGATACATAGGACACGTTCTACAGACTCTCTACACGCTCTGCACACTGGACACACATACTAGACATACGCTCTAGACATACATCCAATACAACATCAACACACTCTGTGGAGTAGGGTATTACGCTCAGGCGGCCCGAACCACATAAATCTTGGTGTCCCTTGTGTCATTCAACATCTCACCTTCTTGAATCTCCGCGCGCCCATATCGAACCTCAAACTCCTCTAACACTTTAGTAGTGTCGGGAGATCTGCCGGATCAAAACCACCGATAGTTGGCGCGCCAGGTAGGGGCGCCTGAGATTTCAAGAATGGTGAACTCAGCCGCTGGATCATCCAATGGTCAACCTGCTGTTCAAGCTGTTGGGTGTAATCCCTCCAATATGCAGCCACCAGCAGGAACCACGGCCCCAGCAGGAGTCACACTTCCACCACCACCGCCTCCACCAGCAAATCAAGCTGGACAACGTGATGGTGCACCGGCGTCAATCGCTGCGTCGGCGAATCTTGACAACCCGGAACACGCGCTCCATGCAGCACGTGCTCTTCTCCAATGCCCTCCACCTCCGGATGCATCCCGGGATGCACTAGAGCAGTGGAGGGCCAATGTGGAACACTTGGTTGCAGCAGTAGCTGACCGCATCAGCAACCAGGGTCCTCCTCCTTCAGGACGGGCCCCATCGCAGCGATGGACCTTGTCTGGGAGACTTGGTCCGCACGTTTCCAACAACAGGAGACATGCTGCATCACAGCAGGTGACGTCGTTGCCCTCCAGGGCACGACGCACTCACACGGTATCAAAGATTTCAACTCATGACCTCCGGGCGGAGCTTGATCGCCGATATCGCCAACAAGACGGCCGAGTCCATATTGAGTGTGCTCGTGAAAGACGAGAAGCTCAAGACATTCCTGCTCCTGAAGGAGTAGGAGGAGGCTATTCAGCCCTAGCCATGCATCTGCGTATGGTCAGATGGCCACAGAAGTTCCGGCCTCACCTGCCGGAGAAGTTGGACGGGACCGTTAATCCTGTCGAATTTCTTCAGATTTACTCCACTGCTATCTTGGCAGCTGGAGGAAATGAGGCCGTAATGGCCAACTATTTCCCAGTGGCTTTAACTGGGACCGCCAGGTCCTGGTTTATGAGCCTTCCACCCAATTCCATCAGCAGTTGGGAGGAGTTGTGCCGACAGTTCACCGCCAACTTCGAGAGTTCTTACACCTGACCAGGCAATGAACTGGACCTTTTTGTAGTTGTGCAAAAAGGAGGAGAATCCCTGCGATCATTCATCCAGAGATTCTCTCAGGTACAAAACACTATCCCTTCTATCTCTAGCGCCTCTGTCATCATGGCATTTAGACAGGGAGTGCGGGATAAGAAGATGCTGGAGAAACTGGCAATCAAGGAGATTACCAGTGTCACGGAACTCTTCAGCTTGGCTGACAAATGTGCCAGAGCTGCGGAGGGCCGTGAAATGCACTCCAAACCAACTACGGAGGATCACAAGAAAACCTCCAAAGGAGAAGCCACTACCTTCAGGAGTGGCAAGAAGAAGAAAATGAGCAACGGCAAGAAGAAGCTGTCGGCCGGAGCATCCAATGCTGCAGCTGCTGCAGCTCTGGGTGGCCGGGGGCCACACCCCGAGAAGCGACCTCGACCGTCTTCTGAAGACGGTGGCAAACCCAAGGTGTGGTGTCCAATTCACAAAACGGACAGTCACAGTTTGGAAGACTGCCGGGAGGTCCAAAACCTTGTCGAGCGCTACAACAAGCGCCGGGAAGAAGCTCCTTTCCGACAGAGGGAAGGAAAACAAAAAGTTGACGAAGCTCCGGCTGAAGAGGAGTTAGGTTTTCAGGATCCCAAAAAGGTCCTGAAGGCCGTCTACACCTCCGTCGACGACGATTCCGACGTCTCTGACAACGAGCGTCGGAAGACCATGAACACCATTTTTGGTGGATCATGGGACATCACCTCCTGCCGCGTCATCAAGACTATGCGTCAGGACATGGCTCCTGTAGCTCCTACAGCCAGGGCGGAGCCTCATCGGAAGTGGATGGACACAGCCATCACTTTTGATGCTTTGGACTGCCCTCGAAGCATGGTTGGAGCAGGTCAGCTACCTTTGATGGTATCTCCTACCATCAACAACATCCAGCTCCACCATGTTATGATAGACGGAGGTTCGAGGCTCAATCTCATAAGCTTCGAAGCTTTTACCAAGCTTCAGCTCCGACCTTCGGATCTCCACCCCTCCCGACCTTTCTCCGGAGTAGGTCCGGGGGCCATTACCCCACTCGGAGCTATTACCCTCCCCGTTACCTTCGAGACCCGGGAGAAGTATCGCACCGAGAAGTTGGTCTTTGATGTTGCTCAGATCAACTTACCCTTCAATGCCATCTTGGGTAGGCCTGCCTTGTACAAATTCATGGCAGCTGCTCATTATGGTTACCTGGTGTTAAAGATGCCAACACCAGTAGATGTTCTCCAGATCCACGGAGATCGTACTGTTGGAGTAACTGCTCTGGAAGAACTCCATGCACTTACCACAGCGCAAGAGGAGGACTCCAGGCAAGAGCAAGATCCAAAACCCTCGAGCATTCGTCAGCGAGGCTCGACTTTTGCACCTCGTGTGCAGCCAAGCGTCGACACCGACATTCTCATCAAAGTCGTCCAAATCGGTTTCGATGCCGCTCAGACCACCCGTATATCGGGGGGATTGAACGACAAATAGGAACTCGCGCTCATCACTTTCCTCCGGGCTAATGTCGACGTGTTTGCCTAGCAACCGTCACAAATGCCTGGGATCCCCAGGGAAGTGATTGAGCACAATATGAAGATCTACCCCGACGCCTGGCCTGTGCATCAGAAGCCTCGGAAGCAATCCGTAGAGCGACAGAACTTCATCCGACAAGAAGTGAAGAAGTTGCTCGAAGCTGGATTCATCCAAGAAGTCTTCCATCCAAAATGGCTGGCAAACCCAGTCATTGTGCCCAAGGCCGGTGGGAAGCTTCGGATGTGTATCGACTACACAACACTAAATAAGGCATGTCCAAAAGATCCATTCCCACTACCTAGAATAGATCAGATAGTGGATTCCACCTCCGGGTGTGAATTACTGTGTTTCCTAGACGCATATTCTGGGTATCATCAAATCAGAATGTCTAGGGAAGATGAAGAGCATACCTCTTTCATCACAGTAGATGGATTGTACTGTTATACAGCTATGCCATTTGGTCTCAAAAATGCAGCTTCAACCTTTGTACGAGCTATGTACAAAACCTTTGAAGAACTCATTAGAGACATAGTGGAAGTGTATGTCGATGACATCGTGGTCAAGGTCAAGAACAAGGAGTCACTCCTTGACACCTTGCAGGCTGTCTTCGATAAGCTGTGGGTCACCCGCACAAAGCTAAACCCAGACAAGTGTGTCTTCGGGGTTAGCTCCGGAAAACTTCTTGGTTTCCTGGTAAGTCACCGGGGCATAGAAGCTAATCCGGCGAAGATCAAAGCCATTGAAGATATGCGGCCACCAGCCCGCATCAAAGATGTCCAAAAGCTAACTGGATGTCTAGCAGCCCTCAGCCGGTTCATTTCAAGACTGGCGGAACGGGCACTCCACTTCTTCAAGTTTTTGAGGAAGTCCGGACCATTCCAATAGTCTGAAGAAGCAGAAAAAGCATTCCAGGAGCTAAAACAGTTCCTCACCACCCTACCAATTCTGGTAGCTCCGAACCCTGGTGAGCCTTTGCTGCTTTACATTTCAGCCACTGACGAAGTCGTCAGTGTGGTCCTGGTCCCATACTCAGGAATCCAGACCCCTTCGGGAGGGTCCAAAGGATCCCGAAAGCGAGTCTGGGTCCCAGCTCCCAGACTTGAATCCACAAGAAGTCACTTCGGAAGACCCATACCCCTCAGGGAGGGTCCAGGTTGCTTCTGAAGAAGCTCCGGGTTCCTCCAGCCAGAACCCGGAGGTCCCCGAAGAAAATCCAGATCCCTCCGGGAGGATCCGGGTCAGTGAAGAGGAAGCTCCGGGCCCCTCCGAGAGGGTCCGGACCATTCAGCGTCCAGTATACTTCATCAGCGAAGTACTACATGATGCCAAGACTTGATACCTAGAAGTGCATAAGCTGCTCTATGCAGTTCTTATTGCCTCCAGGAAGCTTCGCCATTATTTCCAAGCTCACAAAATCTCAGTGGTGACCTCTTACCCACTTTGAGCAATCTTGCATAATCCCAACTCAACTGGGAATATTGCAAAGTGGGCAGCGGAATTGGCTGAATTCCATCTCGAATTCATTTCAAGGCAAGCAATCAATAGTCAAGCATTGGCGGATTTCATGGCGGAATGGACTCCCTCTCCATCAAACCCCAGGGGCCCCAGCGAGCAGAAGCCAGAACACAAGGCTCCGGTCTTCACCGAGCCTCACTGGACCCTCTACTTCGACGGCTCCATGCAAAAGCAGGGGGCCGGAGCTGGAATCCTTCTCCTCGCACCAACCGGAGAGAAGGTAAAATACATGGTACACCTTGACTTCAAGGCTTCCAACAACATGGCAGAATATGAAGCACTCATTTACGGACTAAGGGTGGCACTGTCATACGGTGTCAAGCAACTGCTGGTCAAGGGAGATTCGTAGCTCATCCTTAAGAAAGTGAAGGGTGAATGCTCCTGCAACAATCCCCAGCTAGCTGCTTACCTCCTTGAAGTCCAGAGGCTTCAGAAGGACTTCGAAGTCCTAGATCTCCACCATGTCCAGCGTGCCAACAACGCTGAAGTCGACGAACTATCGATGAAAGCGTCAATCGGAGCTCTGGCTCCTGACGGAACTTTTGTCCGGAGGTTGTCAAAACCCACAGCTCAGCCTGCCGAACTATGCGAAGGGGGCGAGATTAGCATCCCGAAGCTGACGGTCCCGATGGCCCTGTTACCATGGCAGCCATCAAGGGTCGTAGGTGCTGCCGGAAGCTCCGAGCAACCCAGCACGCAAGACTCCAATGCTCAAGTTAGTTCCGATGCATGGATCTCGGAGATCCAGAGCTACTTGAAAGACAACATCCTTCCTGACGATGATGTATCCACTGACCGGGTAGTCAGATTGGCTAAAAGATACACGTTGGTAGAAGGGGATCTCTACCGGCGCGGTGCCAATGGCATCCTAATGCGGTGCATCACAAGGGAAGAAGGCTGCGAGCTCCTCGCAGAAATCCATGGAGGCGAGTGTGGGAACCATGCGTCTTCCCGCACGCTGGTTGTTAAAGCCTTTCGGCATGGCTTCTACTGGCCTACGGCACTCCAGGATGTAACTGAGCTGGTGAAGAAATGCGTAGCATGTCAATTTCATGCAAAGCAAATTCACACACCGACTCAGCCTCTACAAATGATACCTCCTACATGGCCCTTCACTATGTGGGGGATGGACATCTTGGGACCTTTCCCAAGAGCCGTCGGAGGTTACAAGTTCCTCTACGTTGCCATTGACAAGTTCACCAAGTGGCCGGAAGCAACTCCAGTTGTGACAATAAACAAGCAATCTGCTATCAACTTTTTGCAGTCCATTGTATGCAGATTTGCAGTCCCAAACAAAATCATCACTGATAATGGGACCCAATTCACAAGCTCTGCATTTCAAGGATATTGTGAAGACCTCGACATTCAAGTTTGCTACGCCTCCGTAGCTCACCCAGCAAGCAATGGACAAGCCGAGAGAGCAAATGTTGAAATCCTTAAAGGACTCAAAACGCGCACCTATGAGCGTTTGAAAAAACATGGAGCCAACTGGATTGAAGAGCTTCCACCCACTTTATGGGCCAACAGGACATCTCCAAACCGGTCAACTGGAGAGACACCCTTCTTCCTGGTGTATGGAGCTGAAGCAATCCTTCCTCCGGAAATCACCTTGGGGTCACTCCGGGTCCGGACCTTCGATGAAGCCACGCAGGACCAGCTCCGGCGTGAAGACCTAGACCTCCTTGAGGAGGGAAGGTGCCAAGCAGCTGTTCGGAATGCCCGATACCGCCAAGCCCTTCGGCCTATCATCAGCGGCATGTACACAACCGACAGCTCAAGGAAGGCGATCTGGTGCTACGGAGAATACAATCCAGAGAAGGGTTAAACAAACTCTCACCCAGCTGGGAGGGACCCTTCCGAGTGATTAAAGTATCCCATCCCGGAAGCTTTCGCTTGGCTACTGAGGATGGGACACCTCTCCCAAATCCTTGGAACATCGAGCACCTCCGTAAGTTCTACACTTAATATCACGGAGGTGAGTCTGTAGTAACTTGAGGTGTATGTTATAGAGTCATTGTACAGAGTCGGGTAGTTCCTCCGGGAGAACAGTCGGACCTTCCCCGAAAGGTCCGCAAAGTTCATGCAACACTTGTCACAGTCTCAGAACTAAAAGTGTGGCTAGCTACCCTGGGTCAAACGAGAAATTAAACACGCTTAGCATGGTTCCGTACCCTAAGAGTGTACTTGTTTCCCCTGTACCCCAGACCTATAATGAAAGACATCTTCAGGTGAAACAGACTCCACGTGCATTTATTTTGTACAGGCTCAACATTTTTTATTTTTCTCTTTCTTGTTTATAAAAAGTTGTGCAATTCTTAAGAAATTTTAGTTCGACCAGTTTATGTACAATTCGAGATGTATTGTCAATTCTTTCGGATCCAAATATTGTTCATGGCTCACTCGCCTGAATGCCGCCAAGCCAACCTAGGGATGGAGTGTGCTATCGACTTAGCCTGGTCAAGCACCCTAAGTACGCCACTCTACCTACAGACCGGCAGGCCGAAGTAAGATGGGTCCAACTACAATTGGATCTGGAAGAAAAGACAACGCATTCGGTTGTATTCAGAATCGCGTTTGACCTAAAATTTTCTTGAGAATCGTAAGCCGCGGCGAAGTTATAGACAAGAAACGAATTTTACTATTTTTCTTGGCTTCAGTGTGCAGGAAAAATAAAAAATCCACGTTGATGGAGAAAAGCCGGAGCTAACAAAGCTCCGACTCCCATAGATGGCTTGTAATCGATGTTAAGCATTGAAAATGAGCATCACCGGAGCAACCAAGCTCCGGTAAAGCTAGGAGGGCCAGCCGTCGACGTAAAATAAAAGATGGTGAGAAGACCCCACAAGCGGAGTCTGCTGCCGACAAGATACGCGTTGGCAAAGGTTACTGTCGGAGCTACTAAGCTCCGACACCCCGGAGGGATAATTATCGATGCTCTACGCGTTGATAGGGACTATTGCCGGAGCTACTAAGCTCTGACGGTAGTCAATTTGACCTCAGGGGGCCTTCACTATCGAAGACTTCGGACCTACACTCTACAAGTTCGAAGCAAATGACTCTTCAACAAAACTCAATATCCTCTTGGTACATGTTCACAATCAAATTGTGTACATCTACCAGGGGGCCAAGTGAAGACAAAAGTTAGTGTTGAAGACAAAAAGTGAAATTCACAAAAATTTGGGGATTTCATTCATCTGGAGACAAGGGATTACAAAATTGAGGAAGAAAAAGAAAGAATACAAGTGAGAGCTACGGAGATGGTCCTAGACCCTATGGAAGAACCGGGCGACCTTCTGGGCAACCTCCGACACGTTGGCTCGGGCAGCTTCACCTTCTCCTTCAACGGGACCTTAAAGCACCGGGTCCAGAGGAAATTGGGGATTCCGGCTCATGTAGCACGTCAGCACATATTTTGCGACGTTCTTCGCCAGGGATTGCCCCTCAGCCTCCAATTGGTCCGCGAAGATGTCGCCCACCTTGGAGAGTTTTCTACCTGCCGAGCTCAACGCCTGCAACGCTAGGTCCGGCTCCGGCTCCGGATCATCCGGACGCATGGGACTAAAGCCCATCGGTGTCAGCGCGTCGTTGGCCTTGCCCAGGAACTCCCAAATCTGCAGGGAGTCCGCAGTCCTCAAGCCCTTCAATTCTTCCAAGGATCTTCTGGCCGCCACCAGTTCAAAATTCTCGCGAGCGAGGCGCTCAACTTCTTTGGCGTTTTGCTGAATCTTTTCAGCAACTCACTTCTCGAGTTTTCCAAGCTCCTCCTCCCAGAGGTGGATCTTGTTCCGGCGGTCAACCAGGTCCTTCTCCCTGCCCCTCACTTTCTTCTCCCTGGCAGCAAGGGCACACTCTTGCTCGTAGAGTTCCTGCCCTCGCACCCAGGCCTTCTCCTCCTCCTCAGTGCAGCGCTCTTCCAATTTCTTGGCGCGCTCTTCGAGGCCCTTGTCGGCCAGAGCCACCTTTTCGGTGAGCTCCTCCTCCCTCCTCAGGACGTCATCCCGCAGCTCTAGGAGTTTCTGCTCTTCATCTTCGAGCTGTTTCTCCCTCTCCTTAAGTGCCACCCGGCACTTGATGAGAGTAGTGTTAATGGCCTCAAGCCTTTCTTGGCGTTCATCGGCCGCACTATTAGCTGCTTTGGTCTGCTCATAAATCTTCCGGGATTGAGCATCGAGGGCACGAGTCATACTCTCCCTGTCATCCAATAATTTGCCCCAGTATTCCAGGCGGACCTTCTCCCGCTTGATCCACTCTTTGTCATCTGCTAGCCTCGACTGTGCCAGCTTGGTCTCGAAGTAGAGCCAGTTACGCCACCGCCTAAGGGTTTGGTGCTCCTCTTCAAGAGCCTTGCTGTCGTGGAAGAAGGCCAGTTGAACTTGACGCAAACTGGAACAGGCGTTGTCAATAGACAATGACAACGGGATAGGTTCCGGACCTGATGGGGTCTCCTCCGCTGGTTCCAGTGGGTTTTCAGATACAAAAATTGGGTCCCACTCCACAAGAGTGGTCCCCTGGGTCTCCATGGCGCTAGGGCCATCCTCCGGGATGGACTTAGTTGCCATTGAGGAGGGTCCCGCTGATGAAGTTCTGACCTCCGGAAGTGGTTCCAAAGGCCCCGTCGCCAGGTCTTCTTTTGCCCCCTCAGGCAGGGGGGCAGCAACCTCTTCTGGGCACTCCGGCTCAGCCGCGGGAACCTCCGGCATCGTCATTCCCGTAGCAGGGGTTTCTTCTGGCTCCAGCCTGGGCACCTCCTCTACTGGGGGCTCGAGCGCCGACGCCTTCGCAACAACCGGCTCGGGAGCCGGAAAGTCTTCAACATCAACCGGCCCTGCGGCCGGAGCTCCAACAACGACCGGATCTGCGGCCGGCACTTCAGAAGTAGCCGACCCAACCGCCAGGACTTCCTCAACATCCGACGCGCACGCCGAGACTTCAACTACCTCCGGCTCAACCGCCGGAGCTTCGACAATTTCCGGCTCTGGGGCTGGAATTACTGCTTCCTCCGGCTCAACAGCCAGAGCTTCCATCATCTCTACACCAGGACCTGAAGCTTCAACCTCCGGAGCAGGTGCCGCTGGCGCATCTTCTCTCCCGCGGTACAGCGCTACCACGGGAGTCTCTGGGGATGAGTCGAGGTCCATGACCACGACAGCTGGCGCCGGAGCTGTCGCAGCTTCAACCTCCACTTGGGGCGGCACCGGGACAGGAGCAGAAGCTTTCGCCCTCACAGCTTCAGCTACTGTAGCTGAGGGTGGAGCCTCACTCCTCTTCTTGGGAATACTGCAGATGATGGATGAAGAAACTTAAAAAACAATTACCACAACAAAACAACTATCTGAGGTAAAGATTAAAAATTACCTTGGGAGGCTTCCGCACCAGCTTGCGCGGAACCTCTTTCCTGGGCGTTGTGGGCTGACCATAGCCGCCGCTGGCGTGGAAGATCCGGAAGGCCCCCCGGGACTCGTTGCGGCCACGGGCATTTCCCTGGTCGAGGCCCCCCTCGGTCGGGAAGAACCTCCGGACCTAGAGGCCTCAACCGGCCCTGGTGCTGGAGTCACATGCCCGGAGCTAGCACCCCGGGAGGACGCCGCTGCGGGTACTGTCACCGCGGTTGTAGAAGACCTCCCCCTCCGGGGAGAAGGAGCTGATGCAGAGGTGGTAGGCCTGACAGACCTTCCGTCGGCATGCTGCAGCTTCCTCTTCCGGCTGAAGGGTTCGTCCACCGGCTCCTTGCCCTTGCCGACGATCTCGACCCTTGGCTCCGGGGCAGGTTTGCAGCCACCTTCGGAATCTCCAGGGATCGCCACCCTGGAGGTCGATCTTCTCTCAACGACACCAAGGTCGTCAAGCACGGGCATCTTCCGCCGGAGCTCCCTGCTGAACTCTACTTCCACGTTCAGAGGGAGAAAAGCTGATTGCGGAGTCAAATCATCACCCGCGACGTCGATGTCGTGCTGGAACTTCTTGAGATGAAACTCCAAGGTTGTCCCCACCATGTTGGACTTCAGCCCAGTCTCGACCCGGTCGTCGTCCATCACACTGTTGAGGGCCCAAGCGAGTTTTTCTCTCCTCTTCAGCGGTGCCCACCTGTTGACTAGGAAGTTGCAAAACACCGCCTGAGGAGTTAATCCTCCCTCCAAGCACTGGCGGATCCTGGTCAGAGAAGGGTTGAAGGCTTCCGTCAGCACCGGAGCTTCACTCCAGACTGTCGTGTCGATGTTGGGGAGGCCTTCGGGCAGCTCCAGCCTCTCGTGCTCCTCCACCCGGATGACTATCCAATCCTTCTTCCAATCATCCCATTTCCCAGAGGGCACTTCTTGCGCTTCACGAAGTAGTAGAAACCAAGGTACTCATTGCTCCTACCGGTGGTATGGACAGTGAAGAAGGTCCGGAAGAGTTCAATGCAGGGGGGATGCCCACCCACATTTCACGGAAGTGGACGAAGACGGACACGAGAAGAATGGAGTGGGGGCCAAGGTGGTACAGCTGCAGACCATAGAAGTCTAGCAGCATCAAGAAAAAGGAGGAAAAAGGTGGGATCAACCCCACCATGGCGTACGAGGAGAAGTACACCATTTCGCCGGCGTGCTCCTTCTCAAACGGGAGCTCTCCCCCGGCGCGGACCATGCGGTTGAAGAAGTCCGAGGACCATCCCATGAGGGCCAGGACCTTCTTCAGGTCACCGTCGGTCTTCAAACGGCTCTCGCGGAGACCCAACTCCATCGCAGCACAGCAAGGCAGGAGTGGTAGAGCAAGCACAAGTTGGGAGTTTGAGCGCAAGATCAGATGAGAGGCGTAAAGAACCCCAAACGGTGCGCGCTTTCCTTCTTAAGTAAGCCCTTGCGACGCTTGGATGGAAACCGCAAGGAAGTCGAAGATACTACTCAAAAATTCCACCCAGCCGATGACAAGAGGGCCCGGGACCACCCCGATGATCAAGTCGAGGTTCTTACCCAGGCGAACGGTTGTCATCATGAGGCGGGAAGCCCGAAGGCGGCGGCCTGACAAGGCGCGCGGAACCGATACGATTTTCGTATCGGGAACCGGCGACCTTCAAATTGCGTGAGATCCGCACGCCAAAGATCTCACCTGCCGCACACGGGATACGCCACGCGGCGAGGATTTAACTCCAAACCATCGCCAACAGCACATCCGAAGACCTTTGAAGACTCAGTTCAAAAGTCGAAGGATGGACCCACCTCCGACGGAATGACTTCACCCAAGGGGTCTTCCCCAGAGGTGGGCCCAGGGGGCCACTGTCAGTACTCTGGATACCATATACTCCTTGGGAGTGCAAAGATCTCAAGGGAAAGTCATCTACTTGATTTGAAGACCTTCGGAGGCCCACATGTCAGACATGTCCGGACCCGCTTCTCCAACATGGTTAGTCCCAGGATCGCCACGTGTACTATCAAACCGAAGCTACCGCCCGCAAGGGGGAAGCTCCGGGCTATGTACCGAAATGGCACCCCCGGACCTAACCCTAGACCAAGGGAAGCTCCGGTGCTGACACGTGTCGGGTAACACCGGAGCCATCTGTTCCCCACAGTGTGCTCCGGCGCTGCCACGTATCCAACCGTCGGATCTTCAGCCTCTAACCTCCGGAAGACTCCACAACGGCTTTGGATCTTCAAAGGAGAATCAAGGACTTCAAGACCTGATCAAGTGTCATTAATATTGTATTAATGACACACGATCGAACGACCTTAATTACCAGTAACGGTGCTGTCAAAGCCCATAACTCGGTCATCAAGGGCAATTAAACGTGTTGAATGTGTATCAATATCAGTAACCGCCGGGGCCACATGTCGGGCCAAGCTAACTTGTAATGGCCTGCCCTTGTACTATAAAAGGACAGGCTGACGATACATAGGACACGTTCTACAGACTCTCTACACGCTCTGCACACTGGACACACATACTAGACAGACGCTCTAGACATACATCCAATACAACATCAACATACTCCGTGGAGTAGGGTATTACGCTCAGGCGGTCCGAACCATATAAATCTTGGTGTCCCTTGTGTCATTCGACATCTCACCTTCTTGAATCTCCACGCGCCCATACCGAACCTCAAACTCCTCTAACACTTTAGTAGTGTCGGGAGATCTGCCGGATCAAAACCACCGACAGTAGCATTGAACTCCCGCAGCATTGTTCTGGCCCTTGTCACCTCCGGATTGATTCCTTGGGGGTTGACCATTGGGACGGTTAGCTGGAGCTAAAGGGCGAGGGGGTTGCATCTCCTGGCGAGGGGGTTGCATTGGCTGGCGTGGAGGCTGTTGTTGCTGGCACATTTGCTGATTGTAGGGAGTGGGTGGCCTGTAGTTGGAGTTTGGGAATCTCTGTCTTGAGTAGTTCATAGGACGAGTCATCTGGTTTGCAGGCGGAGGGTTAAGACGAGGGCGTACATTGCTGCTAGAGGCATGGCTTAAAACTAACTTCCTCTTCCTTTCATCATCATCCAGTTCTTTCTTAGTCCTCTCCACCTCAAAAGCTTTGTGAACCAACTTCTGAAAATCGTTGTAGTCGCTGGAAGACATGGCAAACTTCAACTCCTTGTCCAGTCCATTCTTGAAACGTTCTTGGAGTCAATATCCACATCGGTTAGAGCATAGCGGGATAACTGTGTGAATGCATTCAAGTAGGCCCTCACAGTCATACGGCCCTGCTTTAGTATAAGGAATTCCTCACGTCTTGCTTGTATTTCTCCCTCAGGCACAAAGTGATTGCGGAAATTGGTCCTGAATTCTTCCTAGGTAATGTTCTCCAGATCCTGGTGGGCTTCAGTGAAGGCAGTCCACCAGTCAGCTGCCGGTCCTTGGAGTTGATGGGAGGCTAATAGTACCTTCTCTCTTCCTTCACAGTGTATGAGCCTCAACTTGCTTTCCACCGTTCGAAGCCAATCATCGACATCCATTGGTTCAGTGACTGTGGCAAAGGTGGGTGGATGAGTGTTTAGGAAGTCCCTTAGAAAGGACCTGGGTGGAAAAGGTGGTGGTGTCGGAAGGTTGTAATGTGGTGGTGGTGGGGGTGGGGCTTGCTGCAGGTTGGTGACAATCTGGGTGAGGTTGTTGAGCAATTGGGTTTGTATGACCATCATCTGCTGCATTTGCTGCGTTGCTGGGGCTCCTCAAGCACCCCTACCATTCCATCCTGGCACACCTCCAAGTCCTTCCTCTTGGGGCACAGCACCCCTTCCACGACCTCTACCTCTACCTCTTCTAGCCATCTGTATAGGGAATAATCGAAACTTTAACAATAGATAAGATATAGAAGGGTACACTATGGCAAACGGTCCCAACTACATGCATCAAGGGAAACATATATATAAAGCTAGCAAATTCATTAACCAACTAGTGCGGATGTGGACAAGATGCTAATGCATTCCACAACTCGCACAACACACTAACAAGCCTATATACAAATGACGTGGATGTGGACAGGATGCCGAAGCATTCCACAAATCACGTCGCACACACACACACACAACATAAAGCAAAGTAATACAATACCATAGATAACACAACTCAAGACTAGAGAGGGCGCAGCTACACGCTCCTACATACTAAGGATAGGTGTCTTGAGTCGTCCAACAAGGTAACAAGGCTATCCCTACTCGTCGGAGTCCTCCTCGGGATCCTCCTCCTCCGTGTCCTCCCCCGATCTCTCGGTTGAGTTCTCACGACGATCTGGAGAGTTCAGGTCCCACAGCTCAACGTCCGAAGCATACTGAGGAGAGTTAGGATCAGCTGCAGTGATCCTCGCGTAGCGTCATCGAAGTCGCTCGTAGCTGTCAACCAGGTACCTGCTGTCCTGAAGCTCCTACTGACAACGCTGGAGTCGTGAAGACAACTCCACAACGTCGTCCACAAGCCTCTCGCTCTGAGAGTGGTGCATAGGCCCCTCGACATCACGTCCAGTGAAGTCGGCTGTGCCACTAGGGCGCTGAGGGGTGAAGGCGTGCTCCGTGCACCCGAGGCGGAACCTGTGGGCGTGACTCCAGTAGGTAGTCGCCTCCGACGTAGCATCCTCCTCAGCAGCACGCTGGGAGCTCCTCCAAGCCGGGGAGAAGTGTGAGTGCAGTAGCTCCGAGTCGTAGTAGACGGACAACTGGGAAAACCACTCCAGTCTACCAGGAGAGGGTATAGAGACCCTGGTGGTGTGGTAGACGAAGCGGACATGGTACTCACGGTACCCCGCAGCTCGAAGAAGAGAACGAAGACGGGCACGCATCCTCGGGACAACACTTCCAGAAGAGATCAGCACGGTCTCCCTCCTGGGTGTGTGAGGTGCGGAGCGGCTGGCTAGGGAGTGGTGAGGAACACGACCTCCAGTCGACTTACGCGTCGTCTGCTTGGTGCGTGCCATCTACAAACATTTGAAAAGAAGAGAGTGAGAACAATAATCAATAAATTAAGTTAGAATTAAAACAATAGGCACAACAAGATAAGAAGCACAAGGTTTGAGATGGGAAGCACAAAGTTTTGGAAATACTATTTTATAAGAAAATTGTATAGTCCTTATTTTTGACCATTTCTAACTAGGCTTGCGTCCTACGGGCAACACGGCTCTGATACCACTTTGTCACGCCCGGTCATCGTAAAGATGAACAGACGCTAATCACATGTACGCTAGGATCAGTTGAATCGTACATGCATTGACGAAAGTGAAATACCATTACATAGCCATGTTCAAATACATAAATAGTCTTACAATACGACCCGAAGGTCTACAAATACACACCACAAACCTATATACAACATCTAAGCAGTTCACCAAGATTAAACTACAGCGGAAAGCTAAAATAGACGAGAGCAGCTCCAACTCCACATGCAGTCACGCGGTGGATCGCCAGCCTAGCCCAAGTCTTCCGGGTTGACGAAGAAGTCTTCTGGTGTCGCTTCTCCTTCATATTCTAATGGAAAAGTAAACGCTTGAGTACATAGAGTACTCAGCAAGTGCGGGAAGAGGATGACATGATTGGCTAAAGCAAGGGAAGGCCAATTATGGCTTAAGCACTATGCTTAGAACCTAACCTTAGCTTTCAATTATCAATATCATGATTCAAGAAGTAATTCAACACATAATTGAAGATGATGAATGTAACTTGAATCATAAATAACCATCAATTCCCAACCATAAGCTAATTATGAACTGGCCCCAAGCCGCTCTTGTCCGTGAGCACGGCTGTCATGATAGTTTTACCAAATCTCTGCAGAGAGTGTACCCTTTCCCCACAAGCAGTGATTTCATCCCCTGTTGCCAGGTGGACTAAGTGAACCTCCCTGGATGCCCGTCGTAGCTAACCACATTACACACTTCCTTTGGTGTGAGGCCAGGAGATCACTACATGGTCTTTACAAAGGTACTCCCGACTAGTGCTAGCCCTCTAAGGTTTCCACCACTGAGGATTCCCAGAGTAACCCTCTGCCTCAGAGCCCCCTCTTGAGCCTTGCGGTTCCCAGAGCAGTACCCCTGCATCATTCCCCGCACCATCCAACTACTAGCATTTCATCGGGAGAAACCTAATTAATTGACCAAGTTGCCACATCTTAGTCTCGTGGTGGTACTATAGAGCTTAGTGGCTTCCTCCATAAACCGGTCCTTAGAATCCGGTGGTACCAAACCCAATCCCGGGTCTATGCAAACTGCACCATACCAAATCTATCCAACCACCAGATTCCTATCCACTACTATTGTGTATCCACCACAATTAAAGTGATCATAAGTTTAACATGTCATAATTGTATGAAAACCCATTCCCAATGTCTAAGCATGTCTAAGCATAATTAATTACCTATCTACTTCCCAACCCACATCAGGAGACAAGGAATTATATGGAACAGGGCATAAAACATGAAATAGGACATCAATTTAATTAGCATGCATCTAGCTAAAATCCTAAAATTGGTACAAGATGGTCAAGGGCACTTGCCTTCGTCGAAGACTTGGTCGTTGGTGAAGTCTTGGTCTTGGAGATTGAAGTTAGGGTCGTAGCATGACTCTAAATATATTACCCAAGCATGGCAAAGAGAAATAAAGGCTAAAATAAGTAAAGAGCACACAACACATGGCAACAAACATACACATAGGCATAAAACTCTATACTAAAGCGTCCCTACGAGGTATTTATTATTTTACATAGCCAAAATATGCATTTTGTATTTACCTCACATTTTTAGGATTTATTTATGGCCCAAAATCATTTTTATTAAATTTTCTATGGCCAAAATGTATTTTAAACATTTTTTAATAAATTTTCCAGGGTCAAAATATATTTTATTTGAACTCTACAAATTAAGTACAACATAAAAACATTTTATACAAATTTTCCTACTGTTTTTATATTTATTCACCATTTTAATCTATTTTCTACACATTAAATACACCTATAAACAATATTCAGCAATTAAATAAAAGTCCTGGGACTGATTAACAAGTTTCCTATACTGTACAGGGGTTAAATCCACAATTCTATAAATTTCTAGGGGTTAGATTGACTATTTAAATGATGAAATCCAATTCCAGGGAGTCCAGGGGCTAGTTTGCTAAATTCAGGGGCTAGACTTGAATTCCAGCAAAGTCCAGGGAGTAGCCCGCAAGATTCCAGGGGCCACGGTGTAAAAGCAACGGTGGGAAAGGGAGTTTGAATGTGGGCCGTTGGATCTGAAGTGAACGCGCGAGATTTAATTAACCGAAACGCTACGCAGATCTAATCCTAGCCGTTCGGTCGAAATCGACGGCTGGGAGGCGGCCACGTCGCCTCCGGCGACGCTGGACGCATGCGCGCGGCGGCGCACGATGCCCGCGGCGGCGACCTCGCCGGAGTTGGCCAAACCGGCGAATTCTAAGCTTATTCTACGCACATTTTACACCAAACTAAAGAGGGGAAGAAGGGGAGCATACCTCGGGGGTTTTCGGGGTGTGAAATCGGTCGGAGGAGGGTCAGCGACGTGCAACGGCGGCGATCTACGTCGGCAACCGTCGAACTTGGCGATTCCCCGGCAATCTCTTCGCGCCAACGTGCCCGGCCTGTTCCTGGCGACACGGCGAAGAGGTTAGGGCTAAGGGGAGAGCAAGGCAACCGTCGAGGTGTCGGGAACGAGGGTGACGGACCTTGCAATAGCGAGGCTAGGGTTTGCGCGCGGAGGAGAGGAAAGAGAGGGGGAGAGGGGAAATTTATAGAGGGGAAGGCGGCGGCGGTTGCTGGCGCGCGCGAAGGGAGGTTACCGGGGTTGATCCGTGCGTGGAGCGACGGTTGTAGGGGGGTGGTTTTCGGCATGGGCGCGGCGCGGGAAAAGGGAGGCAGCAGTTGCTCCCTGGGAGGGATGACAGGTAGGCCCTGCCTGACAGAGAGAGGGAGAGAGGGTGGGGCTGGCTGGGCTGCGGGTGAGGGAAGGGAGAATTGGGCCAGGGGGGAAATTTGGCCCAACAGGGGTTTCATTTGTTTTTCTTTTTCTTTTTCATTTCTTTTCTTTTGATTTGAATTCAAATTCAAATTTAAATCATTTGTTACACGTTTGAACTTCAAAAATCACCCAAAAATGCATACAAGAATGTTCAAGGGTTTGATCAAATTTTTATACATAAAATATGGATGTTACAACAAAACTGTTGGAGCACGGCCACCGGAACGGACGCGGCGTGGCCTCCGTAAAAAAGGAAAATAGGAAGATATATTATAAAATAGGTGGTAGTATATATAGATGTGTGATATAGAGGTAAACGAGCGTGGAGAACGAAACTGTAAAGAAGAGAATCTTTTAGATGTGGGATATAGAGGTGAGATATAGAGGTCTAAGAGTGCTAGTAGTCTGAGTGAATGGGTGCCTGGCGATGGCCACCTTGCCCTGGAGCGGTCCCTTGACTCGCCCGCTCTCCGCCTCTCTTGTAAACATCAAACTAATATTTCAACTAACAAATAACTTTATTATCTATAACTAGTGCATATGAACTACAATATTTTTAATTTACATGTCTCTAGACTACTAATGCAACTACACTCATTTTCACCACTCTTGCAACTAGTCTAAATAAAAGCAGGACTAATTTTTTGTTACATCTTTAATGGTGTGTTTGGTTCAGCTGTAGATTTCTGAAAATCTGATTTTAGCTGTGGGTTGTGAGGAAGCTGTTGTGAGCTGACAACTGCGTGTAAGCTGAAATCTGTTTGGCTAGCAACAACTGCCAACTGTGGATTATGTAAAAATGTATTATTTAGATTTGTAACACTGTAATCATGTTTGCACGAATACAAATATAAAATGATTTCATGCAGTTAATATTAAATCACGAATTACAAGGAGAACAGTAACTTCCATGTATAATTCTTTTCATGGTAAGAAAATTACAATATAATTACAGTGCAGGACGTTTAGTATGATGTTTTTCATGCTACTGTGAATTTTCGCGGATCTTTATCGTGATGTCCATGCACTACACACCTCGAGAAGTGATTAGCTGTAACTTGTTGGGAGTGTGGGGGGTATTGGTAGGCGTCAGTAATCTACAGAACTGTCAGTGAACAATGGTGACGATAGATGTGTATCATGCCTGCAACAACTCTCTGCTACTACTGTCCAAGTATATGAACGTGATCAGAGTATGTCTGTAACAGTTGGATTTGGCCCCTCCATTCTAATCCGCAGAGGCACGTGTTCAAGGCGAGCTGCTGCCTCATCCTGTTCTAGCACGGAGAGGTACTCGTCGAGCAGGTCACAGCGGACGGCGCAGTAGACGTCGGCGAGCTCCCGCGTGTAGCCCGCACGCGGCGCACAGGTCGAGGATGACCACGGGGCGCACGAGTTCGAGCACCTGGTCATCGACGAACGGGTTCCCCAGCGCGGCGACGCGCGCGGTCTTCAGGTCCCCCAGCTGTGTGGCGTGGCGGCATCGAGGTCGGGGGAGGCGTCGAGGTCGCCCATGGACTTGATCGAGAGGCAGAAGATCTGGATCCAGAACAAAGAGCCATCGGGAGGAGGATCCGCCGCCGCCAGGACGACCAGCCGCCAGGAGGAGAGGAGGACAAGGAGAGGTCGCACGGGGCCCATAGAATAGAAAAATAACGTTTCATTTTGTAACCGATGGCATTGATTGGTAATTTTGAGTAAAAGTTGGATGAAGAATCTGAAAAATCTGGGGTCCTGCCAGATTCTACTTTACACTAGGAAAATCTGTAGTCAGAAATCTGATTTCCTTGTACACCCCTTTGGTTCAGATTTTGGATTTTTGGTAGTGAATCTGAGTGCTACAGCTGAACCAAAGGGACCCTAAATGCTAATCAGCTTAAAAAACTACTACAAAGAAAACTAATATGCTAATTTACTTACTACATACTATTAATTACTTATAGTACTAGATAATATTTAATCAATTAATTATAAATGCACTACTTCCATTACTACTACTAACCCGAAAGTACTAAAAATACATTTTTATAACTCTTTACTAAAAAATATAATAAAAAACATGGTGTGAGAATGACACCTCTCGTCTCCATGCTAGACTCCTCTCTCCCCTCTTTTTCCTCTCCTCCACCTTTTTTTTTTCTGATTTTATACTGATTTACAACCGAAATTTGACGATCTATTATAGGCCAATGTCCATGTCATCTGACAGTTGACCGATAGAGCCCACCACAAACGCACAAGAGGGCTTGTCACCCACCCAACAGGGTATTACCATCCTTATCACCAATTGGGCGGGAGACTAGCCCTACATACCCTACACACCTTCTTTGTCGCCTGGTCATAGGATTACGATCCTTATCATACAGTGGAGGAGCAGCTGACGTGCCTCCGTGGAAGCGTGCGGGGGTCTACATGTTGTTTCCATCGTCTTCCATATAGGTAAGTGAATCATTCTTGCCTGTTGAATAGACGGTTGCGTTCTTAATCACCTGCTAAATTAAAGGGTGATTGGATAACTAGTTTTGCGATTTTCAAAAATATTAGTTATTATTAAATAATTAAAAATGATTTTTAATATATACTATCCTAAAGAAGCACATCCTCAATCAAGGCCTAATACGTCCATGTTGGTGCCCTCGCGTGAAGCCTGGCCTGACACGTAGGTATCCAGATCATCAGGACCATGAAAGTGATAGGTCACTAGCATCATAGACTCAAGATGCGTGCAAAATTTGATGGCATTTATATTTATTATAAAAAAATAACAAGGCATGAAATGTGAATTGTTCCATCCTGAACTGTTACAACATACACGGGACATCATTTTGTCATGTACTCCCTCCGTCCCCTAAAACTTGTCACTTTGTAGAGTGACAAATTTTTAGAAACGGAGGGAGTATCGTTTTAATGTGAAAACACCCCGTCCGGCCATATTCACCATCAGTTCATGCAATCTGAATTGCTATAGCAGGACACTGCATCACATTGGCTCTTGTTAGGTGGACAAGAGACAACAACGGTGCACCTCTGACTAGTTTATCAGTTGATGACGCTTCAAATGGAGAAGGGGTTGTTTTTAATTTGTAGCAGATATGTACTTCAAATAAGACTGAAGATTTGAGAGCTTGTTGCAGAACAACCGGTTAAGTGTGCAAATTATGTTGCCTGTCTTCGCAATCCTCATCATGCTAATTTTGGGCTACGCAGTGAGATTTCCATCAAAAACTGCTGGTGTTTTAGGTAGGAGAGGGGAATAAGAGAGAATGAAATAATCTGATGTATAGTGATGTTTCTCTGAGCATATTATATTGTGAAAGATAATCACGTCTAAGATATAACTCCTGGATTAGAATATCCCTTGATAATCATTATTTTTTCACCGTTGATCCGGTCAAATTCTAAACATACCTACCATTGAGAACTACTATCATTCATATAGTCCATGGCCAACTCCATCAGGCCATAAGTGAGACTTAAGTACTTGACAACATCAAAAAACTCACCCTCCGACGAGGCTAAATAGTAAGTGTTTAGAAGCCATAGGTTGCAGTCGACAGCTGGCTCACCCAACATGTGCATACACATTACTACATCAGAGGGACTCGTGTCATTGAAATTTCTCCTCAGTAGCGTAAAGTCAAGGAATATGTGACGACATAAAGGGACCGCATGTGACATGGAAGCATAGTTTGCAGCACAAATTTGGAGTGCACGCGAAGTCAAATTGTTGTGTACCGGAAAGCCGTTGAGGATGCGATCAATATTTGTTGCCACATTTTTGACATGATGATCTAACAAGTCGAAAGCGATCATCACCAGATCACCATGGTCCTTGGCCGCCATGCTTTGATTGTCAGAACGAAGGGCTGACACACACGACTCCTCGTCGAAGTGTGGTTTCTTGTTTTTCAAGAGGCCATTCAACATGTTCTTGTTGCATGCCTCCACCAACCAGGTCTGCGGGCTCATTGGACTCTATTTCCCTTGCTGGTGACAGTAGTTGCTTGGGTGAGGAGGATGGCCATAGTTGCGGAGAGGAGCACAACAGTGAGAGGGGTGCATGTTGCCCGCTGTGTTGCCATTGTTCCTGTTAAAAATTTAAAAGTATGTGTGTATTGTGTTAAGGATTGGATATGATGACACCTGCTGTATTTATAATGCTCCTCCCCTCTAGCAATTAATAACTTGTGTTTATTGTATTGATAGCAACAAATATCATATGGATTTTTTGAGTGATGGTGGTGTTTCAGGCACCATAGTATCAACATTGTACCTGGATATGTTGACGTGTGGTTCGGATTTGGACCTATTAATATCGCTAGAAATGCCTAGTAGGACAACATCTGCAGCCATAATGCGGAGGATACACTGATCCCCATCAAACTAAACGGCACCCAGTCCAAGCTATCTCATGAAAGTTTAAAAACATTAATGTGGATATACATACATACATATTCAATGTCAATGTATGTAGCATGGCCATTAGTATCCAAATAGAACATGTATAAATTGTATCACACATAGAAATATTGACAAATAATTTGGATACTCTCATATTAATAATAAGAGATGAGGAAAGTAATATTGAAGTACATGTTTTGTGTTGGCGGTAGTGAAGTCATACTAACTCCAGTCCAATTGACCCACCACTAGAGCATACTTGTATTCAGGTTGACCGACACAACAGGACCCATGCTTGAAAAACAAAAGCAGATTGAATAGGCCCGGTATAACACATTTTTGCAATTGGGCTGTGCTATGTTGTTCTACGAGCACCACATCTGGCTCCTCCACTCTAGAAATTAATAACTTGTGTTTATTTTTTTATGGCAACACATATCATATTGTTTTTTTGAGTGGCGGTGGTGTTTCATGCATCATAGTATCAAAATTGTACCTGGATTGTTGACGTGTGGTTCGGATTTTCACATATTAATATCTTTAAAAATGCCTAGTATAGCAACATCTGCAGCCATAATGCGAAGGATACCCTGATCCCCATTAAACTATACTGCACCTAGTCCAAGCTATCTCATGGAAGTTTAAAAACATTAATAGGGACATACATATGCCGATTACTTATTCAATATCAATGTATGCAACATGGCCATTAATATCCAAACAGAACATGTATATATTGTATCACACATTGATGTATGGACAAATAATTTGGATGCTCTCATATTAATAATAAGAGATGAGTAAAGCAATCTAGAAGTACATGTTTTGTGCTGGCAGCAACGAAGTCATACTAACCTAGCAAAGCATCCAGTCCCATCGACTGATCGATCCACCGTTAGAGCATACTATACTTGCATTCAGGTTGACCGGCAGAACACGACTCATGCTTGAAAAAACAAAAGCAGATTGAATAGGCCTGGTCTAACACGTTTGCACAATCGGGCCGTGCTGTGTCGTGCTATGAGCGCCACATCTGACCTAAGGCACAACACACACGTGCTTTCTTGTGTGGGGTGGCTTGATTATCCTAGTTAGTTCATCTGAGACACATCATTTTGCCACTACTAGAAAATGCATTTTTACAGGCGTCTCCTTATTTTTTTACAGACGGTTCGTTAAAAGTTACGCCTGTGATGTCAAATGAGTTAATAACCGCCTGTGATAATAGAATATCACAGGCGGTCCGTAACAAACAACCACCTGTGAAAATGTATTGATTTTCACAGACGGTCCGTAACAAAAACCGCCTATGATAATAGTCATTATCTCAGGCGGTCCGTAAAAAACAACCGCCTGTGAAAATGTAATGATTTTCACAGATGGTCCGTAAAAAAAACCCGCCTGTGATAATGATGGCTCCTGATTGGTCCGCTGCTTCATCCCACGGATCGTTCTTGGACTTCATATCTCTGCCTTTCGTTACTTATCAATCCAACGACTCACAGGGGGTCATCTCTAATATATGTGTCTATAACAGCAGCAACACTGACACCTCACGTCCTTATCCCCAATCTTTGCCTCTCACCGTTCATCTCCCCAATCTCACCTCTCTTTCCTTCCTCCGCAACCTTGCTCTACCGCAGCTCCGCCTCATCGCTGAAGCGTCAGCACCCCGCTTCCGCCTTCTCACCATCCTCCCATCGCGGAGGCCGCGCTCCTCGCCGACGCCGCAGCCGCGCTCCTCGACCGTCGTGGCAGCCGTGCTGCTCATGCTCATTGTCGTCGTGGCAACCACGCTCCTCGCCGTTGCGGCAGCCACGCTCCTCGTCCGTCGCAGGTGTCTTGCTCGATGCCGAGAGTCGCAGATCCAACCTTCAATTGCAGATCCAGTCGCGATCGTTATTTTTATTGTAGCTCGGAAGTCGAGTTAGCACGAAGATGGCGCTACCGAGCTCTATGGGAAGGCATTGAAGAGCGGCTGCAATGGCAGCATCTCGGCCTTCATGGCGTTGAGCTGCTGCATGCGATGCTGCAGGTGATGGTTGTGATGGATTGTAATTTCTGCGATGTATTGCGTTGTAATTTCTGTTGTGTTTTTTTTATTGCATCTCTGCAATATAATTTTATCTAAATCTTTTAGTCTTTTGTAGATCAAATTGTGTTAGCGCAAATTTTATCTAAATGTTATCATTTCTTGCCTTCTGATCACGACTAGTCACGAACACAATGCATACAGAACATTCTAAAAAATGTCTATGATAATGTATTATCACATGTGATTGGCAGTAAAAAATACAGTATGTGATAATACATTTTCACAGGCGGTTTGCAATAAAAAACCGCCTGTGAAAATGCATTTTCACAGGCGGTCAGCAATAAAAAACCGCCTGTAAAAATGCATTTTTACAGGCGGATTTTTCCCCCGCCTGTGCTAATCGATCATTTTCACAGGCTCTTCGTTACAGGCAGTTTTTAAAACCGTATGTGATAATATATTTAGAGCCGCCTGTGATGAAGCCTTTTGTAGTAGTGTGCGTATATATGACTAAAGTGATGAAGGGTGGGTCTGACACAGTTTTACCTAGAAATTCACTTCCCCAGATCTCATAATTTATAGGAGCTTTCACCACTGGTACACTTTATTTTTTAGTATAAATAAAACGGTGTGAAAATATGCTTATGTTGGGGTTTGAACTTGACACCACATCTCTGCAGGGCAAGCAACTAATTTTCACACCAAGTTTGCTCATTGGTTCTCTTATAAATAATAAATTTACTTGTCTTAGGCTTATTTGTGCGAGGGTGGTTCATCTTTACAGTAGATGACAACCCCCCATTAGACAACTTTTATTTATACGACTGTTTGAAATACCCAAAATTTAAGATTTGAAATATTCTAATATGCCATAATTTTATATAATGTTGAGATTACAATCTGTCTCTTTTATTTTCTAAGAAATACTCTCTCCGTCTGACATCAGATCGAGTCGTGGGGAGCACTTGACTAGATAGAACAGATCAACCGCACCTCCACCAATCTTGATCAGCGCTCGAACTCCACCAAGAAAATGTTGGGTGCCATCTTCACTGCTCGTAGAGGTTGCCTTCTACCGTATGACGCAACCCTTTTATAAGCTAAGGAACGGCCGTTACAGTGTATGCTTGGCCCGACAAGTGGCCTCGGCTGTCATAAACACCCTATACCTGATCTACTAGTGTTATGGGTGATTAACAGTGTATTAACATGTCTTAATAGCGATGTTATCAGTCTTGATCTCCTTCTGATCGTGCGTCATTAATACAACATTAGTGATGTGTTAACAAGGTCTTGTAATGGTTGTTTAATAGCCCCTTGAATGTCTGTGGCGTTGGAGATCTGGCTGTCTTCCTGTTGCGGGCTTAGTTCCAGACGTCTGACATGTGGAAGCTTCGGAGCTTCCCTCTGCGGGGAGGCAGGTTCGGAGCTACTTGACACGTGGCAGCACTGGAGCTTCCCTCTACTGGGGGCAGGGATGGGTGTTCGGTCTACCCAATAAATTTGGTTCGGTTATTTTGATTTTTTTTTTGAATTTTGGTTTTCTAAAAATGCTACCCAAAATGTTAAACAAATATTAGGTAACCGAAATTTTTGGGTACCAAAATTTCGATTCGGTCTTCGGTCTTACCCGAAATACCCGAATTGTACATTATTCTCATTTCTTGTTCTCAATAATCAATATAAGTTTAATATCATTCGTAAATTTAATCTTTTAATACAATAAATTTTTATTTACTAATGATGGGTCATAAATAAATAGTTTAATCCAATGATTCTACATATCATAACTTATAAATGTAACATCAAAATTCATATTGTTTAGAGTTCATAAATCATAATTTAACTTGAGATTTTATTGTTCGATTATTTGGATATTTTGGGTACCCGAGGGTAATACCCGAACCTGAAATTAATATATCGGTTATTTAGATTTGGTACCTGAATAAGTACCTGATACCCGGTAATTCGGTCTTTTCGGTCTCCGTCTCGGTTTTTTTTATTTTGGTTTTTCGATCTCGGTTTTTTTGCCCAACCCTAACTGGGGGTTAGATCCGGAGCTACTGGACACGTGGAAGCACCAGAGCTTCCCTGTGAAGGGACGTAGGTCCGACCCTGCAGGACAAGTGATAGCTCCAGAGCAACCCAAACAAGGGAGGCGGGCCCAGTGCTGCGGGACACGTGTTGCCTTCAAAAGTCTTCAACATTGGAGGTCAGAACTCCATGATTTTATCCACAGTATCAGGGGGTATCTGGTATCTAGGGTACCGACACCTTCTAAAATGACTTTGGAAATTGCTATATCGGATATCAAAATGATAGTATGGATGCTATATATGTTGTTGTTGTGTGCTATATGTTGTATGTGATGTTACGTATTTTTGGCTATCGAGTTGGGCAACATTTTTTAAAAAATAAAAAAAATAAAAATCCTTATTTGCGACGGTTTTATACAGTACCATCGCAAATAAGACATCTATAATTTGTGACGGCTGCTCTAGCTGTTGCAAATTAACCACAATAATTCGCGACCGCCAAGAAAGGTCATCGCGGCCTTTAATTGCGATGGCCTTCCCAGCCGTCGCAAATAAATGGGCCCAACCCATCCGTCAGGCCCAGACCCTTATTTGCGACGGTCACGGGCAACCGTCGCAATTTAATAATTTGTGACGGCGGCCGTTGCAAATAACCTTATTTACAACAAAACATTGGCAACGATCGAAAACATCCGGAAATAAGGAAAACCGTCGCAAATAAGCTATATGTGACAGTTTTGTGCTTATTTGCGACGGCTTCAAACATCGCAAATAGACAGGATTCCTGTAGTGATAACCGTTGCACTAAATTACCTTTTATAGTTTTTATTATTATTGCTGATAATTCGGTCAAAATCTTAAACATTAGTACCACTTAGAACCACTAACACCCATGCAGTTTGTGGCCAACTCCATCAGCCCGTAAGCCAGATTTATGTACTTGATGATATCAAAAAATGCTTGGCCGGACTCGGAGTCTTCTGACAGATCTGTATACTCAGAGTTTAGAAGCTCCATGTTGCAGTGCGCAGCTGGTGTACCCAATCTGTGCATACACGATAGTGCACCCATAGCATCCATCTCCTTGACTTTCTTCTCCTGTGGTTTCAAGTCCAGGAACATGTTACGGCACACAGCACCCATAGCATCCATCTCCTTGACTTTCTTCCCCTGTGGTTTCAAGTCCAGGAACATGTTACGGCACACAGGGACCATACGTGACATAGAAGCATAGTTTGCAACACAGAATTGGATTGTGAGCTCATCACAACTTTGTGCTAAAGAAATCAAGATAGGAATGATGGATAAGTTAGAGAAGGAGATACCCATACTTTTATGTAAGATAGATTTTTTTTCCACTGGGTTTCTTCAATCCATTGCAACATCTGCTTATCCATCTTCCATTCGAAGCTAAAGTTAGCAGTCTTATGCAATACAGGTGGATGTATCACATTAAAAGAGTGCTGTGATATTTGAAACCAATGGTTGGTAACAGGGCCAGGGTGGAAGGGTGCATCTATGAAGCATATGCTCTTAAGGAAGTAGGATACTTTTCAAGTGTCTACTTTGCAGAAGAAAACAATATCAATACTTCGGTGATGCGGTACAATGTGGACAAAGCACCCCCTTTAAGCGACCTTTCCATTTTTTAAACGAGAGACACCACCGTTGGTAGCTACACGACCTACATTCTATCCAAACATGACAGGACGGTTGCTTTACTCTACATGTACGCAAATATTGAAGGCATGCAGGAGTACTTTGAGTAAGTGTTTGTCCTACATTTATGCTAATCGATATATTTTGCTACACATGTATTCTAAAAGATGTTTTTTTCATGTTCAGCGAGTTCCAGAGACAATGTTGGCCACATAGGCATAAACCTACGGCCAAACAAGTAGAAAGGATGCGAAAAGAAGGAATAAATGGAGGACCGAGTTTCCTATTCTGGTTTCAAGATTATGTAATACTCTCTCGTCTTCTATATATTATAAGTTACTATTATTAAAAAAGTTATATTTTAACTTACGATCACTTTTTGATAGTGTCGGATTCATAATGTCCATGAAGATTTGCGGCAACTATCTTATGGATTGGTGAATGTTAGAAGCTATGGTCGATATGACGTAAATGGCTTTCGATTCCGTACAACTCATTTTGAAGCTCTTCGTCCTCTCGTGGCAACATCAAATTCTGGTGTTGTGACGAGAGCAATTGACACTCAAGAGAATTTAACCGATTATTATGGGATCATTAACAAAATCCTTAAATTTACTTTTACTGGAAATAAGACCCTTTGAGTTGTCTTCTTTGACTGTGACTGGTTTGATCGCACTCATGGAACTCGAGAAAACCAATTTGGAATCGGGGAAGTGAAACATAAGGACCGACTACGAGGTTACAATACATTTGTTCTTGCACATCAAGTGGAACAAGTGTATTATCTACCTTATCCATGCACGAAGCTCAGTGCTTGGTGGGTGGTATATAAGGTGAATCCTCATGAGCGGTTATATACTCCTGGGCATGATGGTTACCATAATAGCAAAAACGTTGAAGAAGTGTACCAAGAAGAAGAGTTGCCAGACACTTTTATCGTCGAGCTTGGTGCAGGACTTGATCAATTAGTTGGAGATGTTGAAGATGTAGAGCTAGATGATATGCGAAAACGAAAATTAGAACAAGCCACGATGGAAGATTGTTGGGATGTTTAAGGAGTAGGGCACAAGATAATGATGTTGATGAATTTTGAAAGTGATTACAAGTAATGTTTTTTTGACGATAGTAACACATGAATTTTGTATATCTTATTTGCATATTTACTGATTATCTATTAAAACAGGATGGCGTCAAAGAAGGGTAAGAAGGTGCCGCCGACGAGGGGGTTCTACTCCTCTAGACCTAAGGACGCTTTCGCTGGTGCCTCGTCGACCGGGAGCAGACGCTCTCAGCTGCTGGGGCACATTCTGAGCAGTTCTAGAGCTTTGTCACAAGTAAATTTCACTAATTTTTGACAAATTTTTTAAATTCAATTTCCAATTAAACTTATGAATCATTTGAATGTTGTAGTCCTCACTGGCTGACTTAGAGGCTATGGCGCCAGTTGAGCTTGGATACCCTTCAGTGAGCCAGCGCTCGGCCAGCCAGCCCTCGGTTGGCGAGCCTTCTGTTCCTGACCCTTTTGACTCGGCTGGTGACGAGCCTTCTGGGTCGCCTGACGTAGCATCCCAGCAGATGCGGAGGACGAGGAGGACTCACTTTGTCAGTCCTCCTCTGGTCCCTTCACAGAGGATTGTGATTTGTCCGGTCGGAGACAGGTAATAAAAATTATAGTGTTCAATTCTGGTTTCTTTTGGTTACTTAAGTAATGAATCAATAAATATCTTGCAGGGTTTGGGACGACACATCTTTCACTGGTGAGAGACACCAACACCGGTGAACGGTGTCCTTGGGTCCTTAGTGCGTTTGCACTATCCCGGGGTCATTGACGGGGTGCCTGCTCTTTCGTGGGAGGACTACACACGCGTCCATCACCATGAGCACAACAACCTTCAGGAGGCCGTATGGGCCGATTTTATGGTAAGTATGTTAAAAATAGTTTCTAAGTTTTAACTCTTAAACTCTTTTAATTAACATCTCTTTAATACATTCTTTATCATGCAAGGTATACTTTAGAGGACCCAAACGACCCTCGCCTGGTTGAGGATGCGAGGAGAGTTGTCGGTACCCTGCGTACCGAATACCCCTTGGGATTGCAAAGATCACAAAGAAACTCCATCTACCAGATTTGAAGACCTCCAAAGGCCCCACATGTTAGCCATAACCAGACCTGCTTCCCTGACATGGTTAGTCCCATGGCTGCCACGTGTATCATACGGCCGGAGCTACCGCCCACACATGGGAAAGCTTCGGACTAGATACCAGTATGGCACCCCCGGACCTAACCCCAGACAGAGGGAAGCTCCGATACCGACACATGTCCAATAGCACCGGACCTACCCGTCCACGACGGTAAGCTCCAGAGCTGCCACGTGTCCGAACCGCCGGACCTTCAACCTCAACAATCAGACTAGTGGACCCCCAACGGCTCGAACCTTCAAGGGGCAATCAAGGACTTCAAGACCTGATTAAGTGTCATTAATACCATATTAATGACACACGATCGGAAGGCCCTTAATACCAGTAACGGCACTGTTAAGGCCCGTGACGACACTATTAAGGGTAATTAACCCCATTTATTGTGTGTTAAACAGTAGTAACCGCCAGGGCCACATGTCGGGCCAGGCTAACTGTGTAACGACCAGTCCTTGTACTATAAAATGACTGGTCGGCGATACACTAAGGACACACTCTGGAGACGCTCTCGGACTCTTAGACTCTCTGAGCTCTCTAGACCCTTACACACCTCTAAACACTGACTCGCTCAATACAACAGCAACACACCCCGTGGAGTAGGGTATTACGCTCATGCGGCCCGAACCATGTAAACCTCTGTGTCAACTTGCCACCATCTCTTGAATCTCCGCGCAGCCATTACCGAACTATAAACTCCACTGACTACTAATAGTAGTGTTGGGAGATCTGCTGGATTCTACCACCGACAGTTGGCGCGCCAGGTAGGAGGTGCCCGAGATTTCTAGGATGGTGAACTCTGCTGCTGAATCGTCTAACGGCAACATTGCCGCACAACCTGCTGGAGACAATCCCTCCAACATGCAGCAACCAGTTGGTGCCGTGGCTCCAGCAGGAGTCATGTCTCTGCCGCCACCGCCTGCACCAGCAAATCAAGGTGGACAGCGAGACAGAGAATCTGCGTCGGTCACCGCATCGGCGAATAACAACAACCCCAAACACGCGCTCCATGCAGCGCGTGCTCTTCTCCAACGCCCACCACCTCCGGGTGCATCTCAGGGTGCAATGGAGCAGTGGAGGGCCGATGTGGAACACTTGGTTGCAGCAGCAGCCGATCACATCAGCAACCAAGGTCCTCCCCTTGGGGCGGGCCCCATTGCAACATCGGACTTTGTCGGGCAGACTTGGTCCGCATGCTTCCCAAAATAGGAGGCGTGCTGCATCTCAGCAAGTTACGTCGCTTCCTGACGGGGCGCGGCACACCCATACAGTAACGAGGCTTTCAACTCACGACCTCCGGGCAGAGCTTGATCGCCGTTACTGTCAACAGGACGGTCGTGTCCATATCGAGCGTGCTCGCGAAAGGCGAGAGGCTCGAGACAGTCCTGCTCCTGAGGGAGTAGGAGGAGGCTGTTCTGCTCTGGCCATGCACATGCGTATGGTTAGATGGCCACAAAAGTTCCAGCCTCACCTGCCGGAGAAATTTGACGGGACTGTCAATCCCTCTGAGTTTCTCCAGATTTACTCCACTGCAATCCTTGCAGCTAGAGGTAACGAGGCTGTAATGGCCAACTACTCCCCCGTGGCTTTAACTGGGACCGCCAGGTCCTCGTTCATGAGCCTCCCGTCCAACTCTATCAATAGTTGGGCGGAACTGTGCCAACAGTTCACTGCCAATTTTGGGAGTTCATACACCCGACCAGGCACCGAACTGGACCTTTTTGCTGTCACATAGAAGGGGGGAGAATCCCTGCGTTCCTTCATCCAGATATTCTCCCAGGTACAAAACACTATTCCTTCTATCTCCAGCGCCTCTATTATTGTGGAATTTAGACAGGGCATATGAGACAAGAAGATGCTGGAGAAGCTGGCGGTCAAGGTGATCACCAGCGTCACGGAGCTCTGAAGCTTGGCAGACAAGTGTGCCAAAGCTGCGGAGGGCCGTGAAATGTACTCCAAACCACCATCGGAGGATAACAAAAAATCCTCCAAGGGCGAGGCCACTACCTCCGATAGTGGCAAAAAGAAGAAAAAGTCCAACGGCAATAAAAAGCCGTCGGCTGGCACACCTACTGCTGCAGCTACTGCAGCTCCAGGTGGCCGGGGGCCACGCCCCGAGAAACGACCTCGACCTTCATCTAAAGATGGGGCAACTCCAAAATGGTGTGTCCTATCCATAAGTCAAATAGCCACAACTTGGAAGACTACCGAGAGGTCCAGAACCTTGTCGAGCGCTACAACAAGCGCCGGGAAGAAGTTCCTTTCCTATAAAGGGAAGGAAAACGGAAAGTCGATGAAGCTCCGGCTGAAGAGGAGTTATGTTTTGAGGACCCTAAAAAGGTCCTAAAGGCTGTATACACCTCCGTTGACGATGATTCCGACGTCTCCAACAATGAACGTCGGAAAACCATGAACACCATCTTTGGTGGTTCATGGGACATCACCTCCCGCCGTGTCCTCAAGACCATGCGGCGGGACATGGCCTCAGTAGCTCCCACCGCCAGGGCAGAGCTGCATCGAAAGTGGATGGATACTGCCATCACTTTTGATGCATCAGTCTGCCCTCGGAACATGATTGGAGCTGGACAACTCCCATTGATGGTATCTCCGACCATCAACAACATCCAACTCCACCATGTAATGGTGGACGATGGTTCGGGGCTGAACCTCATTAGCTTCGAAGCTTTCATCAAGCTTCAGCTCCAACCTTCGGACCTTCGCCCCTCCAGACCTTTCTCCGGAGTAGGTCTGGGGGCCATAACCCCAACTGGTGCCATTACTCTCCCCGTGACCTTCGCGACTCGGGAAAACTATCGCACTAAGAAGTTGGTCTTTGACGTTGCTCAGATCAACTTACCCTTCAACGCCATTTTGGGCAGGCCAGCCTTGTACAAGTTCATGGCTGCGGCTCATTACAACTGCCTGGTATTGAAGATGCTGACACTAGCTGGTGTTCTCCGGATTTGCGGAGACCGCACTGCCGGAGTAACTGCTCTGGAAGAACTTCACGCGCTTGCTACAATGCAGGAGGAAGAATCCAGGCAAGAGCAAGCTCCAAAACCCCCGAGCATTCGTCAACGAGGCTCAAGCTCCGCACCACGCGTGCAACCAAGCGGCAACACTGACATCCCCGTCAAAGTCGTCCAAATCGGTTCTGATGCCGCTCAGACCACTTGTATATCGGGAGGTCTGAATGACAAATAGGAACTCGCGCTCATCACTTTCCTCCGGGCTAACATTGACGTGTTTGCCTGGCAACCGTCGCAAATGCCTGGGATCCCTAGGGAAGTGATCGAGCATAATCTGAAGATCTATCTCGACGCTCGGCTTGTACATCAGAAGCCTCGGAAGCAATCAGTAGAGCGACAGAACTCCATACGACAAGAAGTGAAGAAGTTGCTCAAAGCTTGATTCATCCGAGAAGTCTTCCACCCAAAATGGCTGGAAAACCCAGTCGTTGTACCTAAGGCTAGCGGGAAGCTTCAGATGTGTATCGACTACACAACACTGAATAAGGCATGTCCAAAAGATCCATTCCCACTACCAAGAATAGATCGGATAGTGGATTCCACCTCCGGGTGTGAGTTATTGTGTTTCCTAGACACATATTCTGGGTACCATCAAATCAGAATGTCTAGGGAAGATGAAGAACATACTTCTTTTATCACAGTAGATGGATTATATTGTTATACTACCATGCCATTTGGTCTCAAGAATGCAGCTTCAACATTTGTACGAGCCATGTACAAATCCTTTGGAGAGCTCATCAGAGACGTAGTGTAAGTGTATGTCGATGACATCGTCGTCAAAATCAAGAACAAGGAGTCACTTCTTGACACCTTGCAAGCTGTCTTCGACAAGTTGCGAGTCACTCACACAAAGCTAAACCCGGACAAGTGTGTCTTCGGGGTTAGCTCCGGAAAGATTCTTGACTCTTGGTGAACCACCGAGGCATAGAGGAGAATCCGGTGAAGATTAAAGCCATTGAAGATATGCGGCCACCAGCGCGCATCAAGGACGTCCAAAAGCTGACTGGATGTCTAGCTACCCTCAACCGATTCATCTCAAGACTGGCAGAATGGACACTTCCCTTCTTCAAGCTGTTGAGGAAGTCCAGACCATTCCAATGGTCTGAAGAAGCAGAAAAGGCATTCTAGGAGCTAAAGTAGCTCCTCATCACTCTACCAACCTTGGTAGCTCTGAACCCTGGTGAGCCTCTACTGCTTTACATTTCAGCAACTGAGAAGTTGTCAGTATGGTCCTGGTTGCGGAGAGACCAGAACCGTTATAAGCTCAGGAATCCAAACTCCTCCAGGAGAGTCAGGAGGTTACTGAAGGCGAGTCTGGGTCCTAGCCCTCAGACTTGAGTTAACAAGGAGTTACTCTTGTTGAACAAGAGGATCTGGACCCCGCCCCCCCGAGAGAGACTAGGTCACTCCAGAAGAAGCTTCGGGTTCCTCCAGCAAGGACCCGGAGGTCCCCGAAGAAGGTCCGGACCCCTCCGCGAGGGTCCGGGTCCATGAGGAGGAAGCTCCGGGCCCCTCCGGGAGGGTCCGGACAGTCCAACGCCCAGTGTACTTCATCAGCAAAGCACTTCATGACACCAAGACTCGATACCTAGAGGTGCATAAGCTGCTCTATGCAGTTCTTATCGCCTCCAGGAAGCTTCGCCATTACTTCCAAGCTCATAAAATCTCAGTGGTGACCTCTTATCCACTGCGTGCGATCCTGCATAATCCCAATTCTATTGGGAACATTGCAACGTGGGCAGTGGAATTGGCTGAGTTTGACCTAGAATTCGTCCCAAGGCAAGCGATCAAGAGTCAAGCATTGGTGGAATTCGTGGCGGAATGGACCCCCTCTCCATCAAACCCTGGGGGCCCTAGTGAGCAGAAGTCGGAACGCAGGGCTCCGGTCTTCACCGAGCCTCATTGGACTCTCTACTTCGACGGCTCCATGCAAAAGCAGGGGGCCAGAACTAGAGTCCTTATCCTCGCTCCAACCGGGGAGAAGGTAAAATACATGGTCTACCTTGACTTCAAGGCGGCCAACAACATGGCGGAGTATGAAGCACTCATTTACAGATTAAAGGTGGCACTATCATATGGTGTCAAGCAGCTGTTGGTCAAGGGATATTCGCAGCTCATCATTAAACAGGTGAAGGGTGAATGCTCCTGCAACAATCCCCAACTAGCTGCTTATCTCCTTGAAGCCCAGAGGCTTCAAAAGGACTTCGAAGTCCTGGACCTCCACCATGTCCACCGTGTCCATAACACTCAAGCTGACGAACTCTCGACGAAAGCGTCAACCGGAGCTCTGGCTCCCAACAGAACCTTCGTCCGGAGATTGTCAAAACCCACAGCTCAGCCCGCCAAACTGAGCGAAGGGGGCGATACCATCACCCCAAAGCTAGCGGTCCCAATGGCCCTGTTACCATGGCAGCCATCAAGGGTCGTAGGTGCTGCCGGAAGCTCCAAGCAACCCAGCACGCAAGACTCAAATGCTGAAGCTAGCTCCGATGCATGGATGTCGGAGATCCGGAGCTACTTGAAAGACAATATCCTTCCTAACGATGATGTATCCGCTGACCAAATAGTCAGATTGGCTAAAAGATACACGTTGGTAGAAGGGGATCTCTACCGACGCGGTGCCAACGGCGTCCTAATGCGGTGCATCACAAGAGAAGAAGGTCGTGATCTCCTCACAGAAATCCATGGAGGCGATTGTGGGAACCACGCGTCTTCCCGCACGCTGGTTGGTAAAACCTTCCGGCATGGCTTCTACTGGCCTACAGTGCTCCAGGGTGCAACTGAGCTGGTGAAGAAATGTGAAGCATGCCCGTTTCATGAGAAACAAATTCACACACCGACTCAGCCTCTACAAATGATACATCCTACATGGACTTTCGCTCTGTGGGGAATGGACATCTTGGGACCTTTCCCAAGAGCCATCGAAGGTTACAAGTTACTGTATGTTGCCATTGACAAATTCACCAAATGGCCGGAAGCAACTCCAGTTGTGACAATAAACAAGCAATCAGCTATCAACTTCTCGTAGTCCATCGTATGCAGATTTGGAGTCCCGAACAAAATCATAATAGATAATGGGACCCAATTCACAAGCTCTGCTTTCCAAGGATACTCCGAAGACCTCGGCATTCAAGTCAGCTACGCTTCCGTAGCTCACCCGACAAGCAATGGCCAATCCGAGAGAGCAAATGCAGAAATCCTAAAAGGACTCAAGACGCGCACTTATGAGTGCCTGAAAAAACATGGAGCCAACTGGATCGAAGAGCTTCCGCCCACTCTATGGGCCAACAGGACAACTCCAAACCAGTCAACTGGAGAGACACCCTTCTTCCTAGTGTACGGAGCTGAAGCAATCCTTCCTCTAGAAATCACCTTGGGGTCGCTCCGGGTCCGGACCTTCGACGAAGCCACACAGGACCAGCTCCGGCGTGAAGACATTGACCTCCTTGAAGAGGGAAGGTGCCGAGCAGCTGTTCAGAATGCCCGATACCGCCAAGCTCTTCGGCGCTATCACCAACGGCATGTTCACAGCCGACAACTCGAGGAAGGTGATCTGGTGCTACGGAGAATACAATCCAGAGAAGGGTTAAACAAACTCTCCCCCAGCTGGGAAGGACCCTTCCGAGTGATCAAAGTATCCTGTCCTGGATGCGTTCGCTTGGCAACCGAGGATGGGACACCTCTCCCAAATCCTTGGAATTGAGCACCTCCCTAAGTTCTATGCTTAATATCACGGAGGTGAGTCTGTAATTACATGTGATGTATGTTATAGAGTCATTATACAGAGTTGGGTAGCTCCCCTGGGAGGACAGCCGAACCTATCCCGTTAGGTCCGCACCGTCCATGCAACACTTGTCACAGTCTCAGAACTAAAAGTGTAGCTAGCTACCTTGGGTCAAACGAGAAACAAAACACACTTAGTCTGGTTCCGTACCCTAAGAGTGTACTTGTTTCCCCTATACCCTGGACCTATAATGAAATACATCGTTGTGTGAAAACAGACTCCACATGCATTTACTTTGTACAGGCTCAATATTTTTTATTTTTCTCTTTCTTGTCTATAACAAAGTTGTGCAATTCTTAAGAAACTTTAGCTTGACCAGTTCATGTACAATTCGAGTTGCATCGTCTATTCTTCCGGATCCAAACATTGTTGATGGTCTACTCGTCTGAATGCCGCCAAGCCAATCTAGGGCCGGAGTGTGCTATCGACTTAGCCTGGTCATGCACCCTAAGTACGCCACTCTACCTACACCCCGTCAGGCCGAAGTAAGGCGAGTCCAGAAATGATCGGATCTGAAGGAAACAAGGTAGTGCACTTGATTGTATTTAGAATTGTGTTCGACCTAAAAATTTTTCGGGAATAGTAAGTCACAATGAAGTTATAGATAGGAAAATGGATTTTACTATTTTTCTTGACTTAAGTGTGTAGGAAAAATAAATATTTCATGATGATGGTGAATGAAGCCGGAGCTACCAAAGCTCCGACATCCTCTAGGCGGCTTGTGGTCAGTGTTCAAACATTGATAGTGAGCGTCGCTGGAGCTACTCAGCTCTGGTGAAACTAGGGGGTCAGCTATCAACGTGAAGAGAAGATGGTAGGAAGGCTCTATAGTGGAGTCTGCTGTCGGCACACCACGTGTTGACAGAGGTCACTGCCGGAGCCACCAAGCTCCGACACCCCAGAGGACTAACCATCAATGCTTTACGCATTGATGCAGACTACTGTCGGAGATACTAAGCTCCGACGATGGTCAATTCCTGAGCCACTAAGCCCCGACAACCTCAGGGGGCCTTCACTATCGAAGACTTCAAACCTACGTTCTACAACTGTTACATCCTCTTGGTACATGTTCACAATCAAATTGTGTACATCTACCAGGGGCCAAGTGGGACAAAGGTGTTGAAGACAAAAATGGAAATTCACAAAAAACTTGGATTTCATTCACCTGGAGACAAGTGATTACAAAATTGGAGAAAAAGAAGAGAGGATACAAGTGGGAGCTACAAAGATATGGTCCTAGACCCTATGGAAGAACGAGGCGACCTTCTGGGCAGCCTTCGATACGATGGCTTGGGCAGCTTCTCCCTCTCCTTCGATGGGGCCTTCAAGCACCGGGTCCAGCGGGAATTGAGGGTCCCGGCTTGTGTAGCACGTCAGCACGAATTCTGCGAAGTCCTTCGCTAGGGATTGTCCCTCGGTCTCCAGCTGGTCCGCGATGACATCGCCCATCTTGGTGAGCTTGTTGCCTGCCGAACTCAACGCCTACAACGCCTGGTCCAGCTCCGGCTTTGGATCATTCAGACGCACGGGACTAAAACCCATTGGCATCAGCGTGTCGTTGGCTTTGCCCAGGAAGTCCCAAACTTGTTGGGACTCCGCAGCCCTTGTGCCTCGCATCTCCTCCAAGGATCTTTTGGCCGCTGCAAGCTCTGAACTCTTTCAGGCAAGACGCTCTACCTCTTTGGTGTTCTGCTGAATCTTTTTAGCAACCTGCCATTCGAGTTTGTTGAGATCTTCCTCCCTGAGGTGGATCTTGTTCCAGCGGTCAACCAGGTCCTTCTCCCAGCCCTGCACTTTCTTCTCCCTGCCGGCGACGACATTCTCCTGCTTGTAGAGGTCCTATCCTCGCTGCCAGATCTTCTTCTCCTCTTCCTTGCAGCGCTCATCCAATTTCTTGGTGTGCTCCTCGAGACTCTTGTCACTCAGAGCTATCTTTTGGATAAGCACTTCTTCACTCTTCACGATGTCATCCCACAGCTCCAGGAGTTTTTGCTCTTCATTTTCGAGATTTCTCTCCCGTGCCTCAAGAGCCTCCCGGCGCTTGATGAGACTAGCGTGGATGGCGTCGAGCCTCTCCTGGCGATCATCCGCTACGCTATTAGAAGCTTTGGCCTGTTCGTAGATGGCCCAGGACTGGTTGTCAAGGGATTGCGTCATGCTTTCCCTCTCATCCAATAGCTTACCCCATTATTCCAGGTGGACCTTCTCCCTCTTCACCCACTCCTTGTCGTCAGCCAGCCTTGACTGCGTCAGTTTGGTCTCGAATTGGAGCCGGTTGCGCCACCTCCTAAGTGTTTGGCGATCCTCCTCGAGGGCTTTGCTTTCGTGGTAGAAAGCCAACTGGACCTGACGAAGACTGGAGTAGGCGTTGTCAATATACAACGACAGGGGGATCGGGTCAGGACCTGCCGGGGTCATCTTCGCCGGTTCCAATGGGTTCTCTGTGACAAAAATCGGGTCCCAGTCTACAAGAGCTGTCCCCTGAGCTTCCATGGATTAGGGTTGTCCTGCGAGATAGCCTCGATCGCCGCCGAGGAAGGTCCTGCAGTAGAAGTTCTGACCTCCAGAATTGGCTCCGAATGTCCCACCGCCGGGTCATCAACAACTGGCCCCTCAGGCGGGGGGCCAATAGCTTCATTGGGTACCCTGGATCGGGCGTGGGCACCTCCGGGACCGCTGCTTCCGGGGCGGGCGTTGAATATTCTGCCGGAGTTGAAGCCACGTTCGGCTCTGACGCTGGCGCCTCTTCCACCGCCGGCTCCAGTGCTGACGCGTCGACCATCATGGGCTTGGGCGCCGGCAGCTCCCAGCAACTGGCTCAGGCGCCAGAACTTCTTCGATGACCGGCTCTACCGCCGACACTTCTGCAGCAACCGGCTCTACCACCGGAGCTTCCTCGACAACCAGCTCAAGCGCTGGAACTTTATCAACACCCGGCTCTATCGCTAGGACCTCATCAACCACCGGCTCGACTGCGGGGGCTTCAACAACATCTGACTCTAGGGCTGGAACCGTAGCTACCTCCGACTCTGAGGCAGGAGCGTCCATCATTTCAGCATCCAAGACCGGAGCTTCAACCTCCGAGGCTAGTGCTGCTGGTACATATTCATTCCCATGGTCCGGCACTACCACGGGAGCTTCTGGGGATGAGTCGAGGTCCAAGACCACGACAGCCGGCGCCAGAGCTGCGGCAGCCTCAACCACCTCTTGGGGCGGCGCTGGAATCGGAGCCGAAGCTTCCGCCTGCACAGCCTTAGCTGCTGCTGTAGGAACCGAAGCTTCAGCCCTTTTCTTGGTCACTCTGTGGATGAAGGACGAAGAAACTCAAAACACAGTTACAACAAAAAATAATCAACTGAGGTAAAAAATAAAAATTACCTCAGAAGGCTTCTGCACCAGTTAGCACGGAACCTCTTTTTCGGATGCTCAGAGCTGGACCCCGTCGCCACTGGTGTGGTGGCTCTGGAAGGTTCCCCGGAGCTCGCTGCTGCTATCGGCATCACTCTGGTTGAGGCCCCCCTCGACCGGGAAGGACCTCCAGACCCAGAGCCTTCAGCTGGCCCTGGTACTGGAGCCGCATGGCCGGAGCTAGCACTCGTGGGAGATGTCGATGCTGGAATAGTTGCTGCCGATGAAGACCTTTGTAAGGATCGAATGCCCAAGAGGGGGGGTGAATTGGGCTTCTTTTCAAAAATTCTAAGCAATAAAACTTAATTCCTAAAGCCCAATTCCCTATGCAAACTATCTATGCATTCAAGTAAATAGGAACTTTGCGGAATGTAAAATGCATAAACGTAAGGGAAAGGAGGAGGATGCAAACTCCGAGGAGACACGAGGATTTATCCCGTGGTTCGGCAAGATCGTCAAGATCTTCCTACATCCACGTTGTGGCACCCATCGAAGGGTTTTGCCACACCCAAGTCACCGAGACGAGGGATCTTCACTATTCCTCTCTGTTTGCCAACTTCGGCAAGGTGGAGCTCAATCCTTGTACAACTTCGACCCTCCGGGCTTCCACAAACGCCTTGGCAAGCTCCAGAAGTCTCCTCACAGTTACAAACACCAAGGGCACTCCCTTGAGGCTCTCTCACTATCCTAGAGAGTCCACTCACCCATAATGGAGGCACACAAGCTCTCTCTAGCTAGTTCTAGCCTAATTCTTGGTGTATAGGTGATCAAAATGGTGTGGAAGTGATTTCTCTTGGTCTTGAACGCTTGTGGATGTGTTGATAGTGTATGGTGATCAAGACTTGACGAAATGGCAGGATTAGGGGGTATTTATAGCCAGCCTCCCCGAAATAGCCGTTAGAAAAGTAGGCTGACAGAACTTTACTGTGAACACCGGATGATCCGATGTCTCCCCTTTAGTTATCATCGGTGAAGTTACTTTAGCTGACTTCATTGTGTCAGATATGACCGTTGTTAGACCGATGTTGATCCTGTCTTCTCATCGGATGATCCGGTGGCTCTTCCTCCAGAATTTTCTCAAACTTGATGCTTACTGGAGTAATCGACCGATTTGTGCTTCTCTGTACATCGGATGATCCGGTGCTACACTTGGTCCAATGATATTGCAAACTATACTGATGGACCGATGTTGCTGAGCCATTCACATCGGATGATCCGGTGAGTACTTTGTTCTGAGGTCTTCTTCTTCAGTTGAACCAACTCGACCGATGTGTTGTTCTGAGGTATCATCGGTTGATCCGGTGAGTTGATTTTGTTTGCTTTGAGTTGTTTCTAAGTGATTCTTTTGTGTCTTGCTCGATTGACCTCTTTGTCATTTATTGCAAAGGCATTTCTGATGATCTTTAAGCATTGAATGTTGTCAATTTAAAGTTGAATGACTTTGACATAAGTGCTTTTACTTCTTGTCTTCATATCATTGATTTGATCTCATACATTGATTGTTAGGGGTCTCCAGTGACATATTGATTTCATTTTATTGAGTGATTATGGGGACCTTGCATTCACAAATTCATTAGTAAAATCCAATGGTTGTCGTTAATCACCGAAACCATACCTCATGGGGGCCTAGATGCTTTCAATCTCCCCCTTTTTAGTGATTGATGACAACACAACAATTTAAAGCGCAATAGTAATGAATTTGATAGAATGAAACTTAAAGGAATGAAACTTAAAGGATATGCAATGAATACAAGATATCACACTAATTATTTGAAAGCTCAAAATCAATCAATAACTCAAGTGTGAATAATGAGTAACACCAAATGAGCTCAATCGGTTAATTAAGATAAGAGTACTCAATGAACACCAAATGAGTAGCAAAAGCATCGAATTACACAAGATAATATAGATAAACTCCAAATCACAAGAGATAACTCAAAAGAAGGACTACCGCTATAGCTAGGACACTCCCCCTGAGACTAAGCTCTCCTCCCCCTGACTCCTCTAACTCTTCTCCCCCTTTGGCATCAAGACACCAAAAAGGGATCCGAGTGCCTAAGAACCCTGAGAACTGGGCGTGATGACGAACTGGTCAGCGTCGGGAGTGCTGTCATCGGAGCTGTTGCCTGGAGTAGCGATAGAAGGAGCTGCCGGAGCTATAGGGGCCACCGTCGGTGCCTGCTGAGTAGGAGCTGCTGGAACAGGGGCACTGACGACGGAGGCCGACGTCTGCTGGAACAAGGTCGTAGCTGGCAGTGGGGAGTGAATCGGTGCGCCAGGAGCCAGCAAATGAGACATGCTGAAGGAGGGGATCGGCATAGATGGCACCGGAGTGGCAGCTGGAGCCAGGACTGGTGGTGGTGGAGCGACGCCTGGTAGCTGCGACGGGAGGGCAATCCCGGTCTGGGTGTAGAGGTTGGTGATCAACCCCAGGATGCCCATCATCGCCTGCTGCGTCTGCTGCTGCTGGTCGAGGGTGCGCTGGTGCATCTGGTCGATCAGCCCCGTCAGCCAGTCAGTGTCCTCTCGCCTCTCACGGGCGATCTGACGCTGTATCTCCTGCTGCTGCTGCTGGAGCTCCAGAAGGCGGGCGGCCTACTCCGCTCGGGCCTGCTCAGCTGCAAGCCTGTCCAGATGCTGCTGCTCAACCATCTGCTGAAGAAGTGACGTGAGCTCTGATGTCTGGGAGACCTGTGCCTCAGTGACGGGAGGTGGAGTAGGTGGTGCCACTGTAGAGCCTCCAGCCTTTGCGTCATGCTGCCTGGGTGAGGGAGGAGGTGGAAAGTACTCCTCGACACTGACGTCGGTGTCGCTCTCGGACCATATGTGCTGCAGGTCCTCACCCTGTGCCTCTGCCTCGGCTAGCCTCTTATCCTCCTTCTCCAAGTCCGACCAGTCTTCCTGAGAAAGACGAGCCCTGACCTGACGCTCGACTAGACGGCCAAGGCGGCGGTCTCCAGGAGCTGGGGCACGGTAGTGACTAAACCGTGTGACGCTCTCGTCAGTGAGGCAGTCATGCACGGCGGACTCCTCAGGGACCATCATGGTGAGAAGGTAGCTGATCCAGTGTCCATACATGAGCTGCCTCATCATCCCACTCCGTCAGTAATCACATCCTCCATCTCGCATATGAGGACGTCCACTATGTCGAACTCCATCCCGTTCATGATGTAGAACAGGAGAGTCTACTGTAGACTGGTGAACCCCTCCAAGTAACCTGACCTCGGCAAGAGCGTGCGGCGCAAGGCGAGGTGCACTGTGCGCGCAGCTGGGGTCAACAGAGCCGGTACCCTCGGCGAGTCTGGAGAGAAGGTAGGGCCAAACAGGGAACGGATCTCCTCTAGAGTTGGTGCCACTCCTCCAGTGAGCGGCCTCCTCGGCGGGTCTGCCTGACCATATACTCTCTCATGCACGCAAGTGTCGTGTAGGTCCACGCCTAGCAGCTGTGCTAGTGTCTGCCTCGTCAAGTGGTAGTGCTGTCCCATGAACATGAAGTCAATCGATCTTCTGCCCTCAGAGACGTAGAGGGTAGCATAGAACACACGTACCCAGTCCTCCACATAAGCACTCCTCCCATAGGACATCAGGTGCACCAGTCCTCTGTACCTCTCAAAGTAGGGCCATATCTCCGTCTCTGCTGCGAGGGCAAGCTGATGCCAATCCAGAAAGTTATGCTGGAATAGCTTGTGTCCGCGGAGTCTGTAGGTATCGTATAGTGACGCCTGTGTCACGGTCCAGAAATGACTGTCCACCAGGGCCTTTCTGGGCTGCGGGTACCACTCCTCAAGTAGCACACTCCATCTGAGTCTTCAGAGCTGCTTTGCCTTCATCTTCCGGTAATCAGTCAACCGGACTCCTTCAGCGACACGGACGGTGGTGTCCATCTCATAGATGGCTCTCTGGGCCTCCCTATCCTCATGACGGTCGGCAGCCGTCGGTCTCAGACGTGGAGCTGCCGCGGGATGACCCCCACGGGTCCGGGCTGACCGCCGGCGGACGAGAGGCTCTACCGGCTCTTCTTCGGCCTCGGAGTCATCGATCACAGGAGGCTGCCTCGGACGAGCCTCATAGATCCTCAGTGATCCCCCTCGGCCACGCTCACGCTCCTCGGCGGTGAGAGCAGCCATCAACGCCTTCTTCTCCTCCTTCGACAATTTTTGCTTCTTCGCGGCCGGCTCCACGATGGCCTTGCCCTTGTTCTTCTTATCGCGAGCCATTGCGATCGGGCGCGAAAATGAAGAACGATCACGGCCGGCAACCCAAGCGATGAAGAAACGGCGACCGTGGAGGCACCACGACGGCAAGGTGTGCGTGGGGCGGGTGGTGGTGCACGGGAGGAGGCGGCGGCGTCGCTTGGGTGGAGGCGCGGCGGCGGCTGGGTGAAGCGGTGGCGGCGGCCGCGGTGGAGCGGTGGCGACGGCTTGGTGATGGAGGCGGCGGCCTTGGGTGGCGGCGGCTGCAGTGATGGAGGCGGCGGCGTCCGGCGGTGGTGGTGGCGCTTGGTGAGAAAGTCGGCGGCGGTGGCAAACGAGATCGGGGAGAGAGAAAAGAGACGAACGACCGGTTTAAATAGTGGGTCCCAAACCCTAGCCGACTTTTTAACACTGGATGGACCGATGTTGAACGATAGATGCATCGGTCGAATGCCATGGTAAGGTTTTTCAGAAAAGTACCGTTGACACCGGATGGACCGACGTTGAGGGATGGGAGCATCGGTCGAACGGCACAGTAAGGGTATTCAAAAATGGAATGTTGACACCGAATGATCCGACGTGGGATGAAGTAGCATCGGTGGAATTTGGCACAGCTCCAGAAGAGTGAACACCGGATCGACCGATGTTTTACAGAATGAACTCGTCGGTTGAATTGAGATACTGACTGAACTGGCCCTTGGATATTGAACACTGATTGATCCGATGAGAGATTGACCTAGGCATCGGATAATCCGATGAGAACAAAACAGCAACATCCCATATATGTCCTTTGACCAAACAAACAAGTAAAGAGAAACACATGTCTTAGGACTTTTTGGGCAACCCCTTACCCTCAAAAATGCTAATATGCCAATAACTTGGCTAGGCCTTAAAGCAAATGGAACACCGAAGAAAAATAGGAAGGAAATTATCCAACTAAAATATAAGGCCCATGCTTTGTGAGCTAGAGTATGAAGACTTCTATCTCTTTGAAGCATGTTCCTCTAGGCATTAACGCACCTAACATTTTGTTCTTTCCACCTTATATGAGTTGAGATATTGCATTTCAAACAAGTCTCTTTCTCATGAGGTGGGTTCCCCTTTGTGACAATCTACTGTATGCAATGCCAAACAATTTATAATGCAAGAAATTTAAATATGAGTGCAAGTCTATATGGCAAGCATCATGCAAGACATAAAGTAACTCTATCTTGCCAAGTTTGAACCTTTCAAAGGCTTCTTCAGGGAGATCCACTCTCCAAGCCTTGGGGAAACCCAAAAGAACCTTCATCCCATGCTAACCCTTGCTCATCCCTATCCTTTGAGAGTTAGGCAAGACCTATATGATATGCATTCTTACATGATCATGGCAACTTACATGACATTTGATGCATCTATCACATTTAATTCACTTCTTAGCCTAGAAAAAGTTTTCTCATCAAGTGGTTTAGTGAAGATATCCACCAATTGTTCTTCGGACCTAACACCTCGCAATGAGATGTCTCCCTTAGCTTCATGGTCCCTCAAGAAATGATGGCGAATATCAATGTGCTTAGTACGGGAGTGTTGAACGTGGTTTTTAGCTATCTTAACCGCACTTTCATTGTCACAAAGGAGAGGCACACAACCAAGTTTAATACCAAAGTCCATAAGGGTTTGCTTCATATAAAGAATTTGGGCACGACATGCACCGGCCGCAATGTATTCCGCTTCCGCCGTGGACAAAGCGATGGAATTTTGCTTCTTGCTTGACCAAGAAACTAGGGAACGCCCAAGCAAGTGGCACCCACCGGAGGTACTCTTGCGATCCACGCGGCATCCGAAAAAGTCCGAATCCGAGTATCTCACAAGATGGAATTTTGCACCTTTAGGGTACCACAAGCCCACACTAGGGGTATGCTTAAGATACCTAAGTATCCTAAAGACCGCCTTCCTATGCGATTCTTTAGGTGCCGCTTGAAAGCAAGCACACAAGCATACACTAAACATGATATCGGGCCTAGATGCGGTAAGGTAAAGCAATGAGCCAATCATAGAATGGTAGTTAGATTGATCAATAGGTTTACCGTCCTTATCCGCGTCGAGATGACAATTGGTTGCCATCGGAGTGCTTCTTGAGCTACAATCTCCCATCTCAAATTTCTTCAAGAGGTCCTTGGTGTACTTCTCTTGATGGACGAAGTTTCCCTCTTGAAGTTGCTTGATTTGAAATTCAAGGAAGAAGTTGAGCTCTCCAATCATTGACATCTCGAATTCCCTAGACATCATTTTGCCAAACTCATGGCTAAGAGCTTCGTTAGTTGAACCAAAAATAATATCATCAACATAAATTTGATAAATGAACAAATCTCCATTGATGTCCTTGGTGAAGAGTGTAGTGTCCACCCTCCCGATCTTGAATCCTTGCTTGATGAGGAAATCCCGTAGTCGTTGCCCTAGGTGCTTGCTTGAGCCCGTAGAGCGCCTTGTGCAACCTATACACATGATTAGGATTCCTCGGATCTTCAAACCCAGGAGGTTGTTCAACATAAACAAGCTCATTAATGTAACCATTAAGAAAGGCACTTTTCACATCCATTTGATAAAGTCTAATACTATGATGTTATGCAAAGGCAAGGAGTATACGTATGGCTTCTAGTCGGGCGACCGGGGCAAATGTCTCCCCAAAATCTAGTCCTTCAACTTGCGAGAACCCTTTGGCCACAAGTCTTGCCTTGTTGCAGACCACAACGCCATTCTCGTCTTGTTTGTTGCGGTACACCCACTTTGTTCCGATGACGTTCTTGTCCTTGGGTCGCTCCTCCAACACCCAAACTTCATTGCGGATGAAGTTGTTGAGTTCTTCTTGCATGGCCATCACCCAATTCGGGTCTTGGAGTGCTTCCTCAATATGAGTGGGTTCTACACATGAAACAAACGAGTAGTGCTCACAAAATGAAGCGAAATGGAGAGAACGTGTACTTACACCCCTTGACGGACTTCCAATGATTTGGTCCATTGGATGCGCCTTGGAGATGCGTCCATGCCTCATAAGTGGTTGTGAAGCACTTGGCAATGGTGATGCGTGTTGCTCCTCTTGTGGTTGGACTTGATCATGGACTTCCTCTTCTTCTTGATGTTGTTGTGCTTGTGAGTCTTGAGTCGGCAATGGATCACCCTTCTCTTCTTCGTCAACTTGTGGCGCCATAGAGGTGTTGTTGTTGGAACTTGAAGCTCCCCCTTGATCATGGCTCTCCTCAACTTCGGGCTTAATGTCTCCAATGGTCATGTTCTTCATGGCTTCTCGTAGAGGCTCATCATCTATTTCATCATGACCAAAACTCTCCTCTTGGGAGCCATTAGTCTCATCAAACTCAACATCACAACTTTCCTCAACTAAACCGGAGGTTTGGTTGAATACTCGATATGCTTTTGAGTTTGATGCATAGCCAATAAATATACCAACATCACATCTTCTTTCAAACTTACCGAGCCTTTTCTTGCGGTAGATGTAGCACTTGCATCCAAAGACTCAAAAGTAGGAGATGTTGGACTTTCTCCCAATGAGAAGCTCGTACGGGGTCTTTTGAAGTAGTCGATGGAGATAGACCCTATTTGTGGTATGGCACACCGTGTTGATTGCTTCGGCCCAAAACTTCTCCGACATGCCATAGTCATCAAGCATTGCTCTCGCAAGAGTGATGAGTGTCTTGTTCTTCCTTTCAACGACACCGTTTTGTTGAGGGGTGTATGTGGCCAAAAACTCATGCTTCACACCTTCATGGACACACCACTCCCCAATGTTGTAGTTCTTGAATTCGGTGCCGTTGTCACTCCGGACCTTGATGATGGGAAGTTGAAATTCCCTTTGAGCGCGGTTGGCAAAGGTCTTGAACACTTCCGGAGTTTCACTCTTGTCACCTAGAAACAAAGTCCAAGCATAGTGAGAGTAGTCATCAAGAATAACAAGACAATAGAGGTTACCGCCAAGACTTTGATATGTGGACGGTCCGAAGAGGTCCATGTGAAGTAGTTCAAGTGGCTTGGAGGTTGACACCATTGTCTTCATTGGATGGTGTGAAGCAACTTGCTTCCCGGCTTGACAAGTGCTACAAAGCTTGTTCTTCTCAAATGTGACATCCTTCACGCCGGTCACCATCCCAAGCTTGAATGACTTCTTGAGTTTGCTCATCCCTATGTGCGCTATACATCGGTGCCATAGCCAACCCAAGCTTTTCTTCGTGCAAATACAAGTGGTCAAGCTAGCATTCTTGTTGGCGAAGTCCACTAGGTAGAGATGTCCATGCCGAAATCCTTTGAAGACTATGTCTTGGATTGTTTCACTACTCACAACAACATCACTTTTGCTAAATGTGCACGTTAGTCCAAGATCACATAGTTGTGCAATAGAAAGTAAATTGAAACTAAGTGACTTAACGTACAAAACATTGGAAATGGATAAATCATTTGAAATAGCAATTTTACCTAACCCAATTACCTTTCCCTTAGAGTTATCACCAAAAGTGACTTGTTCATGATTGTCGGGGTTTTCTATGGTGGTGAACATACCATCATTGCCGGTCATATGTTGAGTGCACCCGCTATCGAGTATCCAATGCTTTCCTCCGGCTTTGTAGTTCACCTACACACATTAATTCAATTTTTGACTTTAGGCACCCAAGCCAACTTAGGTCCTTGTATGTGTGATACAAGTGTTTTTGGGACCCTAAAATTGCTTGGGGAGCTTCCCCTTCATGCCCTTCATGTCTTTGCCAATGAACCTTGCCTTCACTTTGCCATGTACTTTACTCAAGAGATAATAATGATCATTGAAAGTAGATTTGTAGTTAGTAGGCAATTTTGGAGAAGGTCGGTTGGGAAGAGGACACTCCCTTGTGTGGTGACCGGTGACCTCACAATGTTGGCAATAAGAACCAACTTCCTTGATGAAGCTTGTTCTTAGCTCCGGTGAGGGCACCTTTACTTTGTTAGGCACCGGGAAGGATCCAAGTCCTCTCTTGTTGAAGGCCTTTGCTTGTTGGAAGAGGATTTCCTTGTGCTTGACTTCTCCTTTTGAAAGTCTAGCCACACTAGTGCGGAGACTCTCAATTTCTTCCAACAAGTCCTTCTCCCTAGCATTAGCTTTCAAAGGCAAAGACTTGTGCAAAGCATTAGTGGCATGAGAAGTAATGGATATGTTATCATTAAGAGTTTGCTTCTTCATATTTTTCAACTCTTGATCAAGCATGTCATGAGCAAGGTTAAGTGTTTGATGTTCTTGTGTTAACTTGTTGTGCTCTTCCAAGAGTGTTTGGTGTGCTAAGTTAAGCTCATGATGATCTAGCTTGATTTGAGCCTTATCCTCCTCAACTTGCTTGACATGGGATTTGAGCATGTCATGCTCTTTGAGTATGCTTTCATACTTGTCAAGCAAATCAAGGTTAGCACTCTCAAGCTTAGCACGAGTTCCTTCAAGAGCCTTAACCTTACTCTTTTCCCTCTTAATGATAGCATGATATTCATTTATCAAGTAATTTAGATCATCGGGGGAAAGCTCATCATCACTAGAGTCGTCACATACCTTGGTGTTACCTTTCGCCATGAGGCACATGGGCGGTGGATGAAGAGGTGAGTCATCATTGTTGGCAATGGCGAGGCCGGCCAAGCTTTCTTCTTCCGCTTCACTCTCTTCATCACTTGTTCCTTTGTCGGTGACCCATTCATTTGCCTCACACATGAACACCTTTTGTGGGCCATTTCACTTCTTTGGGAAGAGTCTTGCCTTCTTGCCCTTGTCATGTTTCTTCTTCCCAAAGGCTCTTGGTTTGGGTTTGGCCTCTTCTTCATCATCATCACTCTCTTCAAGCTTGCGATGCTTGCTTTTGTAGTTCTCTCTTCTTTTGTCCAGTTTTGGACAATCATACAAGATGTGGCCTTGATCACCACAATTGTAGCAAGTCTTGCGATCATCTCTCCTTGGTAGAAACACTTTCTTCTTGGGATCAAAGGTGCACCCCTTCTTGGTAATCTTGGAGTTCAAGCGTGAGAACTTTCTCATCATCAATGCAAGCTCATCATCATCATCTTCACTTGATGCTTACTCTTCTTCACTTGAGCTAGGCTCAACCACATTCTTCTTCTTGAGGCTTGTTTTCTTGGTGGAGGCCTTTAGAGCAATTGTTTTTGAGGATGATTGCTCCATCATCCCAAGCACACTCATCTCATGAGCGTGAATTTCTCCAATGAGCTCCGAAACTTCAATGTGGTCTAGTGACTATTTTTGGAGCATGGAGTTGATGATGTTGTATTTTGGCTTGGGAAGGAGCATGAGGATCTTGCGGTTGATGAGTCCCTTGCCAAGAGAAGTAATGTCAAGAGCATTGATTTCTTCAATAAGCACATTCAAGCGAGAGAACATTTCATTGACATTTTCATGAGGAAGCATTTTAAATTCATCATACTTGGCTTTAAGCATATGATATTTTAGTTCTTTGACACGAGAAGAGCCCTCATGAATCTCTATTAAGCAAGCCCAAATTTCACAAGCTTTTTCTTTACTAGCAATTCTAGCAAATACATCTTGACTAATACATTCATAGATTGCATTCCTATCTTTAGCATCCCATTTAATTTGATCACCAACATAGTTATGATCTCCAAACCCCGTGTGGGTCGCTTCCCATACTTCGGGAGCAATAGCCTCTAGATAAGAGCGCATGCATGCTTTCCAATAGGCAAAGTTCTTGCCCTCGAATATAGGAACCGAACCCCCGACCTTGGCCATTTTAGCTCTCTAGCGGTGAAGCTAGAATGATCCTATGAGCAACCTTGCTCTGATACCAATTGTAAGGATCAAATGCCCAAGAGGGGGGCTGAATTGGGCTTCTTTTCAAAAATTCTAAGCAATAAAACTTAATTCCTAAAGCCCAATTCCCTACGCAAACTATCTATGCATTCAAGTAAATAGGAACTTTGCGGAATGTAAAATGCATAAACGTAAGGGAAAGGAGGAGGATGCAAACTCCAAGGAGACACGAGGATTTATCCCGTGGTTCGGCAAGATCGCCAAGATCTTCCTACATCCACGTTGTGGCACCCACCGAAGGGTTATGCCACACCCAAGTCACCGAGACGAGGGATCTTCACTATTCCTCTCCGTTTGCCAACTTCGGCAAGGTGGAGCTCAATCCTTGTACAACTTCGACCCTCCGAGCTTCCACAAATGCCTTGGCAAGCTCCGGAAGTCTCCTCACAGTTACAAACACCAAGGGCACTCCCTTGAGGCTCTCTCACTATCCTAGAGAGTCCACTCACCCAGAATGGAGGCACACAAGCTCTCTCTCTCTAGCTAGTTCTAGCCTAATTCTTGGTGTATAGGTGATCGAAATGGTGTGGAAGTGATTTCTCTTGCTCTTGAACGCTTGTGGATGTGTTGATAGTGTCTGGTGATCAAGACTTGATGAAATGACAGGATTAGGGGGTATTTATAGCCAGCCTCCCCGAAATAGCCGTTGGAAAAGTAGGCTGACAGAACTTTACTGTGAACACCGGATGATCCGATGTCTCCCCTTTAGTTATCATCGGTCAAGTTACTTTAGCTGACGTCATTGTGTCAGATATGACCGTTGTTAGACCGATGTTGATCCTGTCTTCTCATTGGATGATCCGGTGGCTCTTCCTCCAGAATTTTCTTAAACTTGATGCTTACTGGAGTAATCGACTGATGTGTGCTTCTCTGTACATCGGATGATCCGGTGCTACACTTGGTCCAATGATATTGCAAACTATACTGATGGACCGATGTTGCTGAGCCATTCACATCGGATGATTCGGTGAGTACTTTGTTCTGAGGTCTTATTCTTCAGTTGAACCAACTCGACCGATGTGTTGTTCTGAGGTATCATCGGTTGATCCAGTGAGTTGATTTTGTTTGCTTTGAGGTTTTTCTAAGTGATTCTTTTGTGTCTTGCTCGATTGACCTCTTTGACATTTTTTGCAAAGGCATTTCTGATGATCTTTAAGCATTGAATGTTGTCAATTTAAAGTTGAATGACTTTGACATAAGAGCTTTCACTTCTTGTCTTCATATCGTTGATTTGATCTCATACATTGATTGTTAGGGGTCTCCAGTGACATATTGATTTCATTTTATTGAGTGATTATGGGGACCTTGCATTCACAAATTCATTAGTAAAATCCAATGGTTGTCATTAATCACCGAAACCATACCTCATGGGGGCCTAGATGCTTTCAACCTTCCCCTTTGGGGAGAAGGAGTCGCCACGGAAGGAGTAGGTCCGACGGACCTCCCGTCAGAGTTCTTTAGCTTCCTTTTACGGCTCAAGGGCTCGGCCAACTCTTTTCCCTTGCCCACGACTTCAACTCTCTGTTCCGGGACGGAAGGGGGACCACCCTCGGAAGCCCCGGAGATCGTCAGCCCGGTGATCGAATGACTCTCAACGACACCAATGTCGTCAAGCACCGGCATCGTCCGCTAGAGCTCCCTACTGAAATCCGCCTCCATGTTCAGAGGGAGGGAAGCCACTGGCGGAGTCAAGTTGTCGCCCTCGACGTCGATGCCATGCTGGAACTTCTATAGCTGAAACTCCAAAGTTGCACCCTCCATGTTGGACTTCAAAACGGTCTCGATCCGGTCGTCGTCCATCACACTATTGAGGGCCCAAGCAAGCTTATCCCTCTTCTTCAGCGGAGCCCACCTGTTGGTCAGGAAATTGCAAAATACTGCCTGAGGAGTCATCCCTCCTTCCCCGCACTGGCGGATCCTGGTCAGAGCAGGGTTGAAGGCGTTCGATAACACCGAAGCTTCACTCCAAGCTGCGGTGTCGATGTTGGGGAGGCCTTCGGGCAGCTCCACCTTCTCATGCCCCTCCACCCTGATGACGATCCAATCCTTCTTCCAGTCGTCCCATTTCCCAAAAGGGAATGACCACAAGTACTTGTACGGGCACTTCTTGCGCTTCACAAAATAATAGAAGCCAAGGTACTCGTCACTCTTGCCGGTGGTCTGGACAGTGAAGAAGGTGTGGAAGAGCTCAACGCAGGGGGAATGCCCACCCACATTTCACAGAAGTGAACAAAGGTCGACACTAGAAGAATGGAGTGGGGGCCAAGGTGGTACAGCTGCAGACCATAGAAGTCTAGCAGCATCAAGAAGAAAGAGGAGAAATGTGGGATCAGTCCCACCATGGCGTATGCGGAGAAGTACATCATGTCGCCGGCGTGCTCCTTCATGAATGGAAGCTTGCCGGCGCGGACCAGGTGGTTGAAGAAGTCAAGGGACCACCCCATGAGGGCCCGGACCTTCTTCAAATCACCGTTAGTCTTCAGTTGGCTTTTGGGGAGTCCCAACTTCATCACGGCACAGCGGGGCAAGAGAGGAAAAGAAAGCAAAGGTTTGGAGGATTTGAGCGCAAGTTCGAATGAAGGCGTAAAGAATCCCCAAACGGTGCGTGCTTTCCTTCTTAAGTAAGCCCCCACAACGCTTGGATCGAAACCGCAGAAGAGCCGACGATACCATTCAAAAACTTCACCCTGCCAATGACAAGGGGGCCCGGGGCCACCCCGATGATCAAGTCGAGGTCCTTACCCCAGGCGTTCGGTTGTCATCATGAAAGGCGAGAAACCCGAAGGCGGCAGCCTGACAGGGCACGCGGAACCGATATGATTTTTGTATCTGGAATCGGCGACCTTCAATTGCGTGAGATCCGCACGTTAAGATCTCACCTGTCGCATCCAGGATATGCCACACGGTGGTGGTTTAACTGCGAACTACCGCCAACGGCACATCCGAAGACCCTTGAAGACACGGCTCAAAAACCGAAGAATGGACCCACCTCCGACAGAATGACTTCATCCAAAAAGTCTCTCCCAGAGGTGGGCCCAGGGGGCCACTGTTGGTACCCTACGTACCAGATACCCCTTGGGATTGCAAAGATCACAAAGAAACTCCATCTACCAGATTTGAAGACCTCCGAAGGCCCCACATGTCAGCCTTAACCAGACCTGCTTCACCGACATGGTTAGTCCTAGGGCCGCCACATGTATCATAAGACCAGAGCTACCGCCCACACATGGGAAAGCTCCGGACTGGATACCAGTATGGCACTCCCAGACCTAACCCCAGACAGAGGGAAGCTCCAGTACCAAAACGTGTCCAATAGCACCGGACCTACCCGTCCACGACGGTAAGCTCCGGAGCTTCCGCATGTCCAAACCGCCGGACCTTCAACCTCAATAATCAAACTGGTGGACCCCCAACAGCTCGGACCTTAAAGGGGCAATCAAGGACTTCAAGACCCGATTAATTGTCATTAATACCATATTAATGACACACGATCAGAAGACCCTTAATACCAGTAACGACACTGTTAAGGCCCGTTACCACACTATTAAGGGTAATTAACCCCATTTATTGTGTGTTAAACAGTAGTAACCGCCAGGGCCACATGTCGGGCCAGGCTAACTGTGTAACGACCAGTCCTTGTACTATAAAAGGACTGGTCGGCGATACACTAAGGACACACTCTGGAGACGCTCTCGGACTCTTAGACTCTCTGATCTCTCTAGACCCTTACATGCCTCTAAACACTCACTTGCTCAATACAAAAGCAACACACCCCATGGAGTAGGGTATTACGCTCACGCGGCCCAAACCACGTAAACCTCTGTGTCAACTTGCCACTATCTCTTGAATCTCTGCGCGCCCATTACCGAACTATAAACTCTACGGACTACTGATAGTAGTGTCGGGAGATCTGCCGAATTCTACCACCAACAAGAGTGTTTTACTACAACGCTGCCAAGGCGCTTCAACAAGCTTTGTCGAACGCTCGTGTTCAAATTATTAATGAGCACTTCAAGGCGAACCAACACGGATTAATTGATAGAGGCAAAGAGGTCATATCAAGTTTAGTTGAGCCCCGCACCCCCCCCCCCCCCCCGGTGACCTGAGAGCGGCTCGACATCTGTGATCTGCGGATGGCGATCATACGATCGATAGAGGAGAGGCGGCACGAATCTCCAGCGCGTGAGTTGGGGGACACCTGTCCTTCCGGTGCGCAGGATACGGTTGTTTCCGAACGAGGTAAATCTCTCGACTCTGGAGGTCTCCGGTGCAATTTCGATGGAGATTCACAGAATAGGGTTGGTTTTCTGGGTGACTCGAGGCCTGTAGTGAAAAAATCTCCGAGATATCTGGATAAGAACCGGTCTGGATCGTATTCGTCTTCTCCGCTGCTAGGGTTTCTCAAACCCGCTCCTGACACCATATACACCCCTACACAGAGAAGATTGTTCCAGCATTTTTGGAGGCCGGGTGAAGTGAAATCCTTTGTTGAAGCTGTGAAGACAAGGTTTGCACCAACTGTCATGGTGCAGGGTCGAGGAGAGTGGAGTGGAACTCGGCTGGAGGCGGAAACAGCAACAACATCCGGGGGCGAGGGTATGGAGGACGAGGCGGAGGCTGGGATGGAGGCTATGGGGTGAGAGGTGGTTTCAGAGGGAGGTTTGGTGGCGGTCGTTGGGACTAGAACGTTGGTGGCGCGCGTGGAGCCAGAGATTGGGGCCGCAGGGGGGGAGGCAGAGGTGATTGGGGGAGAGGGAGATTTGGTGGTTTCGGTGCTGGTCGTGGCTGGAACTCGGAAGAAGGAGGGGGAAGAGGGGTTGATGAAATCGCAGGTGGATCTGGCGGTGGTTCTGGCCAGGGTCAGGGGATCTCCTAGCACCGGCAGGAAGACAAGGTGTCGAGCCCTGAAAATTAGGAGTCGATGCCTGCTCCAGTCCTCCATGAAAATCATCAGGGGAGGGAGAAATCCAAGTGGGATCACTGTCCAGAAATGTCTGCTCATTCCATGGAGTCACAAGAAGATGAGTCTGAGGGGAAGATGGCTATACTAGCAACAGTTAAAGGCTCAACTCATCAGGTGATGATCAAAGAGGATGTTCCAAAGGTCGCTACTGAATGTGCAAACACCAGAGTTGTGAAAAGTGAATCATCTAATCCTCTTAGTGACCCTGTGATGTATCAAGAGTGTGCTAGATGTGGAAGCTATGAGCATGTTACACAGATGTGTGCTACGCTTAGGAGATGTGAGAAGTGTGGCAAGCTAGGTCATATGACGGCTAATTGCTTTGTGAAGTCTCTGGGTGATTGTGTGGCTCCTCTTTGTGCTACGCAGGTGGAGGGTCAGAGTTTCTTTCTGATCCCTGATCATCCTTCTGATATAAACTTGCGTGAGAGAATTACAACGGCTGTCGTCCATGTGAAGTCTGGGACTGCAACTGCTAGGGAAATTGAAGAAGAATTCAGGGAGATTCTGGGATCCAATGCATGGAAATGGACTGCTAGAAGATTGGGAGATAATTCCTTCACAGTCAGATTTCCTGATCCAGAGATGATAAAGGATTGGGGGAGGTTTCAGTTGGGTATAAGGGCCACAGGTGCTCAGCTATCTATAGAGCCATGGACACCTGCGGTGAGCGCCAAATGGAAATTGCAATCTGCTTGGTTCCAGGTTAAAGGCATACCATACAACAAAAGGAGTGTGCAGACTCTGGCTTATGTAGGATCTTTAGTGGGCAAGACAGTGGAAGTAGACAATCGTACTATTGCTAGACTAGATTATGTGAGGATCAAGATAGCTTGTAAGGATGTGACCAAGGTACCAGCATCAGCTGAGGGAGTGATTGACCCATATAGCTATTATTTTCTATATGAAAGAGAAATTTCTACTAATGAACAAAATCCAGGGAAAACCATTCAGGTTCCAACTGAGTCAGCTGGACCGAATCATCCGTCTAAAATACAAAAGCAAGGGAACCAAGCTGATGTGAGTGGCAGTTCAAGAAGAGATGACAAAGGGAAAGCGATTGCTGAACTTAATCCTCCCAGTAGTAAATTTACTACTAAAGAGTATGGTACCAACAAAGATGAATATAAAAAAGGGAAAAGTCTTTTGGTTGCAGAATCTCCTTTATCTGAAGAATCTGATGAAAAGCTGAATATTTCCTGGGACCCAGATGAGGATGACACTCTAGATGACTCTGAAGTATCTGTTGAGGGGGGTTCTCAGCAGGGGAAAAATCTGTGGATGCCATAACTATGAACCCAGGATGCATGAGAAAGATATACTGCATAGGCTTGCAGAATCTGCAATGGGAAAACAGAGTGAAATTCCTGGTGTTCTCAGTAATCTTCAATTGGAGAAATTTGTACCTGATGCAAGACCTAAGGGAAATGTGGATCAAGTGATACAAGGCACAAGACAAAGCAAGAGGATTCAACAGGTCCTAGAGCAAAAACTACAAGATATGATTTCTCAATCTTCTAAGAAGAGATCAGTGGAAGGTATGTTTGATCCCCCCTCCTTGTTTGCTGCTTTCTCTAATACTGATATTTCCTGTATAGCTAAGAAAATGGGGGTATCCATTTCTTTCAAAGAATTTGGTAAAGTTGATTTGTTAAGAGCCTTAGAAGTATCTAGGGCTGCTTTGGAAAATAAATCTGAGACAAAGAGCAGTTTTGGGGTTGGGGGACAGGATACTAGTGAAAGTCAGTCTTATAATGGTATTAAGGTGTTAAAATGGATTCATAATGATTCAGAGGAGGAATACAAAAAGGAGAAGTTAGGGAAAAAAGATAAAAATAGGAGGAAGAAACCTGATATTATTATGAGATCATCTATTAGAAGAAGCAGGAGGGAAACTCCCTCTGTGTACAGGAGAAAAAATGACCAGGAAAATCTGGTCTCAAAAATATTGGAAGAAAGAAAAAATGATAGGTATTTTTTGGAAATGTAGGGGTTTGAGGAAAAAAGGGATGAACGCCTTTTTTCTTAGTTTATTGAAAGAACATAAGTTGGACTTTTTTTGCTTACAAGAAACTATGATACAGGAATATCCTGAATCGGTGAGTAGAATTGTAGACCCTCAGAATGAATATTACTGGCATTGGTTACCTTCCAAAGGAAGGTCAGGGGGTATGGTGATTGGGGTGAACAAATCTTCTTTTGACATATTGATGCAAGTAAACCACATATATATGCAGGTGGTGAAGTTGTGGGACAAACAAAAAAGGGTTTTGTGGGTGTGTTGCTGAATGTATATGGTCCCACTCAAGATGAAGACAAGGAAAATTTCCTTTCTGAACTTGCTAGTATTTGCAACAGCATTCAGGGGCCTTGTATCATTGGTGGGGATTTTAACATTGTTAGAAAGGCGAGTGAGAAAAATAAAAACTTTCTCCCTAATAGATTCTCTAAGGTCTTTAATATGATAATTCATTTGTATAGCTTGAGAGAGATTGAAGGAGCTGGTGGGTTATACACATGGTCCAATAATAGGAAAAATCCAACAATGGAAGTGTTGGACAGGGTGCTTATGACCAAAGAATGGGAATTATTGTTTCCTCTGGTGGTTGTTAATAAACTCCCAATGATTCTTTCTGATCACAACCCTTTATTAGTTAAAACAATGGAGCAAGAAAAATCTGGGAAAATTGAATTTTGGTTTGAGCAAGCCTGGCTCAAAAGTGAGGATTTTCTACCCATAGTGGAGAAGATTTGGAATGAGCCAACCAAAGACAAAAATACTCTTGGCAAAGTGTTGTTCAAATTGAAAAAGATCAAGAAATATCTGAAGGGGTGGGGGTATAACAGAGCTGGACATATGAAAAAGAGGAAAAAAGAAATCATTAGCATCTTAGAAGATATTGAGCAAAATGAACAAGTAAGATTGCTTTATGAAGATGAGGTGAGAAATAGAGCCAAAGTGCAAGAAGAATTAATGCATATTCTAGAAGAGGAAGAGGTTTATTGGTATAACAGGAGCCATGAGAATTGGCTACACAAAGGTGATAATGATACTGAATTCTACCATAGGGTTGCTAATGGTGAACAAAGAAGAAATACCATTTTTCACTACAGGAAGGGGGGCAAACAATTAGTGGTACTGATAATCTGCTTATACATGCAACAAATTATTACAAAGCCCTTTTTAGTAAAACAGGAAGTGATTCTTTGGAGTTGGATGCTGCCATTTGGGAAGTAAGGGATAGAGTTAACGAAGAGGAAAATTTAGAGTTAACAAACCTTTTGAGGAAAAAGAAATAAAAAATGCTCTATTCAAAATGGAGGTTAACAAAGCAGCAGGTCCTGATGCTATACCTGTTGAATTTTACCAGGCATGTTGGGATATATAAAAAAGGATTGCATTGATCTGTTTAATGAGTTTCACAAGGGTGAGATGGACATATATAGAATTAATTTTGGGATAATCACTTTGCTGCCAAAAATGACAAATGCTGAGCAAATCAAACAATTTAGATCTATTTGCCTTTTAAATTGCTTGTATAAGTGGTTTACAAAGACCCTTACATTGAGATTGGAACCAGTAGCAAATAGAATTATTAACAGATCGCAATCTGCTTTTATTCCTTCTAGGAATATCATGTCTGGAATCCTCTCTCTGCATGAAATTTTAAATGATTGTAAAAGGAGAAAGAAGGGGGATGGAATTATCCCTAAATTGGATTTTGAAAAAGCGTATGACAAAGTTAGCTGGGCTTTCCTTTTCAAATGCTTAGAGGATAGGGGTTTCAATAGGACCTGGTGTATGTGGATTAAGATGGTGGTCCAAAATGGTACAGTTAGTGTTAAATTGAACAACAAAGTTGGCCCCCATTTTCAAAGCAGTCAAGGTGTTAGGCAGGGTGACCCTCTGTCCCCCTTGTTATTCAATTTGGTTGCTGATTCATTAAGCAAAATGATCCACATGGCGATAAGAAATAAGCTGATTCGCGGACTAGCTGAGGATTTAGTCCCTGGTGGAATAGCCGTACTTCAATACGCTGATGATACGATATTGTGCATTCAAGAAAATGAAGAAGAAGCCTCCTATCTGAAATTACTGTTGTATATTTATGAGAATATGTCGGGGTTGAAAATAAACTTCGAGAAGAGCCAATTAATAATGATTGGTGGGGATGACTATATGGCATGCAAATACGCCCAGATTTTTAACTATCAGTTAGGGAAACTTCCTCTGAGATATCTGGGTGTTCCCATAAGTACATCTAAGCCTTACGTGGTTGATTGGCAATATGTGAAGGAAAAAGCAAACAAAAAACTTGGTACGTGGATGGGAAATTCCCTTTCCATGGCTGGTCGTCTGGTTCTTATCAACGCCAGTCTTTCTAATGTACCAACGTATCACATGTCGATGTACAGATTACCAAAAACAGTAATTGATCGTATGGATAAAAATAGGAGGATATTCTTTTGGCAAGGGGGGTCTACAAAGAAGAAATATCATTTGATAAACTGGCAGGTGGTATGCAAAAGCAAAGGTAAAGGTGGGCTTGCGATAAAAAAATTAAGGAAAATGAACATCTGCCTTTTATGCAAATGGTGGTGGCATTTAGAAGCAGAAGAGGGGATGTGGCAAGATCTGGTTCGAGCCAGGTATGTAAGAACAGTGCCTATTGGGTCGATTAAGGGAAGACAAGGAGACTCCCCCATTTGGAAAGACCTGATGAAAGTCAGGAAACTTTATTTGTTGGGGAGAAAATTTGTGGTGGGCAATGGGAAAGAAGTTAGGTTCTGGTCCGTCAAATGGCTTATTGATACACCATTATGGGTGGTTTATCCCATGCTGTTTTATTTGGCAGTTAATCAAGAAATATCTGTAGCTGAAGTTGCACATGGTAATTGGATGCTTGCCTTTAAAATTCACTTGCCTTTATTTCTACACTCCCAGTGGTATGAATTATATGGGAAAATCCATGAGTTTCACTTGAATGAGGAAAAAGATGAAGTAAAATGGATTTGGGATAAGAGTGGCATATATACTGTAAACTCTTTGTATAAGCGCCTCACTAGAAGGGAAGAGGGACCCAACTTTAAATGAGTTTGGAAAGCCAAATTACCTCCAAAGATTAAAACGTTTATGTGGTTGGTATTGAATGATATTATTCTACCCAAAGACAATTTGTTGCGAAGGAATTGGCAAGGGGATAAGTACTGTTACTTTTGTGATGAGCAGGAAACAGTGAATCATCTCTTTTTCGTATGCCCGGTTGCGAAGGTGATATGGTCTATTTTGGCTAACTGTTCTGGGTATCAATATACACCTAATTATTTTGCACAATTCAACGTTTGGGTGAAATTTGCTATACCAAATGCAGATTCTTATTATATGTTCGGGTTAGCTGCTATTTGTTGGGCGATATGGAAAGCTCGAAATCGAGCATGTTGATAAAAAATTAATTAACATCCTGTTGACCCGCTATACCATGCATGTGCTATTATGAAATACTGGGCAGGTCTGTTCAAGGGAGATGCTCCTCAAGTTATCAAGGACGCTGCTGACTCCATTCTGCAAGCGGCGATCAAAGTCATGAAAGAACAAGGGCTCCTTCTCAGGATTGAAGCTGCTGATGAAGAAGTTCAGGTGCAGGAGGAAACATGAGAAGACACAAGGTTCGAGGTTTGAAGTGCAAAGCATGAAGTTGGAAAGTTCCACCTTTTGACTGGAGTAGCTCTGTGATATCTCATTGAGCAAAACTATTACTCCGTATTCTGTCTTTAAGAATGGTTTAAGACATTGATCTATTATTAGCACTCTAGCTATCTTGCCTTGAGGACATTCGTCTTTACATCGAGTATATGGTTGTCGTAAGATCTGGATTAGTATTTGCAAGGTTTGGTGTCCTACTCAAGGAGTAGTGGATGTAAAAACTTGGATATCTGTTTTGTAATGAAATGGAGGTTGAGTTACTCTGTCAAAAAAAAAAGAACCAGCACCACGTCTACACTTCCAGCAAGAGAGCGAGAGACACCTGACAGAGGAGGAGTATGCGCAGGTACGTGGAGTGTAGTAAGTATTTTTTCTGATAATTTCCTCGATGGTATTTTTAACAATCTACAACTACGTGCAGGGCCACGTGAGCTGGTTGCAGGGTCGGTCCGATGCATTTCAGGCCCTTTGTCGGTACTGGGCTAGCGATGAGTTTAAGGCTAAGTCCGGGAAGGCTCGAGAGTGCAGAGGGGTCGAGGGGAAGAGCAGGCACGGCCAAGATAACCACTTGCATTTAGCTAAATGCATGGTAAGTGTATGTAACTTATGTTTATATATTCATAATATATTATTCGTACTAACACGTATTGATAGGAGCGCGAGACGGGGGTGCCGCCGACCCCTGCTGAGATCTGGAAGAGAGGTCACAGGGACCCTTCTCAACCTCAGGGGTGCATTCAGGCTGCAACCGAGCAATTGGTAAGTTTAGAAATCATTCATATTAAATATTACTATATGGATTGTTGAACTTACACGGTTTTCTTGTTTTCTAGGCTAACGGTTTTCTTGTTTTCCTGGCTAAGTACGGGGAGGAGGCTAGGAAGATACACGACGAAGATTTCGATTGGGAACATGAACCAATCAATCCTCAAGCTGCGTATGTAAGCGAAGGTGGAAAAGCACACGGAAGGTGAGTTCATAAGTCATTTTATCATTTTCAATTCAAAGTATTGAAGATATTACAATTTCATATTACTGACTCTCTTTTTTATAGGCTCGTCATATTCGACGGAGTTGTCGACTCGAGGGCGGCGAGACCTGCGAGAGGTAGCTCCACGCAGGTTTCGTCGGTGGGCACGTCAGGTCGCCGCATCTCGCAGAGAGACATCAAGATGCAGTCCCTCCGACAAACTGTAGAAGAGAACATTAGGTGACAGGAGAAGGAAAGGAGGGAGGCGGAACGACAAAGGATCACAACGGAACAACAAAGGATCACGTTGCAGGCCACGATCTCTTCCCAGACAACCTGGATGCGCAGATGCGGGAGACAATGGAGGAAACAAAATGAGAACTGAAGTTCTCATTAATTCAGCGTAAATGACTTACTAATAAGTAATATCTAATGTTTGCAACGACAGGTCATGGCTCGAGCGCAAGGTTTGGAGATCCAGCTACCGCCACTTCCGGTCTTTCCAGACGGTCCTTCTTCTGCGGGTCAGATAATTTTCTATGTCAACTTAACAATTCTAGTTTTACTTCAACTTTACTAAAATAAAGCAAGGAAATAGAGTAAGAGTGAGAGATAGTTAGATAGAGTGAGAGATAGAGTTAGAAGAGGGAGGAAGATAGAGAGAAAAGGATTGAGATAGAAGAAAGAGAGATAGAGTTAGATAGAATAAAAGGATTGAGATAGAAGAAAGAGAGAGATAGAAGAAAGAGTGAGAGATAGTTAGATAAAGTGGGAGAGGAATGAAGAGAGAGAGGGAGATGTAGAAGGAGATAGAGGGAGGAAGATAGAGGGAAAATGATAGCAATTAAGAGATAGAGTGAGAGAGAGAGATAGATTGAGATAGAGAGAGAGGAATAAAAAGAGAGAGGAAGAGGGGATCTAGATGGAGATAAAGGGAGAGGAAGGAAGAGAGAGATGTTGATGTATTTATATTCTAACTCTAAGTTTCATTAATTGCAGGGATTTGCGACAGCTGCTCAAACTCCGTCGCCATCGTTACCGCCACCTGGAATGAGGCGCGATGACAACTTCAACTTCGAAGGTGGCTTTGGAGGTCAGACGGGAGAGTGAGCCTTTGTTTGGTTTGTTGATGATGATTCAATGTATCAACGATTTGTTGTGATGCTAATATATGACTGTTGTGATATGTTTTGTCATATGTTTGTGATATATTGCTTGTTGTGTTTCTAGCCATCGAGCCGGGTAGCATTTCCTGTTTTTTTAAATAAAAAACCTTATTTGCAACGGCTTTCTATATAATACCGTCGCAAATAAGGCTCCAGGCCATCGCAAACTAGCCTCTGTTATTTGCGACAACCTGGCCGTCACAAATAGGGCCTTATTTGCGACGGCCAGACTGTCGCAAATGGTCGCGTGGGTCCCGTCAGGTGAATGCGTGGGACCCATCGACTGAACTTATTTGAGATTGCTTGAGGTTGCTTTCTACTGTATTGGGCAACCCTTTTATAAGCTAAGGAATGATCGTTACAGTGTATGCCTAGCCCGACAAGTGGCCCCGGCTGTCATAAACACCCTATACACAATCTACTAGTGTTATGGGTGATTAACAAGGTAATAACATGCCTTAATAGCGGTGTTATCAGTCTTGATCGCCTTCTGATCATGCGTCATTAATACAATATTAATGATGTGTTAACAAGGTCTTATAATGGTTGTTTAATAGCCCCTTGAATGTCCATGCCGTTGAAGATCCGGCTATATTCCTGTTGCGGGCTTAGCTCCGGACGTCTGACACGTGGAAGCTCCGGAGCTTCCCTCTGCGGGGATGCAGGTCCAGAGCTACTTGACACATGGAAGCACCGGAGCTTCTCTTTACTGGGGGTTAGGTCCGGAGCTACTGGACACGTGGAAGCACCAGAGCTTCCCTGTGAAGGGACGTAGGTCCGACCCTGCAGGACACATGGTAGCTCTAGAGCTACCCAAACAAGTGAGGAGGACCCAGTGCTGCGGGACACGTGTTGCCTTCGAAAGTCTTCAACATTGGAGGGCGGAACTCCATGATTTTATCCACAGTATCAGGGGGTATCTGGTATCCAGGGTACCGACATCTGCTAAAATGACTTTGGAAATTGCTATATCGGATATCAAAATGATAGTGTGGATGCTATATATGTTGTTGTTGTGTGCTATATGTTGTATGTGATGTTCCGTATTTTTGGCCAGTTGGGCAACTTTTTTAAAAAATAAAAAATAAAAATTCTTATTTGCGATGGTTTTATACAGTACCATCGCAAATAAGACATCTATAATTTGTGACAGCTGCTCTAGCCGTCGCAAATTAACCACAATAATTCATGACCGCCGAGAAAGGTCGTCGCAAATAACGCCTTTAACTGCAATGGCCTTCCCAGCCGTCACAAATAAATGGGCCCAACCCATCCGTCAGGCCCAAGCCCTTATTTGCGATGGTCACGGGCGACCGTCGCAATTTATTAATTTGTGACGACGACTGTCACAAATAACCTTATTTACAACAAAACATTGGCGACGATCGGAAACTATCGAAAATAAAGAAAACCGTCGCAAATAAGCTATCTGCGATAGTTTTGTGCTTATTTGCAACGGCTTCGGACATCGCAAATAGACAGGATTCCTGTAGTGATAACCGTTGCACTAAATTACCCTTTTATAGTTGTATTATTATTGTTGATAATTCGGTCAAAATCCTAAACATTAGTACCACGAAGAACCACTATCACTCATGCAGTTTGTGGCCAACTCCATCAGGCCGTAAGCCAGATTTATGTACTTGATGATATCAAAAAATGCTTGGCCGGACTCAGAGTCTTCTGACAGATCTGGATACTCAGAGTATCGAAGCACCATGTTGCAGTCCGCAGCTGGTGTACCCAATCTGTGCATACATGATAGTGCACCCATAGCATCCATCTCCTTGACTTTCTTCCCCTGTGGTTTCAAGTCCAGGAACATGTTACGGCACACAGGGACCATACGTGACATCGACGCATAGTTTGCAACACAGAATTGGATTGTGAGCTCATCAGTCCAGTTGTGATGCCTCGGAAAGCCGCGGAGTATACTATCAAGCTTTTTTGCATTATCATTAACATGACGGTCCAGCAAGTCGAAGGCAACCATCACCAAGTCACCATGGTCCTTGGCCACCGTGCTCCGGTTGTCAGAGCGGAGTGCCGACACACATGGCTCCTCGTCGAAGTGTGGTGCCTTGGAGCTCAGCAAGGGGCCATGAGACATGTTCTTGCATGCCTCCACCACTAGGTCCACCATCTTCATAGGCTCTCTGTTTCCCTTGCTGCCAATGGTACCAGCTTGGGCGATGATGATGGCCATAGATGCAGAGACGAGCACAATGGCGAGAGCGGTGGATGTCATCCGTTGTGCTGCCATTGTTGCTGTCAAAAAACATAAAACTAAATGTATTGTATTGACGTTTGAAGATGATGGCACTTGCTGAATTTATAATACTCGTTGGGTCCAGCAATTAATATCTCAAGTTTATTGCTTTGATAGCAATGGATATCAAAAGGATTGTTTGAGTGGGGATGGTGTTTCATGCACTATAGTATCAATGATGTATCTGGATATATGGATGCGCAGTTCGGATTTCCACCTATTAGTGTCATTAAAAAATGCCTAGTATAGCAACATCTGCAACAATAATGCAGAGGAGACCTTGATCCCCACCAAACTAAATGGAACCCAATACAAGTTATTTCAAGAAAGGTTAACATTAATGGAGAACATATGTACGTAGATTACTTGTTTGCTATCAATGTTCTTAGCATGATTGTCGGTACCTTGTAGAGCGGGTACCCCGCATTCAATGAAGAGAAGATATTGGTTCCTACTTCTTAGGAGAGGAGGCATCCAGAAGACACCATGTGGCTAGCGGCTCTGGAAGCCCGCCTCCCTGCTGAGGAGGGCTCCAGCGCCGCCACATGTCCGACAGCTCCGGATCCCACCTCCTTGTTGAGGAGGGCTCCAGTGTCGCCACGTGTACGATAGCTCTGGACCCTGCCTCCCTACTGAGGAGGGCTCCAATGTCGCCATGTGTCTGACAGCATCAGACCCCACCTCTCTGCTAAGGAGGGCTCTGATGTTGCCACGTGTTCAACAACTCTGTACCTCACCTCTCCGTTGAGGAGGGATCCGTTGCTGTCACATGTCCAAGACTAAAGCAAAGCATCGTGGGTATTCAAGACGTTGAAACTGCTCCTTCAAGCCGGTGTTACTGCGACATTAACACCACATTAATGTCGCATGACCAGTAAGCATTCAAGACATATTAACGTGTCCTAAAAGCCACATTAATACGTGTTCAAGAACCAATTAAGTGTCTTAGATAGTGTATAAGGTGTTTAATTACCGGGGGTCACCTGTCGGGTCTCAGGCTCACTGTAAACAGCCGGACCTTGGCATATAAAAGGCATGCACTGCTACCGCAGAGGCCATGCTGACTAAGATACACAAGCTCTACGGGCTCAAAACTCCAAGCCCACATTTAAACAATACAACACACATACTCTTGTGAATATAGGGTATTAAGTTCCGGCGACCCGAACCACGTAAATCCTCTGAGTTCACCCGAGTTCGTCGCTTTTTCAGGGTTCCTGAAAATTCACCCCACCTAAAAAAAACTTTGTGGGCTGCTTCATAGTAGTACCAGGGAAAGTGTTGTTGCTACACTTCTACAATGATCATTAATATTCAAACGAGATCTCTATATAGTGGGAACAATTAGAATGCAACCAACTCTCCGGTGTAATCATGCAAAATTCACCTGTGAGTCACAGGATCTTCACTCTACAGATACCATATTTTTACACTTAAACCCTTCCATTAGGTAATTGGATTTTTGTTGTACGGTGAGAAGGTTTAAGTGTAAAAATACAATGACCATGGGATGAAGGTTATGTGACTCACAAATGTTTTTTGCACGATTGTATTCTAGTCGTTCCCGTATATTTTAGCACACACGAATATATTGCAAATATTTTTGATGCTCTCATATTAATAATAAGATGATGGGAAAAGCCCAATCAATCTCCAGGCTGAAGTACATTTTGACCAATAAATATACCCAATTTGACACATTTCCACTATCCAGCCATGTTGCGTCGGTCTAAGTGTGCCAGTGCATGTGCTTTCTCATGTTGGCTCAACTTGATTATCCCCATTGTCAAGCTTGCTGTTGGGATTGGCGGATCTGATACCCCTTGAGAGCTCAATTGGGCATAACAAGCTATTTTGCTCTAAGAAAAGTGGGGTTAGAGGGATCGAATATGATGGTGGCATGAGGGCGACGCGGAGCGGTGAGGAAAGGCGAGGCAAGGCGATGTGGCCGCTCGGGCGCGTGGGCAGGCGGCAACGTGAGGAGGAAGACGTGCGCATGGAGGGGGCCGTGCGCGCGGCCCGCGGGATGTAGGGTTAATCCCTTAACTTACGACGGTCCCATAATTTACAACGGCTTAGGGTTTGGCTATCGTTAATAAACAGAATACTTACAACATTTATTTATCTTACGACTTTACAATACGACCATTGTAAGTAAAACATTTAATTACAACGGTTAAGTAATTTAAGACGGCCGCGGGGCCATGGCCATCGTAAACTAGTTAATTTACAACAACTTTGGCTGGCCGTCGTAGATTACGTAACTTACGACGGCTGGCCCTCGTAAATAAATTCAGCCGTTGTAAACAACTTTAGATCTTGCTTTGTGGTTGTACTGAGATATTTATCGTGTAACAGTGTGGTTTCAAACCTCAATATTCCTCCAACTACTGTTTGTCTGAGCATATGCAATTGCCCAGAATGTGATTCTTTGCTATGCCCCGAGGCCTCACCTTGTATGGTTTGTGGGGAGGGGCTCATAACGCCGGCTCGAGCACAGGGTGATTAAAGTGATATTTGGCCCGTCTTATCATACGCGTGAGACGTCTTGAAGGTGCGGTGATCTATGGTCTTGTCTTGCTCCACCTGTGGCTGCTTTAGGTATGGGCTCGTGTGGGCTCCGATAAATCGATCATTGAAGTCTTATAGGAAAAAGGTCATCCAGGGTCACCAGGATACATAGGAGTAGATGCCTCAATGTACAAGTCTGCGAAAAGGCTACTCCTGCATGCCGAGCCTAGGCGTAACGATTGGAGATGGATCTTGTCGAGCAGAGGCACCTTACCTACGCGTATCCGTTCATATTGAAGTATGTAAGTGGCAAATGAAGCAATACTGGAACGGGGAAGATGGACATTTCAATCAACTTATTAGACCATTCGCAGCGGTTTCCTATAAAACTTACTCTATTTTCTATACTTCCTCTATACTCTTAACATTTCATTATGAACACTTACTATATACTTTCAGTAATCTACTCCATATTTGCAGTCCAATAAGCTTTAGAGTGAACTACTGCGGATGATCTTTAGACCGGAGAGGTGAATGGAAGAAGCACGCCAGTGGTGTGGGTACAGATAGATGCGGTCAAAATGTCAACGGCGGTGGTGTTCGGCGATGAACTTGGCTGAGCAGTGGCTCGGCGTACGACACGTACAGTTATACAAAACTGTTGGAGCACGGCCACTGGAACGGACGCGGCGTGGCCTCCGTAAAAAAGGAAAATAGGAAGATATATTATAAAATAGGTGATAGTAGATATAGATGTGTGATATAGAGGTAAACGAGCGTGGAGAACGAAACTGTAAAGAAGAGAATTTTTTAGATGTGGGATATAGAGGTGAGATACAGAGGTCTACAAGTGCTAGTAGTCTGAGTGAATGGGTGCCTGGCGATGGCCACCTTGCCCTGGAGCGGTCCCTTGACTCGCCCGCTCTCTGCCTCTCTCGTAAACATCAAACTAATATTACAACTAACAAATAACTTCATTATCTATAACTAGTGCATATGAACTACAATATTTTTAATTTACAAGTCTCTAGACTACTAATGCAACTACACTCATTTTCACCACTCTTGCAACTAGTCTAAATAAAAGCAGGACTAATTTTTTTTACATCTTTAAATGCTAATCAGCTAAAAAACTACTACAAAGAAAACTAATATGCTAATTTACTTACTACATACTATTAATTACTTATAGTACTAGATAATATTTAATCAATTAATTATAAATGCACTACTTCCATTACTACTACTAATCCAAAGTACTAAAAATACATTTTTATAACTTTTTGCTGAAAAATATAATAAAAAACATGGTGTGAGAATGACACCTCTCGTCTCCATGCTAGACTCCTCTCCCCCCTCTCTTTTTCCTCTCCTCCACCCTTTTTTCTGATTTTATACTGATTTACAACCGAAATTTGACGATCTATTATAGGCCAATGTCCATGTCATCTGACAGTTGGCCGATAGAGCCCACCACAAACGCACAAGAGGGCTTGTCACCCACCCAACAGGGTATTACCATCCTTATCACCAATTGGGCGGGAGACTAGCCCTACATACCCTACACACCTTCTCTGTCGCCTGATCATAGGATTACGATCCTTATCATCCAGTGAAGGAGCGGCCGACGTGCCTCCGTGGAAGCGTGCGGGGGTCTACATGCTGTTTCCATCGTCTTCCATATAGGTAAGTGAATCATTCTTGCCTGTTGAATAGACGGTTGCGTTCTTAATCACCTGCTAAATTAAAGGGCGATTGGATAACTAGTTTTGCGATTTTCAAAAATATTAGTTATTATTAAATAATTAAAAATGATTTTTAATATATACTATCCTAACGAAGCACATCCTCAATCAAGGCCTAATACGTCCATGTTGGTGCCCTCGCGTGAAGCCTGGCCTGGCACGTAGGTATCCAGATCATCAGGACCATGAAAGTGATAGGTCACTAGCATCATAGACTCAAGATGCGTGCAAAATTTGATGGCATTTATATTTATTATAAAAATAACAAGGCATGAAATGTGAATTGTTCCATCCCGAACTGTTACAACATACACGGGACATCATTTTGTCATGTATCGTTTTAATGTGAAAACACCCCATCCGGCCATATTCACCATCAGTTCATGCAATCTGAATTGCTATAGCAGGACACTGCATCACATTGGCTCTTGTTAGGAGGACAAGAGACAACAACGGTGCACCTCTGACTAGTTTATCAGTTGATGACGCTTCAAATGGAGAAGGGGTTGTTTTTAATTTGTAGCAGATATGTACTTCAAATAAGACTGAAGATTTAAGAGCTTGTTGCAGAACCGGTTAAGTGTCCAAATTATGTTGCCTTTCTTCGCAATCCTCACCATGCTAATTTTGGGCTACACAGTGAGATTGCCATCAAAAGCTGCTGGTGTTTTAAGTAGGAGAGGGGAATAAGAGAGAATGAAATAATCTGATGTATAGTGATGTTTCTCTGAGCATATTATATTGTGAAATATAATCACGTCTAAGATATAACTTCTGGATTATAATATCCCTTCATAATCATTATTTTTTCACCGTTGATCCGGTCAAATTCTAAACATACCTACCATTGAGAACTACTATCATTCATATAGTCCATGGCCAACTCCATCAGGCCATAAGTGAGACTTAAGTACTTGACAACATCAAAAAACTCACCCTCCGACGAGGCTAAATAGTGAGTGTTTAGAAGCCATAGGTTGCAGTCGACAGCTGGCTCACCCAACATGTGCATACACTTTACTACATCAGAGGGACTCGTGTCATTGAAATTTCTCCTCAGTGGCGTAAAGTCAAGGAATATGTGACGACATAAAGGGACCGTATGTGACATGGAAGCATAGTTTGCAGCACAGATTTGGAGTGCACGCGCAGTCAAATTGTTGTGTACCGGAAAGCCGTTGAGGATGCGATCAATATTTGTTGCCACATTTTTGACATGATGATCTAACAAGTCGAAAGCGATCATCACCAGATCACCATGGTCCTTGGCCGCCATGCTTCGATTATCAGAACGAAGGGCTGACACACACGACTCCTCGTTGAAGTGTGGTTTCTTGTTTTTCAAGAGGCCATTCGACATGTTCTTGCATGCCTCCACCACCAGGTCTGCAGGATCATTGGACTCTCTATTTCCCTTGCTGGTGACAGTAGTTGCTTGGGTGAGGAGGATGGCCATAGTTGCGGAGAGGAGCACAACAGTGAGAGGGGTGCATGTTGCCCGCTGTGTTGCCATTGTTCCTGTTAAAAATTTAAAAGTATGTGTGTATTGTGTTGAGGGTTGGAGATGATGACACCTGCTGTATTTATAATGCTCCTCCCCTCTAGCAATTAATAACTTGTGTTTATTGTATTGATAGCAACAAATATCATATGGATTTTTGAGTGATGGTGGTGTTTCAGGCACCATAGTATCAATATTATACCTGGATATGTTGACGTGTGGTTCGGATTTGGACCTATTAATATCGCTAGAAATGCCTAGTAGGACAACATCTGCAGCCATAATGCGGAGGATACACTGATCCCCATCAAACTAAACGGCACCCAGTCCAAGCTATCTCATGAAAGTTTAAAAACATTAATGTGGATATACATACATACATATTCAATGTCAATGTATGTAGCATGGCCATTAGTATCCAAATGGAACATGTATACATTGTATCACACATAGAAATATTGACAAATAATTTGGATACTCTCATATTAATAATAAGAGATGAGGAAAGTAATATTGAAGTACATGTTTTGTGTTGGCGGTAGTGAAGTCATACTAACTCCAGTCCAATCGACGACCCACCACTAGAGCATACTTGTATCAGGTTGACCGACCAACAGGACCCATGCTTGAAAAACAAAAGCAGATTGAATAGGCCCGGTATAACACGTTTTTGCAATCGGGCTGTGCTATGTTGTTCTACGAGCACCACATCTGGCTCCTCCACTCTAGAAATTAATAACTTGTGTTTATTTTTTTATAGCAACACATATCATATTGATTTTTTGAGTGGCGGTGGTGTTTCATGCATCATAGTATCAAAATTGTACCTGGATTGTTGACGTGTGGTTCGGATTTTCACCTATTAATATCTTTAAAAATGCCTAGTATAGCAACATCTGCAGCCATAATGCGAAGGATACCCTGATTCCCATTAAACTATACTGCACCTAGTCCAAGCAATCTCATGGAAGTTTAAAAACATTAATAGGGACATACATATGCCGATTACTTATTCAATATCAATGTATGCAACATGGCCATTAATATCCAAACAGAACATGTATATATTGTATCACGCATTGATGTATGGACAAATAATTTGGATGCTCTCATATTAATAATAAGAGATGAGTAAAGCAATCTAGAAGTACATGTTTTGTGCTGGCAGCAACGAAGTCATACTAACCTAGCAAAGCATCCAGTCCCATCGACTGATCGATCCATCGTTAGAGCATACTATACTTGCATTCAGGTTGACCGGCAAAACACGACCCATGCTTGAAAAAACAAAAGCAGATTGAATAGGCCTGGTCTAACACGTTTGCACAATTGGGCCGTGCTGTGTCATGCTATGAGCGCCACATCTGACCTAAGGCACAACACACACGTGCTTTCTTGTGTGGGGTGGCTTGATTATCCTAGTTAGTTCATCTGAGACACATCATTTTGCGTATATATGACTAAAGTGATGAAGGGTGGGTCTGACACAGTTTTACCTAGAAATTCACTTCCCCAGATCTCATATTTTGTAGGAGCTTTCACCATTGGTACACTTTATTTTTTAGTATAAATAAAACGGTGTGAAAATATGCTTATGTTGGGGTTTGAACTTGACACACCATCTCTGCAGGGCAAGCAACTAATTGTCACACCAAGTTTGCTCATTGGTTCTCTTATAAATAATAAATTTACTTGTCTTAGGCTTATTTGTGCGAGGGTGGTTCATCTTTACAGTAGATGACAACCCCCCCATTAGACAACTTTTATTTATACGACTGTTTGAAATACCCTCTTTTAAAATTTAAGATTTGAAATATTCTAATATGCCATAATTTTATATAATGTTGAGGTTACGATCTGTGTCTTTTATTTTCTAAGAAATACTCTCTCCGTCCGACATCAGATCGAGTCGTGGGGAGCACTTTACTAGATAGAACAGATCAACCGCACCTCCACCAATCTTGATCAGCGCTCGAACTCCACCGAGAAAATGTCGGGTGCCATCTTCAGTGCTCGTAGCACCCCATGTCGCCGTGACCATGTTTGCCCAGTACCGACTTGATGTCGATGAGTGCCAAACATCAACTTGAGGTCAACCAGCTACCAACACGGGCTCTCCGACCAGCTTCACCAGCATAACAGTCATGGATCTCGGGTCCAGTCCTTGCTCCTCTCCGGTCGGCATTCCATCGCCATCAACGTCACATCCACCACGGGCCAGCCCAGAACCAGCCTCCACCTGTCAAAAAAAAAGATTTAGGACTGATTCCATACGACCTTTCTAATGGTAATGTCCCTTCACGTGAAAGTCAGTCGAGACAGCGCCATAATTTTACATACAGTTTTGGTTCCTTAATGCCGTCTTCAACAACAATTGCAAAATATTGACGTTTCCAAAAACTGCCCCCCTCAGTATTTCCGGCGATAGAATCTGGAGCTTGGAGAATGCCATTCGTCCTTTCACACTGGGAATGAGCAGATGAGCTGGATCGCTATAAAACAAAAATAATAAGGAAAATGACGTTTATGCAAAACAACATGCAATGCCTATAAATACCTCGTACTGCCATTCCCTTCTCTTGTGAAGATTTGGAGGAGCTGTACTTGAGTCCATACAGCTTGCGTGTTTATATAGAGTAGGAGGATCAGCAATGATCTGATTGCATGTCTGTTTACAGAGGATCTCATCCCGTATACAATATTATCAAATGTTCTCCTAACAACCATATCTCTCTAAACAAGGGTAGAGATAAAATTCAATCTTCCTAACCAAATCTGTTACTACTAATCTCCTTTGATATTTCTTGACGTGCACGACTTGATCCAGTACGATAGTGAGGCGAGGCTTCATGTAACATCCATATTTCATGTATAAAAATTTGCTCAAACCCTTGATCATGGTTGTATGCATTTTTGGGTGATTCTTGATGTTCAAACGAGTAGCATCCGTTTAAAATTCGAATTTGAATTCAAATCAAAAGAAAAGAAAAGGGAAAAGAAAAAGAAAAAGAATAAAACCCTCCCTAGGCCGATTTTTCCCCTGGCCCAATTCCCTTTTTCCCCTCCTGCGGCCCAGCCGAACCCCACCCCACCTCTTCTCTCTCTGCACCCCGGGCCCGCCTGTCGGCACGTTCTTCCCCCTCTCTCCCCTCTCTTTCCCGCGCCACGCGCAACCGTCACCGCACCCTCCCCGCGCCCACGTTTTCTCCCCCCGATTCCACTCTCCCCCGGCGGTTTTCGCACGCGCTTCACAACCGCACCCCCCCTCTGCGCTTAAGAGGAGCTGGCGCCTTCATTTTCCCCCTACCCCGAGCTCTCTCCAACCCTAGCCCTTCATCGCCGGTGAGACCCCTTGGCACTCGCGTTCTCGTCGCTGCCGTCTCCCTGCCCCCCATTTTCCTTGCCTAACGTGATCACCGCCTCACCAAGGACACACCGGACGTGTTTGCTCGGGTGAATCGCCACTGCAACGCCGGATCACCTAACTCCGACGAGCACCGACGCCACCGCCGCCATTCCTCGTCGCCGACCGTCCTCCGACCGAATTCAAGCCCAGCTACTCCCCTAGGTGAGTTCTCTGTCTCCCCCTCTTTCGTTCCATGTCCTTAGCACCTTGTTGGGCAACGGTTTCGCCGTTTTGGTCGCCTCCGGCGAGCTCGCCGTCGCGGGCGTCTAGCGCCGCCACGCCGGGCACCGCCGACGTCGCCAGAGGCGACGTGGCTCCATCCGAGCCATTCATTCGTGGCCAACGGCTGCGATTAGATCGCAGCGTACCGGTTCGCATATTAAATCCGAGCCATCCATTTAAGATCCAACGGCCCAAGTTTGAATCGCCATTCCCGCCTTCGGTTATTCACTCAGGCCCCTGGAAATTCACTAGCGACCCCCTGCACTTCTCCGGATTTGAGGTCTAGCCCCTGGAAATTGCAGACTAGCCCCTGGACTTTCTGGAATTGGTTTAAATCATTTAAATAGTCAATTTAACCCCTGGAAATTTATATAATTGTGGATTTAGCCCCTGTGCAGTTTAGAAAACTATTTAATTAGTCCCTGGACTTTTATTTAATTGCTGAATATTGATTATAGGTGTATTTAATGTGTAGAAAATAGATAAAAATGGTAAGTAAGTGTAGAAATGCTAGGAAAAATTTGTATAAATTATTTTATGCTGTGAATAAATTGTAGAGTACATTTGAAATATATTTTGTCCATGGAATATTTACTATAAAGGTTTAAAAATACATTTTGGCCATAGAAAATCCAATAAAAATGGTTTTAGGCTATATTTAATTCTCAAAAATGTAGGATAAATCTAAAATGCACACTTTGGCCATGTTAAGTAATAAATACTTCGTAGGGACGCATTAGTATAGGATTTTATGCTCATGTGTGTGTTTTTGTGATGCATTGTTTTGCGTGCCCTTTACTTATTTAGCTTTATTCTATTCTTGCCATGCTTGGGTATATGTCTAGAGTCGTACTACGACCCTAATCTTAACCTCCAAGACCAGGACTTCGCCAACACTCAAGTCTTCAACGAAGGCAAGTGCCCTTGACCATTTCGTTCCAGTTCTAGGGATTTACACTACAGGAATCCCGACGATTTGCGACGGCCAAAGCCATCGCAAATAAGACAGATGTCGTCGCAAATAAGCTATTTGCGACGGCTTTCTTTATTTGCGACGGCTTTCGGCCGTCGCAAATATGTTGTCGCAAATAAGCTTATTTGCGACGACCACCGTCGCAAATAAACTTATTTGCGACGGCTAGGAGAGGCCGTCGCAAGTTGTTGCTGTGGGCTGGTGGGCCCCGCGACCTTATTTGCGACGGCCCAGCCGTCGCAATTAAAGCTTATTTGCGACGGCATAGCCGTCGCAATTAAGGGCCACTATTTGCGACGGACAGACCGTCGCAAATAAGTTCAGAGGGCAGGGCCCACGTGTCCTCCTCCGGGACCCACGACTCTATTTGCGACGGCCAGGCCGTCGCAATTAATTCTTATTTGCGACGGCCAGGCCGTCGCAAATAACTGTGGTTTAATTGCGACGGCTTGAACCCTTATTTGCGACGGTACTGTATAAAAAGCCGTCGCAAATAAGGTTTTTTATTTTTTTTAAAAACAGAAAACACTAATGGCATGTGAGACGTGCCGATCCGAAACGGGTAATCAATTGCTATAGGTTACGTTGCTCATGTTCATTTATAAATCATTTACGAATGAGGAAAGAGAACGAGAGTGAGGAGAAAAGTGGGTCAGAGTTGAAAGTTTCATAGTCAGGGCCGTCCTCCGCTGCCGGCCTCTCCTCCGCTGTCATGCTCGCCGCAGGCGATATGGCGTAGAATATCTCCTCTCTCTTTTGATATTTCTTCTGATACATTATCGTTTTAACCCGCTTATATATATATATATATATATATATTTATATTTATATATTTATATATATAAAGAATATTGAACATGCTAAAAGAAACATAACAATTAATCAAAATTTGAACATTTAATAACTTAATTCAATAACGATAAGCAGCAATGAACATAAACATTAAGAATACTAAAGCAAAACATTAGCATGCTTAACATCTACATAATCAATAACATTATCAACAAATTTGCATAACCAACATCATTAACAACTAAGCATAATTAACATCAAGATGGAGCAACAATTTCTACTCATTCGAAGATTGAACAATCCATATGAAGGCAATTATTTGCGACGGCCAGTTAAATTGCGACGGCTCGGGGGCGCGGCTAGCGGCTAGCGGCGGGGCCGGCGGGCCGGGGGCGCAGGGGCGGCGGGGGGCTGGGGGCGGTGGGCGCGCTGGGGGCGGCGGGGTCGGGGCGCGGCGGGCCGATGGCGAGGGTGCGGCGGGGCCGGGGGCGCCGGGGCGGCGGGGGGCTGGGGGCGGTGGGCGCGCTGGGGGCGGCGGGGTCGGGGCGCGGCGGGCCGATTGCGAGGGTGCGGCGGGGCCGGGGGCACAGGGGCGGCAGGGGGCCGGGGGCCTATTACATGGCATCGTTCCCATACATACACACACTCAAGTTCTTTCGCCGTATGCATAAAACTGCACTAGCAAATGCCCTTTTTATTACATCTTCTATAATTAAGTGATTCAATCCTTAAATAAACTATACAAGCTATTCTAAGCTACTATAGCTAATTGCTACTACCTCTTAACAAAATTGCTAGCTACATCTGAAAAAAAAAAACCCTAAAACAGGGGGGAGTAGCACTGACCTCAAGGTCGGGGCGCGGCGGTCCGGTCGGGGGCGCAGCGGTCCGGGCCGGCAGCGGCGACGCTGGTGGCGCGGCGGGCCGGAGGTGGAGGCAGGCGGGCCGGAGGCGGAGGCGACGCCGGTGGGGGCCGAGGGCGGCGGGCGCAGAGGCGGGCGCGGAGGCGGGGCCAAGGGCGGCGGGCGCGGAGGCAGGGCCGAGGGCGGCGGGCGCGGAGGCGGGGCCGAGGGTGGCGGGCCGGCGGCGGAGCCGGGGGCGCGGCGGCGGGAGCGCGGCGCGGCAGCGGGGGCGCGGCGGCGGTGGTGGGGGCGCGGAGGCGGGGCCGAGGGCGGCGGGCGCAGAGGCGGGGCCGAGGGCGGCGGGCCGGCGGCGGAGCCGGGGGCGCGGCGGCGGGAGCGCGGCGCGGCGGCGGGGGCGCGGCGGCGGCGGGGGCGCGGCGGCGGGGTGGCGCGGCGGCGGGGTGTTGAGGAAAATGAAGGGTCGGGGTGGAGCGGCCCGATATAAGCCTTAATTTGCGACGGCCGTATTAATTGCGACGGCCTGGACTTACGGCCGTCGCAATTAAATCCTATTTGCGACGGCCGTTTAACCGGCCGTCGCAAATAAGGGTTTATTTGCGACGGCACTGTTATTTGCGACGGTTCTAGGGTTTGCCGTCGCAAATAACCCCTTATTTGCGACGGGCGGTCCGGTGGCCGTCGCAAATAAGCACTTATTCGCGATGGCCACCTTATTTGCGACGGCCAGAGGCGGGCCGTCGCAATTTAAGCTATTTGCGACGGCTGGCCATCGCAAATAAAATCGGCCGTCGCAAATGATCGCTTTTCCTGTAGTGTTAGATAGATGCATGCTAATTAAATTGATGTCCTACTTCATGTTTACATGCCTTGTTCCATATAATTCCTTGTTACCTGAAATGGGTTGGGAAGTAGATAGGTCATAGTTATGCTTAGCCATGCTTAAATATTGGGATTGGGATTTCATACAATTGTGCTACATTAAACTTTATGGTTACTTGAACTTGTGGTGATTACACTATTGTAGTGGATAGGAATCTGGTGGTTGGTTAGTATTGGTATGGTGCAGTTTGCACGAGACCCGGGATTGGGGTTTGTTACCACCGGATTCTAAGGACCGGTTTATGGAGGAAGCCACTAAGCTTTATAGTACCACCACGAGACTGAGATGGGGCAGCATGGTCAATTAATTAGGTTTCTCCCGATGAGATGCTAGTGGTTGGATGGTGCGGGGAATGATGCGGGTGATCTGCTCTGGGATCCGCAAGGCTCAAGAGGGGGCTCTGGGGCGGAGGGTTACTCCGAGAATCCCCAGTGGTGGAAACCTTAGAGGGCTAGCACTAGTCGGGAGTACCTTTGTAAAGACCATGTAGTGATCTCCGGGCCACACACCTACGGAAGTGTGAAATGTGGTTGATCACCACGGGCTACATGGAGGTTTACTCAAGTCCACCTGGCAACAGGGGATGTAATCATTGCTTGTGGGGAAAGGGTACACTCTCTGCAGAGATTTGGTAAAGTTGTCATGACAGCCGTGCTCACGGACAAGAGCGGCTTGGGGCCAGTTCATAATTAGTATATGGTTGGGAAATGGTTAATTAAGATTCAAGTTACATTCATTACCACTACTCATGTGTTGATTACTTCTTGAATTATGATATTGGTAATTGAAAGCTAAGGTTAGGTTTAAGCATAGTGCTAAGCCATAATTGACCTTCCCTTTGCTTTAGCCATTCATGTCATCTCTTCCCGCACTTGCTGAGTACTCTATATACTCAAGCGTTTAATTCTCCTTTAGAATATGAAGTGGAAGAAGCGGCACCGGAAGACTTCTACGTCAACCCGGAGGACTTGGTCTAGGCTGGCGACCTCACGCGCAATGACTACCTGTGGAGTTGGAGATACCCTCATCTATTAGTCTTCTGATGTAGTTTGGACCTTGTTAGCCTTGTTGTTGTTGTAAATATTTGTGGTGTGTATTTGTAGACCTTCGGGTCGTACTGTAAGACTATTTATGTATTCGAACATGGCAATGTAATGATATTTCACTTTCGTCGACGCATGTACGATTCAACTGATCCTGGCGTACATGTGATTAGCGTCTGTTCATCTTTACGATGACCGGGCGTGACAAAGTGGTATCAGAGCCGTGTTGCCCGTAGGACGCAAGCCTAGTTAGAAATGGCCGAAGAATTAAGGACTATACTATTTTCTTATAAAATAGTTTTTCCAAAACTTTGTGCTTCCCATCTCAAATCTTGTGCTTCTTATCTTGTTGTGCTATTTGCTTTATTCTAATTTAATTTATGGATTATTAATCTCACTCTCTTCTTTTCAAATGTTTGTAGATGGCGCGAACCAAGCAGACGGCTCGTAAGTCGACTGGGGGTCGTGTTCCATGCCACGCCCTAGCCAGTCGCTCCGCACCCTACACCCCTAGGAGGGAGACGACGCTGTTCTCCACTGGGAGTGCTGCTTCGAGGATGCGTGTCCGTCTTCGCTCTCTTCTTCGAGCTGCGGGGTACCGTGAGTACCGTGTTCGTCTGGTCTACCACACCACTAGGGTCTTTGCACCCTATACTGGTGGACTAGAGTGGAGTTCTCAGCTGGCCGTCTACTACGACTCGGAGCTGCTGCACTCTCACTTCTCTCCGGCCTGGAGGAGCTCCCAGCGTGCGGCTGAGGAGGACGCCACGTGGGAGGCGACTACCTACTGGAGCCACGCCCACAGGTTCCTTCTTGGGTGCACGGAGCACGCGTACACCCCTCAGCGCCCTAGTGGCACGGTCGCCTTCACTGGACGTGACGTTGAGGGGCCCTTGACTCACCCTCAGTGCGAGAGGCTGGTGGACGACGTTGTGGAGTTGTCTTCGCGACTCCAGCATTGTCAGCAGGAGCTTCAGGACAGCAGGGACCTGGTTGACCGCTACGAGCGACTTCGCCGACGCTACGCGAGGATCACTGCAGCTGATCCTAACTCTCCTCAGTACGCTTCGGACGTGGAGCCTTGGGACCCGAACTCTCCAGATCGTCGCATGAACTCCCCCCAGGAATCAAGAGAGGACTCAGAAGAAGAAGACCCGGAGATGGAGGTTGAGGAGGACTCCGATGAGTAGGAGTGGACTTGCTTTCCTGCTAGACGACTCAGGACACCTATCCTTAGTATGTAGGAGCGTGTAGCTGCGCCCTCTCTAGTCTTGAGTTGTGTTATTTGTATTGTTATGCTAGTAGTTTGCTTTATGTTGTGTGTGTGTGCGACATGAGTTGTGGAATGCTTCGGCATCCTGTCCACATCCATGTCATTTGTATATAGGCTTGTTAGTGTGTCGTGTGAGTTGTCGAATGCATTAGCATCTTGTCCACATCCGCACTAGTTGGTTAATGAATTTGCTTGCTTTCTATATATGTGTCTCCCTTGATGCATGTAGTTGGGACCGTTGCCATAGCGTACCCTTCTATATCTCATCTATTGTTCTAAAATTTCAATTCTTCCCTACACAGATGTCTGGAAGAGGTGGAGGTAGAGGTCGTGGAAGGGGCGCTGTGCCCCAAGATGGACTTGGAGGTGTGCCAGAATGGAACGGTAGGGGTGCCCGAGGGGCCCCAGCCGCGCAACAAATGCAGCAGATGATGGCCATCCAAACCTAGCTGCTTAATAACCTCACTCAAATTGTCACCAACCTGCAACAAGCCCCACCCCCACCACCACCAAATTACAACCTCCCGCCACCACCACCTTTTCCACCTAGGTCCTTCCTTAGGGACTTCCTGAACACTCAGCCACCCACTTTTGCCACCGTCACCGAACCCATGGATGCCGATGATTGGCTCTGAACCGTTGAAAGCAAGTTGAGACTCATCCACTGTGAAGGTAGGGAGAAAGTACTACTAGCCTCCCATCAACTCCAAGGACCGGCAGCTGACTGGTGGACTGCCTTTACTGAAGCTCACCGGGACCTAGAAAACATTACCTGGGAAGAATTCAGGACCAACTTCCGCAATCACTTTGTGCCAGAAGGAGAAATACAAGCAAGACGTGAAGAGTTCCTGATGTTAAAGCAGGGCCGTATGACTGTGAGGGCCTATTTGAATGCATTCACTCAGTTGTCCCGCTATGCTCCAACCGATGTGGATACTGACTCCAAGAAACAATTCCGCTTCCAGAATGGATTGGATAAGGAGTTAAAGTTCGCCATGTCTTCCAACGACTACGGCGACTTTCAGAAGCTGGTTGACAAAGCCTTTGAAGTGGAGAGGACTAAGAAGGAACTAGATGATGAAGAAAGAAAAAGGAAGTTGACTATGGCACACGCCTCTAGCAGCAATGTGCGCCCCTGTCTTAACCCTCCGCCTGCAAACCAAATGACTCGTCCCATGAACTACTCGAGACAGAGGTTTCCCAACTCCAACTACAGGCCACCTACTCCCTACAACCAGCAAATGCGCCAGCAGCAGCAGCAGCAGCCACCACGCCAGCCAATGCAACCCCCACGTCAGCAGATGCAGCCATCCCGCCCTTCAGCTCCAGCTAACCGTCCAAATGGACAACCCCCAAGAAACCAATCAGGAGGCAACAAGGGCCCAAATAATGCTGTGGGAGTACAATGTTACAAGTGCGGAGAATGGGGACACTATGCTAGCAGTTGTCCAAAGAAGCAACAGAACCCATCTGGTCGTGTCAACCATGTGACTCTGGAACAAGCACAGGAAGCGCCTGATGTGGTGATCGGTATGTTTTCTGTTAACTCCCACCCCGCCACCATATTGTTTGATTCGGGTGCTACACATTCATTTATATCCAAGGATTTCATAAAGAAGCTTGACATGGTAGTTACATTCTTGAATGGACCATTATTGATAAACTCTCCTGGAGGAGAGATGGTGGCAAGGCATCTATGCCAAAAAGTGAGTATAAACATAAGGGGAGTAGTCTTTTGGGCCAACCTAATAGTGTTGGACTCACAAGGATTAGATATCATTCTGGGAATGGACTGGTTGATGAAGAATCAAGGAGTAATTCATTGTGCAACTAGAACAGTCTGCTTAACACACCCGGATGGCACTACAGTGGAATTCAAACCAGATCAGACACAAGAGGCAGCAGTACAACTCAATCATCTTGAGAGTACCAAAGATATCAGGGTTGTGAAGGAGTTTCTGGATGTATTCCCAGATGACTTACCAGGTATGCCCCCTGATCGAGAGATTGAATTTGTCATTGAATTAGTACCTGGAACGGCCCCAATATATAAGAGGCCATATAGAATGGATGCTAAACAATTAGCTGAACTAAAGGATCATATTGAGGAGTTATTGGCAAAAGGATATATTCGTCCTAGATCATCGCCTTGGGGAGCACCAGTTATATTTGTACCTAAGAAGGATGGAACTCAAAGGTTGTGTGTGGACTACCATGCTTTAAATGAGGTAACAATTAAGAATAAATATCCACTACCAAGGATTGAGGATTTGTTTGATCAGTTGAGAGGAGCATGTGTGTTCTCCAAGATTGATCTTCGTTCGGGCTACCATCAACTGAAGATTAGACCGTCGGATATTCCCAAGACGGCATTTGTCTCTCGGTATGGATTATATGAGTATACAGTTATGTTGTTTGGATTGACCAATGCTCCGGCATATTTTATGTATCTTATGAACAAGGTATTCATGGAGTACTTGGACAAGTTCGTAGTGGTATTCATCGATGACATACTTATCTACTCCAAAACTGAAGAAGAGCATGAGGAGCACCTCAGGATGGCCCTACAGAAGCTTCGCCAACATCAACTGTATGCCAAACTTAGTAAGTGTGAGTTTTGGCTAAAGGAGGTATCATTTTTGGGACATGTCATATCCGAAGGAGGTATAGCAGTGGATCCAGTCAAAGTGGCCGATGTTCTTAAGTGGGAAACACCTGAGAGTGTACATGATATACGAAGATTCTTAGGTATGGCTGGTTACTACCGTCGATTCATCGAGGGATTTTCAAAGATCTCTCGACCACTAACCAAGTTGCTTGAGAAAGGAGTTGCTTTCAAGTGGACCCCCGAATGTGAAGTAAGCTTTGCCGAATTGAAGAAGAGGTTGACCAGTGCACCGGTATTGGTGATGCCTGATATGCAGAAGGAGTTTGTGGTCTATTGTGATGCGTCTGGTCATGGTTTAGGATGTGTCTTAATGCAAGGAGGACATGTTGTGGCCTATGCTTCAAGACAGCTTTGGAAACATGAGAGGAACTATCCAACACATGATTTAGAGTTGGCAGCTGTTGTCCATGCTTTGAAGATATGGAGACACTACTTAATGGGAAAAAGGACTGAGATATACACAGATCACAAGATCTTGAAATACATATTCACACAGCCGGATCTTAATCTCAGGCAACGTCGTTGGTTGGAGTTAATAAATGATTTTGATGTGGGAATCAACTACCATCCAGGCAAGGCTAATGTGGTCGCTGATGCTCTAAGCAGGAAGGGACAAAGCAATAACTTGTCAGTACAAGCTCTTCAACCCCAGTTATGTGAAGAGTTTGCAAGGTTAAACCTATGTCTGGTGTCTAGCACTGAAGCAGTTGCTATGGAAGTGGACTCAACCCTTGAACGTGATATACGAGAAGGGCAAAAGAATGATGAGAAGGTCAAGGAGATCAAATAGTTGATGAAGAAAGGGAAAGCTCCAAACTTTAGAGAGGATGAACAAGGAACCTTATGGCTCGGAAAGAGGATTTGTGTTCCAGATATCAAGGAGATTAAAGAGTTGATATTAAGAGAAGCTCATGACTCATCATACTCCATTCATCCCAGAAGCACAAAGATGTATCAAGACCTTAAAGATCGATATTGGTGGCATGGAATGAAACGGGATGTAGCAGAATATGTGGCCATATGTGATACATGTCAATTGATTAAGGCGGAACATCAAAGACCAGCAGGGTTATTGCAACCAATCAAAGTGCCAGAATGGAAATGGGAAGAAATTAGTATGGATTTCATTGTGGGACTACCAAGGACACAGTTTGGATATGATTCTATATGGGTTATTGTGGATCGTCTAACTAAGGTTGCTCACTTTATTCCTGTGAAAGAGACCTACAATTGTCCCAAGTTGGCGGAACTGTACATCTCCAGGATTGTATGTTTACATGGAGTTCCTAAGAAGATCATTTCAGACAGAGGCACCCAATTCACCTCAATATTCTGGCAGAAGTTGCATGAATCAATGGATACCCGTCTAAATTTCAGTTCGGCGTATCATCCTCAAACTGATGGTCAGACAGAACGCACCAACCAGATATTAGAAGACATGTTGAGAGCGTGTGCTTTAAAGAATAGCAAAAGTTGGGACAAGAATCTGCCATATGCCGAATTTTCTTACAACAACAGTTATCAAGCCAGTTTGTAGATGTCTCCTTTTGAAGCATTGTATGGGCGAAAATGTAGGACATCGTTGTTTTGGAACCAAACTGGGGAAAGTCAAGTCTTTGGGCCTAACGTGTTACAAGAGGCTGAAAGACAAGTACAAGAAATTCGGAAGAATCTAAAGGCAGCTCAAACGAGACAGAAGAGTTATGCGGATACTCGAAGACGTGATCTCACATTTGAAGTTGGTGATTATGTATACTTGAAGGTGTCACCTATGAGAGGATTGAGAAGATTTAAAGTAAGAGGCAAGTTGTCACCACGCTACATTGGTCCGTTCAAGATACTCGAAAGACGAGGTGAAGTGGCATATCAACTTGAGCTTCCGCCACACTTGTCAGATGTGCATAATGTGTTCCATGTATCACAGCTTAAGAAGTGCTTAAGAGTGCCTGAAGAGCAATTGCCTATGGAAGCCGTGGATGTACAGGAAGACTTGTCTTATGTGGAGCAGCCTGTCAAGATACTTGAAACACTGGAAAAGGTCACAAGAAACAAAGTCATTCGCATGTGTAAAGTGCAATGGAAGCATCACTCAGAGGCAGAAGCAACATGGGAAAGAGAAGAAGATCTCAAGGCGGATTTCCCTCATCTATTCCCTTAGGACGTCCGAATCTCGAGGGCGAGATTCCTTTTAAGGGGGGTAGAGTTGTAACATCCATATTTCATGTATAAAAATTTGCTCAAACCCTTGATCATGGTTGTATGCATTTTTGGGTGATTTTTGATGTTCAAGCGAGTAGCATCCGTTTAAAATTCGAATTTGAATTCAAATCAAAAGAAAAGAAAAGGGAAAAAGAAAAAGAAAAATAATAAAACCCTCCCTGGGCCGATTTTTCCCCTGGCCCAATTCCCTTTTTCCCCTCCTGCAGCCCAGCCGAACCCCACCCCACCTCTTCTCTCTCTGCACCCCGGGCCCGCCTGTCAGCACGTTCTTCCCCCTCTCTCCCCTCTCTTTCCCGCGCCGCGTGCAACCGTCACCGCACCCTCCCCGCGCCCACGTTTTCTCCCCCCGATTCCACTCTCCCCCGGCGGTTTTCGCACGCGCTTCACAACCGCACCCCCCCTCTGTGCTTAAGAGGAGCCGGCGCCTTCATTTTCCCCCTACCCCGAGCTCTCTCCAACCCTAGCCCTTCATCGCCGGTGAGACCCCTTGGAACTCACGTTCTCGTCGCTGCTGTCTCCCTGCCCCCCATTTTCCTTGCCTAACGTGATCACAGCCTCACCAGGGACACACCGGACGTGTTTGCTCGGGTGAATCGCCACTGCAACGCCGGATCACCTAACTCCGACGAGCACCGACGCCACCACCGCCATTCCTCGTCGCCGAACGTCCTCCGACCGAATTCAAGCCCAGCTACTCCCATAGGTGAGTTCTCTGTCTCCCCCTCTTTCGTTCCATGTCCTTAGCACCTTGTTGGGCAACGGTTTCGCCGTTTTGGTCGCCTCCGGCGAGCTCGCCGTCGCGGGCATCTAGCGCCGCCGCGCCGGGCGCCGCCGACGTCGCCAGAGGCGACGTGGCTCCATTCGAGCCATTCATTTGCGGCCAACGGCTGCGATTAGATCGCAGCGTACCGGTTCGCATATTAAATCCGAGCCATCCATTTAAGATCCAACGGCCCAAGTTTGAATCGCCATTCGCGCCTTCGGTTATTCACTCAGGCCCCTGGAAATTCACTGGCTACCCCCTGCACTTCTCCGGATTTGAGGTCTAGCCCCTGGAAATTGCAGACTAGCCCCTGGACTTTCTGGAATTGGTTTAAATCGTTTAAATAGTCAATTTAACCCCTGGAAATTTATATAATTGTGGATTTAGCCCCTGTGCAGTTTAGAAAACTATTTAATTAGTCCCTGGACTTTTATTTAATTGTTGAATATTGATTATAGGTGTATTTAATGTGTAGAAAATAGATAAAAATGGTAAGTAAGTGTAGAAATGCTAGGAAAAATTTGTATAAATTATTTTATGCTGTGAATAAATTGTAGAGTACATTTGAAATATATTTTGTCCATGGAATATTTACTATAAAGGTTTAAAAATACATTTTGGCCATATAAAATCCAATAAAAATGGTTTTAGGCTATATTTAATTCTCAAAAATGTAGGATAAATCTAAAATGCACACTTTGGCCATGTTAAGTAATAAATACTTCGTAGGGACGCATTAGTATAGGATTTTATGCTCATGTGTGTGTTGTTGTGATGCATTGTTTTGCGTGCCCTTTACTTATTTAGCTTTATTCTATTCTTGCCATGCTTGGGTATATGTCTAGAGTCGTACTACGACCCTAATCTTAACCTCCAAGACCAGGACTTCGCCAACACTCAAGTCTTCAATGAAGGCAAGTGCCCTTGACCATTTCGTTCCAGTTCTAGGGATTTAGATAGATGCATGCTAATTAAATTGATGTCCTACTTCATGTTTACATGCTTTGTTCCATATAATTCCTTGTTACCTGAAATGGTTTGGGAAGTAGATAGGTCATAGTTATGCTTAGCCATGCTTAAATATTGGGATTGGGATTTCATACAATTGTGCTACATTAAACTTTATGGTTACTTGAACTTGTGGTGATTACACTATTGTAGTGGATAGGAATCTGGTGGTTGGTTAGTATTGGTATAGTGCAGTTTGCACGAGACCCGGGATTGGGGTTTGTTACCACCGGATTCTAAGGACCGGTTTATGGAGGAAGCCACTAAGCTTTATAGTACCACCACGAGACTGAGATGGGGCAGCATGGTCAATTAATTAGGTTTCTCCCGATGAGATGCTAGTGGTTGGATGGTGCGGGGAATGATGCGGGAGATCTGCTCTGGGATCCGCAAGGCTCAAGAGGGGGCTCTGGGGCAGAGGGTTACTCCGAGAATCCCCAGTGGTGGAAACCTTAGAGGGCTAGCACTAGTCGGGAGTACCTTTGTAAAGACCATGTAGTGATCTCCGGGCCACACACCTACGGAAGTGTGAAATGTGGTTGATCACCACGGGCTACATGGAGGTTTACTCAAGTCCACCTGGCAACAGGGGATGGAATCACTGCTTGTGGGAAAAGGGTACACTCTCTGCAGAGATTTGGTAAAACTGTCATGACAGCCGTGCTCACGGACAAGAGCGGCTTGGGGCCAGTTCATAATTAGTATATGGTTGGGAAATGGTTAATTAAGATTCAAGTTACATTCATTACCACTACTCATGTGTTGATTACTTCTTGAATTATGATATTGGTAATTGAAAGCTAAGGTTAGGTTTAAGCATAGTGCTAAGCCATAATTGGCCTTCCCTTTGCTTTAGCCATTCATGTCATCTCTTCCCGCACTTGCTGAGTACTCTATGTACTCAAGTGTTTAATTCTCCTTTAGAATATGAAGAGGAAGAAGCGGCACCGGAAGACTTCTACGTCAACCCGGAGGACTTGGTCTAGGCTGGCGACCTCACGCGCAACGGCTGCCTGTGGAGTTGGAGATACCCTCATCTATTAGTCTTCTGCTGTAGTTTGGACCTTGTTAGCCTTGTTGTTGTTGTAAATATTTGTAGTGTGTATTTGTAGACCTTCGGGTCGTACTGTAAGACTATTTATGTATTCGAACATGGCAATGTAATGATATTTCACTTTCGTCGACGCATGTACGATTCAACTGATCCTGGCGTACATGTGATTAGCGTCTGTTCATTTTTACGATGACCGGGCGTGACACTTCATGTATTCCAACACTCTGCACATCAAAAAAGGTACCCTCTCCATCCAAAAATACTTGTCATTAAGACAAGACTTCTAGTTTAAAAATGAACTAAGTTTTTTGTCCTAATAATAAGTATTTTGGGATGGAAGAAGTAACGACCAATCAGAGTTTCAGAGTTTTAGAGGAGCGGCACAAACCTGGTAGCTCCCTCCTCGATCGAGGGCTCGGCCCTCCTGCTCTCTGCAATTGCTACGGTTGATTGATTGCTTGTTGCCGGAAGCAAGTGCTTCCCGAGTGTTTTGGGCAGCTGGAATGGAACATTATTCAGCAGAAACTTCTGAACATAAAGGCAACCCCATATCAGAGAAGGTGATAAAGACTGGATTGCTATAAAACAAACTAAAAATTAAGGAAATGAAAAAGACATTCATGAAAAATGGTGAATAGAGTGTAGAGTACCCATTCCATTGTGCAGTATCAACAATATCTGCATGATTTGAGAAAGATTCTAATGACGGTGAAGTCCCAGCTGTGCTTTCTTCAACAAGGTTCAGGCTAGCCGTTTGAGGATGAAGAAACTTGTGCTGATGGAACACCTGAACCATAAACGCAGGTCAACAAACTTGTGTAGCCGTCCATTGTCACACAAGAATGGCAAATTGTTGAATTTCCCAAAACTGCCAAGTCTGCCATTCCTTTCATCACTATAGATTGCCAAATGGGCTGCCCGGCACGAGCCCAGCCCGAACCCGCTTAGGCCCAGCACTACCAGGCCCGACGCACATCTCCTGCCATGTCGGGTCATGCCGCCGTGCCGAACAGCCGGCCCAGACACGGCACGGTGGCTGTTTCTTCATGTCAGGCCGGCACGATAGCACGGTAGGCACGACCGTGCCGTGCTAGCGCCGGGCCCGAGGGGAGGCGCGGTCGCGGCTGGCGGGCGGCGCGACGGGCGGCTCTAGGGAAGGCGCAGCCGCGTTTGCGGCTTGTCCGACGGGTGGCGCGAGGGAAGCCGCATCCGCGGCTGGCGGGCGGCACGATGGGAGGCGCGGCCGACGGCGCCCATACGCAGGGAGGCTGGAGGATTGGGAGGGAGGCCGGAGGGAGGCGTAGGGGAGAGGCTCGTTCTGTAGGAAGGCTCGGTCTCAGTGGGATCCTGTAGGGAGAGACGGCCGCCGGCTGTAAGGACAAAGAAAAAAGTGCTAAGGTTTGGAAAGGAGGCCAAATTTTTATATATGTCAGCTGTCGGATCAACATCGGGTCAACTCAAAAATTGTGCGGGGCTCGTGCTGGTCCAGTGTGCTGAGAAGTCGGCCCAAGCACAGCCCAACTATCGTGTCTGGGTCAGCCCGGCACTATTCGCTTCGTGTCGGGCTTGTGCTCAGGCTGTGCTTTTTCGACCCAGGCCTCATGCTGCTGGATGGACCCGGCTCATTTGGAAATCTATATTCATCACTGGGAATGAGCAGATGAGCTGGATTTCTATAAAACACAAAAGTAATGAAAATAACATTCATGCGAAACATTGAGTAGAGATGAGCAGATCTAAGGCGCAACGCCTATAAACACGTCGTACTGCCCCCCCTTCTCTCCACATCAACAAGAGGTAACAACCCAACAGAGAATCAGAGGAGTGGCACAAACCTGGCAGCTCACTCCTCGACCCTTCTGCTCTCTGCAATGGCCGCCCGGTCAGCCTCGATCGCCAGTTTCCTGCTCCTGCTCCTGCTCGTTGCTGTGCCATCTTCTTCCAACCACCTGAAGTTCAATCTGAATGGCCATGTCTTTGAGTACGTGAGGAATCTCTGATCTCGTTATCCCTTACCGAGTTGGACTAGTATCTTGTTTGCACTCATGTTTCAGAGTTTGCATCAGAACCATTGCCTTTGATTTTTGTCCAAAACGTTAACAAGATTATAAAACAAACATTTTTGGTTCGTTTTTCTTTATCTAGTCAAACACAATCTCAAAAAAAAAACTTTTATGTGGCCTAATTTTTATTGTCCTCTGCAGAGAAATCTACGCTACCGTGATAATTGGGGAGGAATCAAAAAATCGACATGAGTACAACCTTCATGTTGACACTGGTAGCATCCTCACCTGGATACAATGCAATCTCCCACATGGTTGGCACGACTGCGAGGGGCAATGCAGAAAGGTACATATATGGACTTACTAACATCAGTAGAGGATTATAGCTCTTTTTTTTTGTTTGAGTCGGAATCACTTCAACTTCCATTTCACAGAAACGGAGATCCAAGTAGCTTACAAATGATGAGACTTAGCTTCTAGTCTCCTTCTCTCCCCCAGAAACATTATATTCTAATGCTTGAGAGGAGAGGAAACCAACACCGCACTTAACTGGTTTTCAAACATCTAAGAGAATTATAGCTCATGATTCAATTTTATATCGGTGATTGTTGTCACAGTGGCGGCAGCCCCACCTTTACTACAATCTAATACCTCAGAAGATCGTGGGAAGCAGGGATCGACTTTGTGAGTCGTGGCTTAAACCTGATCGCAGTAAACGTTTATGCAAGTACGAAATGGGGTACGTAGGGGGAGAATCATCACGAGGCTATCTCGTCAAGGACAGGTTCACACTCCGGAGCAATGTCCTTGGAAAGTTCGCCTTCGGGTATTCCCCCAAACTGCATCTATTGCATTTTTCTTTTCACTGAAACCCAAGAGCGGGCAATGAAGTTTTTCTACGGTTTGTTTAGGTGTGGATACGACCAGGAACACACGCATGAGAGGTCCCCAGGTGATGGCGTGCTTGGACTTGGAAGGACCCGCAGCTCCCTGGCCCTGACCACTCAGCTCAAGAATGCAGGTGTCATCACAAAGAATTGGATCAGCCATTGTTTCAGGGCCAGTGGAGGGGGCTTTCTCTTCATTGGTGAAACCCCACACCCCTCCGGCGGCATATCCAAGGTCGACATGGAAACGAATGTGTAAGCACCGTTTGCTCATCGTGCTCATTACAGTTTGAGCTTGTGTTTTCGAGATAAACCTGTAGGTCGACACAATATTGTCATTTCTTATAGTCGCACACACCATTGCCTTTCCAGGGTAGATGGTCACTACGTAGCGGCCGTCAAAGCAGCGCTGCACTTTGAAGGCAATCCGAATCCGATAAGTAATCATCTGATGAGGGTTGCGTTTGACAGTGGTACCACCTATACCTATTTTGATAATGAGCCATTCCTAAGGGCTGTAACGGAGGTATAGCGCTCAGGAACGAACAATGCCATCTGACTCCCATACATATCTCGAATATGAGACGTCGTGCATGCGAAACCCTTGATATGATGTTTGGATCTCGCAGGTGAAAAAACATCTCAACTACGACTTCAACGCGCCACTTAGAGAGGTACGAGATCAACATCTAGCAGCGCATCTATGCTGGGAAAGACGGAGACCACCACACAAATTCAAATCTGTGGATCAAGTGAAGCAGTGGTTCAAAACAATGGCCCTGGTGTTTAATAGTGAATCCACGTTTGAGATTCCTCCAGAAAACTATCTAATGATATCTGTAAGTGGCAACGAACCATCCTCCCAGCAAGAAAACTATAAATGGCCGGTAATACACCATTTTCCGTTTTTTGTTTATGGCAGGGAACAGGGAATGTATGCTTGGCCATCGTTCATGATAGTAATCCTCATCTGAGAGGACTAAACTTAATTGGAGGTAACTTGAAGTTCAGAGACAAATTATCAGGTCCTTACGGTTTGGAGTCATCAATCATCTTTGTAATGGTTTTCATCTGTATTCTATTTTTATTATTTGCAGCTTTCACCATGCGAAATATGATTATGATATATGACAACGATGGAGATTCCATAGGATGGACCCAAGATTGTTCGAAAAAAAGAACATAGGATGGACCCAAGATCATCAGTGCCAGGGGGAAATCGTAGAATAAAATAAATGTATGTTATGCAAGATATTTTATCAATGTGAAATTAATTCAAGCTGCTGTACCAGAGCAGATTATTTGGACTGCATTCAATTAATCATATGTTCAACATGCAAGTTGCGCATATCATTATCTCCAACATCCATTTTACAATAGAATGTTTTTTAATCATTGACCACTGTAATCATCCCAACTCCACATCTACTTCTAAATTGTTTAATTCGAACAAAAGATGTACTCCGGAGAAATAAGCCCCTCCTCGCACACAAGCCAAGTCCGCGTCCGCTGATATACTTCCCACCTTTCCACGTCGCCCGACACCACCGCACCTCAGATTCGCAGGGGAGAGGAAAAGCATTGCCCACTCGCCATCAGATTCATTCGGATACGTGACTCTCGAGGGCCGGATGAGCGCGGCGGCAAAAGGATAGCTCTGCCAGGAACAGCGGCTGCGGAGCCGCGGGTTCACCGGGGTGCGTCAGAGGGCCCTCTCTGTGACAACATCAACGCCCAAGACCGCTTATAGAACACGATGCGTTGTCGACCCTGTCCTAAATCGATCGAACATGCGCTTCACACTTTTGGCATCTGCTGGTTCGCGCTTGCGTGTTTCAAATGGAGTGAGTCATCGGTATTGGGGGTTTGATTGGATAGTCTGTGTTGTGAAGTTTTCACTTCGAGCTGGGACAACCTTCTAACTGAACATCATCCTAAATTATTCTAACTGTACAGCAGAGCAATAAATACATCTCTGGAGTTTTAGAGCGAAGTTGCTCAACTATGAAGTAGAGTCGTGTCAAGCTCATTCTAAACCCAAAAGTTTCCATCTTTCTTTTTTAGTTCAACCATATATATGATTGTAAATTATAGAAAGGCCATGACATATAATGGCGTCTAGACCTCAGGTGCATGAGGGCGGTTGACGAAGCGAGGGGGAAAAAGAAGCTAGTGGTGTTTTAAGTAGGAGAGGGATTTTTTTCGATAAAGAGAACTTTATTAAACTCAAAAGTATCAAGCTGATACAAATAGAGTTTGTACCCAGCTTCTGTATTATCAGGATGCACACAACCACGGAGTTAATAAAAAAACAGCACAACACAATACAAGATGACCTCTCATAACATTGCTTATGAGTGATAACTAAGTGATTCGCAAATCACGCTGCCACCCATATAACGTAGAAACTTGTCTGGCCACTAACTCCAATCGTGTAGACACCTCTATAAACATGTGTATGTATTTCATACATTGTACAGAAGACCACGAACGGAGTAATGAAGTATTCCGGTAGATAACCTGCAAAAAAGATGAATGTTTATCTTTGAAGATTGCATCGTTTCTACGTAGCCAAAGCGACCAAATGATGGCTATCGCCCTCACCTGAATAAGTGTTCTATACTTGTGCTCTATCCCATTCAACCAGTTTCCAAATATATTTGCATCATCAGTTGGAGTATACAAGTTAGAAGCTAATTGGATGATTAACCAAATAGAACGAGCAAATCGACATTGAAAGAAAAGGTGTTGTATTGTCTCTTCATTGTGACAAAAACAACATAATTTACTCCATTCCAGTTGTGTTTTGCACCTTAGTAAGTATAACACATTTACGAAGGAACCAAGTAAAGATTTTGGTCTTCAATGGTATTTTCATCTTCCATATATTTTTATTCGAGACAAAATCTAAGAAAGTGTGTCTCCTTTCTCAGAGTAATATCGATCGTGCTAACAGAAGATTGTCTCCTTTCTTTAAGCAATCCGAGACGGACTTTAAGTGCGGTCATCTCCATTACTTATAATATCGGAGACGAGCTATATTTTTAGCCTGTCACCAATGTATCTACTGGCTGTTATATTGTAACACTAAGAGGAGACGTACCATGTAGAATGCCCGTCTCCTATTAGATGCCCCCACCGCTTAATTACCCTGCTTGCCGACTGCATTCTGGAGCTAGCCAGGATTTAGCAGCCACATAGCCAGTGTCAGCAACATACAAACACATTATCATATGTATAGCCAAATAGATCACACCTTAAATTATATTGACCAATCAAATATTAAATGTCAATCGGGTTAGCAAGTATACTAATTACACAAAGAATGCCCCCGGTTCATCTTGATTACCAAGTAACTAATTATGCACATCATAATTGTCATCATCTAATCATGTATACCGTAATAGAAATTCTCCCTTTGGATCAATGACTTCATTAACAATATGAGTCTTCATAACCTCTTTCTAATGCGCTCTTGAAGGCAGTTTTGTAGTCGTGCCACACGATAAAATGAGAATTAGCAAAAGTTTAATAATAGTGTAAAAATGAATTGGTCCCTGATGTCCAAACGACAATCCTTTTGATACAGAAGTAGTAAATGAAGTTACACATACATTGCAATTTGACAGCTCTCCAAATACAACCATGCTTGATAAGAAGACATGGAGTAGTCTGTTGTCTAGACTCTTCAGTCTGTTGATGATGCTTCGACTAAGACATCCTCAAATTCAATAAAATCACTGAAATCATATAAAACATTATCAAATTGAAATCACATTCGCTTAAATTGTCACATAAGGGAGCCGACGGTGTTGGGAGTTCGTGGTTGTTGAAAATTTGAAACTTTTACTACCACTATTTGAGCAAATTTGGAAATGTGTTGGTTAGGGCTTGATCATACCGATTACCTAGGTCGGGGTCGACAGCGGTGGCACACTCTGAGGACAGGGTCGAGGCGGCGGCATGCTCCGGTGACGAGGTGGCAGAGGCATCAGAGTAACGGTTCCTCAACTCTCTGATGACAGCAGGCCGGCAGTGTTGGGAGTGTTGTGGTTGCCGAAAATTTGAAAATTTTACTACCATTGTTTGAGAAAATTTATATATGTGTTAGTTAGGGCTTGATCATATCTGTCGGTGGTTTTGATCCGGCAGATCTCCCGACACTACTAAAGTGTTAGAGGAGTTTGAGGTTCGGTATGGGCGCGCGGAGATTCAAGAAGGTGAGATGTCGAATGACACAAGAGACACTAAGATTTACGTGGTTCGGGCCGCCTGAGCGTAATACCCTACTCCACGGAGTGTGTTGATGTTGTATTGGATGTATGTCTAGAGCGTCTGTCTAGTATGTGTGTCCAGTGTGCAGAGCGTGTGTGTAGAGTGTCCTATGTATCGTCGGCCTGTCCTTTTATAGTACAAGGGCAGGCCGTTACAAGTTAGCCTGGCCCGACATGTGGCCCTGGCGGTTACTGATATTGATACACATTCAACATGTTTAATTGTCCTTAATGACCGAGTTATCGACTTTGACAGCACCGTTACTGGTAATTAAGGTCGTCCGATCGTGTGTCATTAATATAGTATTAATGACACTTGATCGGGTCTTGAAGTCCTTGATTCCCCTTTGAAGATACGGAGCCGTTGTGGAGTCTTCCGGAGGTTAGAGGCTGAAGACCCGATGGTTGGACACGTGGCAGCACCGGAGCACACTGTGGGGAACAGATAGGTCCGGTACTACCTGACACGTGTCAGTTCCGGAGCTTCCCTCGGTCTGGGGTTAGGTCCGGGGATGCCATTTTGGTACATAGCCCGGAGCTTCCCCCTTGCGGGCGGTAGCTCCGGTTTGACAGTACAGGTGGCGACCCTGGGACTAACCATGTTGGAGAAGCGGGTCCGGTTATGTCTGACATGTGGGCCTCCGAAGGTCTTCAAATCAAGTAGATGACTTTCCCTTGAGATCTTTGCAATCCCAAGGAGTATATGGTATCCAGGGTACCGACAATATCGATTACCGAGGTTGGGGTCGACGGCAGCGACACGCTCTGAGGATAGTGTCGAGGCGGCGGCATGTTCCGATGACAGGGAACGAGGCAACGGTGTGCTCTGGGAACGGGCTAGCGGAGGCGCCGGAGCAGCGTCTCCTCAACTCTCTGGTGATGAAGGTCGGGGTCGGCTGGATCGGGGTCGACGGAGGTAGCGCGACAATGACGAAGAGCGAGTTGAGTAAGAGGGGCGGCAACGACGTGTTCATGGGAAGGGACGACCAGGCAGCGGCATGCCCTAGGACGACGCGATTATGCGGCGGCGTGCTCCGAGGACAAGGTGGTTGAGGTGCCAAAGCTACGGTTTCTAGGTCAAGGGAGCGCGCAAGAGCTAAAAATTTTCGCCAAGTGTTGGGAGAGAGCGCGCGAGAGCTAAAAATAGCAAAAATCGGAGACATGCCTGTATAATGCCCGTCTCTCGTTTACACATCTCCTCTAGGTCGAGAGAGCGTGTGTAAGTTTTGCGCGTAGATTTTTTCCAGAGAGTGCGTGAGAGCTAAAAATAGCTTAGGTCAAAATTCGAAGTTGAGCCTGTATAATGTTCGTCTCTCATTTGCGCGTCTCCCTTTTGCCGAAGGTCAAAAATCGACGACAACCCTATCTAATGCGCATCTCTCATTTGCATGCCTTCCTTTTGCTGGAGGTAAAAAATCGAGACGAGGTTGTATAATGCCCGTCTCTCATTTGCACGTCTCTCCCTTTTGCCACTCAAGCTACATCGTGAGTGTCCATTGTCACTCGTGCGCGGAGTTAACATCGTGAGCGTTCGTTGCCTTTTGCGTGCAAAGATATAATTGGAATCAAGGATAAACAAATGTAATGACATTGCAATTCAGAGATAATTTGCAACTCAACAAATTTCATAGTTCATACACATTGCATGCCCTCTAAACTATACATTTCTAAACTATATTCCTATAAAGCTCACATCGATGAATCTAAGCTGTACCATCCAGCATGTTTTGAAAAACGTCTCATATATTCCTCTAGATCCAAAAAAAATTAACATTTTTCAAATTAACACATGTCGAATGAGGAATGATATATAACCTAGGTTGGTCACTGTCAAAGTGTTCTTGTGACACTTCCCCTGGGACTGCTATGCGAGCAGCCCGCGGAGGTTCTTGATTAGCGGGGATAGTCATCAGGTGAGGTTGTGCAAGTGAACGATGGTGAGACCGAGGTTTTTACGTGGTTCAGGCTGCTGGAGCATAACACCCTACTCCACGTTGAGTTGTATTGCTTGTGAGTTGTGATTTTGGGGATTCGAATGTGTGTGTCTTGCTACATGGGCTACTCGATCCTTTTATACTAAGGCCGAGCACCTTACAAGTGGAGCTCGAGACCCGACACATGGTATTGAGGCAATCTTATCCTAAAGGTGCAAAGCTTCCCTGATACGCTACCTTTGACTGTGGCTTGAAGAGTCGTCGGCTTCTTGCCTCAGTCACTAGTAGCCCAGGTGTAATCGTTGAAGTTGGCAGAGAATGTCCTATCTATCTGTCTTGTCATCGGAAGCTACCCACTTGGCAGAGTGGGATAGGCCTGCGGCGTCTTCACTGCAATGTGACTGGGCGTAGTGGTACCTAGTAGTAGGTGTGTGCCACGTCATGCATCGGGGGAGGGCGCGTGTCTTCAATGCTTGATTTAGACAAGGTGTGCTGCCCCGTAATTCTTGCAACCCACAGTCTAGGAAAAGGACACGTGGCACCACCGGAGTAGGCCTCCACAAGGGCGGCAGGGGTCCTGAACTGTGGGCCACATGGTAGCCCCGGAGCCCATATCAAAGGCGATTTGCGAGGTCTGGGACGCAGGACACGTGGTGGAGCCAGAGCCTACCTCTAGGGGAGGAGGCAGGTCTGGCGTTTCAGGCCACGTGGCTGCACCAGAGCCCACTCCTATGAGGAGTGGGGTCTCGACCCACTGGACACTTGGCAATTCGGGAGCTCACCACTTCGGGGGATCTGGGTCCCATCTTGAGGTCCATGCGGTAGCGCTGGAGCCCGCTCTTGAGGAGACTGGGGGTCCGGGCCTGATAGACACGGGGCATCTCTAGACACTATCTCGACAGGGAGGCAGGGTGCCCATGAGTTTTTTACTGTGTGCGCAAGGGTACCCAATCTGTTTGGTTCCAACAGTGGCCCCTGGGTCCACCCTAGGGAGAGGTGATGAACCCGAGGGTGGAGCCCTAATCTTGATTTCCCGCGCTGTCTTTTGATTTTGTCCTAGTCGGTCAAAGGCAGTGCGCCTCTACCAACGTGGCCACGCGCCCCCTTCTGCTTCAGGGGTCATGGCGACGTGATATTTTACTTGTTGTAGTATCTTTACCATGACGGTTCCCAATGTGGTTGCAGCACTTCCGCTGCTCTGCCTTTATGGGAACTACCAGGTTATCTTCTCGAGCGGGTGTCCGCCTGGGGCCAGGCCTTTTAACAGGGGACCTGGGCCCCACTGTCATGGGTGCTGTGGGCTGAGCAGCGGGCGCTGGTCCTAGGTGACACGCACGGTGCACTCAAATGTCGTTGGGGTGTTAAAAAAGGAACCTTTGAGGCCAAAGGTAGTTCTTTCCTTACTCTCACCCCAACACTTGAGCCTCCGTCATATTTCTTGAGCACTCGAACCTTCACCACATGCAAAGCTCTTGATCACTCTGCCCCAATAGCTTCGAGCTTTCTTCCCTCCCGTATCAAAGATGTAGCTCCAGTTAGGCAGCTACTTGACTGGGAGGAAGAGGAGCGGCGGGATCTGATCCGCCCCGGCTCCCTGCTTCTTGATCTGAAGAAGGGAGAGATTGTCTACTTCTTTTTGTACATGTACGCCGGGTTCATTCCACCCGTTTCCTCCTTCCTTGTGACCCCTCTGGAAGTCCTCGGACTCCATCTTCATCACTTGTCACCAAACTCACTGGTGGTGGTGGAAGTGTTGTCACACTTCTGCGAGATATTCTTGGGTGTGTACCCATCAGTGCCGGTGTTCCGGTAGTTCTTCATGTTGAGGCGAACTGGGAAGAGCGAGATGAACTTGTCAGTCGCTCACATAAGTTAGTAACTTATGTCGGCGTCCTGCAGTCGATGTAAGTTAGTTACCAGGATGGGTTGCGGGCTGGGCAAGGTAACTTACTTTGGTTGTTCGTAGCCGATGTAAGTTACATGGGATAACTTACGTCGGCTATGGCGAGGTCGACGTAAGTACCATGGGATAACTTACATTTGTATGGCCCGGCCGACGTAAGTTAACCTGGGCTAAGTTTTTTTTAAAAAAGAAGAAATTGCCTACCTCACACGATGGCGAGCTCACGGAACAACCATACACACATATATATAGTAACAACAGCAACAAACAGTCACAAATTATTCCAAACATATCTATCACAACACAAACTCTGATTGGGCTACTCGCTAGCCCCTCAACTACCTCCAGAGTCGAAAATCACGTCTCCGCGCGTCCCTTCGGGTGCCAGTAGATGTGCCAAAGGAGTTTGCACCACCGTCGCTGAACCCTGCAAAAGAACATTAGAGTTAGACATGTTACAAATGCATCTCACACTCTCACTCTCTTTCTAACTTCCATCCTCTTACTCTCTTCCTCTCCCTCTCTCTCTTTCTCTCATTCTCTCACTCTCTTCCTCTCCCTCACTTTCTCTCCATCACTTTCTCTCACTCTCTTTGTCTCCCTCTCTTTGTGTCACACTTTCCCTATTCCTCTCTGAAAGTGCATCTAGGCATCCCCGCGGGTTTTGGATGATTGATGATGACAATTAAGAAGCTAATGAGCTAAAGTGATCTTAAGAACAGGTACAAGGATTGAAATGTGATGAAAACCCTCAAAAATGAAAAGGATAAAACGGGCATCAAAGCCTCAAGCGTAGAAATTAGGGTTTCTATGGTGTTGACCTTATATGAGCCGTGTCATGTGAGAGGGTGGATGTATCATGCGCATTGAGATCATTCTAGAGGGCTCAGAATGGTGTTTTAGTGAAATACCTAAGTGAGAAGCCAAAATGAGAAAAAATCCTAGGAGGCCGGACTAGTTCGGCCAGGCAGACAAGTCCGTTTTGTGACGGACCAAACGTCTCTGGAGTGAATCTGAGTGAATTTGGAGCTAAGTTCGAGAAGTCCAAACTTGTCTGTTTTAGGACGGACCAAAGCTCTATGGAGAAGTTCGGACTTGTCCGTTTGGGTACGGACTTGTCCATTTGAGACTTAGTGAGATGGACCGAGTGTAAAAGCCCGTTTTTCGGAAGAACAAAAACACAAAAATGCGAACTTAAAAATTTTGAAAATAGACTTGGAAATCCAAACTCACATGAACCATATGAGTTAACCAATGTTCACTTAAAATAGGGACTTGTTAAAATTTTACCTATAGAACATGGTTGATAATGTATTTGGAACTTAAGGTGTGAAATCCTTAATTTCCAAGTCTTCACATTTTCATTGAAAAATTAAAGGAGAAAAGAAAACAAAATAGAGGGAAAGAAAAAGGAATTATTCCAACTCTAAAATGGGACATCCAAAAATATTCAAATCTCATGCCGTAAATTTTTCTATGAACTTCTAATATTCCAAATAGACTCTCGGTAAAGTTTCAAAATTTTTGAAGCCCATTTCCCATTTATTGGACACGTACTGAGAGTTTAATCAACGTCGACTTCGAATTTAAACTTCGTGCTCAACCTTGTCCAAATCAACTCCAAATTTTTCCTGAGGTCCCTTATGGTTCAAAAAGGTTAACTTCAAAGTTTCAGGATTTTTGAACCTAATCTACTATTTATTTCCTTGAGTCAAGTATCACCACTTGAATTCAAATTCAAATCTGAGTTCAAATTCAACTTGCTCAGTTTTGAAATCTGATTGAACCATAAAATTCTCCACATTTTATTTAGTCACTGGGCCAAATTTGACTATTTTTGAAGCCTATTTGCTAGCTCCATTTGAATTTTGAAAAGAGAAGGGAGGAGAGAGTGGGACCCACATGTCATACTTATCCTCAGTACTAGGAAAGGGTGGGCCCCACTGGTAACCTACTCAATGGAGAGAGATGTTTTACACCTGGAATGAAGTGGATAAGGGGGAAATCGGAGTGGGCCCCACAGGTCAGTCTTACCCAGCTATAGAAAACCAAATTGGCTCCTTCTCCCGGTCCTTATCTTCTTCCTCCCACGCACGCGTCTGCTTCTTCGCCTGCCCACCCCCGCTGGCCCGCATCGCCTGCTCCTCCCGTCGGCCGCCGGCTAGCTGCTCCCTGGCGCCGCTTCGCCGCCTGCGCCAGCCGCCTCCTCGCCTCCGGCCACCGGCTCCGCCGCCTCGGTTCCGCACCTCCCGCGCGCCTCCTGCACCCCCGCGCGCGTCGCCCCTGCGCCACGGCACCGTCTCCCGGCCGCTTGCAGCGTCGGCCCACGCGCCCCAACACTTCCCCGCCGGTCCGCCCGCTCGCCTGACCACGCCGGCGCACCACCTCGCCCGCGGCCCTGCGTCCTGGTCGCCGCTCGCCTGGTCGCCCCGACGCGCCCGTGCTGCTGCGCCCCACGCCGACCGCCTCCTCGTCGCCCTGGTGCTCAGCCCGCGTCCCAGCTCATCCCGAGCGCTGCAGCGCCAGCGCCACGCCACCACACGCGCTCGACCTGCTACTCGCCGGACTCTGCTCGCGTCGTGCCTGCGCCGGCGACGCTCGTTCGCCCTTGCTGTGTCCAGACCCAGCACCACACGCATAAACTCGGCCGTCGTGTCCCTGCTGGTCGCGCCCTTCTGGGCCGACCGCGAGCACCATGACGCCATGTCCGCGTTCTGCGCCGTGGCTATGTCCTGGAAGCAAAGCAAGTATTGAATGAGATGCACAGGATTCGGGAACACGTCGTTGACATAATGGTATCGACCATCAGTCCAAGGTTAGCTCTTATTTTGCAAGAGTGATTGAATCAGTGACTGCAGCCAAGGTGTTCGATGAAATGGTTACAAGGCGAAACTAAGTGTGTGGCCGTTCAATGTTGGTCTATGGATGCAGGTTTACTGTGGGTTGGCAAATCGACAAGCCTAAGTTCCAAGATACCCTTTGAATGGTGATGACGCGATGGAACTCTAGTACACACCAAGATGTTCGGCAAAATGCATACAAGGTGAGCCTTACCCTGAAATACCTTGCTTGACGTCACCGACGTCCGTTCGTCATGATCGCTAAGGTTACTCATGTGTCGTCAAGTTGTACGCCCATGTTCCGCGTTGATATCATTCCTATAGGAGTCCCTAAGTTGACCTCTTGTATCGTTTGTATCACACTGGCCTGTCCGTACGTGCTCGTGATGCTCCACCATGAGCCGCGTCGACGTCGTTGACCATATGACGTCGTCGTGACGCTCCGAGCCGTCATCGTGTCCTGGCATCGAGATGAAGGATGCTTGTGATGTGTGTGGTGCTGAAACACCAGCACGACTCGTCGTACAATGGTCATTTATCCAAATTAGGGTTTAGTCGAGGTGAGACTCGTCAAGTCCTAGGTGTAGCTAGGGTGCTCGATGAAATGCCTTCTAGGTCAAACCAAGTGGTTCGGTGATCACCGATGACTTGGAGTAGAGGTATGCAATAACGTTACGACCAACAAGGAGAACTAGACCAAGGGGGACCTTGGATAAGAGTTCCTTGGTTGTGTCGAGGATGTTCCGTAGCCGATCACAGGATTGGTTAACTTGGTGTACCTCTTCTTCGACTGTAGGTTCGTCGAGTCTTTTGTCGACAACTAAGTCGAGTCCCTAACTCTTCGACTCAGGAAGTGGTGTTCGAGATTCCGCTCACCCCTTTGACGAGTCCGGGTCGATGTGGACCTCGCTAATCCGATCTTCTCGTGATGGCAAAGCATGACCGTCACGACAAGGTCTCGCATCATGTTCGAGTTCCAGGAGTTCACCGAGCTCATCTGGACAATCTTGCAAAGGACACTGCAATAGTGTCACGTAAGCACTTGAACGATGCTCGAGAAGCTTGCCGTAGAAACTACTTTACCTAAAGGTCATTTGAACGTTGTCTCGGTATTCACGTCAGGTTAACAAGGCTCGTTATGATGTCTTAAAGTCCAAAGAATGTTGACCTCACTTCACTCCCAAGTATCGCTAGGGTTTCACCCTGGTTCATCCTTATCAGAACCCTGCGACCCCACTTGTCCCGTAATTAGGTTTACTCCTTAATGAGTTTGTGTAACTTCATTGGTTGACTTCTAAGTCACAACCTCTTGTTGCACAGTTCACTCATGCCTTAAGCTTTCAATGCTCCATCTTGATCGCTTAGTCTTCCTTACATCACACAGCCCAGCAATACTTCTTCAACATTCTACCTTATCACTCTTTGTGCGGCATAGCTCCAAGTGTCGAGTGCTAAATTGCGATGTGTCATTACATTGCACCTTTCAGTGCTTATCTCGACACTACTATGCCACATTGACTCTTAGGTCATCCTTACACTACCAGTCCAACACTTTCGCACCATTCAGCTGTATCGTCCTTGAGTGGCATAGCGTCGAGTGTTGAATGCCAAGTTGCAATGTGTGCTTACATTGCACCTTTCAATTCACATCTCGATACTACTACGACCACTTGACTCCATCCTTTGTTTATCCACACAACAGAGACATATCTGTCCTTCCTAGTCGAACTCCTCATTCTTAGAGTTTACACAACCCCGTGGAGTCTTTTCTTAAATTACTTATTTACTTAATTACTTATATGCATATCATGTCGATAGGAAACGTGATGGTAGGTGATCGACGAGGAGCTTCGCTTGGAGGAGAAGGCCAAGGTGTTTCCACTGAGGTTCCATGGCAGGTTCTCCGGAGGAAGATCAAGCCCTAACAATTGACATTTGTTCAGTCGCAAACTAAGGCAAGCCCCGGTTTGCATTTAAGTCGTTTATGAGCTTTTGCTTTATCACTATGATGAATAGTATATGAATGGTGCATTACGTTTAGGGTGAATGATACTCCACTTGCATGACCAAAAATCCCAGGGGTTTATTTGGCACGAGTTACAGTTTGACCTGTAGTAACTGCTTTGCTAATGCATAGGAGATCCGGTAGAAGTCGAGTAGTTGGAACCTACTCGCGAGAGATGTATCTCACAGGATTGGTTGAATAGAAAATGGCTTAATATAATGAAATTGAGACCGGGCAGGGAATGGATAGGAAGCGGCGAGAATTGAGTCTCGGTCGCATAGCCCTGCCTGTGTCGATTAAGGCCCGTCCGTATGCAGCCCCTTCGGACAAGCTTGAATTGTACCGGCAATATAATGGACATATGGAATCCAATAAACTGATGTAACTTGATAACTGGGATGTTGAGACCCATTAACTCACCATCGATAGGGGTGGGTTGAGGACAGTAAGGTGTAAATCGGTCGGCGGACACATGAGGTGTTCCGTGCGGAGACCTTCTGTTTGCGGAGGTGAGACGGGCTCAGCATTTGAGTTTCTTGTGAAAGGTGGCCATATACGCCTAGTACTGAAGTGTTATGTAGGTACAGGTGTGCTCGCTGACACTTCCGAACGACGTATGTGTCGTGTTGTCCGGGTGTGTCCTGATTGCAATCACTGTCCCTCGCAGTAATAGAGTACCACTTGTTCACTGAGCGGTGACGTAGTAAATACTAAAGAAGCCAGAAAATCATATTGTATTGAATTATAATTACTTTGCAACCTTGTATGATTTAGAGATAGTATAATTAAAAGTTTACAGTTTCCCCATACTTTAGCTGTAATAGCATTATGTGCTTTGGGCATGTCATATCATCGGTAAAGCGTTTCTTGTTTGATTGTGGAGTCCATGATGTGCCGTGCTCAGAGAATGTCATTTGCTACTTAAAACTTGATTATAAGGATTCACTTGTAGGCGAGTCATTTATGCTATTCCTTACCTATGTTTAGTGTCCCCTTGCATATGTCTAGTGAGACGGTTAAGTCTTGCTGAGCCTTATGCTCACGTTTGCGCTTTAACGATTTTTGCAGGTATTAGTTTTATTTCTGCTGTTCAGGTTGTACATGAGACTCGAGGTGTCGAGATAAATCTCATGTGAGCCACGCCGCTGCTGTATGTTCTTCGTGTTGCTAGTGAGAATCGTCCTAGGGCATGGACGTCTTCTCTCCTGCTTAGTTAGGTGAGATTTTGAGTATGTATTTTCCGCTGCGTGTGTACCCTTGTTGTACACTCTTTTGTAAACTCTTCTTATTAAGAAATGAAAACTTTATATGTTTTGGTATCCTTTTCGTGTGTGCTGTTAGGTGCCGCATCGCACGGCACCACCCAATGAGATCCTCGGATGTGTGGACTCCGGTCCCCACAGACATGGTATCAGAGCTTCATTGGGAATAGCACGCTCGAAAAGAGCCTATTTTCGAAAACTCCGAAGTAGTCGAGTGAGGTTTAGCTATATGCCCATTAAGGACTATTACTAGTATAAGTTTTAAAGGTGGTGAACTAACTTGTTATATTATTCTGTAACGACGCTCTGTCTTCAAGGTAAGAGGTAAGGTACGCCGCCGAGAGCGGATCAATCTCGGTAAACTCTGCATACGAGATATGGTATGTGAAATTTCCGTGGCTTAGCACGGAAAGTCAATATGAGTCTCTGAAACTTTCCATGTTTCTGAGAACATATGACACGCGGTACCCTAGCGTGACACAAAATTAGTGGGAGCCCCCGTCGGGTGGTGTATAACCCGATAGTATGTATCTCTAGAACTATTCATGTTCTATGGGATCATGCGAAACACGTATGCCCGAGCGTGTATAAGCCGGATCGTACGGGAGTCTTTGCTGTACAGACGTATTTACAGCCATGTACCTCGAGACATGGCCTCGCTCGAGGGCGACTCACACCAGAGTTGTATGCATTTACTTTCATATATATTATTGTGACTGCCTGTCGTGTTTCCCCGTGCCGCCCTTGAGGTGTGAAGGTGTGAAAGGGGATTGTTTGTCTTCTGCAGGTACACTAACTCCGGTAGCGACCCGTGTAGAATACGTTTGCGAGTGATCGATAGTAGGACCACCTCTAGACGTATCCGGATATACCGGATTAGATTTTTCTTTTGGTAAGGCACGTAGTACCGTCAGTATCACAATTGATACTTTGACCATCCCCCACGAGAGAAATGGCTTCATATTCATATTAAGTCCAAGTATCAGTTGCTGATATCTTGTGGACAAAGTAAAATGTTTCTTTTCAAGAGTAGGTGAACCAAAGTTCTTTGCTCCTGGCGAGAGTTTAGCTCGACTTCGCCGGAGTAAGACTTTGGTTAAGTTTGAAGATACATAGTGATATGCTATGGATAAGAAGGTCGTCAAGTCTCTTTTAAGATTCCATTTGATTCTAAAGGAAATGATTAGTTGTGAATCAAGTTCTAGCCATCGGACTTGAGTTTTGAGCTAAGTTTCAAAATTTGAGTTTGTTCCCAAATTCTTGTGTTTCGAAGCCGGTGAGTTCTGTTTTCGAACAGAATTGAACCGACTTTGAAATTCCATATCTCTTCAACCTGGAGGGCTTTGGAGGCAAGTGAATACTTTTTGAAAAGCTTTTGAAGTCTTCTAATAGTTTCCTATTGACCTCCAAGCCAAAAGATGCTTTTATGGTGATGAAAATGCACCATAACCACTGCAGCTGCTATTCTGAAACTGTACAAGACAGTATCTGAACTTTTGTCATAATTCCTTGAAGGAAGCTCTTCTATTCCATTATGATACATTTCTGGAAAGTGGAAAAGCTATTCTACAACTTTGTTATTCAGTGATACCTCAAATTCAGCTTATAACTAATTAGAAAACAGAGTTGAAGATAATACATGTATATAGGTGCTATCTGAAACAGTCAAAAAAAAATTCTGAACTTTGAACGGACATAACTCTTAAACTAAGAATGCAAACTATGCATGTTTATACATGCCTGGAAAGCTTAAAGAGTCCTCTATCAACTTCCTATTCAACACGAAGGCTAAAACTCGCAATAACCAAGTCTAAATTGAAGTATCGTATAAGGTGTCGAAACAGTTCAGAATATGGACCGTTACCTATTCAGTTACTGTTTCGATTATAATTCCTAGTAGAATTATCGAATGGCTTCGTATTTTACATTTCTGAGATCCTGGGAATTTTTGCAACAAGTTTGCTATGTATTACTTTTGCAAATATTGATGTTTGTATATCTGAAATTTGTGGACAAAATCAGCCTTAAACAAAGGAGGTGCTGTCCAAATTTTCAGAAAAACTGTCAACTTGCAAATGCCGTATCTTCTCAACCAGAAATTCTACGAGGGCAAGTAAATACTCTTTAGAAATATTTGGAAGTCCTCTACATGTTTTCTGTTCAACATCAGACCAGAATTCTTTTCTAAATGGGTGAAATTTGGATAATTGCAGAGACTGTCCAGGCATACTCAAACTGGACAGCAATCTGTACACCTCTGAATTTAATCCATAACTCGCAGACCTTTGATCCAATGGTGTCACGCGAGTAACCGTTGGAGAGGTTAGAGAGTCAGCTACAATTTTTGCAATTGGCTCCAGACCTGAATTGGTCATCTACCTATTCCAAATCGAGTTTGAATACAGAGTGGTCAATCTGAACTGAATTCAGTTCTGAATACTGAAATTTTACCTAACTTCAAAAATTCATATCTTTTGAGCTAGAGCTGATATGAAGACAAGTAAGTACATTATGGAAAGCTTATTACATTGGCTACAACTTTGTAAATAAGAATATTTCCAGATTTCCATCAGAACAGCCTGAAAACTTTTGATCAAAACTGCTACTGTTTAAGCAGATTCTGCTGAAAGTGCAGAGAAATCTGCTAACTTTAAAATTGCATAACTTGCAAACCAGAGATGATCTAGAGGCAAACCAATACTTTTTAGAAAGGTCTTGAAGTGTACTTTAACTTTGTTGTTCACCTCAAGATATGATTTTGCCATTTACTTGGCCAAAATCTAAGTTGCGTCCAAGCTGTTCATCCTCCACCAGGATTTAATCGGGTGATGACCCTTTAGGGTGTTTATGGATTTGGTTCTCGAGTTCAACTCGAGGAGTTCCATAACATCCCAGGTGTTGGGACCCAACAATATTTGCCTTTAGAGTTGAGTATTACATTAAGGCAAATCCCTTTTTGCTCGGATGCACATGCTAGTGTTTTGACTATGCAACCTTGCATCTCACACTTTAGTTGTGCATTGAGCATGTATGACACTTCCCTTAGTTGGACGACCCTCCCCATAAATATTGCTTGGAGTAAGTTTCTTGCTCACCTAGCTTGAATCTTAAGGGGGAAGGAGTTCATCTAGTAATTGAAGTGTTACGTTCACCTAGGTGTCATACCAAGGTACATCGACACCGAACCAACGTGCTGGGAGCAATGCTCAAGTAAGTAGGGCCGAGTACAACATTGACTCATTAAGTCAATGCGAAGCTTAAGTAACGGATCACCTTGAACCCCGTTCCTTGTGGAACTCGATCAACGAGTTAAAAGAGTCAGTTGATTCTTCACGCTAAACCACTCCTTTGCTTCAGTCTTTGAGACGAGAAGCCATAAGTGAGTAGTACGAGCTGGAAATTCTTTAGCAAGAACGTGGATTACTAACCTAGGTCGTGCCTAGCACAGTAACATGTCAACCACTTAGTGCAACCTACGAAAGTGAGGAGAACCTTACTCTTCAAAGGTTACTCTCTTTGCCACTTCTGAAGGCAACCCTACCGCACCTTTTTAAGGGGTAGACATAGTACTTTAAGAAAACTACGAGATGAAAAACCTGACCCATTGTTAAGGAACCACAATTACCTGTAGGTTGTGATTAACAAGCTTTAGGGAACTTCCGATCAACAAGAAGTTCAATCACTTTGTTCCATTTTGTATACTCCGTTGCCTTGAGATGAACCTCACCATTCCTTGCTAATACTTTTACCTTGAAACCATCGAACTTGGTCGAGATATGAAAGTAGCAAGTCTTCTCTAGCGCCTTTCATGACCAAGTTCAATCAATCCTCCTGTATTTGGGGTACTTCTGACTGTGTTTGGATTGTCTTACCTATTTTTGCTCAAAGTATAATACTGAATGCACCATACCTTGCATAATTATCCGCGGAGTTGCATTGTGTCTGCATAACATTCATCCGGTTTGTGATGCATCATAAAACGTAATTACTAATGAGTTTTGAGCAAGAATATGTGACCCCGTTCAGATACTTTAGTAGTGCCTAACATTTTTGAGTTGTGATCAATTTTATCGTTCGCAACGCCTTCGACTGGTTTCATTATCTTGAGTAGCACAAGGGACACCTTGTGACTAAAACACAGTTGAGTCCTTGTCCTTGACTTGTTGAAACTCAAATCGCCTTGAGTACTTGCAACTAAACAAACACTTGGACTTCCATCCTTGACTTGTTAGGTTCAAGTGCCTTGATTGTTGCAACTATACCATTCGTCATCGAGTAGTCATCAGTTCGATGATCAACCTTGTAAAATCCATGAAATCTCCTTCCTCGCGAGGATACCGTTCGATTGTCAACCTCGTGAAACTCTTTTGGTCCATCTAAGATCTTATGTTGTTATATGGTAACCTTGCTATACTAATTACCTTGTAGTTACCATATGATTGAGTTCTTTGCTGTGTTGAAACATATGAGGATACTGAATCCTTACATCCTCATGTGCCACCGCAAAAAGGTCTTCATCTTCTGCTTCTATTGTTTGAAGACGTTGATATACCCAGAAACCTTGTAGTCGTCATATCTTCAATATTCCTGCTGTTTTGATTACATAAGAGTGTTGAGTGTCTTGCTACTCTTATGCTACGGCTAAGGAATCCTATGGTTGACTAAACGTCAAACGAGGTTAATGATTGTTGTTTAACCTCGTAAACCATCTTAACTCATGTCAAGGGAAATACCACATTAAGTTGAAAGGACCTGTGCAAAACCAAGCAAGCAACCAAGAATCAATGCAAGAGAAGTTTCAAACTATCAAGGTGACCTAGAGAAGCAAAGAACAAGTGCAAATTCTTCAAATCAAGACTAGGACAGAACAGGATGTCATGCTAGTGTAAGAGTACAACAATAAAGGGTCAATGACAGATGTGAAAGTTTTACGATGTGATATTGTCATGTCGAGCATCCTGTCAGGGCTATCAACCTAAAGACTGGAATCTCCTGAGGCAAACTTTAGAATTTCTTAAGATGCATGAAGATAATCACTATTTTGTAGAACCCAAGTTTTTAAGGGCATTGCCATTTTCCTTAGTCAATGACCCTCTTTTACGGATCGTTCCCTCATCGTTCTGTTATTCTACCTGTTAGAATCTCGGGACGAGATTCCTTTAAGGGGGAAGGATTGTAAAAGCCCGTTTTTCGGAAGAACAAAAACACAAAAATGCGAACTTAAAAATTTTGAAAATAGACTTGGAAATCCAAACTCACATGAACCATATGAGTTAACCAATGTTCACTTAAAATAGGGACTTGTTAAAATTTTACCTATAGAACATGGTTGATAATGTATTTGGAACTTAAGGTGTGAAATCCTTAATTTCCAAGTCTTCACATTTTCATTGAAAAATTAAAGGAGAAAAGAAAACAAAATAGAGGGAAAGAAAAAGGAATTATTCCAACCCTAAAATGGGACATCCAAAAATATTCAAATCTCATGCCGTAAATTTTTCTATGAACTTCTAATATTCCAAATAGACTCTCGGTAAAGTTTCAAAATTTTTGAAGCCCATTTCCCATTTATTGGACACGTACTGAGAGTTTAATCAACGTCGACTTCGAATTTAAACTTCGTGCTCAACCTTGTCCAAATCAACTCCAAATTTTTCCTGAGGTCCCTTATGGTTCAAAAAGGTTAACTTCAAAGTTTCAGGATTTTTGAACCTAATCTACTATTTATTTCCTTGAGTCAAGTATCACCACTTGAATTCAAATTCAAATCTGAGTTCAAATTCAACTTGCTCAGTTTTGAAATCTGATTGCACCATAAAATTCTCCACATTTTATTTAGTCACTGGGCCAAATTTGACTATTTTTGAAGCCTATTTGCTAGCTCCATTTGAATTTTGAAAAGAGAAGGGAGGAGAGAGTGGGACCCACATGTCATACTTATCCTCAGTACTAGGAAAGGGTGGGCCCCACTGGTAACCTACTCAATGGAGAGAGATGTTTTACACCTGGAATGAAGTGGATAAGGGGGAAATCGGAGTGGGCCCCACAGGTCAGTCTTACCCAGCTATAGAAAACCAAATTGGCTCCTTCTCCCGGTCCTTATCTTCTTCCTCCCACGCACGCGTCTGCTTCTTCGCCTGCCCACCCCCGCTGGCCCGCATCGCCTGCTCCTCCCGTCGGCCGCCGGCTAGCTGCTCCCTGGCGCCGCTTCGCCGCCTGCGCCAGCCGCCTCCTCGCCTCCGGCCACCGGCTCCGCCGCCTCGGTTCCGCACCTCCCGCGCGCCTCCTGCACCCCCGCGCGCGTCGCCCCTGCGCCACGGCACCGTCTCCCGGCCGCTTGCAGCGTCGGCCCGCGCGCCCCAACACTTCCCCGCCGGTCCGCCCGCTCGCCTGACCACGCCGGCGCACCACCTCGCCCGCGGCCCTGCGTCCTGGTCGCCGCTCGCCTGGTCGCCCCGATGCGCCCGTGCTGCTGTGCCCCACGCCGACCGCCTCCTCGTCGCCCTGGTGCTCAGCCCGCGTCCCAGCTCTTCCCGAGCGCTGCAGCGCCAGCGCCACGCCACCACACGCGCTCGACCTGCTACTCGCCGGACTCTGCTCGCGTCGTGCCTGCGCCGGCGACGCTCGTTCGCCCTTGCTGTGTCCAGACCCAGCACCACACGCATAAACTCGGCCGTCGTGTCCCTGCTGGTCGCGCCCTTCCGGGCCGACCGCGAGCACCATGACGCCATGTCCGCGTTCTGCGCCGTGGCTATGTCCTGGAAGCAAAGCAAGTATTGAATGAGATGCACAGGATTCGGGAACACGTCGTTGACATAATGGTATCGACCATCAGTCCAAGGTTAGCTCTTATTTTGCAAGAGTGATTGAATCAGCGACTACAGCCAAGGTGTTCGATGAAATGGTTACAAGGCGAAACTAAGTGTGTGGTCGTTCAATGTTGGTCTATGGATGCAGGTTTACTGTGGGTTGGCAAATCGACAAGCCTAAGTTCCAAGATACCCTTTGAATGGTGATGACGCGATGGAACTCTAGTACACACCAAGATGTTCGGCGAAATGCATACAAGGTGAGCCTTACCCTGAAATACCTTGCTTGACGTCACCGACGTCCGTTCGTCATGATCGCTAAGGTTACTCATGTGTCGTCAAGTTGTACGCCCATGTTCCGCGTTGATATCATTCCTATAGGAGTCCCTAAGTTGACCTCTTGTATCGTTTGTATCACACTGGCCTGTCCGTACGTGCTCGTGATGCTCCACCATGAGCCGCGTCGACGTCGTTGACCATATGACGTCGTCGTGACGCTCCGAGCCGTCATCGTGTCCTGGCATCGAGATGAAGGATGCTTGTGATGTGTGTGGTGCTGAAACACCAGCACGACTCGTCGTACAATGGTCATTTAGCCAAATTAGGGTTTAGTCGAGGTGAGACTCGTCAAGTCCTAGGTGTAGCTAGGGTGCTCGATGAAACGCCTTCTAGGTCAAACCAAGTGGTTCGGTGATCACCGATGACTTGGAGTAGAGGTATGCAATAACGTTGCGACCAACAAGGAGAACTAGACCAAGGGGGACCTTGGATAAGAGTTCCTTGGTTGTGTCGAGGATGTTCCGTAGCCGATCACAGGATTGGTTAACTTGGTGTACCTCTTCTTCGACTGTAGGTTCGTCGAGTCTTTTGTCGACAACTAAGTCGAGTCCCTAACTCTTCGACTCAGGAAGTGGTGTTCGAGATTCCGCTCACCCCTTTGACGAGTCCGGGTCGATGTGGACCTCGCTAATCCGATCTTCTCGTGATGGCAAAGCATGACCGTCACGACAAGGTCTCGCATCATGTTCGAGTTCCAGGAGTTCACCGAGCTCATCTGGACAATCTTGCAAAGGACACTGCAATAGTGTCACGTAAGCACTTGAACGATGCTCGAGAAGCTTGCCGTAGAAACTACTTTACCTAAAGGTCATTTGAACGTTGTCTCGGTATTCACGTCAGGTTAACAAGGCTCGTTATGATGTCTTAAAGTCCAAAGAATGTTGACCTCACTTCACTCCCAAGTATCGCTAGGGTTTCACCCTGGTTCATCCTTATCAGAACCCTGTGACCCCACTTGTCCCGTAATTAGGTTTACTCCTTAATGAGTTTGTGTAACTTCATTGGTTGACTTCTAAGTCACAACCTCTTGTTGCACAGTTCACTCATGCCTTAAGCTTTCAATGCTCCATCTTGATCGCTTAGTCTTCCTTACATCACACAGCCCAGCAATACTTCTTCACCATTCTACCTTATCACTCTTTGTGCGGCATAGCTCCAAGTGTCGAGTGCTAAATTGCGATGTGTCATTACATTGCACCTTTCAGTGCTTATCTCGACACTACTATGCCACCTTGACTCTTAGGTCATCCTTACACTACCAGTCCAACACTTTCGCACCATTCAGCTGTATCGTCCTTGAGTGGCATAGCATCGAGTGTTGAATGCCAAGTTGCAATGTGTGCTTACATTGCACCTTTCAATTCACATCTCGATACTACTACGACCACTTGACTCCATCCTTTGTTTATCCACACAACAGAGGCATATCTGTCCTTCCTAGTCGAACTCCTCATTCTTAGAGTTTACACAACCCCGTGGAGTCTTTTCTTAAATTACTTATTTACTTAATTACTTATATGCATATCATGTCGATAGGAAACGTGATGGTAGGTGATCGACGAGGAGCTTCGCTTGGAGGAGAAGGCCAAGGTGTTTCCACTGAGGTTCCATGGCAGGTTCTCCGGAGGAAGATCAAGCCCTAACAATTGACATTTGTTCAGTCGCAAACTAAGGCAAGCCCCGGTTTGCATTTAAGTCGTTTATGAGCTTTTGCTTTATCACTATGATGAATAGTATATGAATGGTGCATTACGTTTAGGGTGAATGATACTCCACTTGCATGACCAAAAATCCCAGGGGTTTATTTGGCACGAGTTACAGTTTGACCTGTAGTAACTGCTTTGCTAATGCATAGGAGATCCGGTAGAAGTCGAGTAGTTGGAACCTACTCGCGAGAGATGTATCTCACAGGATTGGTTGAATAGAAAATGGCTTAATATAATGAAATTGAGACCGGGCAGGGAATGGATAGGAAGCGGCGAGAATTGAGTCTCGGTCGCATAGCCCTGCCTGTGTCGATTAAGGCCCGTCCGTATGCAGCCCCTTCGGACAAGCTTGAATTGTACCGGCAATATAATGGACATATGGAATCCAATAAACTGATGTAACTTGATAACTGGGATGTTGAGACCCATTAACTCACCATCGATAGGGGTGGGTTGAGGACAGTAAGGTGTAAATCGGTCGGCGGACACATGAGGTGTTCCGTGCGGAGACCTTCTGTTTGCGGAGGTGAGACGGGCTCAGCATTTGAGTTTCTTGTGAAAGGTGGCCATATACGCCTAGTACTGAAGTGTTATGTAGGTACAGGTGTGCTCGCTGACACTTCCGAACGACGTATGTGTCATGTTGTCCGGGTGTGTCCTGATTGCAATCACTGTCCCTCGCAGTAATAGAGTACCACTTGTTCACTGAGCGGTGACGTAGTAAATACTAAAGAAGCCAGAAAATCATATTGTATTGAATTATAATTACTTTGCAACCTTGTATGATTTAGAGATAGTATAATTAAAAGTTTACAGTTTCCCCATACTTTAGCTGTAATAGCATTATGTGCTTTGGGCATGTCATATCATCGGTAAAGCGTTTCTTGTTTGATTGTGGAGTCCATGATGTGCCGTGCTCAGAGAATGTCATTTGCTACTTAAAACTTGATTATAAGGATTCACTTGTAGGCGAGTCATTTATGCTATTCCTTACCTATGTTTAGTGTCCCCTTGCATATGTCTAGTGAGACGGTTAAGTCTTGCTGAGCCTTATGCTCACATTTGCGCTTTAACGATTTTTGCAGGTATTAGTTTTATTTCTGCTGTTCAGGTTGTACATGAGACTCGAGGTGTCGAGATAAATCTCATGTGAGCCACGCCGCTGCTGTATGTTCTTCGTGTTGCTAGTGAGAATCGTCCTAGGGCATGGACGTCTTCTCTCCTGCTTAGTTAGGTGATGAGATTTTGAGTATGTATTTTCCGCTGCGTGTGTACCCTTGTTGTACACTCTTTTGTAAACTCTTCTTATTAAGAAATGAAAACTTTATATGTTTTGGTATCCTTTTCGTGTGTGCTGTTAGGTGCCGCATCGCACGGCACCACCCAATGAGATCCTCGGATGTGCGGACTCCGGTCCCCACAGACATCGAGAGAAACCCTAGAGAGTCGGACTAGTCCGGCCCAGTGGCCGGACTAGTCTGGGCCAACCCAGAAGAGTCCGTTTTGGGATCGGACAAAACGGTTATGTCCCACTTCTGACTAGTCCGTCTTGGACCGGACTATTTCGTTGTCTAGTGACCGTTTAAATTTGGAAATTTGGCGGGTAGCGTGACGATCATCGCGCAGTGTGGCAGTTGTCAGGACCTGACCAGAGGTGAGTGGTCCCATAGGGCCGGACTAGTCCGGGCCCAGAGGCCGAACTAGTCTGCCCTTCTGCTGAGGTTAGCGAAACAGGCTTTGGACCCCTATAAAAAGGGGACCCCAGGCTCATTTGAACAAGTATTGAACCCTAGCGCCACCATAAGCATCCTAGAGCCTTCCAAAGCCTTCTACTCGTCCTACTAACTCTCTAAGAGCAAATCTTGAAGAGATCGGGGTTTGCGGGGGGGGGGGGGGGGGGGGAGAGTAAAGGAAGATCATCGTGCTTTGGCTCTCGGTTTGATCTCTTTTCACATTGTGATTGTGTTTTGTGGCTTGTGTGAGTTGATCTTCGTGTGCTCCTCGTTGTATTGATTTGTGGGAGCCTCAAGTTGTGAGTAGGCCCATCAAACTTTGTGATTGCCCATTGATATAGTGGAAACCAAGCCGGCCACCGTGGTGGCTTGGTGAGAGAAGGGTCAAGTGAGACCCGGTCCTTGTGTGGACTTCTCAACGTGAATGTAGGCTTCTTCGTGGAGCTGAACCACAGGATAAATGTCGTTTCACTTGTCTTTCACTTTTCGTGATCACCAGTATTGCTATTAGAGTTCTTATCGCTTTTCACTTTGATCATTATTGCAAATTTGCAATCTAAGTGTTTAAACTTCACAATCTGAGCTTCACTAGTTTACCACACATTTTTTATCTCTTTGGTGAACTTTAATTTCGCAAATAACTTGTAGAAACCAAGTTTTAGGGTTTTCACCCTGTGCTGAGCGGACTAGTCCGGCCCTGTGCAGACTAGTCCAGCCATAAGAATTTAATCTCGTTTGATTATGTCATTTCAGGTATTATTGCCTATTCACCCCCTCTAGGCGACTTTCACTCTCCCTCTCTTTCAGACTGCAATAATAAAAAGATTGATAAGAAATAATTATTTATAGGTGCAATTGAAAATAACGTGATTGTCAAATGAAATTTATCTCCGTGCCCTGTAAGCACACCTCACCCGACTGGACCTGAGCTGTAAACTCTGGAACATGTGCCAGCAGTTGGGAACGTCTGCTCGCACCTGATGGGGTACCTGAGAAAGGATCTTGTGCTGGCGCAAACTCTCCCACTGCCTTTCCCTTCCCTTTCGATGGCATCTTGTTGTACGGAATAATTGATTAATATGCTAAGATAATATACAAAGTTCATGTTTAGTTAATGAAGAAAACGTTGCTTCATAAATTTCAAAATTCATCAACGTCACAGTCATGCAACCTACTCCTTAAACCAGTCCATCCATCTTCTTCTTCCCTGACCATCTCGATTGCATTTTGTTTCCGTTTCCGCATAGCAGCAGGCTTGACTAAGTCATCGATATCTTTAGTTTTCGTTTCCCTTTCAGTTTTTGTGATCGTCTTGATATATTAAGTGTCTCCAGTCATCGAGTCCTACACCAGGCTCGACTGGGAAGAGTCTGACAACTCTTTCTTGATCGGCAGGTCTTAGTCCTTGGGAGAGATTGCGCATATGAAAGATGGTGAGATGGTGGTTTTACGTGGTTTGGGCCGCCGGAGCGTAATATCTTACTCAATGGTGTGAGTTGCATTGCTGGTGTGAATGTGTGTGATGAGTGTGTATGAAGTCGTCCTAGTCCGAGCGGACCAGCGAAGATGTCTAGTAACGGGTGTTGCCCGGTCCTTTTATAGTCAAGGCCGAAAAACTTACAAGTGAGGTCCATGGTCCGACAGGTGGCCCTGGGGCGATCTTATCCTGAATAAGATTTAAGGCTTCGTGTGTACACTGCCTCTGACCGCGCCTTGAAGACCTGCTGTCTTGCTGCGTCAGACGCAAGTGGCTATGCGTAGTCGTTGATAATGGTATGAGATGTCCCATCCGTCTTGTCGTTGTAAGCCACCCACTTGGCAGAGTGGGGTAGGCCTATGGTGCCTTCACTATAATGCAATTGGATGCAGCGGTACCTGACAGGAGGTGTGGGCTGCACCGTGCGCCTGGGGAAGGCGTGTGCCTTCAATGCGCGACTGGACAGGACACGCTGTCCTTTACTCTTCGGAGCCCATGGCCCATTACAGGGCGTGCGACACACTCTAGCTCTGGAGCCCTCCTCAGCAGGAGCAAGGGGCTGGAGCCAGAGGACGCGTGGCAACTCCGGAGCCCTCCTCGGTGGGAGCAAGGGCCTGGAGCCAGAGGACACGTGGCAGCCCCGGAGCCCTCCTCGGTGGGAGCAAGGTCTCAGAGCCGGAGGACGCGTGGCAGCCCCAGAGCCCTCCTCAGTGGGAGCAAGTGTCCGGTGCCTCTTCTAGCTTGTACTAGGGTTACTCAGTCTGTAGGGTATCGAAAGTGCCCCCCGGTCCCACCTCGGGAGATGTAACAATCCCGCAGGTAGAGCCTTCATCTTGTCTTGTAAAAGTGACACCAGCGAGCCCCGTGGGGGCGCTGGAGCTCGGAGAAGTGACGCCGGCGGCCCCCTTGGGGGCACCGGGAGCTCGTAGAAGTGACGCCAGCGGCCCCCTTGGGGCGCCAGAGCTCGAAGAAGCAACGCCGACGGCCCCCTTCAGGGCGCCAGAGCTCGAAGAAGCGACACCGACAGCCCCCTTGGGGGGCACCAGAGCTCGAAGAAGAAACACCGGTGGCCCCCTTGGAGGGCGTCGGATCTCGAAGAAGTGACGTCGAAGGCCCCCTTGGGGGGGGGGTGCCAGAGCTCGAGAAAGCAATGCTGACGGCCCATTTGGGGGGCACCACAGCTCGAAGAAGCGACATCAGCGACACCCTTGGTGGGCGCCAGATCTCGATGAAGGGATGCCGACGGCCCCCTTGGGGGGCGCCAGATCTCGATGAAGGGACGTTGACGGTCCCCTTGGGGGGCACCGAAGCACGGAGAAGCGTAGACAGCACCTACCACGGACGTGTAAAACATCGACGGTGGGCTCCCTGTATGTCCTGCACACTTGGTAGACAAAATGTAATTTCGCTCACCAGTGACCACTTCCCTGATCTTTAGTTTCGTTATGGCTTATGGTCCTTAGCTAGGATACAGGGCATGAGTAATTCAGTGCGACAAAATTCTGGGTATGGTTGTTGCCTTGCTCAGGGCATGAGCCGTTCAGCCCCTGTACTCAGCTGTTAGCACCGGAAGGCAAGGTGCACAGGCTTAGGGTACGGAACCAGGCTAAGCGGGTTGCACACTCTGGACCTCCAGCTCGGCGTTAGCCTTTTAGGGGTGAGAACCATTTGGCACCATGGTCCCCAAGCAAAAAAATGACCATCGGATCCCAAACACATTGTAGGTACCTCATGCGGGCCTGCCTTTAGCAAGATAGTACAATTCCAACTAGGGATGAGACAGGAAAAATGTAACTGGGCATATAGAGGATGATATGCGAAAGTAAGCAAAAAATTAAAGCATAATGTAAGTAACTTTGCTCGTCGGTCACTCCCTTCTGCTCTTTAGTTTTGCTACGCCTTACGGCCCTAAGCTGGGGAGCGGGACTTTGGTAATTTAGTACGTTAGCATTCGGGGCTCGGTTCGTGCCTTACTCGAGGTGTGAGCTGTCTGGCCCCCAGTACTTATCTGTAGCGCTGGGAGGCAGGGTGTGCACGCTTAGGGTACAGAACCAGGCTAAGCGACCCCTTCACTATGATGCGATTGGGCGCAGCGGTACCTGACAGGAGGTGTGGGCTGCACCGTGCGCTTGGGAAAGGCATGTGCCTTAAATGCGCGACTGGATAGGACACATCTCCCTTTACTCTTCGGCGCCCACGACCCATTGCAGGTCGTGGGACACACTCCACCTCCGGAGCCCTCCTCGGCGGGAGCAAGGGCCCAGAGTCGGAGGACGCGTGGCAGCTCTGGAGCCATCCTCGATGGGAGCAAGGGCCCAGAACCGAACAACGTGTGGCAGCCCTGGAGCCCTCCTCGGTGGGAGCAAGGGCCCAGAGCCGGAGGACGCGTGGCAGCCCCACAGCCCTCCTCATAATGTGGCATGAAACCGTTTCGACATAAGTGAAACAAAAGATCCAATCTGGTCAAAAACTTGGTGTTCCGGCATTTCGTACATGGGCACCGCACCCTATCATATGTTGACAACAAAACTGCTTGCTCCAAAAATTTATCTAACTTGATGTACCACTCATCCGAGTGACCACCAGTTCTGCTCTTCCAACCAGTATACATCCAGCTGCGGTCTCTAATGTATGTAGGATTTATCCTACTTCTGATGAGACACAAAATCTGAATCCGAACAAAATTTCGGCAATGTAACCTCGCTTATTTTACACTGCACCCCTCAAAAATGGTGCAGTTCTTCAAGTTGTGGGGTTAACTTACGACGGCTTTAGGGTTAGCCGTCGTAAGTATGTAAACCAAGTTAACATACGACGACTTTACAGTTAGCTGTGTAAGGTGAAAGATGACTCCTTTACTAGAGAGGGGAAAGAACGAGAGGCAAGGAAAGAACGAGAGAGGAGGAAAGAATGGGGTCTAGTGCTGCGTAGCATTAAAGAGTATGCACTGCTAGTCCCGCTTCTGGATTTAATTCTATCAATGTTGCAGTTGAGGTGCCGCTGCATGCCACGAGTGTGGTTCGACACGAGGAGGTCCAAGCAGCGATCGAGAGGTTAATGCTCGATTTATTTAGATTTTTTGTTAGTATGAACATTCTTCTGTGGTTCCGTTTTACAAGTAGGAGATTTATGGGCAGTTTTGGTGGGTTTGTTTAGGGATAGTAGGGTTTTTGAAATAGGAAAGCCTTGACTGATGGAATTGTTGAAGATGCTATTCTGCAGTGAGTTAGCAGCACATCTGTCTAAGTTCTGCAATTGATTAGCAATTAGGAGTAGATTTCTGGATGGGGACATGCTTGAAGCCATTCAGGTACTTAAGCATAAAGTTCAGAATAGTGGTATGTTCAGAAGAGAACAATATCAGGTTTGGCTCTTTTTTATCGTAATTAGAGCTGAGCCACGGAATTGATATAACTTCCTTGAGAGAGTTTCATAATTTATCAGTAGATTATATGATCCTTATAAAAATATGTAATTATCCTAACTAAACAACATAATAAACAATATAATATAAAAAAGCATTAAAGAAGGCAATTGTATGTAAGTATTAACATGTAATTACATTAACAATTAAAAATTTAGATCTAATTCCATAATCAACAATTTAATAAATATGTAATTAACATAATTCACAATTCTATTGCATAATCAACAATTCAACTGAATTTCTAAATTCAATTGCATTTCAAAATAGAATTGCATAATCTTGCATTCAAAATTCAGTTGCATTTCAATCACAATTCAATTGCATTCAAAATTCAAATGCATTTCAATAAAATTGCATTCAATGACAATTTGTCGTCCATGGAGGGAGGGAGGGTGGGGGGGGGGGGGGGGGGCTCGGCCATGGAGGGAAGGGGGCTCGGCCATGGACGGAGGGGAGGGGGAAGCTCGGCTATGGAGGGAGGGGAGGGGGGAGCTCGGTCATGGAGGAAGGGGAGGGGAGGCTCGACCATGAAGGGAGGGAGGGGGGCTCGGCCATGGGAGGGTGGTGGGGACGGGGGAGCTCGGCCATGGAGGGAGGGGAGGGGTGGAGCTCGGCCATGGAGGGAGGGGAGGGGGGCTCGGCCATGGAGGGAGGAGAGGGGGAGAGCTCGGCCATGGTAGGAGTGGAGGGGGGCTTGAGCATGGAGGTAGGGGAGGTGGGCGCTCGTCCATGGGAGGTGGAGGGGCGCTCGGCCATGGAGGAGAGGGAGGGAGAGGAAGAGTATGCACTTACCTGGGAGGCGGCGATGGGAGGCGGCGACGTCGGGCGGCGGTCGGTGTGGCGTCGGGTGGCGATGGGGCGGTCGGCGCGGCGTCGGGGAGGCGAGGCGGCGGGAGGCACGGGAGTGGAATGAAAATGCGAGTCGGGCCAGTGGGAAAGGTTATATAGAAAATTTTGCGATGATTACTTAATTTGCAACAGCCATAGGATGGCTGTCGCAAATAAATTAACTTGCGACAGCCGGAGGATGGGCTGTCGCAAGTTAAGCCCAAATTTGTGACGGCCGTTTAATTTGCAACGGCGCATGGGCCTACTATCGCAATTTAGCTTCTATTTGTGACAGCCTACTTGCTCGCGGCAGCCTCATGCGGGCAGTTCCAAGTTAATCTATTTGCAACGGCTGGCTGTCGCAAATTAAACTAGGTGTCACAGATGATCGCTTTTCCTGTAGTGATTGTTATGGATATGAAAGGAGTATACAAAGTATTTTAATTCATACCTTTGCTTTTGAACCCTGTGTGTGGTGTGGCTACCACATCATCTTGGGCGTTTGAGAAGTGGAACGGTTGAGATTCCAGACTTCCTCCTGCTGAAATGACTTCGAAAATTGCTATATTTTAATATCAAAAGGATAGTATGAACGCTATATGTGCTGCTGTTGTGTGTTATATGTTATATGTGATGTTCTGGGTTTCTGGCAACCAGGACAGCAGTTTCTATTTTTTAAATAAAAATTCTTATTTGCGATGATTTTTATACAGTACCGTCGCAAATAAGACATCTATAATTTGCGATGGCTGCTCTGGTCGTCGCAAATTAACCATAATATTTCACGACCGCCAAGGAAGATCGTCGCAAATAAGGCCTTTAATTGCGATGGCCTTCCCAGCCGTCGCAAATAAATGGGTCGGGCCCATCCGTCTGGTCCAGGCTCTTATTTGCGACGGTCACGGGCCACCATCGCAAAATAATTAATTTGCGACGGCGGCCGTCGCAAATAAACTTATTTACGATAAAACATTGGCAATGGTCAAAAATCATCGCAAATAAGCTATTTGCGACGTCTTCGGATGTCGCAAATAGACGGGATTCCTGTAGTGATAACCCTTGTACCAACTTATCCTTTTATAGTTTTTATTATTACTGCTGATAATTCGGTCAAGATCCTAAACATATCTACCACTCAGAACCGCTATCACTCATGCAGTTTGTGGCCAACTCCATCAGGCCGTAAGCCAGATCTATGTACATGAGGATATCAAAAAATGCACGGCCAGACTCGGAGTCATCTGACAGATCTGGATAGTCAGAGTTTTGAAGCGACAGGTTGCAGTTCGCAGCTGGTGTACCCAATCTGTGCATACACGATAGTACACCCATAGCATCCATCTCCTTGACTTTCTTCCCCTGTGGTTTCAAGTCCAGGAACATGTTACGGCACACAGGTACCATACGTGACATAGAAGCATAGCTTGCAGCACAAAATTGGGCTGCAAACTTATTCCGGTTGTGATGTATCGGAGAGCCGCGGAGAATACTATCAAGCTTTTTTGCATTATCATTAACGTGACGGTCCACCAAGTCAAAGGTGACCATCACCAAGTCACCATAGTCCTTGGCCACCGTACTACGGTTGTCAGATCGGAGCGCCGACACACATGGCTCCTCGTCGATGTGTGGTCTCTTGGATCTCAGCAAGGTGCCATAAGACATGTTTTTGCATGCCTCCACCACTAGGTCCACCGTCTTCATAGGCTCTCTGCTTCCCTTGGTTCCAATGATACCAGATTGGGTGATGATGTCCATAGATGCAAAGACGAGCACAATGGCGAGAGCGGTGGATGTCATCCGTTGTGCTGCCATTGTTCCTGTCAAAAAAACATAAAACTGAATGTGTTGTATTGACCTTTGAAGATGATGGCACTTGCTGAATTTATAATACTCATTCGGTCCAGCAATTAATATCTCAAGTTTATGCTTTGATAGCAATGGATATCAAAATGATTGTTTGAGTGGGGATGATGTTTCATGCACCATAGTATCAATGATGTATCTGGATATGTTGATGCGCAGTTCGGATTTCCACCTATTAGTATCATTAAAAAATGCCTAGTATAGCAACGTCTACAACAATAATGCAGAGGAGACCTTGATCCCCATCAAACTAAATGGCATTCAATACAAAAGTTATCTCAAGGAAGGTTAACATTAATGGGGAACGTATGTACGTAGATTATTTGTTCACTATCAATGTTTGTAGCATGATCATTAATATTCAAACGAGATCTCTATATATTGGGAATGATTAGAGTGCAATCAACTCTCTGGTGTAATCATGCAAAATTCACTTGTGAGTCACACGATCTTCACTCTACAGATACCATATTTTTACACTTAAACCTTTCCATCAGGTAATTGGATTCTTGTTGTACAGTGAGAGAGTTTAAGTGTAAAAGTACATGACCATGAGATGAAGGTTGTGTGACTCACAAATGATTTTCGCACAATTGTATCCGATAGCCGATTGTATTCTATTCATTCCCGTATATTTTAGCACACATGGATATATTGCAAATAATTTGGATGCTCTCATATTAATAATAATATGATGGGCAAATCCCAAGGCTGAAGTACATTTTGACCCATAATTATGGCCGATTTGACATGTTTCCTCTATCCGGCCATGTAGCGTCGGTCTAAGGGTGCCAGTGCATGTGCTTTCTCGTGTGGCTCAACCCGATTATCCCAATTGTCAAGCTTGTTGTTGGGATTTTGGGATCTGATCGACCCCTTGAGAGCTCGATTGAGCCTAACAAAGTTTTTCACGCTAAGGAAAAGTGGGGTTAGAGGGATCGAATTGATGATGGTGGCGCGGCACGACGGGCGCGCCGCGGCTTGAAGGCGGCAATGTGAGGCCGGTGCAGCGAAGAGAGGCAAGGCAAGGTGACGCGGCGGCTTGGGCACGTGGGCAGGCCTCAGTGCGAGGAGAAAGACACGGCCCACAGAATGTAGGGTTAATCCGTTAACTTATGACGGTCCCGTAATCTATGATGGCTTAGAGTTTGCGCGTCATAAATAAATGTGTACTTATGACAGTTACTTATGTTACGACGGTTTACAATTTGACCACCACAAGTAAAACATTTAATTACGAAGATTAAGTAATTTAAGATGGCCGCGGGCCCATGGCCGTCGTAAACTAGCTAATTTACGACGGGTTTGGCTGGTTGTTGTAGATTATGTAACTTACGACGGCTGGCCCTTGTAAAAAATTCAGCCATCGTAAAATGACGAGTTTCCTGTAGTGAGATTCAGAGGTAAACAACTTTAGGTCTTGCTTTGTGGTTGTATTGAGATATTTTTGTGTAACATTGTGATTTAAAACCTCAATATTTCTCCCACTATTGTTTGCTTGAGAATCACTATAGGAAACACGATCAATTACGTCGGCTAAGGCCGATGTAATTAAGGAAAAAACCGACGTAAGTTGATTAATTATGTCAGTTTTCTCTTAATTGCATCGGTTAATGGCCAACGCTGCAGTTTGGTCATAATTAAGCTAACTTGGGTTGGTTGCTGACGTAAGTTAGTAACTTATGTCAGCGTTATGCAGCCGACGTAAGTTAGTTACCGGGATGGGCAGCGGGCCGGGCCAGGTAACTTACGTTGGCTGTTCGTAGCCAACGTAAGTTACATGGGATAACATGCGTTGGCTATGGCGAGGCCAATTTAAGTACCATGGGATAACTTACGTTCATATGATCCGGTCGACGTAAGTTAACCTGGGTTAAGTTTTTTTTGTAAAGCAGAAACTGCCTACCTCGCATGATGGCGAGCTCACATTCCATTCAGGTACATCATGCCACTTTCTGCTGCGAGGTGGGATGGCTGGAGGGGTGACTGGGTGATCCTACACGTCAATGCCCACGATTGCATGGTCCTGCCTACCGACCGGCCGGTGCACAAGAAGATGACCTGGGAGGAGCACCCGAAGTTGGAGCTGGAGTACACCCCAGTGATGGAGAGGATTCGATACCTGGCAGACCATGGTTTGTCGTTGTTGATGGTGCTGGCAGACTTTGTGCGCCATCGCCTGGCCCTCCTCCAGCATTGCTTCGGGCCATAGGACGACACCAGGCTAGTGAGGGGTCATAATATGGAGATGACTCTGCAAGAGGTTTTTGATGTGATGTCCAAGGCGTGTGACAACCCGTTGTCCTCTGATGTCTTCACCCCCCAGGCCTTGTTCGCCGCTTTGCACAGACCGGGACCCCAAGATGAAGATTTTGAGGGAGATGCCAAACCTGGACGCAATCGGTCTTGCACCGCGGCAGGTTGGAGATTGGGCTTATAATTCCCAACTCTCCGCAGGAGTCTGCACCCGCTCTAGGCTTAGAAGTGCAGAGGGTGGAAGACCCATCCTCCGGCAGGGGGGAAGGCATTGCACTGGTCCTTGATACAGGGAAGGGAAAGTTGCTGGTGGTTGAGGTCATGAAGGACAAACGTCCTCGATCACTGCCGAGGGCACCACCGAGGGCGGCCTTTGTCCCAATCCGATGTCCGAGTGAGTGTCCATCCTCAGCTTCTGGTGTTGGTGATTCTTTGAGCGGAGGTCGTGTCGTCCAAGCAACGAGTTAGCTATCAACCAGGGACAGCGTATCAGCCAGCATCTCTGCCACTGGTGTAGTTCAAGGCATATGTGAGGGCTTCGGGAGCGCTACATCCACAGAGCCCTAGACCTAGAGGCCTCGGGCCGCTTGCGGTCTTGCCACGGGTTTGGCGATGGATGACGGCGGCAGCTCCGGAGGGGGCTCCTGAAGTGACGCCGTTGGGATCGGTGGACACACACTGATATGTGCCGGCAGCAGCGCTGACGATTCTAGTGGAGGCCTAGTCGGATCAACCCCACCCATCGTGTCGACTCAACCCCACCCACTATGTCGATAGTGAAGCCTACAGTATCGGAGTCGCCAAAACTCGAGGCTCGCTGGAGCTTCCGGAGGCATCGATAAGACATTCTTACCAAATCTTGCTTTGTTGTTCCATCTCTTCTCTTGTTTGAACAAACTTTGACTCCAATCTGCGGGTCTTCGTCAGCTGTAGTGACACCCTTACTGCCAAAGGTAGCGGTCTGGAGCGCTCCCAAGTTGGCCCATGCGGCCACGGCTGCATCGACGGAGCAGACCGCCGAGCCGGTACAAGAGATGGTCGCTCTAGCGCCCATGCCCAACGCCGGAAGTGAAGCACCTCCAGTTGTCGTGTTGGATGTAATGTTAGAGTCCACACAACGAGCTGAGGGTCCGACTCCCGAGGCTACTGTTCCAGCAGGTGGCGCCTCGGGCGATGGTGGTGCTCCCACTTTGGGTGGCACCGCAACTTTTGCTCGACCCTTGATGGTGAGGTCCCTGGCGCTGGTGACCTTTACCTCATTGCCGTAGGGGGAAGAGGTTCCCGAGATGATCACCAGGCAGCCCTCCATAGCTTCGGGAGAACCAGAGCGCCTCTTTGACAGCATCCACTCGGCGTGGTCCAACATCAACTAGGTGCAGTCCAGCCTTCGTAGAGTGCAGCGCGCCCTCACCACAGAGTGGGAGAAGCTGCGAGTGGAGGCGAACGCCTCCTATCCTGGGAGGACCTTCTGATGTCCAGGATCGATGAGGCGAAGGAGAAGAACCAAAAGGAAGATGAGGAGCTAGAGTTGAGGTGCCACTTGGCTAATGCCATGGACGCGGCATGCCAGAAGATTCTGGATGATGCCAAGGCAACCAGTCGGGTGGCTGACGCTCACCTTAGTGCCCTTGAAGAGCTTAGTGACCCTGGGATGCTGCGAGGCCGTTGTTGCTAAGCAGGAGGCGGCAGCCTAGGAGATGAAGACTCAGGTTGAGGTAGATCGGGTCAGGCTGCAGTCCTGCTTTGGAGATCTTGAGCTCCGCGAGAGCAACCTGGCGCGGGATTGGAATAGCATCTAGCAGAGTGCCAGGAACTCCTCCTGCTAAATCTTAACGTTCGAGCTCGGGAGCAGACTTCAGAGCGCCGCGCTCGGGAGCTCGATCTACAGGAGCAATAGCTAGCCTGCCGTCTGGAGGACGAGGGGAGAGCGCTGGCAGAGACAGTGGCATCCTGCATTCTGGTGTGCTACCAGAGTTTGTATCCAGAGATACCTGTGGACTCGGTAGTCGACAGCCCCATCGCGGCGCGTGAAGAGGCGGCAATGGCTGAAGTCAAGGATGTCGCCAAACATGTCATCTCTCAGGCAGGGCACTTTTGTGTCTAGAGCTTGCCCTTTTGTAATGACTTTCAATGAATTTGAATTCATGTTTGGCGTCTTGGCTGTGTGTTGTGCTTCCCATCTTGTTCGCCCGGGCTCTAAGCAGCGCAAGGGCCTAAAGAACTTTGTCGACTTTGTTAGTTTTTTAGGAGCCAACGATCGCACAGTTGATATAGCCAATCTGCGTTAGTTGACGTCCTGCCTATAGAACCCCCTTAAAGGCCCCTTGGTTGGTGTGGCTAGCTGGTTGGGCACGCCTACTACTTGATCACAGGATGTATTCGACGGGCCCCTAGCGGAGCGGGGGAGGTTGAGTAGTTGACATCGGCAGGCCCCTTCAGAGGCGCCAAGCTTTGTTTTGAAACTCGTGATTGCGGCCGCATGCTCCGGCATCGCCCACTATTGTCGTAGGGACGTCGACAATAGGCCCCCTGGGAGGTGCCGGAGCTGGCTTCTCAAGCGTCTCACACCATTGTTGTAGAGATGTTGGCGGCAGACCCCCTGCAAGGTGCCATAACTGATTGCTCTAGCATCGCCCACCATCATCATAGGGACATCGATGGCAGGCCCCTTGAGAGGTGTCGGAGCTGGCTACTCCGGCTTCGTCCACCTCTATTGTAGAGATGTTGACGGCAGGCCCCCTCGGAGGTGTCAGAGCTGGATGCTCCAGCGTCACCCACCATCGATGTGTAGCAATGTCGACGGTAGGCCCCTAACATACAGGTTACCACAAGAGAACCCTATTAGCATCAAGGGCAGAGCGGGAGAATGCCTCTCCTCTATTTATTTCTCGGTTGTGCCCTCTCCCCATTCACCCCCATTCATTAACCACCCGAAACCCTAGCATCTGCCCTCACCATGGCTACCGGTTAGGAGTTGCCCCACAATTTCATGTCTCTCCGGCCCCTGATGATTCTCTCCTGAGCAAGCCGATGCCGCACATCCCGTGTAGCATCCATCCACAACGAGTTTTTCCACCCGAGACGCTTCCCCGACGGCACCCAAGTTCAGTCGCCGCATCCTGTTGTCAAGCACCCTTCTGTGGCCATCCTTAGTCTTTATCGATGCCCTATGTGAGTTTCCCTTGTGCTCCTCTTTCGCTTGCCTCAAATCCCAACGAGATTAGGCCACCGGAGCACCATTTGGGCAAACTTCAGTCATGGTTGACCGTGGCGCCATCGACTGGGTCACCATCGGCGGCCCTTCACCGGCTATGGTGACGTGGCCAAGAACCAGACGTTGATCTGGCCACAACGGCCAAGATTAGAACACAACATACCCCTCCGGAATAATAAAATACAAGCCCTCCATCTATCATCCAATGGCCACGATTTAATCCAACCGTACCCCTTCGCTATTTTACACATAAAACCATACACTTATAATTATAATTAGACACTAGTCCAAACCTTTGCAAAGATAACCCTGAACTTCATATTAATTATGTAATATTCTGTAAATAGGTGAAAATAATAGTATAATCCCTAGATAATTTGTAAATTTCATTTTAAGCTTTGTTTATTAGGAAAACAATTGCATAAAAGCCCCCTGATTAATAGCATAAGGAATATTTAAGCCCTTGAGATATAATTTAGTTTCAGAATATTATTTAAAAATGCATTTATTGAATGGAAAATGTTTATAAATGATATAATAAATAAAGAAAATGTAGAAAATTTGGTTATTAATATTTTTAGGCTAAAGTAAAATTGTAGAGTGCATATAAAATATATGTTGACCATATAAAATTCATTAAATTGTTTTTAGCTATAAATAAATATTGTAAATGGAAAATAAATTATAAATGCATATCTTTGACCATGAAAAATAATAAATAATTCGTAGGGACGTATTAGCATAGGATTTTATGCTTATGTGAATATTTTGGTGTAGTGTTCTTGAATTTTTTATTTCTCTTTTGATGGTAGTTTATACGCATTCGTATTACGATCAAGAAGCAACAGGAAGAATATGTAGATCAAGATTTCAATGAAGAAGACTGAGCCGCTAAATAATATAAGGCAAGTGCCCTTGACCATCTTGTGCCTATTTTAGGAATCATATTAGTTGCATGCTTAATTAATGGGAATCCTATTTTATTTATTTGTTCTATATAATTCCTTGTTGCCCGAGTTGGATTGGGTGGTTTTGGGTATTACTATCACGCTTAGCCATGCTCAGTAGTTGGGAGGGAAATATCGACACATGATTATATTATTAATTGTGATCATTATGTTACATTGGAAATAGTGAAGTAGTGGATAGCAATCTGGTGGTTGGATGGTTTTGTATGGTGCAGTTTGCACGAGACTCGGGTTTGGATTTGACACCGCCGGATTCCAAGGACCAGTTTATGGAGGAAGCCACTAAGCTTTACAGTACCACCACGAGACTGAAATGGGGCAGCTTGGTCAAATAATTAGGTTTCTTTCAACGAAATGCTAGTAGTTGGAAGGTGCGGAAAACATTGCAGGGGTACTGCTCTGGGAACCGTATGGCTCAGGAGGGGGCTTTGAGGCTAGGGTTGGGCATAAAAACCAGAACAAAAAAAACCGAAATTGAAAAAACTGAGACCGGAACCGAAAAGACCGAAATATCGGGTATCAAGTGCTTTTCAGGTAGCGAATATAAGTAATCGAAAAATAGGTTTCGGGTTCGGGTAGCACCCTGGGGTGACCAAAATAAGCGAATAGTTGGTCTATCAAGTATTAAGTTAAATTTTATGTGGGAAACTATGACCTATTCAGATCTTGATATTTTATTTTCTAGTTGTGATGTGTGAAGTCGTTGGATTTACCCTTTTATTCATGATTTGTAATTTGTCAATTTATAATAAATTACTTCATGAGATTAAATGCATGAATCATATTGAATTTGTGCAAACATGATATGGATATAATGTATAATAATGGATATTTCGGGTAGGACCGAAGACCGAACCAAATTTTGGTACCCAAAATTTTCGGGTACCTAATATTATTACAATAATTCGGGTAGCGAGACGGGCGTGGCCTCCACCATGGAGGAGAGTTCCCCAGCAGCCTAAGCGGGTAGTGAGGAAGTTAAGAGGGCGGTACGCCTTTTCTCCGTCAAGCCTTGAAGATACGCAGCTTCCCCAGATGCATGGTGTGACACACGCCTAATGTCAGGTACCACTGCGACTAATCACATCATAGTGAAGGCGTCGTAGGCCTATCCAACTCCGCCAAGTGGGTAGCTTATGGCGCCAGAGACATTTGGATGGGACATTCCCTGCTAATGTTAGCAATAGTGTGTGGGCTACTGACGACTCGAGCGGCAAGACGGCGAGTCCTCAAGTCCGCAGTCAGAACAAGCTTACAGAAGAAGCCTTGGATCTTTTAGGATAAGATCACCCAAGGACCACCTGTCGAGCCCCGGGACCCCACTTGTAAGGCGTCCGACCTTGACTATAAAAGGCCTGGACGACCACCGATACAAGGAGCAGACTCAGAATCCCCGATACACACACATACGCATACACACTCACCAAGTAATACAATCCACCGTGGAGTAGGGTGTTACGCTTCTTGCGGCCCAAACCACGTAAAAAAAACCGTCTCATACTCTTCCGCTATAACACTAGTTTGAGGTCTAAACCCCGCCGAACAAGAACCTACGTGGGCTTCTCCTTAGCAGATCCGAGGGAAGTGTTGCATTGACCCTTTGACATTTGGCGTGCCAGGTATGGGCTTTTTCTCTCCAAAAATTGGTAGCGCCTTCACCAACCATGGTGTTCATCAAGCCCGAAAGTTGCGGCAAAATCAAGCCACAAAGGGTCGACTATCGTGTCGACGAACACGTGTAGAAGGAGTTCCAAAGGCCGGAGCGTACCGTGGAAACGGTGCACCAGGCCGTGAACCTCGACCTCAACAGTGACCACGAGCGTCGCAAAGCACTCCACGTCATACGTGGAGGATCTTGGGAACCCGCTTCTAGGAGTGCGGCCAAGACCCTGCGCCGGGCAATGGCTTCGGCAGCCTCTATGCATGCCCTGGCACTGCATCACAAATGGATGGAGATGGCGATCAGCTTCGACGCCTCCGACTGCCCCGAGAACATGGCGGGAGCCGGGCAGCTGCCCCTCCTCGTCGCCCCCACTATCGCCAACATAAAGTATTACCACGTTCTAGTAGATGGTGGAGTCGGTCTCAACCTCATCAGCCGTGCGGGCTTCGACGAGCTGAAGATCCCCGAGTCTGAGCTCGCCCCGACAAGATCGCTCTTAGGGGTAGGACCAGAGAGTGTTACCCCATACGGCTGCATCCACCTCTGGGTGACCCTAGGGACACCCGAGAACTTCAAGACAGAGAATATCCTATTCGACGTCGCGGAGGTGAGCCTCCCCTACTACGCTATTATCGGTAGGACAGCCCTGTACCGGTTCATGGCGGTAGCCCATTACAGCTATGTCATCCTCAAAATGCTGACACCATCCGGCATCCTCAAGATTTGCGGAGATCGCGCTGCTGTGGTGACGGTCTTAAAAAAGCTCCGAACACTGGTAATGGTCCCAGGACCTATCTTGAGTGATGCTGATTCGGGTAGGCCTTCGCCATACCCAAGCGCTCGGAGCCGCGCCGCGCCGCTGCACCACGAGTGCAGCCCTCCGATGATGACATACCCATCAAGAAAATCCAGATTGGATCTGATGCGGCTCAGACCACTCGTATCGCGGGGAGTCTGGACGACGAGCAGGAATCAACACTCACTACCTTCCTGCAAGCCAACGTCGACATCTTTGCCTGGCAACTGTCGTAGATGTCGGGCACCCTAGGGAAGTGATTGAGCACCGTCTGAAGATCTACCCCGATGCAGGGCCGCAACAACAGAGGCCCCGTAAGCAGTCCATCGAACGGCAAAACTTCATCCACGAGGAGATCAAGAAGCTCCTCGAGGTTGGCTTCATACGGGAGGTCCACCATCCCAGATGGCTGGCCAATCTATTTGTCGTCCCCAAAGCTAGTGGTAAGCTTCAGATGTGCATTGACTACACCAACCTCAACAAGGCATTTCCTAAAGATCCCTTCCCTCTCCCTGGAATTGATCAAATCGTAGATTCAACTTCGGGGTGCGATATGCTATGCTTTATAGATGCGTACTCAGGGTTTCACCAAATCCCAATGTCTAGAGAAGACGAAGAACATACCGCATTTATAACCGTAGATGGCCTTTTCTGCTATGTCTCCATGCCTTACAGTCTTAAGAATGGCCTCCCCACCTTTGTACGAGCTATGCATAAAACAATCGAGGACCTCACTCGGGACCTCGTAGAGGTATATGTCAATGATATTGTAGTAAAAATCCAGTCGCACACATCATTACTCGAGAACCTCGCCCTAGTCTTTGATAGATTGTGAACCACATGCACGAAGCTTAATCCCGAAAAATGCGTGTTCGGAGTCAAAGCTGGGAAGCTCCTCGGTTTCTTGGTCTCACACCGAGGGATTGAGGCCAACCCAGAGAAGATCAAAGTGATAGAGCTAATGCGGCCCCCAGCCCGCATCAAGAATGTACAGAAGCTTGCACGGTGTTTGGCAGCGCTCAGCTGGTTTATCTCTAGGTTGGCTAAGTGGGCCCTTTCGTTCTTCAAGCTCATGCGCCAGTCCGGACCGTTCATCCTTACCGAAGAAACGAAGAAGGCGTTCCGCGAGCTAAAGCAGCAGCTGACGACGCTGCCAATAATGGTGGCCCCAGAGCCTAGGGAGCCCATGTACATCTACATCGCCGCCACAACAGAAGTGGTAAGCATGGTTTTGGTTGTAGAGCAGTCCAGTAACCAGCTGCACTGGTGAAAGGAAGAGGCCCCTGCAGCTGATTCTGAGCCCCAGGGCTTGGAGCTCGTAGGGGGGCCAAGCGACAGAGGATCCTCTGGGTACCAGCCCCCAAAGGACGTCCGGGTCCCCCTAGGGTGCCCCGGAGCCCAAGGAGCCTCTGTGTCCCAGCCCCCAGAGGACGTCCGGGTCCCCCTAGGGGTCCTGGAGCCCAAGGAGCCTCTAGTTCCCAACCCCCAGAGGACATCCGGGTCCCCCTAGGGGGCCTAGGAGCACAAGGAGCCTCTGGGTCCCAGCCCCCAGAGGACGTACGGGTCCCCCTAGGGGGCCCTGGAGACCAAGGAGCCTCTGGGTCCCAGTCCCTAGAGGATGACTGGGTCCCCCTAGGGGGCCCCGAAGCTTTTGGGCCCCAGCCCCCAAAGGAAGCACCAGGCCCAGGAGACATGAAATCGTTGGACCTAAAGCAGAAGGAAAAAGATGAGTCGGATTCCCCAAAAAAGCCCCGAACCATCCAATGCTCAGTCTACTTCATCAGCGAAGTCCTGCATGAGGCAAAGACAATATACCTTGAAGTGCACAAGCTGCTCTATGCAGTGTTAATCGCAACGAGGAAGCTCCGCCATTATTTTCAGGCACACCGAGTATCAGTGGTGACTTCATTCCCACTGGGAGCAGTGTTACGCAGCCCAAACGCAACCGGCAACATCGCCAAATGGGCATCTGAATTAGCGGAGTTCGAGCTTGATATCTTGCCATGACATGCAATCAAGAGTCAAGCTCTGGCGGACTTCGTTGCTGAATGGACCCCCTCACCGAGCAACCCGGGGGACCGGGAGATTAGTGAACCAAAGACCAGGGCTCCGGTACTTACCGGACCTCACTGGAGGCTCTTCTTCGACGGATCCTCAAGGAAGCAATGGGATAGAGCCGGGGTATTGCTCACCTCGTCAACAGGTGAGTAGTCCAAGTATGCAGTGTGCCTCGACTTCAAGGCCACCAACAACATGGCGGAGTACGAAGCCCTCATCTTCGAGCTCACAGCTGCGCGAGGTCTTGGTGTCCAGCGGATGCTGGTCAAGGGAGACTCCCAGCTGATCATCAAGCAAGTCTGGGTGGAGTGCTGCTGCAAAGACCCATAGCTTGCAGTATATCTGATATATGTGAAGCAGCTAGAAGCTAGGTTCAAGGCCTTGGATCTCTGCCATGTGCTACGCGCAGACAACTCCGTCGCCGATGATGTGTCAACCATGGCATCCACAGGAGCCCCCATCCCAGAAGGGGTCTTCAACAGGAGGTTGGTGCGGTCGACCGTTAGGCCAACAGGGCCTAATGAAGAAGGTGAGCCCAACCCCACAGAGCTAGCAACACGGCAGCCCTGCGACCTTGGGGGCCACCAAGGTTCTTGAGCATCACCAGGGATCCACAATCACCAGGAACCCAAGATCTAGAAGTCCAGGACAGTCCCGATGCGTGGATCACGGAAGTCCAAGACTACCTGAAGGACAACCTCCTCCCGGAGGACCTAGCATCCGCTAAGAGGATTGCGAGGATGGCGAAACGCTACGTGCTGATAGAAGGTGATCTCTGCCGACGTGGTGCCGACGGCGTACTGTTACGATGCATAACTCGGCAGGAAGGCTGCAACTTGCCCGCAGAAATCCACGAAGGAGAGCGTCGGAATCACGCGGCCTCCCGCACGCTGGTTGGCAAATCCTTCCGGTATGGTTTCTACTGGCCAACAACACTACAAGACGACGTCTAACTAGTCAAAAAGTGCAAGGCGTGCCAGCTTCACACCAAGCAAGTCCACACCCCTACACAGTCACTGCAGATGATCCCACCCTGCTGTCTTTTTGCGGTTTGGGGGCTGGTGAAAGTGCATCTAAAAATCCCTTGTAGGTTTTGGATGATTTATGACAAGCAAATGAGACCCTAACCTCTTTGTTGAGATGAGCACAGGTTTTAATGGAAAATAAGCAAAGTGTCAGAAAGAAAGGAGAATGAGGAGCAAAGTGGAAATGAGCTCAAGGAAGAAGAATAGTAGATCATTATGTAAGGAGTGTGTTAAAGAAATACACCACAAGAGCTCAATCACAATTAAACACACACATTGCACAAATTTATATAGGACCGGACTAGTCCGACTGTCACCGGACTAGTCCGATATCTCTGCACAAAATCGGACAAGTCCAATATCAAATCAGACTAGTCTGATTTCTCTCTGACTAGAATTGGACTAGTCCTCACAAGCACGAACTAGTCCTCAAAACACTTCACAAAGCTGGACAAAATCGGACAAGTCCGATCTTGGAAATCTTCGGACTAGTCCGATAATCATTCGACTTGTTCGGGCAAGTGAAACCCTAAGTGAATAGGGTGACAAGTCCACACTTGGAGGACTTGTCCGATTTAGGTCAGAGGGTTTTTCGGACTAGTCAAGGAAAATATCGGACTTGTCCGATTTAGATTGGAAAGAAATCGGACAAGTCCGATCCCCATCGGACTAGTCTGATATCTTTCTGATCTAAATCGGTCAAGTCCGATATTTTGCTTGACTAGTCTGAAAAACCCTCTGACCTAAATCGGACAAGTCCTCCAAGTGTGGACTTGTCACCCTATTCACTTAGGGTTTCACATGTCCGGACAAGTCCAGTGATTATCGGACTAGTCCGAAGATTTCCAAAAGCAAAATCGGACAAGTCCGCTCCTAGCCACACTAGTCAGATATTTTGGGAACTTAGGGTTTGCTACACACAGCACACCGGACTAGTCCGGTGACCACCACGGACTAGTCCGATATTTCTAAACCCTAACGGTCACTTTTAGAAACCCCTATAAATAGAGGTGCACGACCCAAACTTCAATAACTCTCGAACCCTAGCGCCGTCACACCTCCCAAGAGCCTCAAAAACACATCTCTCCACGAAATTAAGTGCTACAAAGATTAATCCCTTGAGGATACACTCTAGATCATTGGAGAGACACGTTCAACACTCATTGGACTCTTGGTTTGATTTCTCTAACACACTCCTGTGATTTTCATTGTAATCTTTTGAGTGTGTTCTTGGTGGTGTTTGTTGTTGTAATCTAGGGGAGCCCTCAACGTGTGAGAAGGGCCCTTGAATTTGGTTATTCACCCCTTTGTGATAAGTGGAAGAGGATTGGCCTTCGTGGCGATCCAACGAGGGTAGGGTTGGAGAAGACCCGGTCTATTTGTGGACTCCTCAACGTGGATGTAGGTTACCTTTGTGGGAACCAAGCCACAGGATAAATCACTTGTGTTCTTGCTTTGTGTTCGTTGTTCTTCACATCATATTAATCTAGGGTTTCAATCAATCTTGCTTACTTTACGTAGAAACATCAAATATAAGATTGACTTGTGATATACCCTAGTTCATAATCTTGCAACACATCATTTACAAGTATATTTCTGCTGCATACATCCTAGAATCAATTTAATCAATCAAACTTGATCAACCTAGTCGGCACACACCGGACTAGTCCGCACCTGACCGGACGAGTCCGATATCTCGAGTTTTGATCTGGGTGTTAAGTGTTGCAGGTCCTGACAAAGATTCAAAAGGCCTATTCACCCCCCTCTAGGCCACATTCAATTGGTATCAAAGCAGGTTCTTCAAGAAAGAGACTAACCACTCGAAGAGATCATGTCGGACATGAAGGACGTCCACAAAAGCAACAACCAAGAAAAGGTTGATGATGACAAGAACCAAAAGGTGGAGAAGCTCCTCGAAGCCATTCAAGACTTCGAGGACGACGATGAGGAGATGCTAGAACTAAAGGCGCTCCTAAGAAAGAAGACACTTTCCAAAGGGAAAGTAAAGGTTGAAGAGAAGAAGAAGGGGAGTGGTCACACCGACTACTTCCGATATCCTTTCAACTATGATCGTCTTAATTCCAACAATAATCATTATTTGTCTATCCCACTTGGAAAAGCCCCACACTTTGATGGAAGTTATTACTCAATGTGGAGGCAAAATATGAAAATGCATCTAATCTCTCTCAATCCAAGTCTATGGCATATTGTGTGCACAGGGATAGATATTCCGGACGACGACGAAGAACTCACACCAAGCCAAGAGCAGACAATTCACCGAAATGCTCAAGTCGCGACAGTGATTACCTCTTCGCTCAGTTGGGACACACTACAAACTGTACATGAAGGTGACCGACATGTGCGTGAAGCAAAGATCGAAATGATCGAAGGCAAATTGGGAAGATTCGCAATTGAAGAAGATGAGTCACCCCAAGATATGTACAACCGATTAAAGACACTCGTCAACAAGGTTCGATCATATGGAAGCAAGAAGTGGAACGACCACGAGGTGGTAAAGCTCATCCTTAGATCTTTTATGCCTCGCAACGTCACTCTATGCTCCATGATTAGAGAAAGCTCCAAATACAAAAGGATGACTCCGAATGAATTACTTGGAAAAACCATCAATTTCAAGATGATGGAAAAACAAGCAAAGCATGTCAAGGAAATTGCCGACCTCACCTCGGCAAAGAAGAAAGGGGTTGCTTTGAAGTCCACCCTCAAGCCCCTATCTAAAGAAGCTCAAGAAGCTCAGCTGGAAGAAGACGGTGATGATGAGAGCAGTGAATTAGATGAAGAAGACATGATATAGTTCATGAAGAAATTCAAGAGAATAATGAAGAAAAGACAAGGTACAAAATCAAGCGAAGGAAAGTACAAAGAAAGAACAAAGCCAAAGTTGAGGCGGGCATGCTATAATTGTGGTGAGTATAGCCACTTTATTGTTAATTGCCCATATAAAGAGAATAAGAAGAAGACCAAAGAAGCCAAGCCTCAACCCAAGAAATTCTTCAAGAAGAAGAAACAAGCCAAAAAAGCTCACATAGGGAAGGAGTGGGACTCAAATGATGAGTCCGCATCATCCAAAGAAGAAGAGATGGCTAGCATAGCCATCGAGAACACGTCCAAGAAGTCTAATCTCTTCCCTACACTCGGTGCAAGGAAGGGAAATGGCACTTGCCTCATGGCAAAGGAAGGTAAACGCAAGGTAACCATCAAAACCCCTTCCGTGAATTCCTATTCTAGTGATGATGAAATCAATAGTGATAATGAGGATATGCTTATTGGACTAGATAGGGAAAATACAACAAAAATGAAATTTTTACTTGATCAACTTGTTGAGAAGGAGAGGTTAATAAATCGTCAAGAGGACATGATCATATCCCAAAAGGAGGAGCATGTCGAACTTGACAAACTTCTAGAATTTGAAAAGGAGAGAAGCAAGTCACTAGAGCTTGAGTTAGCTTCAAGCAAGGAAGCTTGCTTGGAGTTAACCGACTCAAATGTTGCAATCAAGGACCAACTTGCTAACCTGATCAAGGTTAACAAGATCCTTGAAGTGCAAGTTGAGTCACTCAAGCAAGGTGAACCTTCATCCTCTTCAAGTTCACCTTCTCAACCCACTAAAACTGAGGTTGCTTTTACTTGTACATGTAGTAAAGTTGACACCAGTTCGAAAGACAAGTCAACCTCTACCAAGGATCATCCTGCCCAAAAAGGCATATTTGACAAGGAGAAGATCAAATATGCACGTAGTGCATACTTGGTGCAAAGACCTCCAAATGTCAAATATGGCATTGGTTACTCTTATGGTGAAAAGCAATATGCTAGAAGCCACAAGAATAACAAGGAGAGGATTTCCTTTGTAAAGGGAAGACCCTCTCAAACTGGAAAGTCCAAGATTAAAACATCAAACACACATGAACATCGGACTAGTCCGGTAGGGGTCCGGACAAGTCCGGTCCTCCAGACAGGTCCGACCTCCCTGGCTAGTTCTGTGTATAAACAACAACAGTTATTATTTAGAACCTTTGATGCATCGTATGTATTAATGAGAAATAATTTTGGTAAAGTTTATGTTCATTATGTTGGGCCACGCCATGGGAACACCAAATCTCATGTGTGGGTGCCCAAATCTCTTGTGACTAACCTCCAAGGACCCAAGCAAGCTTGGGTACCTAAAACCAAAGCATAATTTGCTTTTGCAGGCTTATTCCTCTGGTGGATCTAAATGGGTGCTAGACAGTGGCTGCACCAACCATATGACCGGAGAGAGAAGAATGTTCTTTGAATATGAGGAAAATGAGGATCCAAAAGAAGGCATCTATTTTGGAGATAATAGTCAAGGAAAGGTGCTCGGTATCAGTAAAATTGCTATATCATCTAAACACACACTTTCTCATGTACTACATGTTGAGTCCTTGGATTATAATATGTTGTCCATATCTCAACTATGTGACAAAGGTTATAATTTCTTGTTCACTAACGAGGGTGTGACCGTCTCTAGGAGGAGTGATGGTTCCATTGCATTCAAGGGTATGTTGAAGGGAAAGCTTTATCTTGTTGACTTCAACAAGGATAAAGCCGAACTTGACACATGCTTGATTGCAAAGACCAACATGGGTTGGCTGTGGCATAGACGGCTAGTGCATGTTGGTATGAGGAATCTTCAAAAAATCCTCAAGGGCGATCACATCCGAGGTTTGAAGGATGTTGTTTTTGAGAAAGATATGCCTTGTAGCGCGTGCCAAGCCGGGAAGCAAGTTGGAGCACCTCATCCCGCAAAGAACATCATGTCTACAACAAGACCGCTCGAGCTATTTCACATGGACTTATTTGGTCCAATTGCTTACATAAGCATGGGCGGTAACAAATATGGTTTAGTAGTGGTTGATGACTTTTCTCGCTTTACTTGGGTTTTCTTTTTGCATGATAAGTCAGAAACACAAGGAATACTCAAGAAGTTCTTCAAGCGAGCTCAAAATGAATTCTCATTGACAATCAAGAACATTCGAAGCGACAACGGCATGGAGTTCAAGAATACACAAGTGGAGGAGTACCTAGATGAAGAAGGCATAAAGCATGAGTTTTCAGCACCATACTCCCCACAAAAAAACGGAGTTGCCGAAAGGAAGAATCAAACCCTCATAGAGATGGTGAGAACAATGCTCGATGAGTACAAGACCTCGGATCGATTTTGGGCGGAAGCAGTCAACACCGCTTGCCACGCCATAAATCGACTTTATCTTCATCGACTACTCAAAAAGACATCCTATGAGCTACTCACCGGTAACAAGCCCAACATTTCATATTTCGAGTTTTTGGTTCTCCATGATATATTTTAAACAAGAAGCCTAGGACTTCAAAGTTCGCTTCGAAGTCCGATGAAGGTTTCTTGCTTGGTTATGATTCGAACACTTACGCCTATCATGTGTTCAACAAGACCTCCGGACTTGTTGAAGTAGCACGTGATGTAGTGTTCGATGAGACTAACAGCTCCCAAAAGGAGCAAGTTGATCCATTTGTGCTAGGTAAAGAACAAGCTCCTTGTCAAGCATTGAAAAGAATGGCGTTAGGAGAAGTACGACCACAAGAGTCACCTCTACACTTGCATGAGGAAGATGAACCACAAGAGGAGGTCAACGATCAAGGGGGAGCTTGCACACAAGATCAACCACAAGGATACAAAGATGATCAACAAATCAACGAGGACAACCATTTAGGGGGATAAGAATATGATCATGAAGATACAACATCTCAAGTGCCACACCCAAGAGTACACCAATGCGTCCAAAGGGATCACCCAATCGATAATATCATCGGTGACATCCAAAAGGGAGTAACCAATAGATCTCGAATAGCTAACTTTTGTGAGCACTATTCGTTTGTATCTTTTTGGAACCATGCAAGGTTGAGGATGCATTGATGGATCCGGACTAGGTGGTGGCAATGCAAGAAGAATTGAACAACTTCAAGCGGAACGAGGTGTGGGAACTCGTGGCAAGACCCAATGCAAACATTGTCGGCACCAAGTGGGTCTTCCGCAACAAACAAGATGAACACGGGGTGGTGACAAGGAACAAGGCACGACTTGTGGCCAAAGGGTATTCACAAGTCGAATGTTTGGATTTTGATCAAACATTTGCTCCCGTAGCTAGACTTGAATCTATTAGAATATTACTTGCATATGCTACTCACCATGATTTCAAGCTCTATCAAATGGATGTGAAAAGCGCCTTTCTCAACGGACCAATCAAGGAGGAGGTGTATGTGGAGCAACCCCCCAGTTTTGAAGATGAAGAGTTCGCCGACCATGTATTCAAATCGCGTAAGGCTCTCTACGGCCTCAAACAAGCTCCTAGAGCTTGGTATGGGTGTCTTAGAGATTTATTAATTGAAAATGGTTTTAAGATTGGCAAAGTATATTATACACTATTTACAAAGAACTTTGACAATGATCTTTTTATTTGTCAAATCTATGTTGATAGTATAATCTTTGGTTCAACTAACCAATCTTTTTGTGAAGAATTTAGTAAAATCATGACAGATAGGTTTGAAATGTCAATGATGGGAGAGCTAAAGTACTTCTTGGGATTCCAAGTGCGGCAACAAAAGGAAGGGATGTTCATAAGCCAAACCAAGTACACACAAGACATACTCAAGAAGTTTGGAATGGACAAGGAAAACCCCATAAAGACGCCCATGGCAACAAATGGCCACTTGGATCTCAATTAAGATGGACCTAGCATCGACCAAAAGGTATATCGCTCCATGATTGGATCTCTACTCTATTTATGTGCATCTAGGCCAGACATTATGTTGAGTGTATGTTTGTGTGCAAGATTTCAAGCCAATCCTAAGGAGTGTCACATGACAGCCGTAAAAAGGATCTTCAGATATTTAGTTCATACATCCAACCTTGGTCTTTGGTACCCAAAAGGCTCCAAATTCAACCTCATTGGCTACTCCGATGTAGATTATGTCAGATGTAAAGTAGATAGAAAGAGTACCTCCGGCATATGCCAATTCCTAGGTAGATCCCTAGTTTCTTGGTCCTCCAAGAAACAAAATTTCATTGCCTTATCCACAGCCGTAGCGGAGTATGTTGTAGCTGGGAGTTGTTGTGCACAACTCCTTTGGATGCGACAAACTCTAAGGGGTTACGATTACAATATGAATTGTATTCCACTCCTTTGTGATAATGAGAGTGCCATTAAAATTGCCCACAATCCAGTTGAGCACTCTAGAACCAAACATATAGACATAAGGCATCACTTTTTGAGAGACCACTCCATGAAAGGAGATATAGCCATTTCACATGTCAATACCCAAAAGCAATTGGCCGACATATTCACCAAGCCACTTGATGAAAAACGCTTTTGCAAACTCTGAAATGAACTAAATATCCTTGATGCTCGGAGTGTGGCTTGAAAAGTTGCATACCTGTATGAATTCTTCAAAATATGTTGATTGGATTGTGAAAATCATCTCTCTCAATTTTCTCTAGAAAACTATGTCAATTACTAGATCTTGGTGAAGTATGATCATTGCTTGATTGTTGTATGTTTACTGATCATATTCATCAAGATTATTTGATTTGATTTGCCCTCCTATATTCTTGGTATGTACCTTCAAATATATATGAATGGGCTAAAATTTCCTCCCTGGTTACTGAAAGTGCATCTAATATCCCCGTGGGTTTTGGATGATTGATGATGACAATTAAGTGACTAATGAGCTCAGTGATCTTAAGAACAGGTGTGGACTCAAGTGGAAGCACAATCCCTCAAAAAGGAAAACGATGAAAACGGCGATGTCAACTTGAAAAGGAGAAACTAGGGTTTCTAGTGTGTCGAGTTTAGACTAGCCAAATACGTGTGAGGATGTGTGTGTAAAGTGCATTGAGATCAAGTTGGGAGCTCAAAGCGGTTTAGAGATCAAATCTATTGAGAGAAGAGAGTTAGAAGCAGTCTGGCAGGAGTGGCCGGACTAGTCCGTGCAGGTGCTCGGACTAGTCCACTCCTGGCCGGCCAGGTCCGTTTTAAGCCAGACCAGAAGGGTATGACTGAGTTCGGACTAGTCCGTAGTGGGACGGACTAGTCCGGGTAGTCGTGGAGTGGGTTTTGGGGACTAAGTCCCAAAACCACGGACTTGTCCGTTTTGGTCCGGACCAAGAGGTACTGACTGAGATCGGACTAGTCCGCCCTGGGGGCCGGACTAGTTCGGGTTTGAGAGAAGTCGGTGCTTCAGCAACTAAGTCTGGGTAGACCGGACTAGTCTGCCCTGGTGGGGCGGACTAGTCGGTGGTCTTCAGACTAGTCCGTTTTCACACGGAACAAAAGGTTTTGTGTGAGATCGGACTAGTTCGGTGTGGGCCGGACTAGTCCGTTTTGAAGTGACCGTTTGAATTTGAAGTTCGGTGGGTAGTGTGACGATTGCCACGCAGTGCGACAGTTGTCAGGGACGTCAGGGTCCCCTAGGCCGGACTAGTCCGGGCTGTAGGCCGGACTAGTCCGCCCATCTGCTGAAGTCAGCAGTATGGGCTGTGAACCTCTATAAATAGAGGACCCCTGGATTCATTTGAACCATCCCTTGAGCAAGTCGAAACCCTAGCGCCGCCACAGCAACCTTGAGCCTCCAATAGCCTCCTTCTTGCCTACATTCCCTCAAAAACTAATTCTTGTGTGGATTAGGATTTGGTGAGGTGAAGAAGAGGAAGAACACCGCTCTAGGCTCTCGGTTTGATCTCTTGCACTTTGTGAATCTTTGTGATCTGTGGCTTGAGTTCATCTTTGTGATTTGTGATTGTATTTGTGGTGGGAGCCTCAGATTGTGAGAAGCCCCAACGAATCTTGTATTCACTCTTTGTGATAGTGGAGAACCAAGTTAGGCCCGTGCGGTAAACTTGGTGAGGGAAGGGTTGTTGAACCTGGTCCTTCGTAGACTCCTCAACGGGGACATAGATTCCTTCGTGGGATCGAACCTCGGGATAAAATCCTTGTGTCCCTTGTGTTCTTATCTTTCACTTATCGCTCATTGCTTCTAGGGTTAGCTCTACCATTTTTGTTCATCACTCTTGTTTCATCGTGATCCTTAGTCTCACAATTGCTTCATAACTTGTTAAGGTTCACTAGGTTACTCTAACACACTTTGCATCACAAGAATTGAACTAAAACTTGTTAGAAACACCTTTTTAGGCTTTCCCTATAGGAAGACCAGACTAGTCCGCCCCTGGACCGGACTAGTCTGCCCCCTGAGTACTGATCTCGTTTTATTGAGTCATTTCAGGTCGATTAGCCTATTCACCCTCCCTCTAGGAAACTTTCAATTGGTATCAGAGCAGGACTCTCCCAAAGAGTCTAACAACTCAGAGAGAAGATGGCCGGAGTGGGGTACGAAGAAGTCTCAACCAGTGAGGTCCAAGCAACCCAAGAGGAGGTGCTTGTCTACCAAGACAAGTCAACGGATGACGAAGAGACTCGCCAACTGAAGGCGAAACTTCAAGAGAAGTTGAAGATTCCCAAGGTTGACACCTCAACCTCCACATCGGGTTGCACAATCAACTACAACCAACAAAGCTTCAACTATGAAAGCCTTGTCTCCAACAACCACTACCTTTCCATCCCATTGGGGAAGCCTCCCCAATTCGATGGAACTGACTACGGGATGTGAAAGCACAACATGAATATCCATCTTGTGTCACTCAACCCCTCACTATGGCAAATCGTGTTGACCGGGGTGCACATCCCGAAGAATGAAGAAGATATCACTCCAGAGCAAGCCGTGCTCCTTCACCGCAATGCCCAAGTGGCCGGAGTGATCATCTCATCTCTCTCAACAGATGAGTTCAACCGAGTGGATGGACTTGAGGTGGCCAAGGATATTTGGGATACCCTCAAGATGGCTCATGAAGGCAACCGAGTCGTGAAAGAAGCAAAGATTGAGCTCATTGAAGGAGAGCTCGGGAGCTTTGCCATCATGGATGGTGAATCTCCCAAAGAGATGTACAACCGCCTATAGGTACTCATCAACAAGAGTAGATCTTATGGCTGTACCAAGTGGACGGACCACGAGGTGGTGAAGAGGATGATTCGGGCATTCATGCCAAGAAATGTCTCTCTTTGTTCCATGATCCGAGAAAGCCTGGGGTTTGCCAAAATGACCCCGAACGAGGTCCTTGGAAGGATCATCAACCACGAGATCATGGAGAAGGAGGCGCTCTTCTACAATGACCTCCAAAGGTTCACCTCCTCGAAGATGAAGGATATTGCACTCAAAGCGACATCCTCCTCAAAGGAACAAAACGAAGATGATGAGGAGAGTCTTGACACTGATGAGGAAGAGGCCTTCTTCATCAACAACTTCAAGAGGATGATGAGGAGAGGAAAAGGAGTATACAAGCATGAAAGCAAGGGCAAAGAGAAAGCAAGGTCTAAAACCAAGAGAGCTTGCTACAATTGTGGCAAATACAGGCACTTCATTTTAGATTGCCCACATGAAGAGAGCAAGAAGAAGAAGGAGGGCAAGCCGCAAGAGAAGAAGTTCTACAAGAAGAAGAGGACCTCCGGTCATGCTCACTTAGGCAAGGACTGGGACTCTAATGATGAGTCCTCCTCTTCCGAAGACAAGGAGAAGATGGCAACCATTGCCATTGGGAGGAGCTCCAAGGGAAGCAAGCTTTTCCCCAATCTCTACGAACACAAGCAAACTTGCCTCATGGCAAAGCAAGGAAGGAGAGAGGTTAATTATAACTCATCCTCTTCCATATCCTCCCATGATAATTTTGATAGTGCTAGTGAAAACTAGTACATGCTTAAAGATATAAGTAAGAGCACATTGCGAAGAATGAAATTGCTCTTGGATGAGATTTTTGAGAAGGAGGAGCTCATAGATAGGCAAGAGGACATGCTTATCCAAGAAAAGGAAAGATGTAAAGAGCTCATTGAGCTCCTTGAGCTTGAGAGAGAGAAGAGCAAGGCATTAGAGCATGAACTTGCTCTAAGCAAGAAAACATGCTCAAGTCTTGAGGAGACAACCATTGAGCTCAAGGACGAACTTGACAACTTGGCAAAAGTTAACAAGATCCTTGAGACTCAAGTTGAGTTCCTTAAGACTAATGTAGCCTCTTCCTCTAAAAGCTTATCCTCCTCAAAGGTTGCATTCAAAGCAATATCAACTTGCAAATGTTCTAACTTGATCCTTAAATTAAAGGATGAGCTCAAATTGACTCAAGGAAGTCAAGCACCTAAGGGTGGCATCTTTGACAAAGAGAAAGTGGCGTATGCACGAAGTGCATACACCGACACAAGACCTCCCTATGTCAAGGATGGTCTTGGTTATACTAGAGGTGGTAAGCAAAATGCCAAAACCTCCAAGTATGGCAAATACTTGATTGTTTTTGTCAAGGGAAGCTCATCCAAAACTAAAATTGGCAAGAACACTTCAACTAGCACCTACATGCCTAAATCTGCGTCCTCTATTTCATGATTTTGATGCATCATATGTTTTGATGAGGAACAAGTATGGCAAAGTATATGTAGATATGTTGGGCCACTCCGCAAGAGCCCCAAGCCTTGCGTGTGGGTGCCTAAATGCCTCACCACTAACATCAAAGGACCCAACTCCACTTGGGTACCTAAAAGGAAGGCATAATCTTGTTTTGTAGGCATACTCCTCCAGTGGATCCAAATGGGTTCTCGATAGTGGGTGCACAAACCACATGATCGGAGAGAGGAAGATGTTCGAGGAGTATGAGGAATGTGATGATCCAAATGAAGGGATCCTCTTTGGGGACAATAGCCGAGGGAAAATCCTTGGCTCCGGTAAAATTGTCATCTCTCCCCAACATACTCTTTCTCGTGTTTTACATATTGATTCTCTAGACTATAACCTCTTGTCCATATCACAACCATGTGACATGGGTTATAATTGTGTTTTCACTAATGAGGGTGTGAGCGTCCTTAGAAGAAGTGGTAACTCAATCGCTTTTAAGGGTGTGCTCAAGGGAAAGCTTTATCTTGTGGATTTTGCCTCGAATAAAGCTCAACTTGACACATGCTTAATGGCGAAAACCAACATGGGATGGCTTTGGCATAGAAAGCTAGCCCATGTTGGGATGAGGAACTTACAAAAGCTTCTTAAGGGCAAGCACATCTATGGTTTGAAGAATGTTGTCTTTGAAAAGGATATGCCATGTAGTGCTTGCCAAGCGGGGAAGCAAGTGGGAGCTCAACACCCCTCCAAGAACATCATGACGACAACAAGACCGTTGGAGCTGCTACATATGGACCTTTTCAGGCCAATAACCTACATTAGCATTGGCGGTAACAAATATGGTCTTGTTATTGTTGACGATTTTTATCGTTTCACTTGGGTGTTCTTTTTGCATGATAAGGGTGAAACTCACGGTGTCCTCAAGAGGTTCTTGAGGAGAGCTCAAAATGAGTTCGCCTTAAGAATCAAAGCTATAAGAAGCGACAACGGCACCGAGTTCAAGAACACTCAAGTGGAAGAATTCTTGGATGAGGAGGGCATCAAGCATGAATTTTCAGCTCCATACTCCCCTCAACAAAATGGGGTGGCGGAACGGAAGAACAGGACATTCATCGAGATGTAAAGGACAATGTTTGATGAGTACAAGACATCGGATCGGTTTTGGGCAGAGGCGGTTAACACCGCTTGCCACGCCGTCAACCGATTATACCTCCACCGCCTCCTCGAGAAGACCCCCTATGAGCTTCTAGTTGGTAAGAAACCCAATGTCTCTTATTTTCGTGTTTTTGGGAGCAAGTGCTATATTCTCAACAAGAAGCCTAGGACTTCGAAGTTTGCTTCAAGTTCGATGAAGGTTTCTTGCTTGGTTATGACTCAAACACCCACGCCTACCGTGTCTTCAACAAATCCTCCGGAATTGTTGAAATAGCACGCGACGTGGTGTTTGATGAAACTAATGGCTCCCAAGTGGAGCAAGTTGATCAAAGTGTGCTAGATCAAGAAGACTCTCCACAAGAAGCTCTTAGGAGGATGGCACTTGGAGATGTTCGACCACAAGAACAACCTCAAAGCTCAAGTGATCAACCACATGATGATGCAAGTCATCCCCCACATGAACAAGTTGAAGATGGACAAGTTGCGCCTCCACACGATCAAGAAGACGGAAGTCAAGGGGGGGGGGCATTCACCAAGGGGGAGATAAAGAAGAAGAAGAAGATGATGATGACTCAAGAGTTCAACCTCCACATCATCGTGTGCATCAAAGTGTTCAACGGGATCACCCCGTTGACAACATCCTAGGAGACATTACTAAAGGTGTAATCACTCGTTCTCGTGTTGCAAATTTTTGTGAACATTACTTATTTGTCTCTTCTTTGGAGCCCCATAAGGTTGAAGATGCATTGAGAGACCCGGATTGGGTGGTGGCCATGCAAGAGGAGCTTAACAACTTTGAGAGGAACAAAGTTTGGGAGCTTGTCAAACGTCCACAAGCAAATGTTTTGGGCACCAAGTGGGTGTTCCTCAACAAGCAAGATGAGCATGGCGTGGTGACAAGGAACAAGGCACGACTTGTGGCCAAGGGGTACTCACAAGTCGAAGGTTTGGATTTTGATGAAACCTTTGCTCCCGTAGCTAGGCTAGAATCAATTTGTATATTACTTGCCTTTGCTACTCACCATGATTTTAAGCTTTACCAAATGGACGTCAAGAGTGCGTTCCTAAATGGTCCAATCAAGGAGGAAGTCTATGTGGAGCAACCACCGGGATTTGAAGACCAAGAATTCCCAAACCATGTCTTCAAATTGCGTAAGGCTCTCTATGGCCTCAAACAAGCTCCTAGAGCTTGGTATGAGTGTCTTAGAGACTTTCTAATTCAAAATGGTTTTAAGATAGGAAAAGCTGATTACACTCTCTTTACAAAGCACTTTAATGATGATCTCTTTGTGTGCAAAATATATGTCGATGACATTATATTTGGTTCTACTAACAAAGTGTTTTGTGATGAGTTTTCTAAGATAATGAAGGAGAGATTTGAGATGTCCATGATGGGGGAGTTGAAGTTCTTTTTAGGTTTCCAAGTCAAGCAACTCAAAGAAGGCACGTTCATAAGTCAAACGAAATACACTCAAGACATACTAAAGAAGTTTGACATGGACAAGGCCAAACCCATCAAGACGCCTATAGCAACTAATGGACACCTAGACCTCAATGAAGATGGTCCAAGTGTGGACCAAAAGGTGTACCGTTCCATGATTGGTTCTTTGTTATATCTTTGTGCATCTAGACTGGATATCATGCTAAGTGTGTGTATGTGTGCACGTTTTCAAGCTGCACCTAAGGTGTGTCATATGACCGTTGTGAAGAGAATTCTTAGATATTTAGTTCACACACCTAGCCTAGGACTTTGGTACCCCAAAGGATCCAACTTTAACCTTATTGGCTATTCCGATGCGGATTATGCGGAGTGCAAAGTTGATAGAAAGAGCACATCCGGGACATGCCAATTCTTGGGTAGATCCTTAGTGTCTTGGTCCTCTAAGAAACAAAATTCCATTGCTCTTTCCACAGCCGAAGCAGAGTATGTCGCAGCCGAAAGTTGTTGTGCACAACTTCTTTGTATGAGACAAACTATAAGGGATTATGGTATAAACTTGCGCCATATTCCTCTCCTATGTGACAATGAGAGCGCAATCAAAATAGCCCATAATCCAGTTGAGCATTCAAGGACCAAACACATAGACATTAGACACCACATCTTGAGAGATCATTCCTTAAAGGAGGACATGGTGATTTCCCATGTAAGAACTGAGAACTAACTAGCCGACTTATTCACCAAGCCCCTAGATGAGAAGTGATTTTGTGAGCATAGGAGTGAGCTCAATATCTTAGATTCTCGAAATGTGGCTTGAAACATGCACATCTGAATATTTACTTTACACTTTATTCAAAAGAATGCATGTGCTTGAGAAATTCATCTCTATCTCGATTTTCTCCAAAATATTTGAAAAACTAGTGACTTTGTGGGTTATGGTCATAGTTTGAATGTTGATTGCTTACTGACCATATTCATAAAGTTTTGTTGTGGCAATATGTCCAAAAGGATCAACTATAGTGGCCAAATCTCAAATATATATGTTTTTAGCCTCTTAGGACCGGACTAGTCCGCCCTATGGTCGGACAAGTACGGATCCGGACTGGTCCAGGTCTGGTCCGCAGACCGACTAGTCCGGCCCCCTAACCGGACTAGTCCGGCCCCTGGGGACTTAAACCCCCAGGAGGCGGCCGACCCCTCCAATTCTCCATTTGCCTCTCTCTCACTCCCACGCGCGCGAAATCGCCCTCCTTAGGCAATTTTTGATTCCAACCACCAAAAATCGTTTCCAATCCACGCATTGGAAGCCCCGGAGGTGTGGGAGACTTTCCCCAATCACTCACGACGTGATCCATCCCCGTTTCCGTCGATTTCTCAAGATTTGAAGAGGTATCTCTCACTTTTCGAAAACTTGCCTCATTCTTGATTCATTGAGTTTTTGATAGATGCCTCTTCACTAAAGTTGCTTCTAGTATCCTTGTGATCATAGCCTAGGAATATTGTGACTCGATTCCAAGATTTCTCGAAAAACCGTTAGAGTTAGGGTTTAACCTGTGTAAACCGGACTAGTCCGCCCCTGGGGCGGACAAGTCTAGTGTACACAGGCCAAACTCCAACTTTGGTTGTTTCTCGTGATTTCTTTCGCATTATTCCAACTCCTCGACCTCCTATCTTATGGCTTCTCTCTTTTTCAGCTGAAATGGTTGCTCCTCGCCGTTCCGCTTCTCCGCCCACTGACTCCGAGTGGGAGGCCGAGCAGCTACGACTTGCCGAAGAGTGGGCAAGAGCTGAGGTTCAGGCTGCCGAGAAATTTCTCGAGCAGCAAGAAAGGGCAAAGGAAGCCAAGAAGCACCAACCAGGGCCGCAGCTATGGCCTATAACGAAGATGAAGCAATGGCTCGGGCCATTAAGGAGTCCCACAAAGAACTCCGGAAGAAGAAGCGAGAGGAGCACGAGGCTCATAACTCTCAGGCTGCTGCTGCACAAGTCTCCAAGAGGAAGAGACTTGTGACAATTGGAGAGAAAGACAAGGGGAAGGAGCCAGCCCAAGAAGAAATTGTGGAACGCCGCATCGAGCGAGATCCGAAGAAGGGCAAGGCCCCGGCTCCTGCTAAGCCAAAGAAAAGGAAGCCCACAGTGAAGATGCCGGCGAAGAGAGCCGCAGGCCCTGTGATCAAGGAGAAAGGGAAAGCCAAACTGATTGGCCCCTTGGAAGTGCACACTCCTGAGAGGAACCCAAACAGGCAGCGTGAAATAGCTGCCAATGTCTTCCATGGGAAGGGAGCCGAGAAAGCAAGAAGGCCCCGGACGGACAAGGTCTACAAGTATGAGAGGAGCACCGCCGACCCTCGGTTTTGGTGTGACTTTCATTGTGATTATTACCATCTTGTCTACCGAAGCATGAAGAAGCCTGTGATTGAAGCTCAATGGGTAGACTGGGAGTACATGGCCCGGAAGCAACATTCTGCTTTTGATGCGGTCATTGAAGCAGCTGAGCGCCATGTGCTCAAGAAGATCATGGGATTCAAATATGACTGGAACATTGAAGTTATCTTGCAGTTTTATTCCACCATCTACTTAACCACCTCAGGTGATAGACGGATCATATGGATGATGCATGGCGAGTAGCTTTCAGTCACATTTAAAGAGTTTGCCAAGATTCTAGGTCTTAAGGCTCACTTGGACCATGATATCATCATCTCTAACCTCAAGGCTGTAGACCGAGACGAGCTAGCCTACATGTATCCGAGTCATGTTCAGTATGATGTCGGGCATGCTCGCAATATCATGCCATTCTACAGCATTCTGAACAGGATCCTGGGGCATACAATAGCACCAAAGGATGGTGATGCAAGAGTGATCCAAGGCAATCTGAGACACCTGCTACTTCTTATTGATGGGGAGGAGAAGTTCAATCTCGTCGATTACATCTTCGACGACATTTTCAACATCTCGCATACCCCCAACCGTGCTTGCGGGTATGCCCCCTACATCATGTATCTCATTGAGAAGGTGTCGGGTGGGACCTTCGTCAAGGATGTGACTCATCGCCCGCTCCATCCTCAGACGCCTCCTGCAGTGCCGCCTAATCCGCGCTGGAAGAATGCGGAGCCTCCCTCCCATTCGGCGATGCCAGCACCTCGCCCCGTGGCGCCTCCTTCCCCGCCTCCGCCTCAATCGATGAGCACTTTCTTCAAGTGCTTCAAGGCGATCTTCACCTCTTGCCAGAAGCAAGAGATCCGGAATCAGATAGCACACAAGTGCCAAGAGAAGTACCTTAAGGCAGTGTGCGACAAGCTTGAAGTACCCATGTCCTCTCTCGAGGCGAGCGACGGGGAGATCACTCCATTCCCTGACTTCACCGCCGATGAGCTCGCCCAGCTCCAGGAGGACGGGAGCTCTTCCCGGGCAGCTCCTTTGGCTCGTGCCTCCGACGATGAGGACCGTGAGGACCAGAAGGCCACAGAGAGCGACTCCCTCGGTGAGGACGACGACGAGGAGGATGACGACTAGACTTTAGGGGTCGTGGTTCCCCTCTTCTTTTCCTTTTTGGTGTCTTGATGCCAAAGGGGGAGAGTTAGATGGGAGTTAGATGGGGGGGGGAGTTAGAAAGCATGGAGGAGGGTAATTAGATGTGGAGAGTGTAGCTCTTATTTTGGATCCTTGGACATGTTGCACTTCCTATTGCAATATTTATGTCATGTCAAATGTTTAAATTTGTGAAAGACTATGTTTTGAATGTTTAATATCAATATGATGCTTTGAATGTCTATCTTTTAATCATATTCATATTTATTATGTCTTGTCACAAATTGTTGAGCACAACACGTAGGCACCCCACCATAACGTGTGTGTGTGTATGAAGGACTTCCTCAATCTCTCTTTTATGATGCATTCATTGAGGGGGAGTCACTCATATGCCCGCACATTATGAAAACCAAATTTATACTCTTATATGTCAAGACTTAATGTGTTGTCATCAATCACCAAAAAGGGGGAGATTGAAAGTGCATCTAGGATCCCCGTGGGTTTTGGATGATTGATGACGAAGTTTAAGTGACTAATGAGCTCAGTGATCTTAAGCACAGGTGTGGACTCAAGTGGAAGCACAATCCCTCAAAAAGGAAAATGATGAAAGCAACGATGTCAACTCGGAAAGGAGAAACTAGGGTTTCTAGTGTGTCGAGTTTAGACTAGCCAAATACGTGTGAGGATGTGTGTGTAAAGTGCATTGAGATCAAGTTGGGAGCTCAAAGCGGTTTAGAGATCAAACCTATTGAGAGAAGAGAGTTAGAAGCAGTCTGGCAGGAGTGACCGGACAAGTCCATGCAGGTGGCCGGACTAGTCCGCTCCTGGCCGGCCAAGTCCGTTTTCAGCCGGACCAGAAGGGTCTGACTGAGTTCGGACTAGTCCGTAGTGGGATGGACTAGTCCGGGTAGTCGTGGAGTGGGTTTTGGGGTCTAAGTCCCAAAACCACGGACTTGTCCATTTTGGTCCGGACCAAGAGGTCCTGTCTAAGATCGGACTAGTCCGCCCTGGGGGCCGGACTAGTCCGGGTTTGAGAGAAGTCGGTGCTTCAACGACTAAGTCTGGGTAGACCGGAGTAGTCTGTGGTCTTCAGACTAGTCCGTTTTCACATGGAACAAAAGGTTCTGTGTGAGATCGGACTAGTCTGGTGTGGGCCAGATTAGTCCGTTTTGAAGTGACCGTTTGAATTTGAAGTTTGGCAGGTAGTGTGACGATTGTCGTGCAGTGCGACAGTTGTCATGGACGTCAGTGGTCACCTAGGCCGAACTAGTCCGGGCTGTAGGCCGGACTAGTCCGCCCATCTGTTGAAGTCAGCAGTATGGGCTGTGAACCTCTATAAATAGAGGACCCCTGGGTTCATTTGAACCATCCCTTGAGAAAGTTGAAACCCTAGTGCCGCCACAGCAACCTTGAGCCTCCAAAAGCCTCCTTCTTGCCTACATTCCCTCAAAAACTAATTCTTGTGTGGATTAGGGTTTGGTGAGGTGAAGAAGAGGAAGAACACCGCTCTAGGCTCTCGGTTTGATCTCTTGCACTTTGTGAATGTTTGTGATCTGTGGCTTGAGTTCATATTTGTGATTTGTGATTGTATTTGTGGTGGGAGCCTCAGATTGTGAGAAGCCCCAACAAATCTTGTATTCACTCTTTGTGATAGTGGAGAACCATGTTAGGCCCGTGCGGTAAACTTGGTGAGGGAAGGGTTGTTGAACCCGGTCCTTTGTGGACTCCTCAACTGGGACGTAAATTCCTTCGTGGGATCGAACCTTGGGATAAAATCCTTGTGTCCCTTATGTTCTTAGCTTTCACTTATCGCTCATTGCTTCTAGGGTTAGCTCTACCGTTTTTGTACATCACTCTTGTTTCATCGTGATCCTTAGTCTCAAATTTACTTCATAACTTGTTAAGGTTCACTAGATTACTCTAACACACTTTGCATCACAAGAATCGAACTAAAACTTGTTAGAAACACCTTTTTAGGCTTTCCCTGTAGGAGGACCAGACTAGTCCGCCCCTTGACCGGACTAGTCCGCCCCCTGAGTACTGATCTCATTTTATTAAGTCATTTCAGGTCGATTAGCCTATTCACCCCCCTCTAGGCAACTTTAGGTGACCACAGACTAGTCCATAGTTACCCGGACTAGTCCGCCCTTGCAGATTAGTCCGCTGAGTGTCGGTTAGGCCGGACTAGTCCGGTAGACCACGGACTAGTCCGATATAGGCTCTGGAAAAGTTCGGACTAGTCCGGTCACCTCCGGACTTGTCCGATTTTTCGTGTTCATAACCCTAGCCGTCGCCAAACCCTAATTTCTTCACCTCCACTCTTGCCTCATGCGTTCTCTCTCTCACACTCGAGCTCCCAAGGCGATTTTGCGCTCCCTCCACCAAAAAGTTCCACATTTGAGTGGAAATCAAGCTTCCTTGCTCGAAGATTGAAGTTCTCGGACAAGTCCGGACTTCAACACCTCCATCATCGAGAATCAATCGATTTCTTCGGTGATTTTCCCCCAAACCCTAGGAATCCCTAATTTCTGCATTGTTGATCGAATAGCCTAGCATCCTTCACTATATACATGCCCTCTTGATGTATTATCTTTATGCTAAGCTTGTTGTGCATTAGGAATCACCATTTGTCTTGTTGCTTAGGTTTTTGAGTATGAATACCGGACTAGTCCGGTCCATGCACGGACAAGTCCGATTTCCCCGGACTAGTCCGTACCTGTACACCGAACAAGTCCAATTTTTTTGAACTCAAAACCTAACTTTTAAATTCCTCAATGCAATTTCTTGCTATCCTTTCACACATATTCCTTATATCATCCATTATCATTCATGCCTTACACAACTCATTCTCAGGACATGTCGAGCACAAATGATGAGATGTCCGATTTCGAGGTCAAAATGGACCACGAGGTGGCACCTCGGCTCTCGACGAGCCTTGGCAAGAAGCGCCAAGAGCGACCTTTCGAGCCAGCCCCGTCTCCTCCTTATGCTCGGAGGAAAGTGCTTGCCAAGAAACCAGCCTCCAAGGCTGCAACAACAAGTGGCCCTCGCCAAGCCAAGGGCAAGGGCAAGGGGATAGCTACGGGCCCGGTTGGCCCCCTGAGGCTGCATGCCACAAGAGAAGGGGTCAGGGACCCCAATGAAGACAAGTTCAATGGGAAAGGCAGCGACTTGGCGGCAAAGTTTAGAAGCATTGATTGGTATGGCCGTCCGAAGCAAGCAGCCGATGGCAGATTTATGTGCAACTTCCATGCAGATTTCTACAAATATGTGTATCTCCCAATGAAGACACCGGTTGTGCGCAATCAATAGATTGATTGGGCACATTTTGAGAAGAAGGGCTGATCCCCGTTCATTGAAGTGGTGGAAGCTATTGAGAGGCATGGACTGAAGGACCTTTTTGCCTTCAGAAACAATTGGAATGATGAAGTAATTGCTCAATTCTTTGAAACATGCCATTTCTCAAGTGAGGATGAAGAGAGCATTACTTGGATGACTCACGGATCCAAGTATAGTATCACTCAGGAAGATTTTGCAAGCCTGCTTCATTTTGACACCTTCAGACATGACAGCCTGATCATCAATAACATAGGTGTCATTGAGAAGGACAGGATGAAATTCCTGTATGAGCCAAACTCAAAGTTCAACCCCCCATCTACGAAGAACATGAAGCCATTCTTTGTGGTTCTGAACATAGTCCTGAGGAAGACTATTGCTCCCAAGGATGGAGATGATGGGAGTGTGCAGGGTTATCTCCTGACCCTGATGAGGGTCATAAGCAAGGACCGTCAGTTTGATGTGGCAGATTACATTTGGAATGACATAGTGAACATATCTTGCACACCCAACAGGTCTTGCGGATATGCTCCTTATCTGATGTTTGTGATTGAGAAGGTCACAGGGATTAATTTTGTCAAGGATGTGGAGCATCTCCCTTTGAGGCCTCAGATGCCCCAAAAGCCAAGTGTGCAGGCTGCTCCCTCACCGGCCTCCAGTCCAGAGGCAGCGGCAAGAACAAGAGAAGATGCCAGGGCTGCTCCTGCTACTAGGGCAGCCCCTCAAAGGGGATCAGCCAGTGGGATCTTCAAGTACTTGGCTGCCATCTTCGCTTCCTGCAGAAAGGCCGAAGTGAAGGCCCATAAGCTCAACAAGAGGAGAAAGGAAGACATGAAGTATGTGAATGTGGGGACCGGAGTCCACACATCCGAGGATCTCATTGGGTGATGTCGTGCGATGCGGCACCTAACAACACACACAAAAGGGATACCAAAACATATAAAGTTTTCATTTCATAATAAGAAGATTTTACAAAAGAGTGTACAACAGAAGTACACACGCAGCAGAAAATACATACTCATAATCGCACCTAACTAAGCAGGAGAGAAGACGTCCATGCCCTAGGACGATTCTCACTAGCAACAAGAAGAACATTCAACAGCGGCGTGGTTAACATGAGATTTATCTTGACACCTCGAGTCTCATGTATAACCTGAACAGCAGAAACAAAACAAATACCTGCAAAAATCGTTAAAGCGCAAATGTGAGCATAAGGCTTAGCAAGACTTAACCGTCTCACTAGACATATGCTGGGGGACACTAAACATAGGTGAGGTGAAGCATAAAGGACTCGCCTACAAGTGGATCCTTATAATCAGGTTTTATGTAGCAAATGACATTCTCCGAGCACGGCACATCATGGGCTCCACAATCAAACAAGAAACGCTTTACTGATGATATGACATGCCCAGAGCACATAATGCTATTACAGCTAAATTTTTGGGAAACTGTAAACTTTTAATTATACTATCTCTAAATCATACAAGGTTGCAAAGTAATTATAATTCAATACAATGGTATTTTCGAGGTTCTTTAGTATTTACTACGTCACGACACAGTGAACAAGTGGTACTCTATTACTGCGAGGGACAGTGATTGCAATCAGGATACACCCGGACAACACGACACATACGTCATTCGGAAGTGTCAGTGAGCACACTTGTACCTACATAACACTTCAGTACTAGGCGTATATGGTAACCTTTCGCAGGACACTCAAATGCAAAACCGGTCGATCCGTCATGAGTAGGAGGTCCCTGCGTGGGGCGTACTCTGACGTGCCCACCAGCGGATTTACACCTTGCTGCCCTCAACCCACACCTATAAAACAGAACGGTATGCCTCGACACACAAGTGACCAAGCTACGTCAGTTTATTGGATTCCATATGTCCATTATGTTGCCGGTACAAGTCAAGCTTGTTCAGCGGGGCCGCACACGAAGCGGGCCTTAATCGACACAGGCAGGGCTATGCGACCGAGACACACTTCTCGCCGCTTCCTATCCATTCCCTGCCCGGTCTCAACTTCATTATATTAATCCATTTTATATCTAAACAATCCTGTGATATATGTCCTACATCTCTCGCGAGTAGATTCCAACTACTCGACTTCTACCGGATTTCCTATGCATTAGCAAAGCAGTTACTACAGGTTAAATTGTAATTCGTTCCAGCCAATCCCTAGGATTTTTGGCCATGCAAGTGGAGTATCAATCATCCTAAACTTAATGCACAATTCATATACTACTCATCATAGTGATAAAGCAAAATTTTATAAATGACTTAAATGCAAACCGGTGCTTGCCTTAGTTTGCGACTCGAATAAATGTCAATTGTTAGTGGTCCTTCTGTGCAGACTCCGCCAAGGACTTCAAGTGGACACCCTGGCCTTCTCCTCTAAGCGAAACTTCTTGTCGATCACCTATCATCACGTTCCTATCGACATGATATGCATATAAGTGATTAAGCAATTAAGTAATTTAATAATAGACTCTACGGGGTTGTGTAAACTTTAAGAACGAGGAGTTTGACTAGGAAGGACAGATATGCCTCTGTTGTGTGGATAACCAGAGGATGGAGTTAAGTGGTTATAGTAGTATCGAGATGTGAATTGAAAGGTGCAATGTAAGCAAACATTGCAACTTGGCACTCAACACTCGACGCTATGCCACTCAAGGACGATACAGCTGAATGGTGTGGAAGTGTTGGACTGGTAGTGTAAGGATGACCTAAGAGTCAAGGTGGCATCGAAAGCTTGAGTATGAGTGGTGTACAGGACGAAGGTCGCGATTTCGCAATCGACCAATGAACTTGACTTAACTCATAAAGGAGTAAACCTAGTTAAGTGAACAGTGCTGTCGTAGGGTCCCGGCTTAGGATGAACCATGATGGAACCTAACGACACTTGGGACTGAATTGAGATCAATGTAGCTTGGACTTAAGAAGTCATTACAAGCACTGTTAACCTAGCATGAGTACCAAGACAATGTTCAAATGACTTTTAGGTAAACCAGTTGCTACGGCTAACGTCGCAAGCATCGTTCAGGTGCTTACACGACGACACTAATGTAGTGCCTCTCGCAAGCTTGTCCAGGTGAGCTCGGTAAGCTCTCGGGACTTAAACATGATGCGAGACCTTGCCGTGAAGGCATACGCTGCCATCTCGAGAAGATCGTTTTAGCGACGTCCACATCAACCCAGACTCGCCAATGGGGTGAGCGGAATCTCGAACACCACCTTGTGAGTCTTAAGGCTAGTGATGTCGACTCGGTTGCTGATAAGCGACTCGACGAACCTGTCGTCGATGAAATGGTACACCAAGTTAACAAATCCTGTGATCGGCTACGAAACATCCTCGACACAACCATGGAACTCTTATCCAAGGTTCCCCTTGGTCTAGTTCTCCTTGTTGGTCGCAACGTTCTTGCACACCTTTACTCCAGGTCATCGGTGATCACCGACACACCTGATTTGACCTAAAAGGCATTTCATCAAGCACCTTGGTTACACCCAGGGCTCGACGAGCCTCGCCTCGACTAAACCTTAATTTGGCTAAACGACTATCGACTGTTGTGTCATGGTTGTGTTCCAGCATCATGTATGTTACAAGCATCCTTCATCTTGATGCCAGGACACGATGATGGCTCGGAACATCATGACGACTTCATATGGTCAACGACGTCGACGCGGCTCATGGTGGAGCATCACGAGTACGCACGGATATGCCAACTCGATACAAACGACAAAGGAGGTCAACTTAGGGACTCCTATAGGAATGGTATCAATGCAGAAACTAGACGTACAACTTGATGACACATGAGTTACCTTAGCGATCATGACGAACGGACGTCGGTGACGTCAAGCAAGGTATTTCAGGGCAAGGCTCACCTTGTAGGCATTTCACCGAACATCTTGGGTGTGTACTTGATTCAGTTACTTCATCAACATTCCAACAGCACCTTAGCACATGTCCTTGTCGATTGCCACCCCAGAATAGACCTGCATCCATAGACCAGCATTGAACGGCAACACACTTAGTTTTGCCTTGTAACCATTTCATCGAACACCATGGCTGCAGTCACCGATCCAATCACTCTTGCAAAATAAGAACTAACCTTGGATCAATGGTCGATACCATTGTGTCAACGACGCGTTCTGGGATCTCGTACATCACATACATCCCTCGCTTTGCTGATTGGGTGCAACCATGGCGCAGAACGCCCGAGGATGCGAGGACAGCAGAAGGAAGGACATGTGGTTGCGGACCTTTTGACGTGCATAACCGCTGGGGAACGAGCTTGAGTTGCCAGGGCATCGAGGATGCGCCATGGCTGCGAGCAGAACAGGCGCTCTGTGCGGGTGCAAGCAGCAGCAAGCAGAGTAGAGGAGGGGAGCCCGCGTGCAACACGTCGTGGCCTCGGCAAGGGCAGGAACACGGCGCAAACGCGGCACGACGCGGCCAAGTGAGCAGCAGGGTGGCCATGGGCCCGCGCTGCAGGGGGCCGTGAGGAGGCGCAGCCGGGGGCGAGCGATGCACCGTGGCGCTTGCGCGGCAGGGAGAGGCGACGCGCACGGGGTGGAGCAGCCAGGGCGAGCGGCGACCTGCGTGGGGCGACATCGCGGCAGTCGGGAGGCGAGGTACCAAGGGGGCGGCGAACCGGCGCGTCGTGGCGGCCGGAGGGGCGCGGCTCCAGTGCGGGGCACGAGCCGTGGCCAGCAGGCACGCGGATGGTGGGGGTGCGCAGGTCGGCGTTGGGCGCTGGAGGCGGCCGCCGGGGAGGATGCAGGGCGAGCGGCGACGCGAGCAGAGCCGGCGAGGAGGAGGCACGGCGCTGGCGGCAGGAGCCGGTGGCCGGGGTTGGAGAGCGGGAGTGGGGGAGGTGCCAGCGCTTCAGCGCTCAGGGCGGTGCGGCAGCGGGCGCGGGCATGCCGGAAGGAGTAACGCCGGCTGGGAGAGAAGCGTCGGGGGCGAGCGGCGGCGCGGCCTGGGAGAGGAAGCGGAGCAGAGGAGATGGTGCGGTGGGGAAAAGAAGGAGGAACGGGCGCGCGGTTGAAGAAGCAAAATAGAGAACCATCTCTGAAGATAAGACTGAGTTGTGGGTCCCACTGAAATTTCACCCTTATCCACTTCATTCCAGATGCAAAATATCTCCATCCATTGAGTAGCTTACCAGTGGGGCCCACCTTTTCCTAGTACTGAGGATAAGTATGACATGTGGGTCCCACTCTCTTCTTCCTTCTCTTTTCAAAATTCAAATGGAGCTAGCAGACATGCTTCAAAAATATTTCACTTTGGCCCAATGGCTAAATAAAATGTGGAGAATTTTATGGTGCAATCATATTTTAAAACTGAGCAAGTTGAATTTGAACTCAGGTTTGAATTTGTATTCAATGGTGATACTTGACTCAAGGAAATAAATAGTAGATTAGGTTCAAAAATCCTGAAACTTTGAAGTTAACCTTTTTGAACCATAAGGGACCTCAGGAAAAATTTGGAGTTGATTTGGAAAAGGTTGAGCACAAAATTCAAATTTGAAGTCGACGTTGATTAAACTCTCAGTACGTGTCCAATAAAGGGGAAACGTGCTTCAAAATTTTTGAAACTTTACTGAGAGTCTATTTGGAATATTAGAAGGTCATGGAAAATTTTACGGCATGAGATTTTAATATTTTTGGATGTCCCACTTTAGGGTTGGAATAATTCCTTTTTCTTTCTCTCTATTTTGTTTTCTTTTCTCCTTTAATTTTTCATTGAAAATGTGAATACTTGGAAATTAAGGATCTTACACCTTAAGTTCCAATATACATTAGCAAACATGTTATGTATGTAAAATTTTAACAAGTCACTATTTTAAGTGAACATTGGTTAACTCATATGAGTCATGTGAGTTTGGATTTCCAGGTCCATTTTCAAAAATTTTAAGTTCGCATTTTTGTGTTTTTGTTCTTCCGAAAAGAGGGCTTTTATAATCCTTCCCCCTTAAAGGAATCTCGTCCTGAGATTCTAACAAGTAGAATAACAGAAACGATGAGGGGACGATCCATAAAAGAGGGTCATTGACTAAGGAAAATGACAATGCCCTTAAAGACTTGGGTTCTACGAAATAGTGATTATCTCCAGGCATCTTACGAAATTCTAAAGTCTGCTTCAAGTGATTCCAGTCTTTAGGTTGATAACCTTGATAGGAAGCTCGACATGACAATATCACATTGTAAAACTTTCACGTCTGTTACTGAACCTTTATTGTCGTACTCTTACATTGACATGACATCTTGTTTTGTCCTAGTCTTGACTGGAAGAATCCGGACTTGTTCTTTGCTTCTCTGGGTTACCTCGATAGTTTGGAACTATCCTTGCATGGATTCTTGGTTGCTTGCTTGGTTTTGCATAGGTCCTTATAACTTAATGTGGTATTTCCCTTGACATGAGTTAAGATGGTTTACGAGGTTAAACAACAATCATTAACCTCGTTTGAGGTTTAGTCAACCATAGGATCCCTTAGCTGTATCATAAGAGCAGCAAAGCATTCAACACTCTTATGTAATCAAAACAGCAGGAATACTGAAGATATGACGACTACAAGGTTTTTGGGTATATCAACATCTTCAGACAATAGAAACAGAAGATGAAGACCCTTTGCGGTGGCACACGAGGATTTAAAGATTCAGCATCCTCATATATTTCAACACAGCAAAGAACTCAATTATATGGTAACTACAAGGTTCTTGGAGTATCAAGGTTACCATATACCAACGCAAGATCTTAGATGGATCCAAAGAGTTTCACGAGGTTGACAATCGAACGGTATCCTCGCGAGGAAGGAGATTTCATGGATTTTACAAGGTTGATCATCGAACTGATGACTACTCGATGACGAACGGTATAGTTGCAACAATCAAGGTACTTGAACTAAAACAAGTCAAGGATGGAAGTTCAAGTGTTTGTTTAGTTGCAAGGGAGGTTGAGTAATTGGTTTCCCAAGTATTACTCAATGAAAAGGAGATCAACAATGTAAGAAGTCAAATGAAGATGGTGAAATGACCGTAGTCATTAGGCACCTTAGAATAGTTTGAATGGGGTACACAATCTTGCTCTAAATTTTAGTATTATCATGCATTCCATCATTGGTGTTACATTGGTAATGATGCTTCATGATGCATCATGTTGTATGGTGCAATGAATATGCACATGGTATGGTGTAAATGGTGCACATGCATGGTGCAAATGATGCAGATGTATGATGCAAATGGTGCACATGCATGGTGCAGTAGCTTTTATAGTTGGAGCAAGACTAAATGAACCACACCCACAAAATTCAAGTACTGTTGCATGATTTGCAAGGATTGGATATCGTGGTCGTGAAAGACACTCAATGAGTAGCGTTCCTTTCATGACTTGACCACTTAAGGAATTCATAACAGAACAATTGACAAGGAATGTGGGAAATATATCATATTACCTCGACCTTTCGAAAGCTTGTTCATGTTCTACTCAACTTGATTGTATCTTCATCAGGAGAAAAATAACTAACTATATGTCTCTAGTGATGCTTCACTTAACCTTCGCTTCGATCTGGCAAGAGGAACTGATATCCTTAGCAATCACTTTAGTGGAATTGAAGTCACACTTCTTCTTTGAGTAACTCAATCTGGTGGTGGATGTTGGATCCTCTTGAAGATGTAATCTTACTTGATCGTCTTCTTGTTTACACGACTCGTTGTAACCAAGGTTGATGGTTGAATACCACCATTACTTGAGTGCTCACCTTCCCCCTTAAAGTTCCAAACCAGGATGTTGAAGCGTACTTCAAACAATCCTCATAGGAAGACGAGATGCAACTCGAGTAATTGCGACCTGCGTTCAACATCACAAGATGTGATGTGGCAAGTCACATAAATCAGACACTAGTATGCTTATCCAAGGGAAAAGGCTTTAAATGAGTTTAACACTGCATTCAACTTGTTAATTAGTTGAGTCCTAACTCTTGGTTGGTTACGACACTCCTCGAATTAAAATCGAGAGCCGAATGCCTAACAAAAACCAAAAGGTTCAAACTGGACAGACTATGGTGACAAACGACCAGCCTGGACGCAAACTCGATTTTGATCCAGTAAATGGCAAAATCAGATCTCGAGGTGAATAACAAAGTTAAAGTACACCTCAAGACCTTTCCAAAAAGTATTGGTTTTCCTCTAGATCATCCTTGGTATGCAAGTTATGCTATTTTAAAGTCAGCAGAATTTTCTGCACTTTCAGCAGAACCTGCTTAAAAAGTAGCACATTTGATCTTAAGTTTTCACACTGTTCTGATGGAAATCTGGGAATATTCTCATTTACAAAGTTGTATTAAATGTAATAATATTTCCAGAATGTACTTACTTGTCTTCATATAAGTTCTGGTTTAAAAGATATGAATTTTTGAAGTTGGGTAAAATTTCAGCATTCAGAATTGAATTCAGTTCAGATTGACTACTCTGTATTCAAACTCGATTTCGAATAGGTAGATGACCTATTCAGGTCTGGAGCCAATTTCAAAAATTGTAGCTGACTCTCTAACATTTCCAACGATTACTCGCGCGACACCATTGGATCAAGGGTCTGCGAGTTATGGATTAAATTCAGAGGTGTACAGATTGCTGTCCAGTTTGGGTGTGCCTGGACAGTCTCTGCGATTATCCAAATTTCACCCACTTAGAAAATGATTTTGGTCTCAAGCTGAATAGAAAACTTGTAAAGTACTTCCAAATATTTCTAAGGAGTACTTACTTGCCCTCGTAGAACTTCTGGTTGAGAAGATATATGCATTTGCAATTTGACAGTTTTTCTGAAAATTTGGACAGCACCTCCTTTGCTTAAGGCTGATTTTGTCCAGAATTTTCAGATATACAAACATCAACATTTGCAAAAATAATACATAGAAAACTTGTTGAATACATTCTCAAGATTCCAGAAATGAAAATTATGAAGTCTTTCGACAATTTTACAGCGAGTTATGCGAGAAACAGTAACTGTATACAGGACTGTCCACTCGCTGTCCAGATTTGATCAAGTTTAGAAATCTGAAATTTTGAGTATGTTAGAGATGGATTCTGCTCTGGAGTTATATAGAAACGTTGTAGAGGACTCTCTATACTTTCCAACCACATAAAGTAGGCCTGCAGCAGTGAAGTCTCCAGAAAGTTATGATTCAATTGGTGAAGAGTTCAGATTCCGTCCCCTCTTCCGGGCTGTCAGAACCTCTTAAACGACACTTCAATTTAGACCTTGTTAATGTGAGTTTTAGCCTTTGTGTTGAACAGGAAAGGAAGTTGATAGAGGACTCTTTAAGCTTTCCATATATGTATAAACATGCATAGTTTGCATTCCTGGTTTAAGATTTATGGCCATTCAAATTTCAGAATTTTTCTGACTGTTTCAGATAGCACCTATATACATGTACTATCTTCAACTCTGTTTTCTAATTAGTTATAAACTGAATTTGAGGTATCACTGAATAACAAAGTTGTAGAATAGCTCTTCCCCTTTCCAGAAATGTATCATAATGGAATAGAAGATCTTTCTACACAGAGTTATGGCAAAAATTCAGATGTTGTCTTACACAGTTTCAAAACAGCAGTTGAGTTAGTTGGTGAGGATTTTCACCATCTTACAATAGTCCTTTGGCTTGGGGGTCAATAGAAAACTTATAGAAGACTTCAAAATCTTTCCAAAAAGTATTCAATTGCATTCATAGCCATTCAGGTTGAAAAGATATGAAATATCAAAGTCAGGTCAATCCTGTTCAAAAACAGAACTCACCGGCTTCGAAACACAAGAATTTGGGAACAAACTCAAATTTTGAAACTTAGCTCAAAACTCAAGTCCGATGGCTAGAAATTTATTCATAACTAATCATTCGCTTTGGAGCTAAATGGAGTCTTAAAAGAGACTTGATGACCTTTTTATCCATAGCATATCACTATGGATCTTCATGCTTAACCAAAATCTTACTCCGGCGAAGTCGAGCTAAACTCTCGCCAGGAACAAAGAACTCTGGTTCACCTACTCTTGAAAAGAAATATTTTACCTTGTCCACAAGATATCAGCAACTGATACTTGGACTTAATATGAATATGAAGCCATTTCTTTCGTGGGGGATGGTCAAAGTATCAAGTGGGATACTGACGGTACTACGTGCCTTACTAAAAGAACAGTCTAACCCGGTATATCCGGATACGTCTAGAGGTGGTCCTAATATCGATCACTCGCAAATGTATTCTACAGGGGTTGCTACCGGAGTTAGTGTACCTGCAGAAGACAAACAATCTCCTTTCACACCTTCACACCTCAAGGGCGGCACGGGGAAACACGACAAGCAGTCACAATAATATATATAGAAGTAAATGCATACGACTCTGGTGTGAGTCGCCCTCGAGCGAAGTCATGTCTCGAGGTACATGGCTGTAAATACGTCTGTACAGCAAAGACTCCCATACGAACCGGCTTATACACGCTCGGGCATACGTGTTTCGCATGATCCCATAGAACATGAATGGTTCTAGAGATGCATACTATCGGGTTATACACCACCCGACGGGGGCTCCCACAAATTTTGTGTCACGCTGGGGTACTGCGTGTCATATGTTCTCAGAAACATGAAAAGTTTCAGAGACTCATATTAACTTTCCGTGCTAAGTCACGGAAATTTCACATACCATAGATCGTATGCAGAGTTTACCGAGATTGATCCGCTCTCGGTGGCGTACCTTACCTCTTACCTTGAAGACGGAGCGTCCTTACAGAATAATATAAAAAGTTAGTTCACCACCTTTATAACTTATACTAGTAATAGTCCTTAATGGGCATATAGCTAAATTCTCACTCGACTACTTCGGAGTTTACGAAAATAGGCTCTTTTCGAGCGTGCTATTCCTAATGAAGCTCTGATACCATGTCTGTGGGGACCGGAGTCCACACATCCGAGGATCTCATTGGGTGATGCCGTGCGATGCGGCACCTAACAGCACACACAAAAAGGATACCAAAACATATAAAGTTTTCATTTCATAATAAGAAGAGTTTACAAAAGAGTGTACAACAGAAGTACACACGCAGCGGAAAATACATACTCATAATCTCACCTAACTAAGCAGGAGAGAAGACGTCCATGCCCTAGGACGATTCTCACTAGCAACAAGAAGAACATTTAACAGCGGCGTGGTTCACATGAGATTTATCTCGACACCTCGAGTCTCATGTATAACCTGAACAGCGGAAACAAAACAAATACCTGCAAAAATCGTTAAAGCGCAAATGTGAGCATAAGGCTCAGCAAGACTTAACCGTCTCACTAGACATATGTAGGGGGACACTAAACATAGGTGAGGTGAAGCATAAAGGACTCGCCTACAAGTGGATCCTTATAATCAGGTTTTATGTAGCAAATGACATTCTCCGAGCACGGCACATCATGGGCTCCACAATCAAACAAGAAATGCTTTACCGATGATATGACATGCCCAAAGCACATAATGCTATTACAGCTAAAGTATGGGGAAACTGTAAACTTTTAATTATACTATCTCTAAATCATACAAGGTTGCAAAGTAATTATAATTCAATACAATGATATTTTCTAGGTTCTTTAGTATTTACTACGTCACGACACAGTGAACAAGTGGTACTCTATTACTGCGAGGGACAGTGATTGCAATCAGGATACACCCGGACAACACGACACATACGTCGTTCGAAAGTGTCAGCGAGCACACCCGTACCTACATAACACTTCAGTACTAGGCGTATATGGCAACCTTTCGTAAGACACTCAAATGCCGAACCGGTCGATCCGTCACGAGCAGGAGGTCCCTGCGTGGGGCGTACTCTGACGTGCCCACCAGCGGATTTACACCTTGCTGCCCTCAACCCACACCTATAAAACGGAACGGTATGCCTCGACACCCAAGTGACCAAGCTACGTCAGTTTATTGGATTCCATATGTCCATTATGTTGCCGGTATAAGTCAAGCTTGTTCAGCGGGGCCGCACACGAAGCGGGCCTTAATCGACACAGGCAGGGCTATGCGACCGAGACTCACTTCTCGCCGCTTCCTATTCATTCCCTACCCGATCTCAACTTCATTATATTAATCCATTTTCTATCTAACCATTCCTGTGATATATGTCCTACATCTCTCGCGAGTAGATTCCAACTACTCGACTTCTACCGGATTTCCTATGCATTAGCAAAGCAGTTACTACAGGTTAAATTATAATTCGTTCCAACCAATCCCTGGGATTTTTGGCCATGCAAGTGGAGTATCAATCATCCTAAACTTAATGCACAATTCATATACTACTCATCATAGAGATAAAGCAAAATTTTATAAACGACTTAAATGCAAACCGGGGCTTGCCTTAGTTTGCGACTCGAATAAATGTCAATTGTTAGTGGTCCTTCTGTGCAGACTCCGCCAAGGACTTCAAGTGGACACCCTAGCCTTCTCCTCCAAGCGAAACTTCTCGTCGATCACCTATCATTACGTTCCTATCGACATGATATGCATATAAGTGATTAAGCAATTAAGTAATTTAATAATAGACTCTACGGGGTTGTGTAAACTTTAAGAACGAGGAGTTTGACTAGGAAGGACATATATGCCTCTGTTGTGTGGATAACCAGAGGATGAAGTTAAGTGGTTATAGTAGTATCGAGATGTGAATTGAAAGGTGCAATGTAAGCACACATTGCAACTTGGAACTCAACACTCGACGCTATGCCACTCAAGGACAATACAGCTGAATGGTGTGGAAGTGTTGGACTGGTAGTGTAAGGATGACCTAAGAGTCAAGGTGGCATCGAAAGCTTGAGTATGAGTGGTGTATAGGACGAAGGTCGCGATTTAGCAATCGACCAATGAACTTGACTTAACTCATAAAGGAGTAAACCTAGTTAAGTGAACAGTGCTGTCGTAGGGTCCCGACTTAGGATGAACCATGATGGAACCTAACGACACTTGGGACTGAATTGAGATCAATGTGGCTTGGACTTAAGAAGTCATTACAAGCACTATTAACCTAGCATGAGTACCAAGACAACGTTCAAATGACTTTTAGGTAAACCAGTTGCTACGGCTAACATCGCAAGCATCGTTCAGGTGCTTACACGACGACACTAATGTAGTGCCTCCCGCAAGCTTGTCCAGGTGAGCTCGGTAAGCTCTCGGGACTTAAACATGATGCGAGACCTTGCCGTGAAGGTATGCTTTGCCATCTCGAGAAGATTGTTTTAGCGACGTCCACATCAACCCAGACTCGCCAATGGGGTGAGCGGAATCTCGAACACCACCTTGTGAGTCTTAAGGCTAGTGATGTCAACTCGGTTGTTGATAAGCAACTCGACGAACCTGTCGTCGATGAAATGGTACACCAAGTTAACAAATCCTATGATCGGCTACGGAACATCCTCGACACAACCAAGGAACTCTTATCCAAGGTTCCCCTTGGTCTAGTTCTCCTTGTTGGTCGCAACGTTCTTGCACACCTTTACTCTATGTCATTGGTGATAACCGACACACCTGGTTTGACCTAAAATGCATTTCATCGAGCACCTTGGTTACACCCAGGGCTCGACGAGTCTCGCCTCGACTAAACCTTAATTTGGCTAAACGACTGTCGACCGTTGTGTCGTGGTTGTGTTCCAGCATCATGTACGTTACAGGCATCCTTCATCTCGATGCCAGGACACGATGATGGCTCGGAACATCACGACGACGTCATATGGTCAACGACGTCGACGCGGCTCATGGTGGAGCATCATGAGTACGCACGGATATGCCAACTCGATACGAACGACAAAGGAGGTCAACTTAGGGACTCCTATAGGAATGATATCAATGCGGAAACTGGACGTACGACTTGACGACACATGAGTAACCTTAGCGATCATGACGAACGGACGTCGCTGACATCAAGCAAGGTATTTCAGGGCAAGGCTCACCTTGTAGGCATTTCACCGAACATCTTGGGTGTGTACTTGATTCGGTTACTTCATCAACATTCCAAGAGCACCTTGGCACATGTCCTTGTCGATTGCCACCCCAGAATAGACCTGCATCCATAGACCAGCATTGAACGGCAACACACTTAGTTTCGCCTTGTAACCATTTCATCGAACACCTTGGTTGCAGTCACCGATCCAATCACTCTTGCAAAATAAGAGCTAACCTTGGATCAATGGTCGATACCATTGTGTCAACGACGTGTTCTGGGATCTCATACATCACATACATCCCTCGCTTTGCTGGTTGGGTGCAACCATGGCGCGGAACGCCTGAGGATGCGAGGACAGCAGAAGGAAGGACATGTGGTTGCGGACCTTTTGACGTGCATAACCGCTGGGGAATGAGCTTGAGTTGCCAGGGCATCGAGGATGCATCATGGCTGCAAGCAGAATGGGCGCTCTGTGCGGGTGCAAGCAGCAGCAAGCAGAGCAGAGGAGGGGAGCCCGCGTGCAACACGTCGTGGCCTTGGCAAGGGCCGGAACACGACACAAACGCGGCACGACGCGGTCAGGTGAGCAGCAGGGTGGCCATGGACCCGTGCTGCAGGCGGCCGTGAGGAGGTGCAGCCGGGGGCGAGCGGTGCACCGTGGCACTAGCGCGGCAGGGAGAGGTGACGCGCGCGGGGTGGAGCAGCCAGGGCGAGCGGCGGCCGGCGTGGGGCGACGTCGCGGCGGCCGGGAGGCGAGGTACCAAGGGAGCGGCGAACCGGCGCGTCGTGGCAGCCGGAGGGGTGCGGCTCCGGTGCGGGGCACGAGCCGTGGCCAGCAGGCACGCGGACGGCGGGGGTGCGCAGGTCGGCGTTGGCCGCTGGAGGCAGCCGCCGGGGAGGATGCAGGGCGAGCGGCGGCGCGAGCAGAGCCGGCGAGGAGGAGGTGTGGCGCTGGCGGCGGGAGCCGGTGTCCGGGGTTGGAGAGCGGGAGTGGGGGAGGCGCCAGCGCTTCAGCGCTCAGGGCGGTGCGGCAGCAGGTGCGGGCATGCCGGAGGGAGTAGCGCTGGCCGAGAGAGAAGCGTCGGGGGCGAGCGGCAGCGCGGTCTGGGAGAGGAAGCGGAGCAGAGGAGATGGCGTGGTGGGGAAAAGAAGGAGGAACGGGCGCGCGGTTGAAGAAGCAAAACAAAGAACCATCTCTGAAGATAAGCGACAGGGGCGGCGGGGGCGGCTCGGGGCAGCGACGGGGGCGGCTCGGGGCAGCGACGGGGGCGGCGGGGCGGCGATGGGGGCGGCTCTGGGCGGCGACGGCGGGCCGGCAGTGGAGTCGCGGCAGTGCGGCGGGGGCGAGGCAGGCGGTGTGGAGTTGAATGAACTGTCGGGGTCGGGGCGGCAGATAGAAGCCCTTATTTGCGACAGCTTTCTTAATTGCGACGGCGTCAGTCTGTGGCCGTCACAATTAGGTTTATTTGCGACGGCACTTTTTGGAGTCGCAAATAATACCTTATTTGCGACGGGCTACTTATTTGCGACGGCGCTAGGGTTGGCCGTCGCAAATAAGATGTTATTTGCGACGGCCCTAGGGTTTGTCGTCGCAAATAATAGGTTATTTGCGACGGCTCCTGTGTTTGCGACGGCGGACGATGAGCCGTCGCAAATTACACTATCGCGTTTCCTGTAGTGAAGACTGAGTTGTGGGTCCCACTGAAATTTCACCCTTATCCACTTCATTCCAGATGCAAAATATCTCCATCCATTGAGTAGCTTACCAGTGGGGCCCACCTTTTCCTAGTATTGAGGATAAGTATGACATGTGGGTCCCACTCTCTTCTCCCTTCTCTTTTCAAAATTCAAATGGAGCTAGCAGACATGCTTCAAAAATATTTAACTTTGGCCCAATGACTAAATAAAATGTGGAGAATTTTATGGTGCAATCAGATTTCAAAACTGAGCAAGTTGAATTTGAACTCAAGTTTGAATTTGAATTCAAGTGGTGATACTTGACTCAAGGAAATAAATAGTAGATTAGGTTCAAAAATCTTGAAACTTTGAAGTTAACCTTTTTGAACCATAAGGGACCTCAGGAAAAATTTGGAGTTGATTTGGACAAGGTTGAGCACAAAGTTTAAATTTGAAGTCGACGTTGATTAAACTCTCAGTACGTGTCCAATAAAGGGGAAACGTGCTTCAAAAATTTTGAAACTTTACTGAGAGTCTATTTGGAATATTAGAAGGTCATGGAAAAATTTACGGCATGAGATTTGAATATTTTTGGATGTCCCACTTTAGGGTTGGAATAATTCCTTTTTCTTTCTCTCTATTTTGTTTTCTTTTCTCCTTTAATTTTTCATTGAAAATGTGAATACTTGGAAATTAAGGATTTTACACCTTAAGTTCCAATATACATTACCAAACATGTTCTGTAGATAAAATTTTAACAAGTCCCTATTTTAAGTGAACATTGGTTAACTCATATGAGTCATGTGAGTTTGGATTTCCAGGTCCATTTTCAAAAATTTTAAGTTTGCATTTTTGCGTTTTTGTTCTTCCGAAAAACGGGCTTTTACAGTGAAGGCCAATGTGAAGCAAATTTGCCAGAAGTTAGACATTGAGCCCATTGGATCATCTGTTATCTCTGATGATTCCGATTCAAACTTCACCAAGCTCGGGCGCTTGACCCCCTCCAAGCTTGCCTATTTTGGCATTGGGGGCTCCAGTGGCTCTGCACCTCCTCCTCCTCCTCCTCATCAGCATGAAGACGACGATGAAGACGATGAGAGGACCGACAGCGAGGAGTGAAGACTTTAGGTCTCTCCTCTCCTTCTTTTTGGTGTCTTGATGCCAAAAGGGGAGAGATTGAGGGGGAGTCTTAGTCTTAGTTGTAGAATGCAAGGAGAGAGCTCTCTTTTATGCTTTTTGACTATTTTGTGGGTTGTAAAGCTTTTACTATGTTCTTATGATGATTATGGTCCTGTGATGCATTGTTTTGATATACTTGAGAAGTATTTGTTGAAAACTGTGATTTTGCTCCTAGAATGACTTATATGCTTGTTGTTGGTTGATTCATGTCAATTATGTCATTCTCATTGTTTCAATATACTTAGTTATGCATCCCACCATAAAGAATGCACATATGGATTATGTTTTCATTGCTTGATGTATTTTAGACTCATATGTGCATACTTTATGAAAATCTCAACTTTTATCATATTTTGTGAAATCTCAATTGGTTGTCATCAATCACCAAAAAGGGGGAGATTGAAAGTGCATCTAAGAATCCCTTGTGGGTTTTGGATGATTTATGACAAGCAAATGAGATCATAACCTCTTTGTTGAGATGAGAACAGGTTTTAATGGAAAATAAGCAAAGTGCCAAAAAGAAAGGAGAATGAGGAGCAAAGTGGAAATGAGCTCAAGGAAGAAGAATAGTAGATCATTATATAAGGAGTGTGTTAAAGAAATACACCCCAAGAGCTCAATCACAATTAAACACACACATTGCACAAATTTATACAGGACCGGACTAGTCCAACTGTCACCGGACTAGTCTGATATCTCTCTGCACAAAATCGGACAAGTCCGATATCACACCGGACTAGTCTGATTTCTCTCTGACTAGAATCGAACTAGTCCTCACAAGCACAGACTAGTCCTCAAAACACTTCACAAAGCTGCACAAAATCGGACAAGTCCAATCCCCATCGGACTAGTCCGATATCTTTCTGATCTAAATCAGACAAGTCCGATATTTGCCCAGACTAGTACGAAAAACCCTCTGACCTAAATCGGACAAGTCCTCCAAGTGCGGACTTGTCACCCTATTCACTTAGGGTTTCACATGTATGGACAAGTCAGATGATTATCGGACTAGTCCGAAGATTTCCAGAAGCAAAATCAGACAAGTCCGCTCCTAGCCAGACTAGTCCGATATTTTGAGACACTTAGGGTTTGCTACATACAGCACAACGGACTAGTCCAGTGACCACCACGGACTAGTCCGATATTTCTAAACCCTAACGATCACTTTTAGAAACCCCTATAAATAGAGGTGCATGTCCCAAACTTCAATAACTCTCGAACCCTAGTGCCGTCACACCTCCCAAGAGCCTCAAAAACACATCTCTCCATGAAATTAAGTGCTACAAAGATCAACCCCTTGAGGATACACTCTAGATCATTGGAGAGACACATTCAACACTCATTGAGCTCTTGGTTTGAGTTCTCTAACACACTCCTATGATTTTTATTGTAATCTTTTGAGTGTGTTCTTGGTGGTGTTTGTTGTTGTAATCTAGGGGAGCCCTCAACGTGTGAGAAGGCCCCTTGAATTTGGTTATTCACCCCTTTGTGATAAGTGGAATAGGATTGGCCTTTGTGGCGATCCAACGAGGGTAGGGTTGGAGAAGACCCGGTCCTTTTGTGGACTCCTCAACGTGGATGTACGTTGCCTCTGTGGGAACCGAACCATGGGATAAATCACATGTGTTCTTGCTTTGTGTTCATTGTTCTTCACATCATATTAATTTAGGGTTTCAACCAATCTTGTTTACTTTATGTAGAAACATCAAATATAAGATTGACTTGTGATATACCCTAGTTCATAATCTTGCAACACATCATTTACATGTATATTTCCGCTGCATACATCCTAGAATCAATTTAATCAATCAAACTTGATCAACCTAGTCGGTACACACCAGACTAGTCCGCACCTGACCGTACTAGTCCGATATCTCGAGTTTTGATCTGGGTCTTAAGTGTTGCAGGTTCCGACAAAGATTCAAAAGGCCTATTCACCCCCCTCTAGGCCACATTCAGCTGGATATCCTGGGACCCTTCCCCAGGGTAGTCGGAGGGTACCGGTTTCTCTACGTCGCAATAGATAAGTGCACCAAGTGGACGGAGGCAGCCCTAGTAATCAACATCAACAAGGAGTTCGTAGTCAAATCCATCAAGTCAATTGTCTGCACATTCGGGGTCCCAAACAGTATCATAACCGATAATGGGACCCAGTTCACCAGTGCAGCTTTCCAGGATTACTGCGAAGACCTTGGTATCCAAGTTTGTTATGCTTCCATGGCTCATCCAAAGAGCAATGGACAAGTCGAAAGGGCCAACGCTGAGATCCTCAGGGGCCTCAAGACATGCACATATAACAGGTTGGATAAGCATGGTGCCAAGTGGGTTGATGAGCTCCCCTGTGCACTATGGGCAAGCTGGATGTCACCTAGCCGAGCTAGAGGAGAAACACCTTTCTTTCTGGTATATGGGGCCGAGGCCGTCCTCCCCCTAGAGATCGTTGTGGGCTCGTTTAGAGTCTGAGCGTTCAATGAAGCCTCGCAGGACTGGCTCCGACGAGAAGATGTCGACCTCATCGACGAAGCAAGGAGGCACGCCACCATCCGAAACACACGTTACCGACAGGTGCTGAGGCGCTACCAAGAGTGGTTTGTGCAGAGTAGAGAGCTCAAGACAGGTGACCTGGTGCTGCAGCGCATACTCTCTCGAGAAGGGTCACACAAACTTTCCCCCAGCTGGGAAGGCCCCTTCCGAGTGATACAAGTATCCCGCCCTGGGTGTGTCCGCCTTGCCACGGAAGAAGGAGAGCCCCTCCCCAACCTTTGGAACATAGAACACCTTTGTAAGTTCTATCCCTAAGCTTGAATGTAGGATAGTGTAGGAGTGTCATTTACCAGAAAACAGCATATAGGAAAACCAAGCTCTGGGAAGGACAGGTACATAGTGTTCAGCCGTTTAGCATGGTCCTGTGCCCTAAGCATGAACACTCTACCTCCCTTTCCAACTGGAGTGGGTCGTTGCCTGTTGTAAATCCAATTCACTCCTATGAACACCAATGATAAAGAAACAATTGTCCTACCATATGCTTCCTCTTATGATCACTTACTTTAACCTGTTAATTTTGTGATAAATCAAACTAGACTCGTCTTCCATACATCGCCTTCGTGTATTTGGTAAAATCTTTTCTGTATCGCCCCTAGTAGAGTCATGCAACCCAGCTATAGGCGGATGTATTTGAGGTACCTGCAAGGTGTCTTGGAACCTCGCAGCTACCCTCTTACGTGGGGCCTTGTGGTGCCAAATGGTTCCCCGCGAACGGCCAACGCTGAGCTGGAGGTCCAGAGCGCACAACATGCTTAGCTTGGTCCTGTACCCTAAGCGTGCGTGTTTTGCCTCCTAGTGCTGCGGCTAAGTACTAGGGAGCCAGGATGCTCACACCCCGAATAAGGAGTGAAAGTTGCCTAGAGGGGGGTGAATAGGCTAATCGACCTGCAAATGACTTAATAAAATGATATTAAATTATAGGGGGCGGACTAGTCTGGTCTGGGGGCGGACTAGTTCGGTCAGCCTGCGAGAAGATCCCTAAAAAGGTGTTTCTAACAAGTTTTAAAGCGATTTTCTCAAGGCTACAGGTGAGGATATGGTTATGTCAAGTTTAGCAACTACCAACACAAGTATATGACTAAGAGGAACAAGTTTATAGCAATATGAAGCACGAGACAAACTAGCAACCCTAGAATGAAATATTCGATAACAGAAATGCGAAGAACACGGAGACACAAGGATTTTATCCCGAGGTTCGATCCCACACAAGGAATCTATGTCCCCGTTGAGGAGTCCACAAAGGACCGGGTTCAACAACCCTTCCCTCACCAAGTTTACCGCACGAGCCTAACTTGGTTCTCAACTATCACAAAGAATGAATACAAGATTCGTTGGGGCTTCTCACAATCTGAGGCTCCCACCACAATTACAATTGCAAATCACAAAGATTGACTCAAGCCACAGATCACAAAGATTCACAAAGTGCAAGAGATCAAACCGAGAGCCAAAGAGCGGTGTTCTTCCTCTTCTTCACCTCACCAAACCCTAATCCACACAAGAATTAGTTTTAGAGGGAATGTAGGCAAGAAGGAGGCTTTTGGAGGCTCAAGGTTGTTGTGGCGGCGCTAGGGTTTCAGTTTTCTCAAGGATTGGTTCAAATGAACCCAGGGGACCTCTATTTATAGAGGTCCCAAGCCCATACTGCTGACTTCAGCAGAAGGGCGGACTAGTCCGGCCTACAGCCCGGACTAGTCCGGCCTAGGGGACCACTGATGCCTCTGACAACTGTCGCACTGCGCGGCAATCATCACACAACCCGCCAAACTTCAAATTCAAATGGTCACTTCAACAACAGACTAGTCCGGCCCTCACCGGACTAGTCCGATCTCACACAGAACCTTTTGTTCCGTGTGAAAACGGACTAGTCTGAAGACCACGGACTAGTCCGGCCCCATGGGCAGACTAGTCCGGCCTTCCCAGACTTAGTCTATGAAACGCAGTCTCCTCTCAAACCCGGACTAGTCCGGCCCCCAGGGCGGACTAGTCCGATCTTAGTCAGGACCTCTTGGTCCGGACTAAAACGGACAAGTCTGTGCTTTTGGGACTTAGTCCCCAAAACCCACTTCATGACTACCCGGACTAGTCCGTCCCAATACGGACTAGTCCGATCTCAGTCAGACCCTTCTGGTCCGGCCCAAGACGGACTTGGCCAGCCAGGGGCGGACTAGTCCGGCCTCCTGCACGGACTAGTCCGGCCCTACTGCCATACTGCTTCTAACTCTCTTCTCTCAATAGGTTTGACCTCTAAACCGCTTTGAGCTCCCAAATTGATCTCAATGCACTTTACACACACATCCTCACACAAATTTGGCTAGTCTAAACTCGACACACTAGAAACCCTAATTTCCCTTTTCGAGTTGACATCACCATTTCCATCTTTTTTTCCTTTTCGAGGGATTGTGCTTCCACTTAGTCCACACCTGTGCTTAAGATCACTGAGCTCATTAGTCACTTAATTGTCGTCATCAATCATCCAAAACCCACGGGGATCCTAGATGCACTTTCAATCTCCCCCTTTTTGGTGATTGATGACAACACATTAAGTCTTCACATATAAGAGTGTAAATTTGTGGTTTTCATAACGTGCGGGTGTATGAGTGACTCCCCCTCAATGAATGCATCATAAAAGAGAGATTGAGGAAGTCCTTCATACACACATACGTTATGGTGGGGTGCCTACGTGTTGTGCTCAACAATTTGTGACAAGGCATAACAGGCATGAATATGATTATAAGATTGACATTCAAAACATCATATGTGATATTTAACATTAAGAGCATAGTCTTGCACAAATTTAAGCGATCGACAAAACATAGAATATACAATAAAGGAGTGCAACATGTCCACGGACCCAACATAGGAACTACACTCGACACTCCACACCCAAGAACCCTTGCCCAACCTTTCTAACACTCCTCCATATCTCTCCCGATTGACTCCCAACTATCTCTCCCCCTTCGGCATCAAGACACCAAAAAGGGAAAAGAAGGCGGGAAACACGACCACGAAGTCTAGTCGTCGTCTTCCTCGTCATCATCGTCATCACGGGAGTCGCTCTGCGTGGCCTCCGGGTCCTCTTGATCCTCATCGTCATCGTCGGAGGCACGAGCCGAAGGAGCTGCCCGGGAAGAGCTTCCGTCCTCTTGGAGCTGGGCGAGCTCGTCGGCGGTGAAGTTGGGGAAGGTAGTGATCTCCCCGTCACTCACTTTCGTAGAGGACATAGGGACTTCCAGCTTGTCGCACACCGCCTTAAGATACTTTTCTTGGTGCTTGTGTGCCCTCTGAGCTCGGATCTCTTGCTTCCGGCAGGAAGTGAGGATTGCCTTGAAGCACTTGAAGAAAGCGCTCATCGATTGAGGTGGTGGCGGAGAAGGAGGCGCCACGGGGCAAGATGGAGGATCTGCATTCTTCCGGCGTGGAGGAGCCGGCACATTTGGAGGCTGCTGAGGACGAAGCGGGCGATGTGACACGTCCTTGACAAAGGACAAGCCCGACACCTTCTCTATGAGGCACATAATATAGGGAGCATACCCGCAAGCACGGTTGGGGGTATGCGAGATGTTGAAGATATCATCGAAAATATAATCAACGAGGTTGAATTTCTCCTCCCCATCAACAAGAAGTAGCAAGTGCCTCAAGTTTCCTTAATCACCCCAGCATCACCATCCTTTGGTGCTATTGTCCTTCTGAGGATCCTGTTCATGATGTTGTAGAAGGGCTTGATATTGCGAGCATGTCTGGCACTGTATTGGACATGACTGGGGTACATGTATGCCAGCTCATCACGGTCCACGACCTTGAGGTTAGAGATGATGATCTCATGATCAAGATGTGCCTCAAGCCCTAGAATCTTGGCAAACTCTGCATAAGTGACTGAGTATTGCTCTCCATGCGTCATCCATATGATCCTCCGGTCACCTGAGGTGGTGAAGTAGATAGTGGAGTAAAATTGCAGGATCACTTTGACGTTCTAGTCATATTTGAACCCCATGATCTCCTTGAGCTCATGACGCTCAACAGCTTCAATGACGGCGTCAAATGCAGAGTGTTGCTTCTTTTCCATGTACTCCCAGTCTACCCATTGTGCTTCAATCACAGGCTTCTTCATGCTTTGGTAGACCAGACGATAGAAATCACAATGAAAGTCGCACCAAAACCGAGGGTCGGCGGTGCTCCTTTCATACTTATACACCTTGTCCGTCCGGAGCCTTCTTGCCTTTTCAGCTCCCTTTCCATGAAAGATATTTGCAGCTATGTCACGCTGCCTGTTTGGATTCCTCTCGGGAGTGTGCACTTCTAGGGGACCAATCGATTTGGCTTTCCCCTTCTCCTTGATAGCAATGCCTTTGCCTTCGCAGCCGAGGCCTTCACTGAGGGCTTCTTTTTCTTTGGCTCAGTAGGAGCCGGGGCCTTTCCCTTCTTCGGATCTCTCTCGATCCAGCGTTCAGCAATGTCTTCTTGTGCTGGTTCCTTGCCCTTGTGCTTCTCTCCAAGTGTCACAAGTCACTTTCTCTTGGAGACTTGTGCAGCAGCCGCCTGAGAGTTGTGAGCTTCACGCTCCTCTCGCTTCTTCTTCCAGAGATCCTTCCGTGACTCCTCAATGTCTCGAGCCATTGCTTCATTCTCGTCGTAGGCCAATGCGGCGGCCCGAGCAGCTTGTTGCTTCTTGGCTGCTTGCGCTCTTGCATGCTACTCGAGATACTTCTCCGCAGCCTCAACTTCAGCTCTTGCTCGTTCTTCGGCGAGACGGAGTTGCTCCGCCTCCCACTCGGGGTCAGTGGGAGGAGAAGCGGAACGGCGAGGAGCGGCCATTTTAGCTGAAAGGAATAAAGTCCATAAGATAGAAGGTCAAGGAGTTGGAATAATGCGAAAGAATTCACGAAACACAGCCAAAGTGTGAGTTTGACTTGTGCAGACCGGACTTGTCCGCTTCAGGGGCGGACTAGTCCGCCAGGCGGACTAGTCCGCCTGGCACCGGACTAGTCCGGGTTGCACAGGCTAAACCCTAACTCTAATGGTTTTTCGAGAAATTTGGAATCAAGTCGCAATACTCCTAGGCTATGATCACAAGGTCACTAGTAACAACTTTAATGAAGAGGCATCTACCAAAAACCCAATGAATCAACAATGAGGCTAGTTTTTGAAAAAGGAGGAATACCTCTTCAAATCTTGAAGAATCGACAAGATCGGGGAGGTATTGCGTCGAGGAGTTTTTGGAAAGGTCTCCCTTGCCTCCAAGGAGTCCAATGCACGGATTGGAATCGGTTTTTGGTGGTTGGAATCAAAAATCGTCGAAAGGGGGCAGTTTTGCGCGCGAGGAAGAGAGAGAACTCAGATGAGGAAGTGGAGGTGTCGGCCGCTTCCTGGGGGGTTTAAGTCCCCAGGGGCCGTACTAGTCCGCTCAGCGGACCAGACCCGGACCAGTCCGGACCCGGACTTGTCCGGCCATAGGGCGGACTAGTCCGGTCCTAGGAGGCTGAAAACATATATATTCGAGTTTTAGCCACTATAAAAGATCCTTATGGACATATTGCACAACAAAACCTTGTGAATATGGTCAGTAAGCAATCACCATTCAAACTATGCCCATGACTCACAAAGTCACTAGTTTTTCAAATATTTAAGAGAAAATTGAGATAGAGAGAGTTTTTCAAAACACATGCATTCTTTTGAACAAGGCATAAGTAGACATTCAGGTGTGCAAGTTTCAAGCCACATTTCGAGAATCTAAGATATTGAGCTCACTCCTGAGCTCACAAAATCGCTTCTTATCTAGGGGCTTGGTGAATATGTCGGCTAGTTGGTGCTCGGTTCTCACATGGGAAATCACTATATCCCCCTTTAAGGAATGATCTCTCAAGAAGTGGTGTCTAATGTCTATGTGTTTGGTCCTTGAATGCTCAACTGGATTATGGGCTATTTTGATGGCGCTCTCATTGTCACATAGGAGAGGGATATGACGCAAGTTTATACCATAATCCCTTAGAGTTTGTCTCATCCACAGAAGTTGCGCACAACAACTTCCGGCTGCGACGTACTCCGCTTCGGCTGTGGAGAGAGCAATGGAATTTTGTTTCTTAGAGGACCAAGACACTAATGATCTACCCAAGAATTGGCATGTCCCGGATGTGCTCTTTCTATAAACTTTGCACCCCGCATAATCCGCATCGGAATAACCAATGAGGTTGAACTTGGATCCTTTGGGGTACCAAAGTCCTAGGCTCGATGTGTGAACTAGATATCTAAGAATTCTCTTCACGGCGGTCAAATGACACACCTTTGGTGCAGCTTGAAACCGTGCACACATACACACACTAAGCATGATATCCGGTCTAGATGCACAAAGATATAACAGGGAGCCAATCATGGAACGATATACCTTTTGGTCCACACTTGGACCATCTTCGTTGAGGTCTAGGTGTCCATTCGTCGCCATAGGAGTCTTAATGGGTTTGGCCTTGTCCATGTCAAACTTCTTCAGTATGTCTTGAGTGTACTTTGTTTGACTTATGAACGTGCCTTCTTTGAGTTGCTTGACTTGGAAACCTAAAAAGAACTTCAACTCCCCCATCATGGACATCTCAAATCTTTTCGTCATAATCTTTGAAAACTCATCACAAAACACTTTGTTAGTAGAACCAAATATAATGTCATCGACATATATTTGGCACACAAAAAGATCATCATTGAAGTGCTTTGTAAATAGAGTGTAATCAGCTTTTCCTATCTTAAAACCATTTTCAATTAGAAAATCTCTAAGACACTCATACCAAGCTCTAGGAGCTTGTTTGAGGCCATAGAGAGCCTTACGCAATTTGAAGACATGGTTTGGGAATTCTTGGTCTTCGAAGCCCGGTGGTTGCTCCACATATACTTCCTCCTTGATTGGGCCATTTAGGAACGCACTCTTGACGTCCATTTGATAGAGCTTAAAATCATGGTGAGTGGCAAAGGCAAGTAATATTCGAATTGACTCTAACCTAGCTACGGGAGCAAAGGTTTCATCAAAATCCAAACCTTCGACTTGTGAGTACCCCTTGGCCACAAGTCGTGCCTTGTTCCTTGTCACAACACCATGTTCATCTTGCTTGTTGTGGAACACCCACTTGGTGCCTACAACATTTGCTTGTGGACGCTTGACAAGCTCCCAAACTTTGTTCCTCTCGAAGTTGTTAAGCTCCTCTTGCATGGCCACCACCCAATTCGGATCTCTCAAGGCATCTTCAACCTTATGGGGCTCCAAAGAAGAGACAAAAGAGTAATGTTCACAAAAGTTTGCAACACGAGAACGAGTGATTACCCCTTTAGTAATGTCTCCTAATATGTTGTCAACGGGGTGATCCCGTTGAACACTTTGATGTACGCGAGGATGTGGAGGTTGAGCTCTTGAGTCATCATCATCTTCTTCTTCTTCTTGATCTCCCCCTTGATGAGTGCCTCTCCCTTGACTTTCATCTTCTTGATCGTTTTGAGGTCCTACTTGACCGTCGAAAGCTTGATCACATGGAGGAGTACTTGCATCATCTTGTGGTTGGTCACTTGAGCATTGAGGTTGTTCTTGTGGTCGAACGTCTCCAAGTGCCATTCTCCTAAGTGCTTCTTGTGGAGAGTCTTCTTGATCTAGCACACTTTGATCAACTTACTCCACTTGGGAGCCATTAGTTTCATCAAACACCACGTCGTGTGTTATTTCAACAATTCCGGAGGTTTTGTTGAAGACACGGTAGGCCTGAGTGTTTGAGTCATAGCCAAGCAAGAAACCCTCATCGGACTTTGAGGCAAACTTTGAAGTCCTAGGTTTCTTGTTGAGAATATAACACTTGCTCCCAAAAACACAAAAATAAGAGACATTGGGTTTCTTACCAACTAGAAGCTCGTAGGGAGTCTTCTTGAGGAGGCGGTGGAGGTATAATCGATTGACGGCGTGGCAAGCGGTGTTAACCGCCTCCGCCCAAAACCGATACGATGTCTTGTACTCATCGAGCATCGTCCTTGACATCTCAATGAGTGTTCTGTTCTTCCGTTCCGCCACCCCGTTTTGTTGAGGGGAGTATGGAGCTGAAAATTCATGCTTGATGCCTTCCTCATCCAAGAATTCTTCTACTTGAGTGTTTTTGAACTCGGTGCCGTTGTCACTTCTTATAGCTTTGATTCTTGAGGCGAACTCATTTTGAGCTCTCCTCAAGAACCTCTTGAGGACACCGTGGGTTTCACCTTTATCATGCAAGAAAAACACCCAAGTGAAACGAGAAAAGTCATCAACAATAACAAGACCATATTTGTTACCGCCAATGCTTATGTAGGTTATTGGCCCGAAAAGGTCCATGTGTAGCAGCTCCAATGGTCTTGTCGTCGTCATGATGTTCTTGGAGGGATGTTGAGCTCCTACATGCTTCCCCACTTGGCACGCACTACATGGCTTGTCTTTTTCGAAGACAACATTCTTCAAGCCATGGATGTGATCGCCCTTAAGAAGCTTTTGTAAGTTCCTCATGCCAACATGGGCCAGCCGTCTATGCCAAAGCCATCCCATGTTGGTTTTTGCCATTAAGCATGTGTCAAGTTGAGCTTTATTCGACGCAAAGTCCACAAGATAATGCTTTCCCTTGAGCACACCCTTAAAAGCGATTGAGTTATCACTTCTTCTAAGGACGCTCACACCCTCATTAGTGAAGACACAATTATAACCCTTGTCACATAGTTGTGATATGGACAAGAGGTTATAGTCTAAAGAATCAATGTGTAGAACGCTAGAAAGAGTGTGTTGAGGAGAGATGACAATTTTACCGGAGCCAAGGATTTTTCCTCGGCTATTATCTTCAAAGAGGATTCCTTCATTTGGATCATCGTGTTCTTCATACTCCTCGAACATCGTCCTCTCTCCGGTCATGTGGTTTGTGCACCCACTATCGAGCACCCATTTGGAACCACCGGAGGAGTATGCCTACAAAACAAGATTATGCCTTCCTTTTAGGTACCCAAGCGGAGTTGGGTCCTTTGACGTTAGTGGTAAGGCATTTGGGCACCCACACGCAAGGCTTGGGGCTCTTGCGGAGTGGCCCAACATATCTAGTAAACACCTTGCCATATTTGTTCCTCATAAGCACATACGAAGCATCAAAATCATGAAATAGAGGATGCGGTTCAGATTTAGGCATTTTGTTGCTAGTGGATGTGTTCTTCTCAATTTTAGTTGTAGATGAACTTCCCTTAACAAAGACAATCATGTATTTGCCATACTTGAAGGTTTTGGCGTTGTGCCTACCACTTCTAGTATAGCCAAGACCATCCTTGACATGGGGAGGTCTTGTGTTGGTGTATGCACTTCGTGCATACGCCACCTTCTCCTTGTCAAAGATGGCACCCTTAGGTGCTTGCTTGCTTTGCGCTAAGTTCAGTTCATCCTTAAGTTTAAGAATTAAGTTAGAGCACTTGCAAGGCGTGGTAGCATTGGATGAGGCCTTTGAGGAGGTTGAGCTCTTGGAGGAAGAGGCTACATTGTTGTTAAGGGACCCAATTTGAGTCTCAAGAATCTTGTTAACTTTTCTCAAGTTCCCAAGTTCATCCTTGAGCTCAATTGATTTCTCCTCAAGACTTGAACATGTTTTCTTGCTTAGAGCAAGTTCGTGTTCCAATGCCTTGCTCTTCTCTCTTTCAAGCTCAAGGAGCTCATTAAGCTCTTGACATCTCTCCTTTTCAAGGATGAGCATGTCCTCTTGTCTATTGATGAGCTCCTCCTTCTCAAAGATCTCATCCATAAGCAACTTCATCCTACGCAAGGTGCTTTTGCTTATGTCCTTAAACATGTGCTCATTTTCACTGGCGCTATCAAAATCATCATGAGAGGAAATGGAGGAGGAGCGAGCGAGATGTTACCTTTCTCATTCCCTCCTTTGCCATAAGGCAAGTTGGTTTGTAGTCGTTGTCGAGGTTGGGGAAGAGCTTGCTTCCCTTGGAGCTCCTCCCGATGGCTATGGTGGCCATCTTCTCCTCTTCTTCTTCGGAGGAGGACTCATCGTTAGAGTCCCACTCCTTGCCCAAGTGCGCTTGTCCGGGGGGCCTCTTCTTCTTTAAGAACTTCTTCTCTTGTGGATTGCCCTCCTTTTTCTTCTTCACTTCTTCATGGGGGCAATCAACTATGAAGTGGCCATACTCGCCACAATTGTAGCAAGCCCTCTTGTTTTTGGGCCTTGCCTTTTCTTTGCCTTTTCCTTCATGCTTGTATCCTCCTTTTCTTCTCCTCATCATCCTCTTGAAGTTGTTGATGAAGAAGGCCTCTTCCTCATCGGTGTCAAGGCTCTCCTCATCATCTTCCGTTTGCTCTTTTGGGGAGGATGTTGATTTGAGCGCAACATTCTTCATCTTCGAGGCGGTGAATCTTTGAAGGTCATTGTAGAAGAGCGCCTCTTTTTCCATGATCTCGTGATTAATGACCCTTCCAAGGACCTCTTCCGGGGTCATTTTGGCAAACCCCAGACTTCCTCGGATCATGGAGCATAGAGAGACGTTCCTAGGCATGAATGCCCGGATCATTCTCTTCACTACCTCGTGGTCCGTCCACTTGGTACAGCCATAAGATCTACTCCTCTTGATAAGTATCTTTAGGCGATTGTACATCTCTTGGTGATATTCACCATCCATAATGGCAAAACTCCCGAGCTCTCCTTCAATGAGTTCAATATTTGCTTCCTTGACGACTCGGTTGCCTTCATGAGCCGTCTTGAGAGTGTCCCAAATATCTTTGGCCACCTCAAGTCCATCCACTCGGTTGAACTCATCTCTTGAGAGGGATGAGATGATTACTCCAGCCGCTTGAGCATTGCGGTGAAGGAGCACGGCTTGCTCCGGAGTGATATCTTCTTCATTTTTAGGGATGTGCACCCCGGTCAACACAATCTGCCACAGTGAGGGATTGAGTGACACAAGGTGGATCTTCATGTTGTGCTTCCACATCCCGTAGTCAGTTCCATCGAATTGGGGAGGTTTCCCCAATGGGATGGAAAGGTAGTGGTTGTTGACGGCAAGGCGTTCATAGTTGAACCCTTGTTGGTTGTAGTTGACTCTGCCGCCACCACTTGATGAGCTTGACGGATCAACCGCAGCAATCTTCAGCTTCTCCCGGAGCTTCGCCTTGAGCTGGCGAGTCTCCTCATCATCGGTTGGCTTGTCTTGATAGGCCATTGTCTCCTCATGTGTCGGTTGAGAATCATTGGTCGACACCTCTTCAAACACCACTCCGGCCATCTCTCCGAGTTGTTAGACTCTTTGTGGAGAGTCCTGCTCTGATACCAATTGAAAGTTCCCTAGAGGGGGGTGAATAGGCTAATCGACCTGCAAATGACTTAATAAAACGAGATTAAATTACAGGGGGCGGACTAGTCCGGTCTGGGGGCGGACTAGTCCGTTCAGCCTGCGAGAAGATCCCTAAAAAGGTGTTTCTAGCAAGTTTTAAAGCGATTTTCTCGAGGCTACATGTGAGGATATGGTTATGTCAAGTTTAGCAACTACCAACACAAGTATATGACTAAGAGGAACAAGTTTATAGCAATATGAAGCACGAGACAAACTAGCAACCCTAGAACGAAATATTCGATAACCAAAATGTGAAGAACACGGAGACACAAGGATTTTATCCCGAGGTTCGATCCCACACAAGGAATCTACATCCCTGTTGAGGAGTCCACAAAGGATCGGGTTCAACAACCCTTCCCTCACCAAGTTTACCGCACGGGCCTAACTTGGTTCTCAACTATCACAAGGAATGAATACAAGATTCGTTGGGGCTTCTCACAATCTGAGGCTCCCACCACAATTACAATTGCAAATCACAAAGATTGACTCAAGCCACAGATCACAAAGATTCACAAAGTGCAAGAGATCAAACCGAGAGCCAAAGAGCGGTGTTCTTCCTCTTCTTCACCTCACCAAACCCTAATCCACACAAGAATTAGTTTTAGAGGGAATGTAGGCAAAAAGGAGGCTTTTGGAGGCTCAAGGTTGTTGTGGCGGCGCTAGGGTTTCAGTTTTCTCAAGGATTGGTTCAAATGAACCCAGGGGACCTCTATTTATAGAGGTCCCAAGCCCATACTGCTGACTTCAGCAGAAGGGCGGACTAGTTCGGCCTACAGCCCGGACTAGTCCGGCCTAGGGGACCACTGACGCCTCTGACAACTGTCGCCCTGCGCGGCAATCGTCACACTACCCGCCAAACTTCAAATTCAAACGGTCACTTCAACAACGGACTAGTCCGGCCCTCACCGGACTAGTCCGATCTCACACAGAACCTTTTGTTCCGTGTGAAAACAGACTAGTCTGAAGACCACGGACTAGTCCGGCCTTCCCAGACTTAGTCTATGAAACGCAGTCTCCTCTCAAACCCGGACTAGTCCGGCCCCCAGGGCAGACTAGTCCAATCTTAGTCAGGACCTCTTGGTCCGGACTAAACGGACAAGTATGTGGTTTTGGGACTTAGTCCCCAAAACCCACTTCACGACTACCCGGACTAGTCCGTCCCAATACGGACTAGTCCGATCTCAGTCAGACCCTTCTGGTCCAGCCCAAGACGGACTTGGCCGGCCAGGGGCGGACTAGTCCGGCCTCCTGCATGGACTAGTCCGGCCCTACTGCCAGACTGCTTCTAACTCTCTTCTCTCAATAGGTTTGACCTCTAAACCGCTTTGAGCTCCCAAATTGATCTCAATGCACTTTACACACACATCCTCACACAAATTTGGCTAGTCTAAACTCGACACACTAGAAACCCTAATTTCCCTTTTCGAGTTGACATCGCCGTTTCCATCTTTTTTTCCTTTTCGAGGGATTGTGCTTCCACTTAGTCCACACATATGCTTAAGATCACTGAGCTCATTAGTCACTTAATTGTCGTCATCAATCATCCAAAACCTACGGGGATCCTAGATGCACTTTCAAGGAGGAAGCCGGACCCTGAGCGCCAATGCACAGAATTACCCAAATCCCGTGTACCATCCCAGAACTATAAGACATGACTATACTTATGGATAGGAAAAGATCACCAACGAGCAAAACAATATGCGCCTTCGTTATGTGTGCAGGACATACACAACACGGCACAACAGAACATCCAGCTCTGGCAACTCCCAGGGGGCCAGTCGTCGACTTACCTACGAAGATGGCGGGCGACGCTAGAGCATCCTATTCTGACACCTCCCAAGGGGCCTGCAGTCGATGTCCCAGAACGTCAGTGACAACACCAAGCGCGAATTAGTGAGTAAACTCTCCTGCCCCGCACTTGTTGCTAATAGGATTCTCTTGTGATAGCCTGTACACGAGGGGCCTACCGTCGAAGACTTCACGACGATGGTGGATGACGCCAGAGCATCCAGCTCCGGCACCTCCCAGGGGGCCCGCCGTCGACGTTTCTATGAAGATGGTGGGCAGCGCTGGAGCATCCAGCTCCGACACCTCCCAAGGGGCCTGCCATCGACGTACCTACGAAGATGGTGGGCAATGCGGGAGCATACAGCTCCGACACCTCCCAAGTGGCGTGCATTCGACGTCCCAGAACGTCAGCGACAACACTAAGCGCGAAGTAGTGAGTGAACTCTCCTGCCCCGCGCTTGTTGCTAATAGGTTTCTCTTGTGATAGCCTGTACACGAGGGGCCTGCCGTCGACGACTTCACGACGATGGTGGACGACGCTGGAGCATCTAGCTCCGACACCTCTCAGGGGGCTCGCCGTCGACATTTCTACGCAGATGGTGGGCGACGCTGGAGCATCCATCTACGACACCTCCCAAGGGGCCCGCCATCGACGTACCTACGAAGATGGTGGGTGACGCCGGAGCATCCCGCTCCGACACCTCCCAAGGGGCCTACCGTCGATGTCTACATGGAGATGGCAAACGACTTCGGAGCATCCAGCTCCGACACATCCCAAGGGGCCTGCTGTCAACGACTCTACGGTGATGGTGGATGACACCAGAGCATCCAGCTTCGGCACCTCCCAAGGGGCCTACCGTCGACGTACCAGAACGTTAACAACAGCACCAAGCGCGGATAAATGGGTAAACTCTAGTGCTCTGCTCTTGTTGCTAATAAGGTTCCCTTGCGATAGCCTGTAAACCAGGGGCCTGCCGTCGACATCTACACGAAGATGGTGGACAACGCTGGAGCATCTAGCTCCGGCACCTCCCAAGGGGCCTGCCGTCGACGTCTACCCGGAGATGGTGGATGACGCCAGAGCATCCAGCTCCGACACCTCCCAAGGGGTCTGCCGTCGACGTCTACATGGAGATGGTGGATGACGCCAGAGCATCCAGCTCTGGCACCTCCCAAGGGGCCTGCCATCGACGTCTACACTTAGATGGTAGACGACGCCGGAGCATCCAGCTCCGGCACCCCCAAGGGGCCTGCCGTCAACGTATACATGGAGATAGTGTATGACGCCAAAGCGTACAGCTCTGGTACCTCCCAAGGGGCCTGTCGTCGACGTGCCGGAATGTCAGTGACAGCACCAAGCGCGGATAAATGAGTAAACTTTGCTGCCCCGCTCTTGTTGCTAATAAGGTTCCCTTGCGATAGCCTGTAAACCAGGGACCCACCATCGACGTCTACACAGAGATGGTTGATGAAGCCAGAGCATCCAACTCCGGCACCTCCCAAGGGGCCTGCCGTCGACGTCTACACGGAGATGTTGGACGACGCCGAAGCATCTAGCTCCGGCACCTCCCAAGGGGCCTGCCGTCGATGCCTACATGGATATGGTGGACGACGCTTGAGCATCTAGCTCTGGCACCTCCCAAGGGGCCTGCCGTCGATGTCTACACGGAGATGGTGGACGACGCTGGAGCATCCAGCTCCGGCACCCCCTAGGGGCTTGTCGTCGACATCTACACGGAGATAGTGGACGGCGCTGGAGAATCCAGCTCCGGCACCCCCAAGGGGCCTGCTGTCGACGTCAACATGGAGATGGTGAATGACGCCGAAGCATCTAGCTCCGGCACCTCCCAAGGTGCCTGCCGTCGACGTCTACACGAAGATGGTGGACGACGTTGGAGCATCCAGCTCTAGCACCCCCAAGGGGCCTGCTGTCGACGTCTACACGGAGATGGTGGACGACGCCAGAGCACCCAACTCTGGCAGATGGTGGTGCTATGACGCCCCAAACTCCCCCACTCCATTGGCGGTCAAACCAAGACATTCTGCAGTCAAGTGGTAGATGTGGGTAGCCAACTAACCAAATCTACCAAGGGGCCACTAACAGGGTTCACATGCAGAAAATCAACGGACGACACTGCGGCCATGTTAGTTGTGCAAATTGTTGGTCCTGGGAAGCTAATGAGCTCAACAATGGTTCTGCAGATCCTTACGATTTGGAACAACATTTGAGAGTCACAGAGACAATGCAAGAAGCCAAACACAAATTCAAATCCATTAAGGAATTTTTTACAAAGGAGGGTGAACCCCGGATACAAAAACAAGCCACCAGCCTTAGCCCCAACTGAACTGCGGTATGACGTGTTTGGCAGCCTCCTTAACCTCAGCCGATGCTGCTGCCTCACGTTCTGCAACAGGGCCTTCAAAAACTAGCTTTAGTGGCAGATCAGGGTATCGGCTCCTGTAGCACACCAAGACATGGGATGCCACCGTCTCCACCACCGCCCTACCCTCGGCTTCTAGACGCTGAGTCAGTTGTCGCTCCCACAGGTCGAGCTCCCGGCCACGGCGCTCTACCGTGTGCTCCCAGGCTTGGACGTCAAGATCGTGCAGGAGGAGTTCTTGATGCTCAGCTAGGTGCTTCGCCCGGTCCTGCCCTAGATTGCTCTCACAGAGCTCAAGGTCTTCAAGGCGGGACTGCAGCCTATCCTGATCGGCTTCAACCCGGGCCATCATCGCCTGCGCCACAGCCTCTTGTTCAGCAACCGCATCCTCCCTCTTGGCAACGGTGGCTTCTTGACGACTCAGGGCCCCTCGACCAGCAGCAAGAGCGCGCAGGCAGGCGTCATCAGCATCGGTGTGACACCCGGTTCCGAAAATGAACCAAGTGCAGTATATGTGTGCCCAGGATATTCAACACACATAAACAAGTGCATCACAAAGGATATACATACAATTACCACAGAACAAGATTAATTAACCAAATTTTATTACACAAATCATATTATCCTCGAATACATGTTCTAATGAATACTAATAACAAGTTAGACTAATGCAGTGGAAATAAACTAAATAAGCAAACTAAACATCTAGGCAGCATAAGCGATAGGGTAGCGCATCTTCCATCAACACCACAGGCAAAACTGACGGTAGACACGACCTAGAACTCCGCATTATCGCCATTAAACTCCCAATCCTGACCTGCAACTGTTGGGAGGGGGGAATTGCAAGAGTGAGTAAATGTCGTACTCAGCAAATGTGGAAAGTATGACATGTGGCTGACTCAAATGACGAATATAATAACATTGAGTGCTGAAAAGTACATTAAAACATTTGAAAAGCAATATATTATGTGTATGTGAAGTAAACCCATCATAATCATGTAGTTATCATAATACCAGTCCATATTCAATATCATCATCATTAATTCCATATTTCTCAATACCAATAACCATATTCAATACAAGAAACTGATCCATAATCAACTATAACCATATTACCAACCATAACCATCCCAATACAAAGTTTCCTCTAATCATGTGAGGGTCCAGGTTGCTCATAACCGGGAGCATGGCTATCATGATAGTTTTAAGACACACTCTGCAGAGGTTGTACCGCTTTACCCACGTGTTTGTGATTTTATCACCTTTCGATGACTATAGAATCTCAATTATGCCGTCTTACACTTCCGTAGGTGTGTGGCCAAGAGATCACAAAATAGCCTTTACAAAGGGATTACTAGCCTATTTAGACCCCACTGAGGTTTCACCGGTGGCGATGCCTCCCACTGAGCACATCTTCAACCAAGGGCCCCCTCTTGAGCCATTCGGATCCCAGGGTAGTCCCACCAATCATCAACAAACCCAATCTGGCAACCCCTTCCCCGAGCATCCATAATGGTCCAAATAGCACTAGCAAAGACCTAATTAATCAGCTACGCCACACCCATACTTGGCCTCGTGGTGGCACTGTAAATCCTGGATTGTCGCTCCATGAACCGATCCTTAGATCTAAAGCAAGCAAACCACCAAACATCCAACCCATCCACATTCCATGCTTGCTTAGATCACCCATTAACATATCATATTTAACCAGTTCGTGTTAATCATAATCTCATAATTGCATAATTAAGTTAAGTGGTATAGTTGGTTTCCCATCCCAGTTGATTAAGCGAAGCAAAAAGTTAAAAAGCCCATCCCGACTCTCTACCATAAATTCCAGGTAACAAGGATGGTTAAACAACACTAGTAAACTTCCTACCATAGGATTTCCCATCAAATTGACATAGCATGCAGCTTTGAAAACAAAAAATTTATTGTTAAAACAGGATCAATATGCTTCAAGGACACTTGTCTTGCTCTTGCTGTTGATTAGGGTCAAAGCCTTCAAACTCTTGGTGTTGGAGATCCTACACAACACTCTCTAGTGCAAATCCGTCTAATCCGCAAAATAAACAACAAGACATGAAACACAATCAAAGAGTGCACATATATTACCCAATATGACATGACATGCATGATTAATGCAAATGCAAGGTGAAATTTGTTAATAGGTTGCTTTTAATGATCACTAACTAGTTCTAATAGCTTTTAACAAGTTTATATAGGTTTGGAGTTGATTAGATCTAATATTGGAATTAATTCCACACAATTTAACTAGAAAAATCAGACTAGTCCACTAGGGACTAGACAAGTCCGCACTTTGCGAGATCAGCAGATTAGGGTTTTCTAGATCGTCATGAATTTGGAGACTTGGGGTTGAATTCACGTAAGAAAAAAAGAATAGAAGGTATATCAGGTGTTTAGGACTCCAATGGATCGAGAAACTTGGAGATAGCACTTGGATCTTGATGATCTAGCGCTGGGGATGAACTTGGAGATGAATTGGTGATGAAGAACGAAACTTGATGGAGATCTTGATCCTCTTTCATTTCATCATCTTCTTCTTCTTCTTGCATGGGACGTCCTCCTCCCTCCTTGATGGTGGCTCTCCACGAACTAGGGTTTGGGTGGGGTGGAAAAGTGGCAAATAGAGGTCAAGCCAAGGGGTGGGGCTGTTTATATAGAAGTGGAGGCTAGGGTTAGATGGATTTCGAGTTTGAGATGAGTAGAGGCCGATTTAGAGTCACACATGGGCTCTAAAAGAGTTAGGCACGACGTCCCTAGGCCCACTTAATGTGAAACCCAAGAAATAAGTCATAAAACAAAAGATCAATTCGGGGTCATGAAATATCGGACAAAGACCTACAAGGACCGGACTAGTCCAAAGTTGTCCAGAGAGAAATCGGACAACTCTGGCAAAAAATCGAACAAGTCCGACTTTAGTCAGAGAGGAAAACGGACAAGTCCGCTGAAACACCGGACTAGTCCAGACAAGTCCAGGGACATAGCAAATTTTCAAGGATTCTTGGAACATCAGACTAGTCCGCTTAAGACCGGACAAGTCCGAAAGTGTCCAGAGGCAAAATCGAACTAGTCCGCAGCAAGAACGGACAAGGCCGATAGTGGTCAGAGAGAAATTGGACTAGTCCTCACCAAAATCGGACCAGTCCGCACTTTCCAGAATTTTAAGTGTGGTTTTGTTCTAAATCAATTTTAAACTTATTCCTTTTTATGTGGATTAATATTAGACATGTTTATGAATGTATGCAGGGCATGATGCATGAAAATGTGGGTGTTACAAACCTACCCCCTTAAAATGAATCTTGCCCTCGAGATTCAACGCGGAAGAGAAAAGATAGGGAAAATTCTTCTTGAGATCATCTTCTAACTCCCAAGTTGCTTCCGATTCTATATGACGCTTCCATTGCACTTTACACCATCTGATGACCTTGTTCCTTATGACTCTCTCTCCTTGGTTTCCAAGATTTTGACCGATTGCTCGGCATAAGTCAAATATGCCTCCAATTCCAATTCTTCCATTGGCGCTTGTTCTTCCAGTACTCTCAAGCACTTCTTGAGCTGGGAAACATGAAACACATCATGTACATATGAAAGATGAGTTGGCATCTCCAACTTATAGGCTACCTCCCCTCTGTTGTCCAAAATTTTGAATGGTCCAATATAGAGAGGTGCTAGCTTGTCTCTTATATTAAACCTCTTATGACCTCGCATGGGTGACACCTTGAGGTAAACGAAGTCTCCAATTTCAAATGCTAGTTTCCTTCTCCTATTGTCTGCATAGCCTTTTTGCCTTGATTGAGTGGCCCTCAAGTTTTCACGAATTATTTGGACTTGCTTCTCAGCTTCTTGCAACACATCTGGACCAAACACTTGAGTTTCTCCTGTCTCATTCCAGAATAAAGATGTCCTACACTTCCTTCCATATAGTGCTTCATAAGGTGACATCTTCAAACTTGCTTGATAACTATGGTTGTACGAAAACTCCGTGTATGGAAAGCTTTTGTCCCAACTTTTCCCATGCTTCAAAGCACATGATCTTAAAATGTCCTCCAAAATCTTATTGGTCCTCTCAGTTTTTCCATCCGTTTGAGGATGATATGCTGAACTGGAATTCAACCTTGTTCCCAAAGCTTCATGCAACTTTTGCCAAAACCTGAAGGTAAATTGTGAACCTCTATCCGAGACTATCTTCTTCGAAACTCCATGCAAACATACTATTCTTCCCATATACAGTTCCGCCAATTTCTTTCCATTATAGGTGGTCTTGACAAGAATAAAGTGGGCTGACTTAGTTAACTGATCCACAATTAACCAAATTGAGTCGTAACCGGACTGAGTACATGGTAAACCAACTATAAAGTCCATACCGATCTCTTCCCACTTCCACTCCGGAATCTTCAATGGTTGCAATAATCCAGCTGGACTTTGATGTTCTGCCTTGACTCATTGACACACATCACACAACACTACATATTCAGCTATGTCCTTCTTCATGCTAGCCCACCAATAGCACGTCTTCAAGTCTTTGTACATCTTTGTGCAACCAGGGTGAATTGAATAAGGTGAGTCATGTTCCTCCTTTAGTATTGTCTCCCAAATTTGCTTCACATGAGGCACGACAATCCTTTTTCCAAGCTATAGGGTACCATGTTCATCCTCATCAAACTGGAATTCTCTCCCTTCTTGGGTCTTTTCCTTGATTTCCTGGATCTCCTCATCCTTTGTTTGGCCTTCCCGAATTTCTTGTTCCAATGTTGGGTTTAACTCCATCATCTCCATCTCATCTACAAATCCAAGGTTCAATCGTTCAAACTCCTTACATAACTCGGATGGTAACTCTCGAACTGTGAGTTGATGACTTACTCCTTTTCTACTCAAAGCATCGACCACTACATTGGCTTTTCCCGGATGATAGTTGATCCCCAGATCATAATCTTTGATGAAATCCAGCCATCTCCGTTGCCTCAAATTCAGATCCATTTGTGTGAAAATATACTTAAGACTCTTGTGATCCGTATAAATTTCACACCTATGTCCAAGGATGTAGTGTCTCCAAATCTTTAATGCGTGTATCACGGCTGCAAGTTCCAAATCATGCATAGGATAATTCTGCTCATGCTTCTTCAATTGCCTTGATGCATAGGCAACCACTTGACCTTCTTGCATAAGCACACATCCAAGTCCTTGTCTCGATGCATCACAATATATATTGAAACTTTTGCTCAAATTCGGCAATACCAAAACTGGGGCTGTGGTTAACCTCTTCTTCAACTCCTCAAAACTGTTTTGACAAGCTTCTGTCCATTTGAATGCTTTTCCCTTCATTAGCAACTCTGTCATGGGCTTGGCTATCTTGGAGAAGTCCTTGATGAATCGACGGTAGTATCCAACCATCCCAAGAAAACTCCTTATTTCCTTTACTTTTTGCGGTGGTTCTCACTTCAACACGTCCCTCACTTTTCCGGGGTCAACCGATACTCCTCCGCCTGAGATGATATGACCCAAAAATGATACTTCTCTCAACCAAAACTGACACTAGTTAAACGTGGCATACAATTGATGCTCCCTCAATTTCTGCAATGTGAGCCTCAAGTGTTCCTCATGTTCCTTCTCATTCTTCGAGTAGATCATGATATCATCAATAAACACCACGACAAACTTATCCAAGTACTCCATGAAGACCTTATTCATGAGGTACATAAAATAGGCAGGTGCATTTGTCAACCCAAAAGACATAACGGCATACTCATATGATCCATACCGTGTCCTAAAAGTTGTCTTGGGTATGTCCGATGGTCTAATCTTCATTGGAAGTATCCCGACCTCAAATCAATTTTAGAGAAGACACAAGCACCCTTCATCTGATCAAACAAATCTTCTATGCGTGGCAAGGTATACTTGTTCTTGATGGTCACCTTGTTGAGAGCTCGGTAATCCACACACATCCTTTGGGTTCCATCCTTCTTGTCCACAAACAGCACGGGCGCTCCCCAAGGTGAAGAGCTGGGCCGAATGAAACTTTTCTCTAGTTGCTCTTGAATTTGCTTCTTGAGCTCCGCTAATTCCATATGAGGCATCCTATACGACCTCTTAGCTATAGGTGCAGCTCCAAGTATTAAGTCAATAACAAACTCAATATCTCGGTCAGGTGGCATACCTGGCAACTCGTCTGGAAAAACATCCAAAAATTCACACACCACCGGAATCTCCTCAATTGCGGCACCGTCCATATGATTCATCTCCAACTGCTTCAGTGCGGTTTGAGATGCTTCAAATTCTATGGTGATCCCTTCTTCATTGGTCAACTTCACCATCTTCGTGGCACACTCAATAACTCCATTGTGCTTCCTCAACCAATCCATACCAAGTATAATGTCCAATCCTTGAGAATCCAAAACTATAAGGTTGGCAAAGAAATCTACCCCCCTTATTCTAAGGATTACTTTTGGACATACTATATTTGTCCTCATCTCTCCTCCCGGAGACTTAACCAATAGAGTAAACTTCATATGAGAGATAGGCAAACTATACTCGGCAACATACTTCGATGTAATGAATGAATGCGATGCTCCAGAATCAAATAACATAGTCGGCGGGTTGGAGTTGGCGAGAAACATACCAATGAACACATCATCCGCTTGTTGAGCATCCTCCATAGAGACATGGTTTACATTGCCACGAGAAAAATTCTGCTATCCACAGTTCCCTTGCGGATGTCCACCATTAGGTCTCGGGTTTTGCCTCAGCGCATTGCTTCCTTGACCAAGGCCTAACTTAGGACATTGATGGGCAAAATGTCTAGCTTCTCCACAAGTATAGCACTTCTTAACTCCACCAGAATTTGGACGGGCTTGGTTTTGAACATTTGCACCAGCAAAATTAGCATGGGGTGCATAAGGCATTGGAGGCATAGGTGCTTGCATGATAGGGCACTGCTGCACAAACTGAGTTGGGCGCGATGCAAATCCAGGGCGATGAGCAGGCGGAGAGGAGCTGAAGTAAGGCGCATTGGGTGGCGCAAAGCGAGGACGCACATTACTTACTTGTTGCTGTCCTTGATATGGCGCCTTCCTCTTGTTATCTTGCTCCATCTCACAGACCTTGTTCTCAACCACAATTGCTTTGTCCACAAGCTTATGGAAGTTGGCATAGTCACAATTGAGCAATTGTACTTGGATTTCATTGTTCAAGCCTCTCATGAATAGATATTGCTTCCGGCTGTCCCGACTAACATCCTCAAGGGCATACCTTGAAAGTTGAGTGAATTTATTGAGATATTCACCCACGCTCGATTTCCCTTGCCTGAAGTTATCAAATTCTTGCCTCTTCAAAATCACAATACCATCCAGCCCATAATGAGAACGGAAACTCTCCTTGAATTCCGCCCAGGTAATTCTCTCCTGATTCTCATGAGCATTGCATAGCGAATCCCACCAATCTGCAGCTGCTCCAACTAGTTGATGAGATGCAAATAGAACCTTCTCCCAGTCGCTGCATTGGACTATATCAATCTTCTTCTCCACGGACTTGAGCCAATCATCTGCATCCATAGGGTCAGCATCTTGAGCAAAGGTTGGTGGCCTAGTCCTCATAAATTCTCCCAACCGGTTATGAGGAGGTGGGGGTGGCAGTGGAGGCATGTGGAGCTGGTTGTTGAGGTTATTTCTAGCCTGCAGTTGTCCTATAGTCTGTATCATGGTCTGCATGAGCTGGTTCTGCATAGCCAAAAGTTGCTCGATACTCATAGCTCCATGATTAGGTCCTTGTCCATTGTTGTTCTGGGGTACTCCATGGTTCTCCTCCTCATCATTGCCATCCCCCTGGTTGCGAGTCCTCACCATCTGAAGAAAAGCAATAGGTAAGAATTAGAAAACCGTCCCCAACTATATGCATCAAGGGATATGAAACTAAACAACTAACTAGCCTAGGTGGACATGGCAAATGCTAAAGCATCCCAAAATCCTCTATTAAGCACACAAGCAAGCAATATATATAGCAAACAGCATACCAAACAAAAACACATCGATTCCTGAGTGATCCTATGTGCTCTAAAGTGTCCATTCTATCTAGGATGCATCCTACGGTCAACCCTGTGGCTCTGATACCAATCTATTACACCCGGTTTCGAAAATAAACCAAGTGCAGTATATGTGTGCCTAGGATGTTCAACACACATACACAAGTGCATCACAAACGATATATAGACAATTACCGCAAAACAAGATTAATTAATCAAATTTTATTACACAAATAATATTATCCTTGAATACAAGTTCTAATGAATACTAATAACAAGTTCAACTAATGGAGTGGAAATAAACTAAATAAGCAAACAAACAGCTAGGCAACATAAGCGATAGGGTAGCGCAGCTTACATCAACACCACAGGCAAAGCTGGCGGTAGACACGGCCTAGAACTCCACATTATCGCCATTAGACTCCCAATCCTGACCTGTAACTGTTGGGGGGGGGATTGCAAGAGTGAGTACATGTCGTACTCAGCAAGTGTGGAGAGTATGACATGTGGGTGATTCAAATGACGAATATAATAATGGTTGAGTGTTGAAAAGTACATTAAAACATTTGAAAAGCAATATATTATGTGTATGTGAAGTAAACCCATAATAATCATGTGGTTATCATAATACTAGTCCATAATTCAATACCATCATCATTAATTCCATATTTCTCAATACCAATAACCATATTCAATACAGAAACTGATCCATAATCAACCATAACATATTACCAACGATAACCATCCCAAAAACCATCCCAATACCAAGTTTCCTCTAATCATGTGAGGGTCCAGGTTTCTCATAATCGGGAGCATGGCTATCATGATAGTTTTAAGACACACTCTGCAGAGGTTGTACCGCTTTACCCATGTGTTTGTGATTTCATCACCTTTCGATGACTATAGGATCTCAATTATGTCGTCTCACACTTCCGTAGGTGTGTGGCCAAGAGATCACAAAATATCCTTTACAAAGGGATTACTAGCGTATTTAGACCCCACTGAGGTTTCACCAGTAGCGATGCCTTCCACTGAGCACATCTTCAACCAAGGGCCCCCTCTTGAGCCATTCGGATCCCAGGGTAGTCCCACCAATCATCAACAAACCCAATCCAACAATCCCTTCCCCAAGCATCCATAATGGTCCAAATAGCACTAGCAAAGCCCTAATTAATCAGCTACGCCGCACCCATACTTGGCCTCGTGGTGGCACTGTAAATCCTGGATTGTCGCTCCACGAACCGGTCCTTAGATCTAAAGCAAGCAAACCACCAAACATCCAACCCATCCACATTCCATGCTTTCTTAGATCATCCATTACCATATCATATTTAACCAGTTCGTGTTAATCATAATCTCATAATTGCATAATTAAGTTAAGTGGTATAGTTGGTTTCCCATCCCAGTTGATTAAGCAAAGCAAAAAGGTAAAAAGCCCATCCCGACTCTATACCATAAATTCCAGGTGACAAGGATGGTTAAACAACACTAGTAAACTTCCTACCATAGGATTTCCCATCAAATTGACACAGCATGCAATTTTGCAAACAAAACATTTATTGTCAAAACAGGATCAATATGCTTCAAGGACACTTGCCTTGCTCTTGCTATTGATTAGGGTCAAAGCCTTCAAACTCTTGGTGCTTGAGATACTCCACAACACTCGCTAGCGCAAATCCATCTAATCCACACAATAAACAACAAGACAAGAAACACAATCAAAGAGTGCACATATATTACTCAATATGACATGACATGCATGATTAATGCAAATGCAAGGTGGAATTTGTTAATAGGTTGATTTTAATGATCACTAACTAGTTCCAATAGCTTTTAACAAGTTTATACAGGTTTGGGGTTGATTAGATCTAATATTGGAATTAATTCAACACAATTTAACCAGGAAAATCGGACTAGTCCGCTAGGGAACGGACAAGTCCGCACTTTGCGAGATCAGCAGATTAGTGTTTTCTAGATCGTCGTGAATTTGGAGACTTGGGGTTGAATTCACGTATGAAAAAGAGAATAGAAGATATACCAGGTGTTTAGGACTCCAATGGATCGAGAAACTTGGAGATAGCACTTGGATCTTGATAATCTGGGGCTGGGGATGAACTTGGAGATGAATTGGTGATGAAGAACGAAACTTGATGGAGATCTTGATCCTCTTTCGTTTCCTCCTCTTCTTCTTCTTGCTTGGGACCTCCTCCACCCTCCTTGATGGTGGCTCTCCATGAACTAGGGTTTAGGTGGGGTCGAAAAGTGGCAAATAGAGGTCAAACTAAGGGGTGGGGCTGTTTATATAGAGGTGGAGGCTAGGGTTAGATGGATTTCGAGTTTGAGATGAGTAGAGGCCGGTTTATAGTCCCACATGGGCTCTAAAAGAGTTAGAGAACGACGTCCCTAGGACCAATTAACGTGAAACCCAAGAAATAAGTCTTAAAACAAAAGATTAATTCAGAGTCGCAAAATATCGGACAAGTCTGACAAGGACCGCACTAGTCCGAAGTTGTCCAGAGAGAAATCGGGCAACTCTGGCAAAAAATCGGACAAGTCCGACTTTAGTAAGAGAGGAAAACAGACAAGTCCACTGGAACACCGGACTAGTCCGGACAAGTCCAGGGACTTAGCGAATTTTCAAGGATTCTTGGAACATCAGACTAGTCCGCTTAAGACCGGACAAGTCCGAAAGTGTCCAGAGGCAAAATCGGACTACTCCGCGGCAAAAACGGACAAGGTCGATGGAGGTTAGAGAGAAATCGGACTAGCCCTCACCAAAATCGGACTAGTCCGCACTTTTCAGAATTTTAAGTGCGGTTTTGTTCTAAATAAATTGTAAACTTATTCCTTTTTATGTGGATTAATATTAGACATGTTTATGAATGTATGCAGGGCATGATGCATGAAAATGAGGGCGTTACAGTCGGCCAGGATCTTCTGGGTCAAGGCGTCTAAGGCCCCCACCAAGCGGTGCCTCACTTCTAGTACTTCGCCTTCGCCTCGACAATCGTGGAGCTCAGGAGACCCTTCTAGCCTCGGAGGGCTCGCCCTCGTCACACAGCTTCTCTCACTCCACGGCAAGAGCCTCTTGCGCCCAGCGGAGGTTAGATTGCACCTGAAGGATGCTCAATTGCGTCAGGTCCATGACGTCAGAAAGCCGCTCCGGCTGCACCAAAGTCAGGGAAGGTCGTCCGGTGATCATCTCCGAGATCCCTTCCTCCTGTAGCGGTGAAGGCGAGGCCACCAACACTGGGGATCTTGCCCCTAGAGCCTGAGCAGGAGTTGTGGTGCCACCTGACACAACAGGGTCACCACCGCTCAAAGGGTCGACCACCGAATCAGCAGCACTAGGGGCAAGACCCCCAGCCCCTGAAGTCGGCTCCGACATGGCCTCTGCCACGATGGTTGGAGGTGCCTCTGCCACGACGGCCAAAGGTGCCTCTAGCGTGACAATTGGAGATGCAACCGGAGATGCTTAAATACCCACGCCAGGCACAGACATCGGAGCAGCACTCCCCTGAACAAGCTCGGCAGGCTTCCCCGCCAGCCCAGCCGTTGTAACACTCTCATTTTCATGCATCATGCCCTACATACACTCATATACATGTTTAACATTAACCCACAACAAGAGGAACAAGTTTAAAATTGATTTGGAACAAAACCGCACTTAAAACACAGGAAAGTGCAGACTAGTCCAATTTCTCTGTGACTAAAAATGGACTTGTCCGTTTTTGCTGCGGACTAGTCCGATTTTGCCTCTGGAAACCTTCACACTTGTCCGATTTTGTGCGGACTAGTCCGATATTTCAAGAATCCTTGAAAAATTGCTAAGTCCCTGGACTTTTCTGGACTAGTCCGGTGACCGAGCGGATTTGTCCGTTTTCCTCTCCGTTTAAAGTTGGACTTTTCCGATTTTTGGCTAGACTTGTCCGACTTTCTCTCTGGACGACTTCGGACTAGTCCGGTCCTGTCCGGACTTGTCCGTTATTTCGTGACTCCGAGTTTATCTTTTGTTTTATGACTTGTTTCTTGGGTTTCATGTTAAGTGGGCCTAGGGACGTCGTGCCTAACTCTTTTAGAGCCCATGTGGGGCTCTAAACCGGCCTCTACTCCTCCCAAACTCGAAATCCATCTAACCCTAGCCTCCACCTCTATATAAACAACCCCACCCTTTGGCTTGACATCTATTTGCCACTTTTCCACCCCACCCAAACCCTAGTTCATGGAGAGTCACCATCAAGGAGGGAGGAGAAGATCCCAAGCAAGAAGAAGAAGAGGAGGAAACGAAAGAGGACCAAGATCTCCACCAAGTTCCGTCCTTCACCACCAATTCATCTCCAAGTTCATCACCAACCCTAGATCACCAAGATCTAAGTGCTACCTCCAAGTTTCTTGATTCATTGGAGTCCAAAACACCTGGTATACATTCTATTCTCTTTTCCTTACGTGAATTCAACCCCTAATCTCTGAATTTACGTCGATCTAGAAAACCCTAATCCGCTGATCTCGCAGAGTGCGGACTTGTCCAGTCCCTAGCGGACTAGTCCGATCTTCCTGGTTAAATTGTGTTGAATTAATTCTAAAATTTGATCTAATCAACTCCAAACTTGTATAAACTTGTTAATATCTATTAGAACTAGTTATTGATCATTAAAAGCAATCTATTAACAAGTTCTACCTTGCATTTGCATCAATCATGCATGTTATGTCATATTGAGTAATATTTGTGCACTCTTTGATTGTGTTTCTTGTCTTGTATGTTTATTGTGCGGACTAGACCGATTTGCACTAGAGAGTGCCGCAGAGGATCTACAACACCAAGAGTTTGAAGGCTTTGACCCTAATCAACTGCAAGAGCAAGGCAAGTGTCCTTGAAGCATATTGATCATGTTTTAAAGTAAATGTTTTGTTTGCAAAATTGCATGCTTGTGTCAATTTGATGGGAACCCTATGGTAGGAAGTTTACTAGCGTTGTTTGACCACCCTTGTCACCTGGAATTATGGTAGAGAGTTGAGATGGGATTTGTACTTTTTTGCTTCGCTTAATTAATTGGGATGGGAAACCAATACTACACATTAATGATACATTTATTAGATTATAATTAACATGAATTGGTTAATATGATATGGTAATAGGTGATCTAAGCAAGCCTGGTATGTGGATGAGTTGGACGATATGGTGGTTTGCTTGCTTTAGATCTAAGGACCGGTTCATGCGAGAATAAGCCAGGACTACAGTGCCACCACGAGGCCAAGTATGGGTGTGGCGTAGCTGATTAATTAGGGCTTTGCCAGTGCTATTTGGACCATTAAGGATGCTCGGGGAAGGGGTAGTCGGATTGGGTTTGTTGATGATTGGTGGGACTACCCTGGGAACCGAATGGCTCAAGAGGGGGCCCTTGGTTGAAGATGTGCTCTGAGGGAGACATCGCCACTGGTGAAACCTCAGTGGGGTCTAAATAGGCTAGTAATCCCTTTGTAAAGGCTATTTTGTGATCTCTTGGCCATACACCAAAGGAAGTGTAATTGGCATAAGAGAGGTTTCTTTAGTCACCGACGGGTGATGAAATAACAAACACGTGGGTAAAGTGGTACAAACTCTGTAGAGTATTGAAACTATCATGATAGTCGTGCTCCCGGTTATGAGCACCTGGACAACTTCCATGATTAGAGGGAACTCAGTATTGGGATGGTATTTGGGATGGTTATGGTTTGGTAATGGATATGGCTGGTTATGAATTAAATTCTGGTATTGAATATGGTTATTGGTATATGGATGATGGATATGGAATTATGGACTGGTATTATGATATTACTTATGGTTATGATGGGTATATTTCACATACATGTAATGTATTGCTTTTCAAATGTTTTAATGTACTTTTCAGCACTTTGTCATTATTGTTGTTGTCATTTGAATCAGCCACATGTCATACTTTCCACACTTGCTGAGTATGACATGTACTCACTCTTGCAACCCCCCCCCCCCCAACAGTTGCAGGTCAGGATTGGGAGTTTAATGGTGATAATGCAGAGTTCTAGGTCGTGTCTACCGTCAGCTTTGCCTGTGGTGTTGATTGGAGCTGCGCTATACCCTATTGCTTATGCTGCTTAGTTGCTTAGTTTGCTTAATTAGTTTATTTCCGTTGCATTAGTTGAACTTGTTATAAATATTCATTAGATTTTGTATTTGAGGATAATATGGTTTGTTTAATAAATTTTGTTAATTAATCTTGTCTTGTGGTAACTTTCCGTATACTCTTTTGTGAATGCACTCGTGTATGTGTGTTGAACATCCTGGGCACACATATGCATTAGCTTGGTTCATTTTTCGGAACCGGGTGTCACAACCATAGCATCTGCGACCGCCTTCAAAGGACTCCCGTGCACTACCCCTAGCGGTAGGGGCCTCACAACAGCTGACGTAACCCTGCAAATAACGACCAAGCCCTAACCAATCAACATAGGTAGGCGAGATAATAGACCAAGTGTTGGCAAAAATGTCTTACCGACGTCCCCAGAAGCTCTAGCGAGCCTCCACCTTCGACGACTCTAATGTTGCGGGCCCTGGTGATGGCATAACAGGCGATGCCATCCCGGCAGGGCCTCCGCCAAGGCCACCAGCAGTGCCGCCACACTGAGCCGGTGTACTCCCTCCAACCTCGACAGAGCCACCTCCCGAGCTGCCAACGACATTGACTCGAGGCCTTTTTGCCTGAGGCTCTGAAGGTGTGATGCTGTTGGAGTCCCCTATGGCACCCTGGACTGTATAGGTGGCAAGGACGCTGGAGGACGTGTCGATCGCCAACGACGGAGGAGCCACCGCCTGGCGAACAAAACTTTCCCTCGAAGAACCGTCGACGCCAGGCACTGGAGATGGGTGCACCGGTGGATGTTGACTTGGAGCAAAGGCCACCTCTGGCGGCGCCCTCGGTGGCAACCGAGGGCATTTTTACTTCACGACCTCGACCACCAGGGCCTTCCCTTTGCCTGCATCGGGGACCGATGCCTTCCCCTTACCTACGTCGGGGACCGACGCCTTGCCTTCCCCCCCCTCCCAGTAGCAGGAACCTACTCCGCCCCAGATGCCTCGGAGCCTAAAGAAGGTGCGGACTCCTCTGAGGAGTCGTCAATGGCTAGGCCCCGGCTCTCATCACCGACCTGCCGCGGCGCAAGACAAATCGCGTCCAAGTTGGGCATTTCCTTCAGAACCTTTGTCTGAAGGTCTCGATCCGTGCAAAGCGGTGGGCAAGCCTGCGGCAGGTTAAAGACGTCGCCCGATAGCAGGTCGTCGCACGCCTTGGACATTGCTTTGAACACCTCCTGCGGGGTCATCTCCGTGTCGCATCCCCTCAGCAACCTTGTACCATCTTGGAGCCTGAAGTAGAGCTATGTTGGGCAACAACGGTGCTGGAGAGGGGCCAGACGGCGATGAATGAAGTCGGCCATCACTGACAACTCCAACAGGCCGTGGTCTGCCAGGAATCGGATCCTCTCCATCACCGGCTTCTCCCAGGCTGCCTTCCTAATCACCGGCCACCTGGTGGGAAAGACCATGCGATCATGGGCATCAGCATGTACAATCACCCAGTCGCTCCTCCAGCCGGGCCACTTCGCCGAGGAGAGCGGAGTAACGTACTTAAAGGGGTTGTTGGCCCGATGCTGGAAGCAGAAGCCACCGAGGAAGTTGGCTTTGCTCTTCTTCCCGGTCTGCCTCAGAACGAAGAACTGTCGTAACACTGGCACACATGGGCACACCTCGACAAACATCTCGCAGAAATGCGAGAACACCACCACCACCATCAGAGAGTTCGGCAACAGATGGTGGAGCTGGAGTCCAAGGACTTTCAGAAGTGTCACCAGGAAGGAGGAGACAAGAGGAACGAACCTAGAGTATGCGTACGCCTGGAAGAAGATGATCTCCTTCTCCCCCAACTCCAGTGGCAAGGATCAAGTACGAATCAGATCCCGTCATTCCCTTGTCCTCCCAGCCGAAAAGTCACCTCACGAGTGAGACATCCTCCATCCGGGAAGTAGGAAGAGCTGAGTCCATAGGAGCAGAGGGTTGAGAACCTCAAGAATGGCCAGACACATAAGGAGGGAGCCGAAGGCTCGAATGCTTGGAACGTGCAGAAGAAAGGAAATTCCATTACCCACAAAGGTACCCCTTTTAAAGCACCATAGTGGCGTTTGGACGCACTGTGCAAATTTGAGCAGGCTCCATATCAACGGCTCGTAATAGGGCGACCATGACGAGCGGGACCAGATCCCCCGTCAGAAAAACCAGCCCAGGCAGTTCCTCGCCAGAGAAGGAAACCCGACGGTTCCCATAAAGACGGAAGTGAAAGCAGCAGAAGTGCAGCAGACGCCTTTGGAACCGTTGCAATAATGTCGCAGCAAGCAAAGATCCCATCGCCACGACCCCTCAACCAGAGGGGGACGCGTTGTCACAGCAGCAGAAGAGCGCACCACTTCAACTGATCAAGACAAAATTAAAAGACTGCGTGGGAAAACAGGATAAGGCCCCACCCTCGGGCTCATCGCCTCACCCCAAGGTGGACCCAGGGGCCTCTGTCGGTACCCAGCATACCGGGTACCCTCGCGCACATGCTAGAGCCGCCTAGGTACCTCGCCTCCCAGCAGGGACAAGGTTCGAGAGCACCATGTGTCTAAGAGACCCGGACCCGCCAGCTTCAGATGGGAGGTCCAGGGTGCCCACAAGACATCCCGAAGGAGACACTCAGCTCCACCTTGACGACAAGCCCCAAGGCAGCCACTTGTCCAGCGGGACGGGACCCGACCTCCTCCGCGGAGGTGAGCTCCCAACCTACCACGTGGCACACGAAGTCAAGACCCGACCTCCCCCACGGAGGCAAGAATCCAAGCTGGGGAAAGATCTGGCCTCCCCCGCGTCGGTGAGCTCCCGAGCTGCCACATGGCCCGCGAGACGGGCGTGGCCTCCATCATGGCGGAGAGCTCCCCAGCGGCGCATGGTCAGTACACTTGTCCTGAGTGGATAGTGAGGAAGTTAAGAGGGTGGTACACATTTTCTCCGTCAAGCCTTGAAGATACGCGGCTTCCCCAGATGCATGGTGCGGTGCATGCCTAATGTCAGGTACTGTTGCGACTAATCGCATCACAGTGAAGGCGCCGCAGGCCTATCCAACTCCGCCAAGTGGGTAGCTTACGACGCCAGATACAGTTGGATGGGATATTCCCTCCCAATGTCAGCAACGGCGTGTAGGCTACTGATGACCCGAGCGGCAAGACGACGAGTCCTCAAGTTCAACAAGCTTACGGAAGAAGCCTTAGATCTTTTAGGATAAGATCTCCCCGGGACCACCTGTTGGGCCTCGGGACCCCACTTGTAAGGCGTTCGACCTTGACTATAAAAGGCCTGGACGACCACCGATACAAGGAGCAGACTCAGAATCCCCGATACACACACATACGCATACACACTCACCAAGCAATACAACCTACCGTGGAGTAGGGTGTTACACTTCTTGCGCCCCGAACCACGTAAAAACAACTATCTCATACTCTTCCGCTAGAACACTAGTTTGAGGCCTAAGCCCCGCTGACCAAGAACGTCCACGGGCTGCTCCTTAGCAGATCCGGGGGAAGTGTCGCATTGACCTTTCGACAATGCCCATGCCCTAGGACGCTTCTCTCTAGCAACATGATGATCATCCAGCAGCGGCGTGGTCAACACAAGATTCTTCTCGACACCTCGAGGTCTCATGTACAACTTGAGCAGCAGAAATAAACTAATACCTGCAAAAATCGTTAAAGCGCAAACGTGAGCACAAGGCTCAGCAAGACTGACCCGTCTCACTAGACATATGCAAGGTAAAGTCTAACCATAGGTAAGGAATAGAATAAATAGACTCGCCTACAAGTGGATCCTTATAGTCATGTTTTAAGTAGCAAATGTCATTCCTCAGGCACGACACATCATAGACTCCACAATCAAACAAGAAACGCTTTGTCGATAATATGTCATGCTCAAAGCACATAATGCTATTATAGATTAAGTATTTGGAAAATGTAAACTTTTAATTGTGCTATCTCTAATACATACAAGTTGCAATACAATAATAATCATGGCAACAATTTCATAATAATTCCATTACTCTTTATTACTAGGTCACGGCGCAGTGAACAAGCGGTACTCAAATAACCGTGAGGGACGGTGATTGCAATCGGGACACACCCGAATAACATGTCACGTACACCCATGCCTAAAGAGCATGTCGTGCTCCTCACCACGTCATACGCATCCACCTTTCACAAGAGAACTGGCGAATTTACACCTTACTACCCTCAGCCCACCCCTATCGACAATGGACTATGCCTTGACATCTAAGTTATCAAGTTACATCAGTTTCCTGGGTTCCATATGCCCAGTATGCATCTGGTACTGTTCAAACTTGTCCAGTACGACCGCACACGGATCGGTCCTCAATCGACACAAGTAGGGCTACACACATGAGACCACGTCTTGCTGCATCCTATCCCACTGCTCGGTCTCCAATTCATATTTACAAACCATAATTTGCTCAAATCTATCCCGTGTGATAAAATCCTATCTCGTGAGTAGATTCCAACTACTCGACTTCTACCGGATTCCTAAAAACATAAGCATGGAATTTTCTACTCGTCGGGCTGTAAACCTATCCAATACTCTATAGAATTTGTGGGTCATGCAAGTAGAGTAACAAGCACCTTATCCCTAATGCACAAAATTCACCCTAGACATAAGTGATACAAATCAAAACTTTGAAATAGCACTTAAATGCAAATCGGGGCTTGCCTTAGTTTGTGACTCAAATAAATGTCAATGGTCAGTGGTCTTCTTCCAGGACTCCGCCAAGTAACTTCACGACGGGCACCCTGCCTTCTCCTCCAAGCGAAGCTCCTCGTCGATCACCTATTATCACGTTCCTATCGACATGAAATGCATATAAGTAAACATTGTAACTATACTTTAGATTAACAAGTTAAACAAAACTCTAAGACTGATGAGATTAACTAGGAGGAAGAGTATGCCTCTGTTGTGTGGATAAACACAGGATGGAGTCAAGTGGTCATAGTAGTGTCGAGATGTGAATTGAAAGGTGCAACAAAAGCATGTATTGCCATTATTCACTTAACACTTGGAGCTATGCCACTCGAGAAGGCTGAGACCGACTGGTGTGGAAGTGTTGGACTGATTAGAGTAAGGATGATCCAGGAATCAAGGTGGGATATCGAAAGCTTGAGTATGAGTAGAGTGTGAAACAAAGAAGGTCACGACTTAGAAGTCGACCAAGAAGTTATGCAAACTCACTAAGGTGTAAAAAGCGGTTTGGTGACCAATTCAGAATTAGTCGATGATTGGGATGATGGTTGGGAATGATATTGGTATTATTAAAATGTTATTATTATGATTATGGTTGGGAATATTCACATAGATGTAAGTTGCTAATGAAAGTTAAGGATAGGTTTAATGCTTAGTGCTTAAACCACTATTAGCCTCTTTTGATTGACCTTCATGTAATTTATCTCTCACGCTTGCTGAATACTCTATGTACTCATGTGGTTGCTATTATTTTTCATAAATACTGCTTAGTGGAAAGAAGATTTCAACAAAGGCAAGTTCTATTGAAGACGGTGCGTAGAAGGCCGTGTTGCTGTCAGTCGATTCGCTTGTGGTTGCCCAAAAGTTTTTCCTCTTCCGCTGTTATTTAAAACTGTTTTAAAAGTACAAATATTGTTTGTATTTGATATAGAACTGTTTATCATTACAAGTATGTTGAAATTGATTCTGACATACATGTATCTGGTTTTATTCTTAATAAAACCGGATCTGACACTCAGTCGGGAGAGTACGATATATGCGGGGTTGGTGCGTAGATTGTGAACGAAGTGGACGGCTCTGACGGACCTGTGAAGTGGATTTTGCTGGAGCATTCGGCCGAGCTTCAGATTCTCTTACGCCGAACCCAGCTAGCTATAGCGTACCAGTCATCAGGCACCACGGTTCTGCCGTTCTGGTGGAGTCCAGACCATGCATGATCACTTGGATGAACTGTTTTTTTTTTTGAAAGCTCTGAAAGAGAGGAGTATTTTAAGAAGAGTTATAAAGATACAGCTGACAGCACGCTACAGGTTGGGAGCACTAGAGGTGCATCATACAAATAGCTATAGGTGTAGCTCCGAATTGGACAGGATGCCCCGCAAGTGTTTGGCGCCGGCATGACCCCATAGCTTGGTGTGGTTTAGTATGTCTGTCAACAGCTGGTGAGATTGAAGTTCTTTGTCCTCGAAAATTCTTCGTGATCGTTCTTTCCAGAGTTCCCAGCAGACTAAGATTGATAGGGAGCAGAGTCCCCTCCTCTTGTCTTTGCAGCCGTCACCTGCTAGCTTATCAAACCAGGTTTGCAAATTCCACTGACTGTCCCAGGCTGTCGGATACAGGGAAGGAGCCTCAAGTTTCAGTGAGAGGTTAGCCCAAATGGATCGGGTTAACATGCAATCTGTGAAAGATGAGAGGCTGTCTCTGAATTTCTGTAGCATAGAGAACAAAAGTAGGAGTTGGGCCATTGCTTTGCCAGGAGACGGTCAGCCGTCCAAATTCTGTTTTGAAGGAACAACCATGAGAATATTTTGCATCGGGATGGTGCCCAAACTTTCCAGATGAGATTTGGGAATGGTGACGCTGGAGCCACCGAAATTTGACAATTATACGCTAACTTGGCTGAGTATATCCCATCACCTGTATACTTCCAAGAGATCATATCTTTTTGATCCGGAACTATATGTACTTGCCGCAAAAGGCTCCATAAATAGGTCATCTGGAAGAGTAGCGGAAGGGTAAGATCATCAGATGTGTCATTGATCCATGTATTGTTTGCAAGTGCTGCCTCCACTGTCCTTCTTTTGTGTTTGCAGTGCGTGTATAGCGCAAGGACTTTGCTGGCCGGGGAGGATCCAACCAGCCAAGGACATGACCAAAAGAGGGCTGTTTTTCCATCTTGGATGGTAACCACTGTTGAGGCTGCGAAGAGATCTCTATCAGAGTTATCAACAGGCAATTCAGTGTCGGACCAAGGTTTCGTTGGGTTTTGCCATTGAAGCCACAACTATCGAGGCGTAAGGCTCGACTGAAATTTCATGAGATCAGCTATGCCAAGGCTGCCTGCTGAAAGGGGGCGACATACTTGCGACCACTTGATTTTTGCCTTTCCTCCATGCATCTCCTCCGACCCACACCATAAAAATCTGCGCCTGATTTGATCCACTTCCTTGATAAAGCGTTTAGGTGGCTTGATTACTGTTAGTGCATAGGTGGGAATTGCGCTTAATGTTGTGCGGACCAATTCACGCCTTCCGCCTATAGATAGCAGCCGACCTTGCCAGCCTTCCAGTCTTTTTGCAATTTTTTCCTTAATTGGGTGAAGATGTGCAACAGACAATTTGCCAGTATGGAGGGGAAGACCCAAATACGTTATCGGTAAGTTGTCATTACATCCTTCAAAAGATGATAAACAGGCAGATACACTACAAGAATCTGTCTATAGGGCATCGGGGAAATTATAACTGTCGGGACCGTCGAACTTAAATAGCCTAACGCCGTCGGTTTTGTGGCGGCTAACAGCCATAGTAATTTCCGTCGGTTCTTCCAAAAATTCCCGACGGCTTTACCTAAGACCATCCGCAGTGGTTCACTGTAAAGCTTACTGAACTGTAAATATAGAGTAGATTACTGGAAGTATAGAGTAAGTGTCTAGAGAGAAATGCTGGAAATATAGAGTATATACTGGAAGTATAGAGAGATAGAGTAAGTTTTAGAGGGAACCGCTGCGGATGGTCTAAAGACTTCTCTCAGGCCGACGGTCATATACTGAGTCCGGCGCACCGAAAAAAGCCTTTCCCACCCAAACATTAAAACTGTCGATTTGCTGTGTTAGGCCGACGGCCATATATTAAAAGTGTCGGGTTTAATTTCCAGACCGACGGCTACAACTGTTGTGCTGCAAATTTCCGGAGCGCAATACCAATTTTTAAATCTCCCCGCGCCAGTCCAAATTTTTTAATCGACCCGCCGCGCGAAGTCTCTGAATTTTTAATCACCGTGCTGGTTGGCTGCTTGTCCGCTAGATTTTTTAAGGCCTAGTCCCCGACGCACTGTGCACTGCTGCTTCTCCTTTTTTATATTTCAACCCAAACCCTAACCGCACTGTGCACAGCAACCAGCTGCTGCCACTCCATTCTTTCCTCACTTTACCCAGTCGTGCAGGTCCACGATTCACTGCCGCGAATGTCCTCCCGGCGCGGGCTCCGACATCGAGTCCCCCAGCGCGAATCCGGCGGCTCCGAGGCCCTAGCACGGCGGCCTCCCGGTGGCTCGCGCGGCCTACCGGCCCCCGGCGCGGAGCACGGCGGCCAAATGCGGCTCCCCGACGTGGGTCAGGCGGCTTTGACGGCCTCCCAGCAACGATTCTCACGGTGCAGACCCGGCGGTCTCCCGGCGACGACTCTCACGGCACGGCCAGCCGTCCATCCCCACTCGTCCTTGATGCAGCCGCTCGCTGCGGGCTCCAGTTCTCCTCCCCGCGGGCTCCGGCTCTCGTCCGTGGTGGCTGGCGGCGGCGGCCGCCGCCAGCAGTTGGCGCGGTGGACGGTGTGCGCCGCTGCGTTGTTCTTGTTTTTTGAAACCCAGATCTGCTTCTTTGTGCATGTAAATGATTCCAAGCATGTATTGTCAATGATTTCAGATCTGCTTCTTTGTGGATGTAATTATTTTTGATTTTTTTGAAAGACCAGATCTGCTTCTTTGTAGATGCAAATGACTCCAGACATGTATTATAAATGATTTCAGATCTGTAATTTTTTCATGTAAATTAGTTGACCATCTGGTTAAAGTTCATCGTCTTGTTTTAGGTGCAGAGGAGCTGCGGAGAGATGGGAACTGCCTTGCAGTTTTTTTTATTTGGTGGTTGCAGTAAAGAGTCGGCAGTTTGTGCCTCACGGTTACATGCCAAATAAGAGTGTCGATCTGACACACCCGACAGCTATAACAATAAAGCTGTTGGTTTGAGAAACAGACGGATATAAGAAGAGTTATATATGTTGGAACCGACAGTTATAAAAATTAAAAACGTTGAGTAAAGGACGTCGGTTAAAACCGTTGGTGAACCGACAGTTATAATATATTTCTGTCGGCTACAGTAGCTAACCGACGGTCATATGACCGACGATCTTTTACTCATTTTCTGTAGTGATAGTTCATCTTTATTACACCTGATTGCAGATATTGAACTTTTGGCTGCGTTAATTCTCAGACCTGTGGTGCGGCCAAAGCTGTTAATGACTTGGAGGACGAAATTAACTTCTTGCTGACTTGGGTGAACAAACAATGCAATATCATCAGCATAAAGTGAGAGGTGAGATTGAGCATGAGGGTTTTTTAGGGGGGACAACTGGCCAACTGATGTAGCGCGGCTGAAGATCTATTCTGAATTGTATCAAAAGCCAGGATGAACAGATAGGGTGATAATGGGTCTCCTTGGCGCAGTCCCCTGCGGTGTCGAATTTGGCGGCCTGGTACACCATTGATCAGCACAGAGGAGGAGGCAAAAGTTAACAGTGCCGAAATCCAATTTCGCCATCTAGCTGGAAAACCGCGCTGTTCAAGAAGTTTAAACAAGAACTCCCAAGATAGGTTGTCAAAATCCTTAGAAACATCTAGTTTCAATAGTAAGACCTTCCAATTTTTGTGATGATATGATCAAATGATGTGGGGAACCAGTAGATAGTTGTCCTGGATGCATCTTTTTTTTTTATGAAAGCGCTTTGGGCACTGGAGATCAGATCATCCATGTACAGGGACTTATCTGCATGTTTGGCTTTTCTATTTCTTTTCTTATTTATTTTTCTATTGGAAAAGGCATGGAATAAGTCTATGCACCGTGGGCCAAGGGTTGGGCCGTGGTTCAGGGTCCACGGTGGACCCGGCGCGTACCCCTTCGGGGGCTTTTAATCCTGGCCGTCCAACAGGATCCGATGACCGGGAGGGGGTCTGCCGGGGCAGGGTGGTGGCCGGCGGCCATTGGCGGCGGCTTCATGGACGGCCATCGCCGGAACGGCGGCCGGTGGCCTAAACTTGATGGGAAATGACCAAAAATGAAGAAGAGAGGATGGGGAAACTCACCACGTATTCAATCGGGGTCGGAGACGGCCGGAGAAGGTGGATCGATGAGGAGGAGTGGTGGGCGGTTCTCGGCAACGGCGAGGAGGCAGTGCAAGCGACGAATATTGCCGGGGAGGAGTGCCACGGGGGCGGAGCGACTTCTAGGTGCCCGAAATCCCATCGGAATTGGCTGGAGTGGCTTCTACACGCCGGGCGCCGAGCTCCCAAACGGCGGCCATGTTGGCTAGGGTTTGGGCAAGGGAGGAAAGTGGGGTCGCGGTTGTGAATAAAATGGGGGAGACGGTTGCTGGGGCAGAGGGGGCGCTGGAGGGCAAGAGGCGTGGCGCCGGCGGTTGCCGCGCGGGAGCGCGCACGCGCACGGGCGAGCGGGCGGTTGGAGGAAGGGGCGGTTGAGGGGAAGAAGAGGAGTCTGACAGGCGGGCCCCGCATGTAAGAGAGAGAGAGAGAGCGAGGGGAGAGGGGAGTGCGGGTTGGGCTGGGCCGAGGTGGAGAGGAGGGAGAAAGGATGGGCTGTGATGTGGGGATTTGGCCCAGGTATGTTTATTCCCTTTGTTTTTTCTTTTTCTTTTCCTTTTCTTTTCTCTTTTTATTTGATTTCAAATTCAGATTCTAAGCAAATTCTATTCGTTTGAAATCAAACAATCAAACAAAAATAAACAACCAAATGTAATTTATTATTTTTGTTTATTTTGAAAATGTGGGTGTTACAGAAGCTAGAGATTCCCAATTTAAGTCGGACGTACGAGATTCCTTTTTCCTATCAAATTCTGGAAATAGGTGTGGAATTGTGCTTCTATACCCTCCTGAGTAGACACGTATTCCCCATCCATTGTCTTGATTCTAGAGATGAAGGCCTTCCGTTGTCTGGCATTTGCTTTAGCGTGAAAGAATTTGGTACATGCATCACCTTCTTTAAGCCAGATTGCCCCTGAGGCCTGTCGACTCCGTGATTTTTCCACAGCAGCAAGGCCAAGTAGTCTGAACTTTGCATCACGTCTCAAATTTCCTTCTTCCTGAGACAGTGGTCTTAAGTCTTGAGCCTTGTCTGAGAGGTAGATAATTTCATTTATCATCTCCATCTTAAGACCGAGTTGAGCAAACTGCTTAGAGCTCCATTCACGCAGACAACAAGATGATGTGTTTTTCAGTTTGGCATGCAGAATATTCAGAGCCGAGTTACCCCAGGTAGGAGCCAGGCTTGTTTGACCGTATCAAGGAAGCCAGGGATACTATACCCTGAACTGTTTCTTGATTGTGTACGTATCTCTGTACTGTGGCCTGGGATAAGTATAAAGTTATAGCTCCTTTATTTAATCTACCAGGCAGCTAGAGATCATCAGAGCTAATATTATTACAAAATTCTCCGTTCACTAAAGCATCCACATCATCAAAGACCTGTGTGGCACTCTGGCTTGTCTGTTCCAGACCGTTGCTATGTGCACATTGCTGTTTTTAATCATGCATGCTAACCACTACGCTTGCTTATTAGTGCAGATGATCTCACACCTTTTGACCAGTTGGCCGGAGAGAGTGAGGTGGCTTGCGCCAATCCAATGGTAAAAGATGGGTGCATTTGACATGAAAAGATGGGTGCATGCATGTCTGCTCTGAGAGGCCGCTGTTATTAGCTAGCTGGCGGGTTTGGTTGAAAGTGCGGCGGGTCTGGATGGGCGTGTGGTGACCGCCGCTGCAGGTGCGGTGCAGGCTGATGGATCGAAGGATTGGGTCGTTTATAGTTGGATGGTTATTGCTGTTATGAATATTGGATCTTCTATTATTGAGATGACAAATATGCAAATAAGTCTTTAATACATCATCTAATATAATAGTATTATTATATCTCTAACAATTGCTACGGTGGAAGCAGCGCGTGCACGGCTTCCGGTGCTCGTGCGCTTGAGGCCTTTTTCTCCCATGGAGAGACAGAGCCGAATGTTCTCTGAATTCGCAGTGTAGCAGTAGTAGTATCACTTGTCGGCTCTCAAACTGTTATTAGCTAGCTGACGGGTTTGGTTTGTGAAAGTGCGGCGGGTCTGCATGGGCGCGTGGTGACCGCCGCTGCAGGTGCAGTGCAGGCTGATGGATCGAAGGATTGGATCGTTTATCGTTGGATGGTTGCTACGGTGGAAGCAGCGCGTGCACGGCTTCCGATGCTCTCGTAGCGCTTGGGGTCTTTCTCCCATGGAGAGACAGCCGAATGTTGTCTGAATTCGCAGCGTAGCAGTAGTAGTATCACTTGTCGGCTCACAACCTGTCCTAAGGAAGTTGGTGCTAGGAATATGAAGAAATTAAGACTCATTAGCTTGTTGAACTGTAGTTTTAAGATTTTTTCAAAACTCATGACAATTAGGATGGGTAAGTTGATGTAGAGGTTCATTTCTAAGCACCGAAGTGTTTTTACTAAAGGTAGATATATTATAGAAAGCGTGGTTGTGGCCCATAAACTTGTGCATAGTATTAATACTCCCTCCATTCAATATCTCTTGTCACTCTCTACACTACAGGGATCTCAACGATTTGAGACAGCCAAACACTACAAGAAACAGGCAATAGACCATCGGTCTACTTATAAGCGTCGGGGCCGTCGTATTTAATTACCGTAAAACTGTTGGTTCGGCAGTCCTGACGGTTATAAATTTAGAGTTGTTGGTTCATCATATTTCCCCGACGAACACAAATAAAGATGTTGGCCAGCGCAAAAAAAACCGACGGTATTAGTTGTAAGCGTCGGCTCTCTCCCAAAAACCCCGACGCTATTAGTCATGAGTGTCGGTCATGCCTTTCTGGCCGACAACCATAATGAGGACCCCGTATAGTGCAGAACGCACACAACAAATTGCCAAAACTGACGCCCATCCCGCACTTTTGTTTTAATATTCGCCTCGTCCCGCCCGTTCGTGAGAAATTGCGAATCCATTTGTGACTACTAAGGCTATCCGCACCAGCGCCCTCTAAAGCATACTCTATAAGTACGTACTCTAAATTACAATGTAAAATAGTGTATTTAGTATGCTTTACAGTATGCCACTGCAGACGGTCTAATACCCAGTGAATCTGCCTGTGAGGAGCAAACCCTAGGCAACCCAGCCACCGCTGCCTCCACCTCCCATCCTTCGACTCCGTCCTAGTTTATCAGCTTCATCTCCTTTTCTTGATGGCCTGCACGTATGCACAGCTACGAGTCTCCAGATCTTCTCGCCGCACACACAGCACATGGCCAGCCGCAACAACCTGCTGCGGCTGCTAACGGTAACGGCAGCGCGCCGAGCGAGCCGCCGAAGCGGGCCCCACTGATGGTGCGCAAGCGTCTGCGCGCCGCGCGGGTGCTTGGCAAGTACGCGGAGCCGGCATCGGCGAAGGGCGGCGGCAGGGCAGCGTCTTCGAGGCCGGCCAAGACGGAGTTCAAGAGCGGGTGCTGGATGCGCTACGCGAGGCGGATGCGAAGAAGGCCGGGAGCAGCGGGCAGCTGCGGTCGCGGCTGCCCGAGGCGCCGGGGAACCTGTTCGACAACAGCAAGTGCGGGATGCCCAAGGACGGGTGGACGTTCGAGCTGCCGTTCGGGGTAGACGTGTTCCTCGTCTCCTTCACGCTCATCACCAGCAGGAGCGCAGGACGTCGCTCGTGGCAGGCCCCACGGCGTGTTCCTCTACGAGCTCCTGCACGGGTGCACGCCTTTCGCCGGCGAGTCCACGAACCCGCCATGGAGATTATGTCTGCTTTTTGTGTTCATCTTATTTTTTTAGCAGATCTGGAGTGTTGAAATATTATCTTGTTCATCTTTACTGAGAAATCTAAATCTGGATTGTTCAAATGTTCTTCTTTTGATACTCGGATTGATATTGATATTGATAATCGGTCGGTACGAAATGTTGAGATTGACAATCTGGAATATAATATGATAAATTGTTGGCAACTGCTCTTGGAGGAGTGCCAGGATCTGCTCGGCGGGCGGATCGAGGACCTGCATTTTTTTGGTGTCACGGACTTAAAACTGCTGGTTCCACTTTATGGCCAACGGTCTTATTGCCATAGAGATGTCGGGAGTTCATGCCGACGGTTATAAGAATTAAACGTTTCGGTCTAAAAAATCGACGGCCTATAAGCAATAAATACATCGGGACCGACGGCTTTAATAGTTAAAAACATCGAATAAAGAGCGTCGGCTAAAGCCGTCGGTGTACCGATGACTATAAATTATAGCTGTCGACTACAGTAGTCTACCGACGCTCATACGGCAACACCCTTTTTCCTGTTTCTTGTAGTGAAAGCCGTTGCAAATAAGCATAAAACTGTCGCAAATAAGCTATTTGCGACGGTTTCTGCCGTCGCTCGAATTTTGTTGCAATTTAACTTATTTGCGACGGTTGCCGTCACAATTTACCTTAATTGCGATGGCCCGTAGCAGACGGTGCAAATAAGAGTCCGAACCCAGCGGATGGGCTGGGCATGAGAAATTGCGACGGCCATGGATAGTCGTTCCAATTAAGGTCCTATTTATGACCGCTGTTCCTGGCGGGCGGGAGACAGAGGCGGCGGCAACGAGAGTCAGTGTGAGGGGGAGAGTCGGGCCGCATGGGTCGGTGTATATCACCTTAGTTTGTGACGGCCTTCGTAATTGTGACAGCACTAGGTCTCGCCATCACAATTTAATCTTCTATTTGCGACAGCCTTCTTAATTGTGCCGACTTTACATTTTGCTGTTGCAAATTTATCATCTATTTGCGACGGCTGTTAGATGTGCGATGACTTTTGGGCCCACCATCACAAATAATGCTTCTGTTTGCAACAGCTCTGTCAGTTGCGACGGTCCAGTGCGGGCCATCGCAAGTTATCTTATTTGTGATGGCCCGCCGTCGCAAATTATTCCAGCTGTCGCAAATGATTGTATTTCCTGTAGTGCTAGTTCATTTTTGAACTAAAAAGTGACACACAATTTGGAATGAAGTAAGAATTATGAACCAGGAGTCATTGCTACTTGTGCGGGCATGTCCAAAACATGTTCTCACACATGTCGTAATCATCGTCGGTGACGCTTATGATTTAGCACTTTAAATTGCGCTAAAACATACGCATCAACCAAATACACACCCTCAATTATCCTCTCATTGCTTTTGATATTCCCCTAAATATCAACATACTCAGAAAGGTCGATCCCATCGTGGACCCTAAACAATCTCCTTCTCCATAAAAAATCTAAAATACTTACTTATGTGACATACCTGTCCAAATTGTAAACTTCAAACTAATATTTATAACTAACAAATAACTTAATTATCTCTAACTAATGCATTTGAACTACCGTATTTTTAATTTACAAGTCTCTAACTATTAATGCAACTACACCCATTTTCACCACTGTTGCAACTAGTCTGAATGACAGCAGGACTAAATTTTTGTTACATATCTTTAAATGTTAATCTGCTTAAAAAACTACTACAAAGTAAGCTAAGGACTGGAGTTGTATCAATGTGTATGCGTAGTGAGTGTCCGAGATTGCTTGAGGTTGCCTTCTACCGTATGACGCAGCCCTTTTATAAGCTAAGGAATGACTGTTACAGTGTATGCTTGACCCGACAAGTGACCTCGGCTGTCATAAACACCCTATACACGATCTACTAGTGTGTATGGGTGATTAACAATGTAATAACATGCCTTAATACCGGTGTTATCAGTCTTGATCGTCTTCTGATCGTGCGTCATTAATACAACATTAATGATATGTTAACAAGGTCTTGTAATGGTTGTTTAATAGCCCCTTGAATGTCCGTGGCGTTGGAGATCCGACTGTCTTCCTGTTGCGGGCTTAGTTCCGGACGTCTGACACGTGGAAGCTTCGAAGCTTCCCTCTGCGGGGAGGCAGGTCCGGAGCTACTTGACACGTGGCAACACCGGAGCTTCCCTCTACTAGGGGTAGGGATGGGCGTTCGGTCTACCCGATAAATTTGGTTCGGTTATTTTGGTTTTTTTTTTGAATTTCGGTTTTCTAAAAATGCTACCCGAAATGTAAAACAAATATTAGGTACCCGAAATTTTTGGGTACCAAAATTTCGGTTCGGTCTTTGGTCTTACCCGAAATACCCGAATTGTACATTATTCTCATTTCTTGTTCTCAATAATCAATATAAGTCTAATATTATTCATAATTTAATCTTGTAAGACAATAAATTTTTATTTACTAATGATGGGTCATAAATAAATAGTTTAATCCAATGATTTCACATATCATAACTTATAAATGTAACATCAAAATTCATATTGTTTAGAGTTCATAGATCATAATTTAACTTGAGATTTTATTGTCCGGTTATTTGGGTATTTTGGGTACCCGAGAGTAATACCCGAACCCGAAATTAATATATCGGTTATTTAGATTTGGTACCCGAATAAGTACCTGATACCCGGTAATTCGTTCTTTTCGGTCTCGGTCCCGGTTTTTTTGATTTTAGTTTTTCGGTCTCGGTTTTTTTACCCACCCCTAACTCAGGGTTAGGTCCGGAGCTACTGGACACGTGGAAGCACCAGAGCTTCCTTGTGAAGGGACATAGGTCCGACCCTGCAGGACACGTGGTAGCTCCAGAGCTACCCAAACAAGGGAGGCAGACCCAGTACTGCGGGACACGTGTTGCCTTCGAAAGTCTTCAACATTGGAGGGCACTCCATGATTTTATCCACAGTATCAGGGGGTATCTGGTATCTAGGGTACTGACACTTGCTAAAATGACTTTGGAAATTGCTATATCGGATATCAAAATGATAGTATGAATGCTATATATGTTGTTGCTGTGTGCTATATGTTGTATGTGATGTTCTGTATTTTTGTCTATCGAGTCGGGCAACATTTTTAAAAAATAAAAAAATAAAAATCCTTTTTTGTGACGGTTTTATACAGTACCATCGCAAAAAAGACATCTATAATTTGTGACGGCTGCTCTAGCCATCGCAAATTAACCACAATAATTCGTGACCGCCAAGAAAGGTTGTCGCAAATAAGGCCTTTAATTGCGATGGCCTTCCCAGCCATCGCAAATAAATGGGCCCAACCCATCCGTCAAGCCCAGGCCCTTATTTGTGACGGTCACGGGCAACCATCACAATTTATTAATTTGTGACGGCGGCCGTTGCAAATAACCTTATTTACAACTAAACATTGGCGACGATCGAAAACATCCAAAAATAAGGAAAACTGTCGCAAATAAGCTATATGTGACAGTTTTGAGCTTATTTGCAACAGCTTCAGACATCGCAAATACACAGGATTCCTGTAGTGATAACTGTTGCACTAAATTACCCTTTTATAGTTTTTATTATTATTATTGATAATTCGGTCAAAATCTTAAACATTAGTACCACTGAGAACCACTATCACCCATGCAGTTTGTGGCAAACTCCATCAGGCCGTAAGCCAGATTTATGTACTTGATGATATCAAAAAATGCTTGGCCGGACTCGGAGTCTTCTGACAGATCTGTATACTCAGAGTTTAGAAGCTCCATGCTGCAGTGCGCAGCTGGTGTACCCAATCTGTGCATACAGGATAGTGCACCCATAGCATCCATCTCCTTGACTTTCTTCCCCTGTGATTTCAAGTCCAGGAACATGTTATGGCACACAGGGACCATACGTGACATAGACGCATAGTTTGCAACACAGAATTAGATTGTGAGCTCATCACAACTTTGTGCTAAAGAAATCAAGATAGGGATGATGGATAAGTTAGAAAAGAAGATACACATACTTTTATGTAAGTTGGAATTTTTCCACCGGGTTTCTTCAATCCAATGCAATATCTACTTATCCATCTTCCATTTGAAGCTAAAATTGGCAGTCATGTGCAATACAGGTGGATGTATCACATTAAAAGAGTGCTATGATATCTGAAACCAATGGTTGGCAACAGGGCCAGGGTGGAAGGGTGCATCAATGAAGCATATGCTCTTAAGGAAGTAGGATACTTTTCAAGTGTCTACTTTGCGGAAGAAAACAATATCAATACTTCGGCGATGCGGTACAATGTGGACGAAGCACCCCCTTTAAGCGACTGCCGGAGTTTGTTTCCGGCAATTCTCCCAGTACTACCTTTGGCAACCCGCGGAGTTTGTAGTTTGATTGGGGTGCGCGGAGATTTGGAACAAGATGGAAAGTTAACACAGGGATTTACGTGGTTCGGGCCGCCTGAGCGTAATACCATACTCCACGGATGTGTGTTGTTGTTGTATTGAGCGTGTGAGCGCTAATGGTCTCTCAGAGCAGAGAGTCTAGAGAGTCCAGAGAGCAGGATCCGAGAGAGAGGATCTGAGAGAGAGGAGCTCATGTATCACTCAGCCAGTCCTTTTATAATACAAGGGCTGGCTGTTACACCGTTAGCCTGGCCCGACAAGTGGCACTAGCGGTTACTGATGTCTAATACACAGTTAATGTGCTTAATACCCTTAATAGCGAGGTAACATCCCTTAATGGTGACGTTACTGGTATTAAGGGTCCTCTGATCGTGCGTCATTAAGATAGAATTAATGATGCTTAATCAGGTCTTGAAGTCTTTAATGTTCCTTGAAGGTCCGAGCCGTTGGAGGTCCACCAATATCCCTATTGAGGTTGAAGGTCCGACAGTTGGACGAGTGGCAGCTCCAGAGCTTACCGTCATGGACGGGTAGGTCCGGTGCTGTTGTACACGTGTCGGTACTGGAGCTTCCCTCTATCGGGGGTTAGGTTCGGGGGTGCCACACTGGTATCTAGCCTGGAGCTTTCCCATGTGTGGGCTGTAGCTCCGGTCTTATGATACACGTGGCGGCACTGGGACTAACCATATGAGGGAGGGAGATCCGGTTCCGAGTGACAAGTGGGGCCTTCGGGGGTCTTCAATTCAGGTAGGTGGCGTTCCTTCGCACTCTTCGTAGCTCCAAGGGGTATCCGGTACGCAGGGTACCGACAGTGGCCCCCTAGCCCCCTCTGGGAAAGACCTTTTGGATTAAGTCATTTTGCCAGAGGTGGGTCCATCTTTCGATTTCTGTGCCGTGTCTTCAAGGGTTTTTGGATGTACCGTTGAGGAAATGGTTCACAGTTAAACCATCGCCGTGTGGCACCTCCTAGACGGGGCAGGTGAGATCTTCAGGTGCGGATCTCACGCAATTGACGGTCATTGGTTCCCAATACGAGAACTGTATCGGTTCCGCACGCCCTGTCAGGCTGCCGCCCTTGGGTTTCCCGCCGCTCATCATGACAAATGTTCGCCAGGGGTATGGACCTCGACATGATCGTCAAGGTGGCCCCGGGCCCCCTTGTCATTGGTAGGGTGAAGTTTTTGAAATGTATCATTGACCCTTTTGCGGTTTCCATCCAAGCGTTGCGGGGGCTTACTTAAGAAGGAAAGCGTGCAAGGTTTGAGGGTTCCTTACGCTTTCATTCGAACTTGCGCTCGAATCCTCCAAACCTTCACTTGCTTTTCCTCTCTCGCCCCGCCATGCTGCGATGGAGTTGAGTCTCCGCAAGAGCCGTCTCACGACCAAGGACGACTTGAAGAAGGTCCGGACCTACATGGGGTGGTCCAGCGACTCCTTCAACCACCTGCTCCACGCCGGCGAGCTCCCCTTCAAGAAGAAGCGCGCCGACGACATGGTGTACTTTTCTGCGTACGCCATGGTGGGACTGATCCCACCTTTCTCAACTTTCCTCTTGATGCTGCTAGATTTTTACGTTCTGCAGCTGTATCACCTTGGCCCCCACTCTATTCTTCTTGTGTCAACATTTGTCCACTTCTGCGAGATGTGGGTGGGTATTCCCCCCTGCGTCGAGCTTTTTCGTACCTTCTTCACCATCAACACAACCGGCAAGAGTAACGAGTATCTTGGCTTCTACTACATTGTGAAGCGCAAGAAATGCCCCCACAAGTACTTGAGGTCGTTTCCTTACGGCAAGTGGGACAGCTGGATTATCATCACGACAGAGGAGCATGAGAAGCTGGAGCTGCCGGAGGGTCTTCCCAATGTTGACACGGACGCTTGGAGTGAGGTTCCAGTGTTGTTACAGGCCTTCAACCCTATCCTGACCAGAATCCGCCAATGTGTTGAAAGAGGGGTGACCCCCCAGGCGGTTTTCTGCAACTTCGTGGTCAACAGGTGGGCTCCGCTTAAGAAGAGGGAGAAGCTCGCCTGGGCTCTCAACAGTGTGACGGACGATGACCGAATTGAGACCGGTCTGAAGTCCAATTTAGGTGGTGCTGCTTTGGAGCTTCATCTCAAGAAGTTCCAACATGGCATAGATGTCGAGGGCGATGACCTAGATTCGTCGGCGGCTTTCCTCCCTTTGAACATGGAGGAGTTCAGCAGGGAGCTCCGGAGGAAGATGCTGGTGCTTGACGACCTCGGCGAGGTAGATAGGCGTACGACCACTGGATTGGCGATTCCCGGAGCTTCCGACGGAGGCCCTGCTTCTGCCTCGAGACCAAGAGCTGAAGTCATCGGCAAGGGCAAAGAGTTGGCAGAGCCCTCTTCTAGCCGAAAGAGGAAGTTGAAGCACTCTGACGAGAGGCCCATCAGACCTGCTCTTCCACAACAACTCCTTCTCCCCGGCGGGGGAGGTCTTCAACGGCAACTCCAGCGGCGGTGTCTTCTCAGGGCGCTAGCTCGGACTGGGTGACTCCGGCACCAGGGCCAGCCAAGGGCTCTCGGTTCAAGGGCCCTTCTCGGTCAAGGAAGGCCCCAACTAAGACGTCACAGTCGGCGGCAATAGGCTCCGAAGAGACTTCTGGAGCTGCTACACCGGTTGCATCCGGGTCGAGCTCCGAGCGCGCGGCAAAGAGGTTCTGCGCCAGCTGGAGCAGTATCCTTCCAAGGTAAATTTGCTTTTTTACCTCAGTTTGCTGTTTTTGTTATGATCATATTTTGAGTTTCTTCATCCTTCATCCACAGGTCATCCAAGAAAGGGGTTGAAGCTCCAGCTCCTATGACAGCAACTGGTGTTGTGCAGGCGGAGGCTCCAGCTCCAATTCCAGAGCCGCCCCAGGTGGTGGCTGAGGTCGCGGCAGCTCCGACACCAGCTGTCATGGTCATAGACCTCGAATCATCTCCTGAAGCTCCCGTGGTACCGCTGGACCACGGGAATGAAGACGTTCCAGGGGCACCAACTCCGGAGGTTGAAGCTCCGATTTTGGATGTTGTGATGACGGATGCTCCGGCCACAGAGCTGGAGGTAGCTGAAGCTCCGACCCTTGAGCCAAAAGTTGTTGAAGCCCCGGCGGAAGAGCCGACAGTTGATGAAGTCCTGGCGCCTGAGTCGGTTGCCGTGGAGGTGTTGGCCCCCGAGTCGGCGGAGGTCGAAGCGCCGGCGCCTGAACCGACAGTGGAGGAAGCACCAGCGATGGAGCCGGACACTACACGATGGTACACTTTTGGCCACAATTAACTGTTGGTAAAACATGATTATGGATGACGTGCCAGTTGTGGGCAATAGGTTGATATTTTGCACTCACAAAAATTGTTGGCAATAACATAATAACCGTACATATAATGTGTCGGTATTTTTGTGCTAGCAGAACATCTGTTGGCAATTCTTACTCGGCAACAAAAGTGTTGGCGTAGCTTAACGATGCAACAGTTGATCTATCGGCGTAGAGGTATGCCTGGGCAATGCTAAATTTTTTGGCGGGATGGCCAAACAATGCGCGGGCGGCGGAGGCTTACATGCGTGCCTAAAAATTGTAACCTAAGAAAAATCCTCAATCCACGGCCGCAAACCAGTCCAGTTTCCATCTCCATCCACAGCCGCCCTTCCATCTCCATCCGCGGCCGCCGCCAGCGCTAGCGCCCGAGCCCCAGCCCCGCTCCCCAATCAGCGCTGAGCGCAGCTTCACGAGCCGTGAGAGAGTCGGTGACGCTCGCGCATGCATGCTGCACGGTCCTGCTTCTGTGTGTGTGGGGGCCTGCTTCCGCTGGCTGCTACTTCCGCTGGCTGCTTGCACCGGCTGCTTCCACCAGCTGCACGTGTGTGCACATCCACAAACCAGTTTCCGTCCAGCCCCTAATCAGCCAGCTGCAAATCAGTTTTTAGTCCAGCCGCAAATCAGTTCAGTTGCAAATCAGTAAAAAAGTTCCGTCCTGCTGCCAAATCCGTGGGCCAGGTATGAAGTATAGTTAGGATAATGATGTATTCCATTCCTAATCTTTATTTTGTTGTTCTACAAAAATCTATTTAGATTTGGTTCCAGTTTTTGGGTTCATTTCAATAGCATTAGACTGAAGTTTGATTCTTATTCTGGGTGAATGGTACTGTGAAATAAAAAATTTAGGGAGAAAGAGAGCTATCAATTCTTTCTGACCCTTTCACATCTATTCATCCTCTTGTTGATGTTTGGTTGTAGGGGCTAATTTCAGAGAGTACAGGACCAAGGCTTGAACACCAACCTGGAGGTGGTCTCAGCTCCGGCCATGTCTTCAACGCCTTCCCCGGAGTTAGTAGTTCCTGAGGTACCCGCGCCTGGGGCAGGATGCCAAGATGAGGCGGCCGGTCCTGTGTCTGAGGGACCAGTCGATGATGACCTGGCGGCGGGACCTTCAGAGCCGACTCCGGAGGTAGAAGCTCCCGCTGTAGGACCTTCCTCGGCGACAACCGAGGCTATCCCGGAGGGCGGACCTAGTGCCGCGGAAGATCAGGGGACCACTCTTGTAGAGTGGGACCCAATTTTGGTTTTTGAGCTGATACTCCTATCGGTATCCATCAACAACGCCTGCTCCAGTCTTCGTCAAGTCCAACTGGCGTTTTACTACGATAGCAAGGCCCTCGAGGAGGAGCACCAAACCCTTAGGAGGTGGCGCAACCGGCTCCAATTCGAGACCAAGCTGGCGCAGACAAGGCTGGCCGACGACAAGGAGTGGGTAAAGAGGGAGAAGGCTCGGTTGGAGTACTGGGGCTAGCTGCTAGATGAGAGGGAGAACATGGTCCGATCCCTCGAGAACCAGTCCCGGGCTATATACGAACAAGCCCAGTCTATTAATGAGGCGGCGATTGATCGCTAGGAGAAGATCAACACCATCCACGAGAGTCTCGTCAAGCGTCGGGAGAACCTCGAAGAGCGAGAAAAGAAGCTCGAAGAGGAGGAGCAGAAACTCCTGGAGCTGAGAGATGACCTTGTGAAGAGGGAGGAGGAGCTTACTTAAAAGCTGACTCTGAGTGACAAGAGCCTTGCGGAGCACACCCAGAAGCTGGAGGAGTGTTGGAAGAGTGAGGAGGAGAAGGCCTGGAAGCTGGGATAAGACCTCACCAAAAGGGAGGTCGATGTCTCTGCCAGGGAGAAGAAGGTGCGGGGCCGGGAGAAAGACCTGGCTGACCGCCGGAACAAGATCCATCTCCGGGAGAAGGAGCTTGCCAACCTCGAAAAGCAAGTTGCTGAGGGTATTCAGCAGCACGCCAAAGAGGTCGAGCGCCTTGCCCTGGAAGGTTCGGAGCTTGCGGCGGCCCGGAGGTCCTTGGAGGAGATGCGAGGCTCGAGAGCTGCAGTGTCTCAACAAGTATGGGACTTCGTGGGCAAAGCCGATGTCGCACTAGCGCTGCTAGGCTTTAGTCTCGTGCATCCAGGCAATCCAGAGCCGGAGCTGGACCAAGCCTTGGGGGCGCTGATCTCGGTTGGCAACAAACTCAGAGCGATGGGCGATGTCATCGCGGATCAGTTGGAGACTGATGGGAAATCCCTGGCGAAGGACGTCGCAGAATACGTGTTGACGTGCTACACAAGTCAAGATCCTCACTTCCCGCTGAACCCGGTGCTTGAAGGTCCCATCTATGAAGAGGGAGATGCCGCCAAGACGAGCGTGTCAGATGTTGCCCAGAAGGTTGCCTCGTTCTTCTGTAGGATTTAGGGTTTTCTCCATGTAGCTCCCACTTGTATCTTCTCTTCCTCTAATTTTGTAACCTCTTATCTTCAGATGAATGAAATCTAAGGAATTTATGAATTTCATTTTTTGTCTTCAACCCTTTGTCACGCTTGGCCCCCTGGTAGATGTACACAATTTGATTGCGAACATGTACCAAAGGATGCGGTAATTTGTTGAAGACTTGAATGCTTCGAACTTGTAGAGTATAGGTCCGAAGTTTTGTTGCGTCGACAGCAGGGCCCCCCTGGGGTTGTCGGAGCTTGGTAGCTCCGGCCGTGACCATTGTCAACACATAGAGCGTCGACGGCAGACCCCCTGGGGTTGTCGGAGCTTAGTAGCTCCGGCAGTAGCCTCTGTAAACACGTGGAACATCGACGGTAGACCCCGTTGGGGTGTCTTTCCACCATCTTTTCTTCGGCTCCTTTTATTTCTTCATGTTGACGGCTGGCCCCCTGGATTTGTCGGAACTTGATAGCTCCGGCGATGCCCACCATCAATGTTTAAAACATGACGGCGGACCTCCTTGGGGGATGTCAGAGCTTTGATAGCTCTGGCATCATTCACCATCATCATGGAATTCTTATTTTTCCTGCACACTGAAGTCAAGAAAAACAGTAAAATCCATTTCTTATCTATAACTCGTTTGCGACTTGAATGTAGGCCTAGAGGGGGGGGGGGTGAATAGGCCTTCTTGAAATTTCTCGGTTCGTGTAGCACTTCAACAACAAGGTCAAAACCAGATATATCGGACTAGTCCGGTAAAGTGCGGACTAGTCCGGATTTCACGGGCTAGGTTGATCAAGTTAGGTCAAATTGATTGTTTCGTTGACGTTTGCAGCGGAAATATAAACTTTAATAACAGTTCAATAGTTGTATGTCAAGTTCTATTGCAAGTATGATTCTTGTTCAACTATTTAACTTGAATTCAACAAAATGAATCAAACCCTAGATAATGTTGATCAACTAGAATGATGAACACAAACGAACAAGACACAAGATTTATCCCGTGGTTCGGCTACCACGAAGGCAACCTACATCCACGTTGAGGAGCCCACAAAAGGACCGGGTCTTCACCAACCCTTCCCTCGTCGGATCGCCACGAAGGCCAATCCTCTTCCACTAATCACACAGGGGTAAATCACCAGGTTGAAGGGGCGATCTCACAAGTTGAGAGCTCCCTTGATTACAAGTTTCAAGACCACCAATAACACACTTCGAAATATGCAAATTGAGATACAAGAGTGTGTTAGAGATTCAAACCAAGAGCTCAATCGTGTGCCAAGTGCCTCTCCAATGATCTAGAAGTGATCTTCAATGGATTGATTGATTTTGCACTTAATTTCGTGGAGAGAGATGGTTTTTGAGTCTCTTGGGAGGTGTGACGGCGCTAGGGTTCGAGAGAGAGTGAAAGTGGGTCGTGCACCTCTATTTATATGGGGTTTCTAAAAGTGACCGTTAGGGTTCAGAAAGATCGGACTAGTCCGTGGTGGTCACCGGACTAGTCAGGTGTGCTGTGTGTAGCAAACCCTAAGTGTCCAGGAATATCGGACTAGTCCGGTTGAAAACAGACTTGTCCGATTTAGCTACTGGAAAGCTTCGGACTAGTCCGATTGCCATCGGACTTGTCCGGACCTGTGAAACCCTAAGTGTTTAGGATGACAAGTCCGCACTTGGAGGACTTGTCCGATTTAGATCAGAGTGTATATCGGACTAGTCCGTGTAAACACCGGACTTGTCCGAAGTGGATCAGAAAGAATATCGGACTAGTCCGGGTCACAACGGACTTGTCCGATTTTGTGTGACTTGTGCATTGTGTTGAGGACTAGTCCGCACTGGGGAGGACTAGTCCGAAGTGGAACAGAAAGATATCGTACTAGTCCGGCTGATATCGGACTAGTCCGGTCCTGTATAGCTTTGTGCAGTGTGTGTGTGTGATTAAATGAGATTGAGCTCTTGGGTGTGTTTCCTTAACACACTCCATACATACTAAACTACTAATTTCTTCTCCTTGAGCTCAAATTCATTTTCCTTCTCAATTTCCCTCTTTTTGGCACTTTGCTCATTTTTCATCATTTTCCTGCATTCATCTCAACAAAAGGATTAGGATCCCAATTGCTTGTCATAAATCATCCAAAACCCACAAGGGAGTCCTAGATGCACTTTCAATCTCCCCCTTTTTGGTGATTGATGACAACCAATTGAGATTTCACAAAATGAGGTATAAAATAAGATTTTCATAAAGTATGCACATATGACTCAAAAATACATCAAGCAACAAGATAATTATTCATGTGTGCATTCTTTATGGTGTGATGCATACTAAGAGCATGAATGCATTAAGGATGACATAATTTGCATTGATCAACTAATATCAAGTGAATATGGCATTTCAGGAGCAAAAATTCAGATTTCATCACACACTTGCAAATTAATTGAGCAATTTAACACAGGACCAAACATGATATGAAAATAGTGTTAAACAAATACAATCACAATTAAAAATACATAGAGAGCTCTCTCCTCGCATCCTATTCAGCTAAAGCTAAGACTAGAGACTCCCCCTCAATCTCTCCCCCTTTGGCATCAAGACACCAAAAAGAGAGAGAGGAAGGTCCTAGGGCTTCACTCTTCGCTATCAGTCCTCTCGTCGTCTTCATCGTCTTCATCGCTTTCCGCTTGACGAGGTTGAGAGGGAGGAGGAGGAGCAGAGTTGCTCGAGCCCCCAATGCCAAAATAGGCAAGCTCGGAGGGAGTCAAGGGGCTGAGCTCGGTGATGTCCGGATCAGAATCTTCAGAAAGTACTGGAGATCCAATTGGGTTGATCTCCAGCTTCTCACTCAGCTGCTTCACATTGGCTTTTATGTACCTCATGTTCTCCTTCCTCTTCTGATTTAGCTTGTGAAGCTTCACTTCAGTTTTCTTGCATGAGGAGAAAATTGCAGCCAAGTACTTGAGGATCCCACTGGCGGATCCTTTCTTAGGGGCTTCCCTGGAGGGAGGAGGAGCCACAACAACTTCTTCTTGCCTTGCCGGTGCCTCGGGGCTTGAGGCCGGCGATGGAGCAGCCTGGACACTCACTGGCTGAGGCTTTTGAGGCCTCAGTGGAGTGTGCTCCACATCCTTCACAAACTCGATCCCTGTGACCTTCTCAATCATAAACATCAAGTAAGGGGCATAGCCACAAGATCGGTTGGGGGTACTTGAGATATTGACCATATCATTCCAAATATAGTCCGCAACATCAAACTGTCTCTTCTTGCTTATGACCCTCATTAGGTTCCGGAGGTAGCCCTGTACACTCCCTGCATCCCCATCCTTGGGGGCAATTGTCTTCCTGAGGACTCTGTTGAGGACCACAAAGAAAGGCTTCATATTCTTTGTGGAGGGAGGAACATACTTAGAGTTGGGCTCATACATGAATTTCATTACGTCCCTCTCAATGACCCCTATGTTGTGGATGATTAGGTGGTCATGTCCTCCAGAGTCAAGGTGCAGCAGGCTGGCAAACTCTTCCTGAGTAATAGAATACTTGGATCCATGAGTCATCCAAGTCACACTTTCTTCGTCTTCGCTTGAGAAGTGGCACGTTGCATAAAATTGTGCTATCACTTCATCATTCCAGTTGTGCCTGAAGGCAAAGAGATCCTTCAGACCATGTCTCTCTGCAGCTGCTATCACTTCATCAAAAGCTGCACATTTCCTCTTCTCAAGGTGGGCCCAGTCAATCCATTGACTGCACACCACTGGGGTCTTCATCGGCAAGTAGACCAGCTTGTAGAAATCAGCATGGAAATTTGACCAAAATCTGCCATCAGCTGCTTGCTTGGGCCTTGCATAGCACTCAACACTTCTCAACTTCGCAGCCACATCGCTGCCTTTGCCAGTGAATCTTTCCTCATTGGGGTCCCGGACCCCTTCTCTGGGAGTATGTAGCTTCAGGGGCCCAACAGGCCCTGTGGCAACCCCCTTGCCCTTCCCTTTAGCTTGTCGAAGGCCGCTTGTAGACGGAGCAGCCTTCGAGGCAGGCTTCTTGGCAAGGACCTTCCTCCGAACCTGGGGAGGGGAAGGAGCAGGCTCGGAAGGTCTTTCTTGGCGTTTCTTGCCAAGACCCGCCGAGGACCGAGGTGCCACCTCGTGGTCCAACTCGGCCTCGAAATCAGAGATTTCGTTGTCGGAGCTCGACATGATCTGAGAATGAGTGATTAAGAGAAAGGACAAGTTATACAAGGTATTGGTGAGGTAAGATGGCAATGGAAAGCATTAGGGAATTAAAGAATTATGTTTTGGTTCAGAAACAACGGACTTGTCCGGTGCACAGGCACGGACTAGTCCGGGGGACCGGACTTGTCCGTACCTGGACCGGACTAGTCCGGTGTTCATCTGCAAAAACCTAACAGACTTGACAAAAATTGATCCCTAAGGTAAAACTAGTCTAGCATACACATAGTACATCAACTAGACATGTAACTAGTGAAGAATGCTAGGCCAAACGATAAGCAATAGAGAAATTTGTGATTTCTTAGGGTTTTGAAGAAAATTTACCAAGAAATCAAAGGAAGCTTGAGATTTGGGGGTTGGAGGCCGGACTTGTCCGCTAACTTCAATCCCCGAGTCTTCAAGCTTGATCTCCGCCCAAGATTGGGGCTTTTTGACGGAGGAATCAAGGATTTGCCTTGGGAGCTCGAGCGCAAGAGAGACAAAGCTTGGGGGCGAGTGTGGGGTGAAGGGATTAGGGTTTGGTGGCGGCTAGGGTTATGGACACGAAAAATTGGACAAGTTCGGACTCAACCGGACTAGTCCGAAGTCATCCAGAGACCTATATCGGACTAGTCCGTGGTCTGTCGGACTAGTCCGGCCTAACCGGCACTCTGCGGACTAGTCTGCAATGGCGGACTAGTCCGGGTAACCACGGACTTGTCCGTGGTCACCAGGAAAGAATTGCATAGCCCATTCATATATATTTGAAGGTCCAATAATTGAGAGTAGAGAGGCAAAACAATTCAAATAATCTTGATGAATTTGACCAGTAAGCAAACAACAATCATACTATGATCAAAAATTCATCAAGATCTAATAATTGACATAGTTTTTCGAGAGAAAAATGAAGAGGGATGATTTTCACAATTCAATCAATATTTTGAAGCAATCATACATGTATGCAACTTCTCAAGCCACACTCCGAAAATCAAGAATGTTTAGATCATTTCGGAGTTCGCAAAAACGTTTTTCATCAAGTGGCTTGGTGAATATGTCGGCCAATTGTTTTTGGGTGTTGACATGAGAGATGGATATGTCTCCTTTCATGGAATGGTCTCTCAAGAAATGGTGTCTTATGTCAATATGTTTAGTCCTATAGTGCTCAACTGGATTGTGGGCTATTTTAATGGCACTCTCATTATCACAAAGGAGAGGAATACGGTTCATATTGTAACCGTAATCCCTTAGAGTTTGTCGCATCCAAAGGAGTTGTGCACAACAACTCCCGGCTGCAACATACTCCGCTTCGGCTGTGGATAATGCAATGGAATTCTGTTTCTTGGATGACCAAGAAACTAAGGATCTTCCTAGGAATTGGCAAGTGCCGGAAGTGTTTTTTCTATCAACTTTGCACCCGGCATAATCTGCATCGGAATACCCAATGAGATTGAATTTTTAACCTTTTGGGTACCAAAGACCAAGGTTGGGTGTATGAACTAAATATCTTAGGATTCTCTTTACGGCTGTCAAATGACATTCCTTAGGGTTGGCTTGAAATCTTGCACACAAACATACACTCAACATAATATCTGGCCTAGATGCACATAAGTAGAGTAAAGATCCAATCATGGAGTGATATACCTTTTGGTCGATGCTCGGTCCATCTTCATTGAGATCCAAGTGGCCATTCGTTGCCATGGGAGTCTTTATGGGCTTTGCCTTGTCCATGCCAAACTTCTTGAGGATGTCCTGTGTGTACTTGGTTTGGCTTATGAATGTTCCTTCCCTTTGTTGCCGCACTTGGAATCCCAAGAAGTACTTCAATTCTCCCATCATTGACATTTCAAATCTGTCTGTCATAATTTTACTAAACTCTTCACAGAAGGATTGGTTAGTTGATCCAAAAATTATATCATCAACATAGATTTGGCAAATAAAAAGATCATTATCCAGATTTTTTGTGAATAATGTATAGTCTACTTTGCCAATTTGAAAACCATTATCAATTAAAAAATCTCTAAGACACTCATACCAAGCTCTAGGAGCTTGTTTGAGGCCATAGAGAGCCTTACACAGTTTATACACGTGGTCGGGGAACTCTTCGTCTTCAAATCCGGGTGGTTGCTCCACGTACACCTCTTCCTTGATCGGTCCGTTGAGGAAGGCGCTTCGACTTGTGAGTAACCTTTGGCCACAAGTCGTGCCTTGTTTCTTGTCACCACCCCGTGTTCGTCTTGTTTGTTGCGGAAGACCCACTTGGTGCCCACTATGTTTGCATTGGGTCTTTCCACAAGTTCCCAAACTTCGTTTCTCTTGAAATTGTTCAACTCTTCTTGCATTGCCACCACCCAGTCCGGATCCTTCAATGCATCCTCAGTCCTGCCGGGTTCCAAAAAGGAGACAAACGAGTAATGTTCACAAAAATTTGCTATACGAGATCTAGTGGTTACTCCCTTTTGGATGTCGCCGATGATGTTGTCGATTGGATGATCCCTTTGAATGCATTGGTGTACTCTTGGGTGTGGAACTTGGGGGGTTGTATGTTGGTGATCATCTTCTTCTCCCCCTGAGTTGTTGTCCTCGTTGATTTGTTGATCATGTTCATATTCCTATGATTGATCTTGTATCGAGGCTCCCCCTTGATTGTTGATCTCCTCTTGTGGTTCACTTTCCTCTTGTATTTGTGACGATGACTCTTGTGGTCGTACTTCGCCTAGAGCCATCCTCTTCAATGCTTGATAGGGGGCTTCCTCTTTACCTAATTCACATTGATCAACTTGCTCCTTTTGGGAGCCATTAGTTTCATCGAACACTACGTCACGTGCCACTTCAACAAGTCCGGAGGCCTTGTTGAAAACACGATAGGCGTAAGTGTTCGAATCATAACCAAGCAAGAAACCTTCATCGGACTTCGAAGCGAACTTTGAAGTCCTGGGCTTCTTGTTCAAAATATAGCAAGGAGAACCGAAAACTCGAAAATATGAAATGTTCGGTTTGTTACCGGTGAGTAGCTCATAGGGGGTCTTCTTTAGTAGTCGATGAAGGTAGAGTCGATTTGTGGCATGGCAAGCGGTGTTGATTGCTTCCGCCCAAAATCGATCCGAAGTCTTGTATTCATCGAGCATTGTTCTTGCCATCTCTATGAGCGTTCGGTTCTTCCTTTCGGCAACTCCGTTTTGTTGTGGAGAGTATGGTGCTGAGAATTCGTGCTTGATTCCTTCCTCATCAAGGTACTCCTCCACTTGTATGTTCTTGAACTCCGTGCCGTTGTCGCTCCGAATACTCTTGATTGATAGTGAGAACTCGTTTTGCGCTCGCTTGAAGAATTTCTTGAGTGTTCCTTGTGTTTCTGACTTGTCATGCAGAAAGAACACCCAAGTGAAGCGGGAAAAATCATCAATAACAACTAAACTGTATTTATTACCGCTGATGCTTATGTAAGCAATTGGACCAAACAAGTCCATATGAAGTAGTTCGAGCGGTCTTGTCGTGGTCATGATGTTCTTCGCGGGATGTTGTGCTCCAACTTGCTTCCTTGCTTGGCACGCGCTACAAGGCCTATCTTTCTCAAACACAACATCTTTCAAACCTCGGATGTGATCGCCCTTGAGGAGTTTTTGAAGGTTCCTCATACCAACATGTGCCAGCCGTCTATGCCACAGCCAACCCATGTTGGTCTTTGCAATCAAGCATGTGTCGAGTTCGGCTTTATCCTTGTTGAAGTCAACAAGGTAAAGCTTTCCCTTCAACATACCCTTGAATGCAACAGAACCATCACTTCTCCTTGAGACGGTCACACCCTTGTTAGTGAACAGGCAATTATAACCTTTGTCACATAATTGAGATATGGACAGCAGGTTATAATCTAAAGATTCAACGTGTAAAACATGCGAAAGAGTATGTTCAGAGGATATTGCTATTTTACCGGTACCGAGGACCCTTCCTTGACTGTTATCCCCAAAGTAGATGCCTTCGTCTGGGTCCTTGTTCACTTCATACTCCACAAACATCCTCCTTTCTCCGGTCATGTGGTTGGTGCATCCACTGTCTAGCACCCATTTGGATCCACCGGAGGAGTAGGCCTGCAAAAACAAATTACGCCTTGGTTTTAGGTACCCAAGCTTGCTTGGGTCCTTGGAGGTTAGTAACAATACATTTGGGCACCCACACATGGGATTTTGTGTTCCCATGGCGTGACCCAGCATAATAAGCATACACTTTACCAACATTATTTTTCATTAATACATAAGAAGCATCAAAGGTTTTAAACAAGAGTTGCTGTTGATTATGGGTCGGACTAGTCTGTGTGACCGGACTTGTCCGGATGACTGGACTTGTCCGGACCACAACCGGACTAGTCCGGTTTTCATGAGAGTTCAGGTTTTTAGTTTTCGAGTTACCAGGTTGTGAGGGTCCTCCCTTCACAAAGGTAATCCTTCCCTTGTTATTCTTATGATTTCCAGCTCTTTGCTTTCCATCATAAGAGTAACCAATGCCATACTTGACATTTGGAGGTCTTTGGACCAAATATGCACTACGTGCATAGTTGATCCTCTCCTTGTCAAATATTACACATTGGGTAGGATTTTTGTCCTTTGTGGAGGTAGAATTTTCCTTCAACCTGGTGTTAATTTTATCACATTTGCAAATATGAGCGATATTAGTTGAAGTGGGTTGAGAAGGTAGGCTTGAAGAGGAGGAAGTTTCACTAAGCTTGAGTGACTCAACCTACACTTCAAGGATCTTGTTGACCTTGATTAGGTCATCAAGTTGATCCTTGATTGCAACGTTTGAGTTGGTTAACTCCAAGCAAGTTTTCTTGCTTGAAGCTAGCTCAAGCTCTAGTGAGTGGTTTCTCTCCTTTTCAAGAACTAGAAGATTGTCAAGTTCGACATGCTTCTCCTTTTGGGAGATAATCATGTCTTCTTGACGATCAATTAGCTCTTCCTTCTCAACAAGTTGGTTAAGCAAGAATTTCATTTTAGCCGCAGTTTTTCTATCTAAACCAACTAGCATATCTTCATCATCACTATCTAGATCATCATCACTTGAGTAAGAATGCAAGGAAGGAGTTTTGATGTTTACCTTGCGTTTACCTTCCTTAGCCATGAGGCAAGTTCCATTTGCCTTCTTTGCACCGAGCGTGGGGAAGAGTGTGGGTTTCTTGGACATGATTTCAATGGCTATGCTAGCCATTTCTTCTTCATCGGACGATGATGACTCATCGTTTGAGTCCCACTCCTTTCCAATGTGTGCTTGTTCAGCTTGTTTCTTCTTCTTGAAGAATTTCTTCGGTTTAGGCTTGGACTCTTTACTCTTCTTCTTGTTGTCCTCATACGGGCAATCGACTATAAAGTGATTGTACTCACCACAATTATAGCATGCCCGCCTCATCTTCGGCTTTGTCTTCTCCTTGTATTTTCCTTCAATCGATTTTGTTCCTTGTCTTTTCTTCATAATTCTTTTGAACTTCTTCATGAACAAAATCATATCTTCTTCGTCCAGCTCGCTGCTTTCATCATCGCTGTCCTCCTCAAGCTGTGCTTCTCTTGCTTCTTTGGATAGAGGCTTGAGTGAGGACTTTAGGGCAACTCCCTTCTTCTTGGCTGATGTGAGGTCGGCTATTTCTTTTACGTGCTTGGCTTGCTTCTCCATCATCTCAAAGTTGATGATTTTGCCAAGCAGTTCATCCGGAGTCATTTTCTTGTACCCGGGACTTTCTCGGATCATAGAGCAAAGTGTGACGTTGCGAGGCATAAAGGCTCTAAGGATGAGCTTTACAACCTCGTGGTCATTCCACTTTTTGCTCCCATATGATCGAACCTTGTTCACAAGAGTCTTCAGTCTGTTGTACATGTCCTGGGGAGACTCATATTCCTCAATCGCGAACCTTCCTAGTTCGCCTTCAATCATTTCAATCTTTGCCTCCCGCACATGCCGGTCACCTTCATGTGCTGTCTGTAGTGTGTCCCAGATTTCTTTGGCAATTTCCAATCCGTCCACCTTTGTGAATTCATCACGACTTAGAGATGAGGTGATAACGGCTGCGGCTTGGGCATTCCTGTGGATGGCTTGCTCTTGATTTGGCGTGAGCTCTTCATCGTCATCAGGGATGTTTATTCCTGTGCACACAATATGCCATAAACTTGGGTTAAGGGAAATCAAGTGCATCTTCATATTTTGCCTCCACATGGAGTAATCACTCCCATCGAAGTGTGGGGCTTTTCCGAGAGGAATAGATAGATAATGACTGCTGTTAGAATTTAAACGGTCATAATTAAAAGGATATCGGGAGTAGTCAGTGTGACTACTCCCCTTCTTCTTTTCTTCGACTTTAGATTTCCCTTTGGAAAGCGCTTTCTTTCTAAGGTGTGCTTTCAGCTCCAATGTCTCCTCCTCATCATCATCAAATTCTTGAATGGCTTCGAGATACTTTTCAAGCTTTTGGTGCTTGTCATTGTTCATTTCTTCCTGGTTGTTGATTTTCTGGACTTCCTTCATGTCCGACATGATGTCTTCAAGTGGTTGCACTCTTTCTTGAAGAACCTGCTCTGATGCCAATTGAATGTAGGCCTAGAGGGGGGGTGAATAGGCCTTCTTGAAATTTCTCGGTTCCTGTAGCACTTCAACAACAAGGTCAAAACCAGATATATCGGACTAGTCCGGTAAAGTGCGGACTAGTCCGGATTTCACGGGCTAGGTTGATCAAGTTAGGTCAAATTGATTGTTTCGTTGACGTTTGCAGCGGAAATATAAACTTTAATAACAGTTCAATAGTTGTATGTCAAGTTCTATTGCAAGTATGATTCTTGTTCAACTATTTAACTTTAATTCAACAAAATGAATCAAACCTTAGATAATGTTGATCAACTAGAATGATGAACACAAACGAACAAGACACAAGATTTATCCCGTGGTTCGGCTACCACGAAGGCAACCTACATCCACGTTGAGGAGCCCACAAAAGGACCGGGTCTTCACCAACCCTTCCCTCGTCGGATCGCCACGAAGGCCAATCCTCTTCCACTAATCACACAGGGGTAAATCACCAGGTTGAAGGGGCGATCTCACAAGTTGAGAGCTCCCTTGATTACAAGTTTCAAGACCACCAATAACACACTTCGAAATATGCAAATTGAGATACAAGAGTGTGTTAGAGATTCAAACCAAGAGCTCAATCGTGTGCCAAGTGCCTCTCCAATGATCTAGAAGTGATCTTCAATGGATTGATTGATTTTGCACTTAATTTCGTGGAGAGAGATGGTTTTTGAGTCTCTTGGGAGGTGTGACGGCGCTAGGGTTCGAGAGAGAGTGAAAGTGGGCCGTGCACCTCTATTTATATGGGGTTTCTAAAAGTGACCGTTAGGGTTCAGAAAGATCGGACTAGTCCGTGGTGGTCACCGGACTAGTCCGGTGTGCTGTGTGTAGCAAACCCTAAGTGTCCAGGAATATCGGACTAGTCCGGTTGAAAACGGACTTGTCCGATTTAGCTACTGGAAAGCTTCGGACTAGTCCGATTGCCATCGGACTTGTCCGGACCTGTGAAACCCTAAGTGTTTAGGATGACAAGTCCGCACTTGGAGGACTTGTCCGATTTAGATCAGAGTGTATATCGGACTAGTCCGTGTAAACACCGGACTTGTCCGAAGTGGATCAGAAAGAATATCGGACTAGTCCGGGTCACAACGGACTTGTCCGATTTTGTGTGACTTGTGCATTGTGTTGAGGACTAGTCCGCACTGGGGAGGACTAGTCCGAAGTGGAACAGAAAGATATCGGACTAGTCCGGCTGATATCGGACTAGTCCGGTCCTGTATAGCTTTGTGCATTGTGTGTGTGTGATTAAATGAGATTGAGCTCTTGGGTGTGTTTCCTTAACACACTCCATACATACTAAACTACTAATTTCTTCTCCTTGAGCTCAAATTCATTTTCCTTTTCAATTTCCCTCTTTTTGGCACTTTGCTCATTTTTCATCATTTTCCTGCATTCATCTCAACAAAAGGATTAGGATCCCAATTGCTTGTCATAAATCATCCAAAACCCACAAGGGAGTCCTAGATGCACTTTCACGACTTACTATTCCCATAAGAAATTTTTTGGTCGACGACAATTCTAAATACAATTAAGCGCATTTGATTGTTTTCTTCGGGTCCAATCATTTTCTGGACTCACCTTACTTCAGCCTGTCGGGGTGTAGGTAGAGTGGCGTACTTAGGGTGCAGGACCAGGCTAAGTCGATAGCACACTCCGGTCCTAGATTGGCTTGGCAGCATTCAGGCGAGTGGGCCATCTAACAATGTGAAGACCCAAAAGAATTAACAATGCGACTTGAATTGTACATGAATTGTTCGAGCTAAAATTTCTTGAGAATTGCACAACCTTGTTATGGACAAGAAAGAGAAAAGTAAAAATAATGAGTCTGTACAAAATAAATGCACGTGGAGTCTATCTTCACATAACGATGTCTTTCATTATAGGTTCAGGGTACAGGGGAGACAAATACACTGTTATGGTATGGAACCAGGCTAAGTGTGTTGTATTTCTGGTTTGTCCCAGGCTAGCTAGCTACACTTTTAGTTCTGAGACTGTGACAAGTGTTGCCTAAACTTTGCGGACCTTTCGGGGAAGGTCCGGCTGTCCTCCCGGAGGAGCTACCTGACTCTGTATGATGACGCTATAACATACATCATATGTAATTACAGACTCACCTCCGTGGTATTAAGCGTAGAACTTACGGAGGTGCTCAATGTTCCAAGGATTAGGGAGCGGTGTCCAATCCTCGATTGCCAAACGAATGCTTACGGGACGGGATACTTTAATCACTCGGAAGGGTCCTTCCCAGCTTGGGGAAAGTTTGTTTAACCCTTCTCGAGTTTGTATTCTCCGTAGCACCAGATTGCCTTCCTCGAGCTATCGGCTATGCACATGCCTTTGGTGATAGCGTCGGAGTGCTTGGCGGTATCGTGCATTCCGAACACCTGCTCGGCACCTTCCCTCTTCGACGAGGCCAATGTCTTCACGCCGAAGCTGGTCCTGTATGGCTTAGTCGAAGGTCCGGACCCAGAGTGACCCCAAGGTGATTTCCGGAGGAAGGACTACTTCGGCTCCGTACACCAGGAAGAAGGGTGTCTCTCCAGTTGACCGGTTTGGAGTTGTCCTTTTCGCCCACAAGGTGGGCGGAAGCTCTTCAATCTAGTTGGCTCCATGTTTTTTCGGGCTCTCATATGTGCGCGTCTTGAGTCCTTTCAGGATTTCTGCATTTGCTCTCTCATCTTGGCCATTGCTTGCCGGGTGAGCTACGGAAGTGTAGCTGACCTAAATGTCGAGATCTTTGCAATATCCTTGGAATGCAGAACTTGTGAATTGGTGTAAGACCTATGTGTGCTGAATACATTGGCTTGTAGTGAATACACTTGGCTTTGATGATAAAAGTTTTGAATATCACCAAAACACCTTTTTATCAAGGTTCGACTCTAGCTCCGAGCTACAACAAGGTCCGACGGTAGGTCCGGCTTGTTTTGGGTAGCTCCGGCTACGTTAGATGCTAGGTCTGACTTCTTGGTAAGGTCCGACTAGCTTTGGTTAGCTCCGGTGAGCTTTATCTTTAGCTCCGGCATGTCTTTGTTAGCTCCGGCATGTCTTTGTTAGCACCAGCATATATTTGATAGCTTCGGCATGCTTTTGCTAAGCTCTGACTTACTTTTTCTAGCTCCGGTTTTGGGTTGACTAGTTTTGACTAGTTTTTGGTAAGCTCTGGTGCTAGGATCTACTAGTTTTGGTAAGCTCCGGCAGGTGCTTCATTGTACTAGCTTTTGTTAGCTCCGGCTCAAGCTCCGGGTTGCTCTGGCAAGGTCCGGAACTTGACCGAAGTGCTTCGGTTTTTCATTTGCAATGAATCGTACTTGCTTTACATTGTGGAAAGTTTGCTTAGTATTTTTTTACTAAGTTTTTGGTGCGTTTTGGTTGATATGGATGATATCGTGTTACTGTGGTTTTGCAACATGCTTATGTGAGGTTCTCACGTAGGGTGTTGTGTTCGGAACTAACTTGAGTCAAGTCGAGGACTTGGGCTCGTATGGATTGGTTGTTTATTCATGTGCAGGTGTTGCTTGAGTTCAAGACATGGCTGGTGACGAGATCCATTGGACTAGTCTCAGGGAGGAGATGAGGTTCCAACAACCAAGTTCAGGAGGAATTGTGGTTGAGCTGATCAGGAGGTTGCGCAACATGTTTGGATCAAGAACAATGCATATGAAGGTATCATCACTACTACAAAAAGCATTTTTACAGGCGCCTCAAATTTTCAAACACAGACGGTCCTTAAAAATATGCGACTATGATGACGAATGATATAATAACCGCCTGTGATGACAGAACAACACAGACGAATTTTAAAGAACAACCGTCTGGGTAAATACATGATCTTCCTAGGCGGTTCTTAATTAAGAACCGTCTGTAATGCAATGAACTTCACAGGCGGATTTTAAGAAACAACTGCCTGGGTAAATACATGATCTTTATAGACGGTTCTTAATTAAGAACCGCCTGTAATGTAATGAACTTCACAGACGGATTTTAAAAAACAACCGTCTGGGTAAATACATGATCTTCGTTGACGGTTCTTAATTAATAACCGCCTGTAATGCAATGAACTTCATAGACGGATTTTAAAAAACAACCGCCTGGGTAAATACATGATCTTCGTTGACGGTTCTTAATTAATAACTGCCTGTAATGCAATGAACTTCATAGACGGTTCTTGGTTAACAACGGTCTGAGAAGATCATGTATGTAGTTGTTCAATTATCACAAGCGGTTTTCATTGAAATTACAGGGATGTAGTCGTTGCAATTATCACAACCGTATGTACTCGTTGCAGGGAAAATTGTATCAGGAAAAAACACAGATGAGCGGATACTAGTACAGTAATGCATTGTAGGAAATGCTCGATCACTAGTGAGGCTGGCTTAATTGTGATAATACACCATTAGAGGCTTTACAATTGTTCAAAGATAATTTCTTTACACACTGAACAAAAATCATGCTACATTCATTGTAGATCGACGATGAAGCTCCCATCGATCAATCTAAATTGTACCGTCCTGCTTGCTCCCGAACACGTCTTATATTCCCCTGGATCCTGAAAATATTGACATTATTTAAATTAACAAATGTCAAAGGAGGAATGAATAACCTACATTGGTCACTAAGTCAAAGTGTCATCTAACCTTGATAAGTAGATTATAGCAATCATTTTCAACATCAGGCACATTTGGCTGATGCAGCAAACGCTGAACTTCAAGTAGTATAGTTTTGATTGTAAAAGCACTGCACCACCCCTACGAAATATAATTTAAGCAATATAAGAAAACAGTTCAAATAAGTTCGACAACAATTATAAGTAATAATTACATGAACAAAATAGGTCTATCTTACAGTCTCCTGATCAAGAATCCCGATGCAGAGTGCTCCCGAACGATGGACATTTGGGTGGAAGAACCCAATTGGAAAGGTGCATCTTGGAGGCACCAAGGGATAGTCCTCAGAGAAGGAGATTGTGAGGGGGTAGTAACCATCTTCCCATTCAGTCCGCAAAAGAAATTTATTAATAGGAGGACGATGGTTAAACTCATATTGTGTTTGTTCTTCATGACTTACCCCTTCTTTACCGGGTATGATGCACTGCCATTTCAATAAATCACCCGATTCAGGCTTCGTAGAGAAACCCTACGCGGAGAAATTGAAAATACCAAAAACAAACAAGACGGAAAAACAAACTACAGTTAAGTTCATCAGTCCATTACAGATACATATGTATATATAACCATGTGACCGGTGTGCCATATGTACATACATGAGGATGGTTCTTGCGCCACGCCAAGCGCTCCTCCTTCAATCGGCTACACGCCCGAGACATCATTATATGAAAGACCAAACTTCCAAACTTCCAAATCATTGAGTCCAAACGCATATGTGTACACAAATGCAAAAGGACACAATCCATATACCAACATTGTTCTAAGTTGATTTCAGAAGATACAAATATATACAATATATATCATCTCGCATTGCTATATACATTTTTTCCAGCATTGACATCTTCTCGCATATAGGGTTTCAAATTCTTTTTAATGCTTCTCTCTACGCGCTTGATGTTTTCTGGTTCGGTGAAAAGGTACATCTCTTCATACTGATTATATTCCTCTTCATTATCTCCCACATTGTCAACCCCAACAATATTTTGCTTTCCAGAAACAACTATGTGCAACTTCTCAGTTTCTGGATCTTGAACATAAAAAACTTGTGCAACATTATCGGCGAGAACCCACAGGTCATCTTTGTAACCCACTTTATTCAATTCTACCAGTGTCAGCCCGTAATTGTCCACTTTCAAACCATCAGGATGTTTGACCCATTGGCACTTAAATACGGGCATTACCATTCTTTCGCCATAATCGAGTTCCCATATTTCCTCTATGAACCCGAAGTATGTGGTCTTCTGCCCTTGTGAATCATAAGCCTCAATACGAACACCACTATTTTTTGCAACACTCTTACCGTCTTTTTCTTTAGTGTAAAATGTGTAACCATTGATGTCATATGCTTGCCATGATGTTACCAAAGCAGATGGGCCACAAGCTAACTTCTTCATTGTTGCCTCTTCTATAGTGTTTCTGTATGATATATTTTTGTTCATTAACCATTCAGTGAAACAACTTCTGTGCTCTTTCATGATCTAGTCCTCTTTGCGGTCTTGGTTTTTATCACGAAGCTCAATTTGGTGTTCCTCGATGTACGGCTCAGCTATTGCGAGCTGTTGTAGTACACCAAAATGTGCACGGTGTACATTCTTGTAATCTTGAACAATAGAAGTTTTCTTACCCACTTTGCCTCTCCCACGTAGTCTACCCTCATGTACCGGTATAGGCACACCTATCGATTTTCCATCTTTGATGTAATAAGCGCAATCCTCAATCACTTCTTCAGTGGTGTATCCTTCCATAATTGAACCCTCTGGGTGAGCACGGTTCCACACATAACCTTTTAATACTCCTAAATATCTCTCCAACGAAAACATATGATGTAAATATAGTGGCCCCAATGCTTTTATCTGATCAACAAGATGTATGATTAGGTGTACTTGCATATCAAAAAAGGATGGTGGGAAACACATCTCAAGATTGCACATTGTCTCGACGATGTATGTTTTCAGATAGTCTAAATCTTCACGTGCTATCACCTTTTGCGATACTGCATTGAAGAAGTAACACAAACGTGTGATGACAACTTTTATATGCTCAGGTTTGATTACTCTTATTGCAATGGCAAGGAAAACTGTCATCATCATGTGACAGTCGTGAGAATTATAACCGAATAAAGACAAGTCTTTCATCGAGACTAGTTTGCGGATATTGGATGAGAAACTTGTGGGCACTTTGATCCCACGCAAGCATTCGCAAATTGATTTTTTCTCTTCTAGCGTCAAGTTGTAGCTGGCTGGGGGAAGGTAATGCTTCCCGTTCGCCTTTTCTACTGGATGAAGCTCTGGTCTCAAATCAAGATTTACTAGGTCCATACGTGAATTTAATCCGTCCTTTGTTTTCCTCGGCATGTCCAGCAAGGTCCCAATGATGCTGTCAAATACATTCTTTGTAACGTGCATCAAATCAATACTATGGCAAAATTCTAGATTCTTCCAATACGGAAGATACTTGAAAAAAATTGATTGTTTCTTGAAAGCCATGTCAGTTGTATCATCCGAAGATGTACTTTTCTTTCTCTTAATTCCTTTACTCTTTTTTCCCTTACCGAAAGCAATATGAATGTTCTTGACCATTTCAAACACAAGTTTTCCATTGTAAGGTTTCGGTGCAGTATCTTTTTCGATTTTGTTATCAAATTGTTCTTTCATCTTCCTATACTTGTGTGTATCTGTCAAGAACCGTCGATGTCTCATGTACACCGTCTTTCTAGATGAAGTGAGGTATAGAAATCCAGTTCTATCCACGCACCTAACGCAACCTTTCTTCCCTTTCATTTGTCCCGATAATGTAAACAGTCCAGGATAATCATGCACGGTAACGAATATCATTACTCTTAGCGTGAAATACTCCCGCTTGTACTCATCCCATGTACGTACCCCTTCATTCCACAATTTTGCCATATCTTCCATTAAAGGTTCTAAGAACACATCAATTTCGATGCGGGGTTGTTTCGGACCTTGGATAAGAACATATAATAAGATATATTTCCTTTTGTGACACAACCACGTCGGCAGGTTGTACATAGTTAAGACCACGGTCCATGTGCTGTGTATGCTCCTTTTTTCACCAAACAGATTCATTCCATTTGTACCCAAGGCAAACCTCACATTTCTGATTTCCTTCGCAAATTCTGGATACTGAATATCAAAATTTTTCCACTGCGTTGCATCACCAGGGTGTCGTATATGTTTTTCATTCTTCTTGCGTTGCTCGGAATGCCAACACATAAGTTCAGCCTCCCTAGGGTTTGAGAACAAACGCTTCAAGCGATCAATTACCGGAAGGTACCACATCACCAATGCAGGAATTTTTCTCTTATTCTTCCCGTCTGCATCGCCAGAAGTATCGTCATCGTCACCTTCAGGACCAATAATAAACTTCTTATTCTTCTGAGTCTTTTTCATGTTGGTAACATACTGGTGATTGTAGTCCTTCTTGTATCTACTGACACCACAAATGGGGCATCTAGTTGCGAACTCATGCTCTTTGCGATACAGAATACAATGGTTCATACAAGCGTGTATTTTTGTCACACCTAGTGCCATCGGGCAAAGAAGTTCCTTCGCTTTATAAGTGCTTCTGGGCAGTTTATTTGGATTTGGAAGAATTTCTGCCAGAAGATTCAAAAGATCAGAGAAACTACAATCGGACCATCCGTGCGTAGCTTTCAACTTTAGTAGTTCTAAGACTGCATGCAATGTAGTAAACTCTTTATCACAACCGTTTGATTCATCATATAAAAGCTCTGTCGCCGCATTCTGCAATGTCTCCATTTTACTTAATCCTTTGCTTGCTCCCATAGAAGTCAGTACATGTGGTTCAATGTGACGCAACATCTCCTCACAATCGAACTCATCATCATCATCACCAGCTTGATTATCACTACCATCATCGATATGAACATTATCATCATCTGAGCCTCTCTCATCATCTTTATCCACATCAAGTGTATCTAACTCACCATGCTCTGTCCATAATGTGTAGTTATTTTTGAAACCTCTTTTCACCAAATGAGATTGGATTACTATAGTATCCGTCCAAGCAATCTTATTTTTACAGTCGATACATGGACATAATATGTCATCTATCTTTTGCAACTTTGCATGTCTCTTGGATGCTTCAATAAAATTTGCAACATTACGAATGTACATAGGATCTGGTCTTGGCATGTTATACATCCACGCTCGACGGTCCATGCTTCAATAATAGAATTTTTGTCAGATTTACAAAATTTGGCCACAAATATTCTCTAAAGGTCTTCTATAAAATGAATTTACATAGACATAACAAGTATGATTAGGGCGACTAATGTAGGAGACGGGCGACGTCTTGAGGCGGACGGAGTCAAAGGGGGAAACAGGCCCAACAGCATGGGCTAGGTCTGGGTGGGATCAGGTCCGTTATATCGGAAAACAGGCCCAGATGCATCTTATATATATTACAATAGCATCTGTTAATTAAACATCATATTCATGTCACATAATAGGTACAAAAAGGAAACAATCCATATAGTCCATACATCAGTATACCAGAACACAATCCATATAGTCCTTACACATGCAAAAGGACAGAATCCATATACCAGAACACACAAAACTAACAGCTTATCAGCTAATGAAAATATACAAAGAAAAAGTAAGGAAACTACATTTACCTTGCAGGGGCGTCAGCACGGTGGGGAGGCGTCAGCACGGTGGGCCGGCTGGGTGGAGAAGTGGCGGTGCGGGGTTGAGCGGCGGCGCGGCATTATGGGCTGGGCGGCGGAGCGGAGGCGCGGCGCAGGGGAAATTCAACAGCCTTGCGGCGTCGATATAAATTCTCCAGGATTGCGTTTTGACTGCGGTGAGGGGTCCTTATATAGACGTCGGTTTTTCACAGGCGGTTTTTAACTTTATCGCAGGCGGGTTTTACTTACCAACCGCCTGAGAAGATGTTTATTAATTAAGAAGTAAATATCTTCACAGACTGTTGTTACTTAATAACCGCCTAAGAAGATTTTTATCTCAGACGGGTATTACTTAACAACCGTCTTAGATAATGCCAACTGAACAAAATATTTTTAAAACTTGTATAGCTGACGTTGTAATATTTTGGTAAATATCAAATTAATTTCTACTCACATATTATTCCCATTTGTGTATCTCATAAAAAAAAGATCCTTCACTCAAAATTGTTGGTACGAACATATTTATATAATTTATACATGTATTTAATTTTTTTAAAAGCACTCCAACATGTCAAACTTCAAATTATCCACCAGTATTCATTGACACTTGATTGAAATATGTACAAAACACAAGAAATATGTACAAGAACACTTGATTGATATCCTAAAACTACACTACGGCCCCGCCTCCTCCATCCTCTCCGCCAACTTCTCAAACCAAGCCAAGCGGTCCTCCTCCGACTCGTCGTCGTCGTCGTCGTAGTCATCACCATGGTGGTGGTCGCCGTCGTCGTCGCCATCGTCAGAGGACGACTCGTCATCACCGTCGTCGGAGGACGACTCGTCGTCATCATCGTCATCATCGTCATCGTCGCCGAAGTCGTCCTCCTCCTCCTCCGGCGACGATGCAGCAAGAGAGAGGGTCGGCTGCTCCGGCTGAGCCGATTGCTCCGGCTGTACCGGTGGCTCCGGCTGCACCGGCGGTGGAACGCGCTGGTCGTCATTCACCCTCTCGGGGGAGCTGCAGCGTATCCGCTTGCAGGGTGGTTGCCTCGGCGGGCTAGGTGGCTGAAGGTTGGCCATGGCTGTGGTGGTTAGTCGGCGCCGGGCTAGGAGAGGTGGAACGATGGAAGAAGAAGAAAGGAGTGGAAAAGTTCTGTGCTTGTACATAACCGACGACGCGCCTTATATATGGTCTGTGCGGAGTAGACGAGGGAGCGGTTCGTTTCCCGCGCATTGAACTCTTTGCAGACCTCGTGCGGCGCACAATTAAACCACTGTGGAAGACGATCTTCAGAGATCCTTCTGTCGCACGCGTTCCTGCGCCACGACTTCTCAACTTCTCCGCAGACCTCGTGCGGCGCATCAGTTAATTAACACTTCTCAGGCCGTTAATTAACATATTGTAGTTTCAAAAATGTTTATCTCAGGCGGGTATTACTTACAAACCGCCTGAGAAAAATAGCATTTGTTGTTACTTAACATCTTCTCAGGCTGTTAATTAACATCTTGTAGTTTCAAAAATGTTTATCTCAGACGGTTATTACTTAACAACCGCCTGCGATAATGCCCGATACTATTCTTCAGTTTCCTTATCCCTTGCTTCTTTTTATTTAGATTCCAATATAAATACTCAAACATGTTTACATTCTGCAAATTGTGTTCAAATTCGATGATTCTTTCTTCTACATTTGTATAAAATTAACATCTACCAACTGAACAAAATATTTTGTTCATTACGCATTGAACTCTTTGCAGACCTCGTGCAGCGCACAATTAAACCACTGTGGAAGACGATCTTCAGAGATCCTTCAATCGCACGCGTCCGTGCACCACGGCTTCTCAACTTCTCCGCAGACCTCGTGCGGCGCGTCAGTTAATTAACACTTCTCAGGCCGTTAATTAACATATTGTAGTTTCAAAAATGTTTATCTCAGGCGGGTATTACTTACAAACCGCCTGAGAAAAATAGCATTTGTTGTTACTTAACATCTTCTCAGGCTGTTAATTAACATCTTGTAGTTTCAAAAATGTTTATCTCAGACGGTTATTACTTAACAACCGCCTGCGATAATGCCCGATACTGTTCTTCAGTTTCCTTATCCCTTGCTTCTTTTTTATTTAGATTCCAATATAAATACTCAAACATGTTTACATTCTGCAAAATTGTGTTCAAATTTGATGATTCTTTCTTCTACATTTGTATAAAATTAACATCTACCAACTGGACAAAATATTTTGTTCATTGCGCATTGAACTCTTTGCAGACCTCGTGCGGCGCACAATTAAACCACTGTGGAAGACGATCTTCAGAGATCCTTCCGTCGCACGCGTCCCTGCACCACGGCTTCTTAACTTCTCCGCAGACCTCGTGCGGCGCGTCAGTTAATTAACATCTTCTCAGGCGGTTGGTTCTTACCAACCGTCTGAGAATATATTTATCTCGGGGACGGGTGTTACTTACCAACCGCCTGAGATAAGCCCATGGAGTTCCCCTTGCCGCACGATATTGCGGTCCTGATCGCGGGGTGGGTCGCCGCAACCTCCACCCAGCCCATGGACGACCTCTCCAATCTGCGCGCCACCTGCAAGGCCATGCACGCGGCGTGCCGTGATCCCACCGTGGGCAGGCGCGTGGCGCTGGAGCGGGAGAGCAGCTGGGAGTGGTTCCAACGGCACGGGAACGGGAGCTACGACGCCCTCGTGGAGCGCCTGGCCAACGTGGGCAACCCTCATACGTGCTACGTCACCGGGTTCGACCTCGTCTTCAACTACGGCCGCACGCAGGCGCAGCGGGGCACCCAGCTCCTTGCCCAGGCAGCCGCGAACGGCCACAAGGTGGCGGCCTACGTCCTCGCCATGCTCCGCTACGACGCCGACCACGGGGACCGCAACGCCCTCGAGTATATCCGGCAGGTCGAAGGCGAGGCCCATGTCGGCGACAACGCGGTTGGGTCCGTCGCGATGAAGAGGACCAACAAGGAGTGTTGCCGGTGTCGGAATCAAGCCATGCAGAGGCTCGACGTTTTCGTGAGCTGGAGGTTACTGCATAGACCTCCTCCCGGACCGCCGCCGGTGGCGCTGCCCAACATTGATGATGGCGTTTGCCGCTGCCCAACAGGGGGGAACCAGGGGCCTGCCCGCTGCGGCAGGCGAGGGTGGTCCGAGACCATCTTCTGTACTGAGAACTGTAGGATTGAGCGCGAGTATGACCTGTTCTCCCATAACGTGTTGTACCCTATGGGTTATATTAGTTAAGAAGTAAATATCTTCACAGGCGGTTGGTATTTAATAACTGTCAAAGAAGATATTTATCTCAAGCGGTTATTACTTAACAACCGCCTGAGATAATACCCGATACTGTTCTTCAGTTTCCTTATCCCTTTTTTATTTAGATTCCAATATAAATACTCAAACATGTTTAGATTCTGCAAATTGTGTCCAAATTCGTTGATTCTTTCTTCTACATTTGTATAAAATTAACATCTACCACCTGAACAGAATATTTTTAAAACTTGTATAGCTGACATTGTAATGTTTTGGTAAATATCAAATTAATTTCTACTCACATATTATTCACATTTGCGTATCTCATAAAAAAAGTTCCTTCACTCAATATTGTTGGTATGAACATATTTGTATAATTTATACATGTATGAATTTTTTTAATTTTTTTAAAAGCATTCCAACATGTCAAACTTCAAACTGTCCACCATTCTAACTAAATGCTCATATACATATGAGGCATTCATCAAATTATGAACACACATTGATTCAAAAAAACTTGAAAAAATATGAAAAAATTCGTAGAGGTTGGTATGATGAGTAAAAATGTCCACTGAAAAAATAAATGAAAAAAGCATTATATTCATCAAGATAGAAAAATGAAAAATAGCATTTGTTGTATGTTTTTTATGTTCTGACCAATTTCAAAGGATTTATGAAGTGAAATTTAATGGTAACCTTTACTTATCAATAATATTACAAGAAAAGTGGATTTTTGCCTTTTAAAGGACCACATTTAATCAAGAATATTAATTAAGAAGAAGTAAATATCTTCACAGGCGGTTGGTACTTACCAACCGCCTGAAAATATATTTATCTCAGGCAGGTATTGCTTAACAACCGCCTGAGATAATGCCCGATACTGTTCTTCAGTTTCCTTATCCCTTGCTTCTTTTTTATTTAGATTCCAATATAAATACTCAAACATGTTTAGATTATGCAAATTGTGTCCAAATTCGATGATTCTTTCTTCTACATTTGTATAAAATTAACATCTACCACCTGAACAAAATATTTTTAAAACTTGTATAGCTGACATTGTAATGTTTTGGTAAATATCAAATTAATTTATACTCACATATTATTCACATTTGTGTATCTCATAAAAAAAGTTCCTTCACTCAAAATTGTTGGTATGAACATATTTGTATAATTTATACATGTATGAGTTTTTTTAATTTTTTTAAAAGCATTCCAACATGTCAAACTTCAAATTGTCCACCATTCTAACTAAATACTCATATACATATGAGGCATTCATCAAATTATGAACACATGTTGATTCAAAGAAACTTAAAAAAATATGAAAAAATTCGTAGAGGTTGGTATGATGAGTAAAAATGTCCACTGAAAAAATAAATGAAAAAAGCATTATATTCATCAAGATAGAAAAATGAAAAATAGCATTTGTTGTATGTTTTTTATGTTCTGACCAATTTCAAAGGATTTATGAAGTGAAATTTAATGGTAACCTTTACTTAACAATAATATTACAAGAAAAGTGGATTTTTGCCTTTTAAAGTACCACATTTAATCAAGAATATTAATTAAGAAGAAGTAAATATCTTCACAGGCGGTTGGTACTTACCAACCGCCTGAAAATATATTTATCTCAGGCGGGTATTGCTTAACAACCGCTTGAGATAATGCTCGATACTGTTCTTCAGTTTCCTTATCCCTTGCTTCTTTTTTATTTAGATTCCAATATAAATACTAAAACATGTTTAGATTCTACAAATTGTGTCCAAATTCGATGATTCTTTCTTCTACATTTGTATAAAATTAACATCTACCACCTGAATAAAATATTTTTAAAACTTGTATAGCTGACATTGTAATGTTTTGGTAAATATCAAATTAATTTCTACTCACATATTATTCACATTTGTGTATCTCATAAAAAAAGTTCCTTCACTCAAAATTGTTGGTATGAACATATTTGTATAATTTATACATGTATGAATTTTATTAATTTTTTTAAAAGCATTCCAACATGTCAAACTTCAAATTGTCCACCATTCTAACTAAATTCTCACATACATATGAGGCATTCATCAAATTATGAACACACATTGATTCAAAAAAACTTAAAAAAATAAGAAAAAATTCGTAGAGGTTGGTATGATGAGTAAAAATGTCCACTGAAAAAATAATATGAAAAAAGCATTATATTCATCAAGATAGAAAAATGAAAAATAGCATTTGTTGTATGTTTTTTATGTTCTGACCAATTTCAAAGGATTTATGAAGTGAAATTTAATGGTAACCTTTATTTGTCAATAATATTACAAGAAAAGTGGATATTTGCCTTTTAAAGGACCACATTTAATCAAGAATATTAATTAAGAAGAAGTAAATATCTTCACAGGCGGTTGATACTTACCAACTGCCTGAAAATATATTTATCTGAGGCGGGTATTACTTAACAACCGCCTGAGATAACCTTCTTCTCAGACGTGAAATTCTAATTAACGATGAACACACTACACATTCATTCATTCACATAGTTGAAGAACACACAAGATGCACAATATTTACACAAGAACACACAAGATACACAAGTAATATTCAATCACATAGATGAACAAAGATAGATTTCATTCATTAACAATATTTACAAAACAGAAGCAACTAAAAACAACAAAAAGAAAAACTAATTAAATCCTACTCCTACTCCTCTTCCTCCTCCTCCTCCTCGTCCTCCGGCGGCGACTCTGGCACCGGTGCAACAGGAGACAGGGCCGGCTGCACCGGCTGCACCGGCGGTGCAACCCCGAGGTTGCTAGCCGTCGCCTCCACCAGCGTTCTACGGCCCTCGGGGCCAAGAACCCGAGCCATCGTCGCGAACAGAATGTCGAGACGATCAGCCACCCCCGTGAGGGCGTAGAGGTAGTGGCCCATGGTACCCATTCAGTATACTCTGGAAGGGTACCCAGCCCCAAGGCACTCATGGCGCGAGACGTATTGTTGTACGCCTCTCGCGCCATGAGGAGGCGCTGCTCGGTGTTGATCTTCTCGGGGGAGCTGCAACATAGTTTCTTGCAAGGTGGCTCCCTCGGAGGGCTTGGCGGCGGAAGGTTGGCCATAGTGGTGTTAGGTCGTCAGAGCGGAGGAAGACGAAGAAAACAAGAGGATTCAAAGTGAGCGATGCGCTTGTGAGCGATAGCGCGTCTTTAAGGCCGCGCGGAGTGGAAGATGGAGCAGTTGGTTTACCGCGCATTGAAAGGTCGCGCCTCGGGGAAAAGAAAGGTTGGTGAGGGGTCTTTATGTAGGCGTTCATCAAATTATAATGAACACATATTAATTAAGAAGAAGTAAATATCTTCACAGGCCCATGTTTATCTCAGGCGGGTGTTACTAACCAACCGCCTGAGATAATTGTATCTTCTCAGGCGGTTAGTAAGTAAAATTCGACTGAGGTAACAATCTTCTCTGACGGTCGGTACTTAAAATCCGCCTGAGAAAATGTGAGTCTATATATACCCCTCGACAGCATTGGAAAAACCTAACCCGGGCGAAACACTTAGACGCCGTTAGGCTGCCAAAATTTTGTTTGCCGTCAAGTGTTCGCCCTCGTCACTTCCAGGTACGCCGCCGAGCTTCGCCGTCGCCGAGCTTCGCCGTCACCGCTGAGCTTCGCCGTCGCTGCCGAGCTTCGCCCTCCTCACTTCCAGGTACGCTGAGCGAAGCCATTGCTGTCGCCTCCGAGCTTCAAGGTAAACCATAAACCCTTCGACCTTCTATCCTCCTTCACCGTGCCGCCTCCCTCCCCGCCCTCGCTGCCGCCTTGCATATCCTTGGTTAGGGTTCGGGAATTAGAAAATGGTAGGCATCCTTGGTTAGGGTTCGGTGGAATTTGAAAAACTGTCAAGTTCGATGGCATCTTTGGTTAGGGTTCGGTGGGGCAAGATTTATGTGGATGGTTATATCACGATAAATTGGTAGTTGGTTTTGTGTGTCTGAAACTGTGAAATCAGTAACATTTCATCTTCTGGTAGTTTGCAGAGATAAAACTGTCAAGTTCGAATGAATAGGAGTTACTCCCTTCGTCGTGGATGGTTATATCACGATAAATTGGTAGTTGGTTCTGTGTGTCTGAAACTGTTCTGACACATTAGTGGTAAACATGATTCTAGACTCTAGTAACAACAGTATATTCCCTATTTCTGTCATCGGCCTTGCATATGCCACATAATTCTCTATTAGGGGCAAGATTTAGCTATATTTGGTTAAGTTGACCAAATTTGGCTAATTTTGGCTAAGTTACATTAGATATAGTTATACTTGACTAATTTTGACAAAGTTATGCTATATTTAGCTATATTTGGCTACTTTTGCTTAGAGTTAGCTATGCTAGACTAAGTTTGGCTAAGTTTGCTTTTATTTCTCTAAGTTTCATTTGAGCAATTGTAGATAATCTGTGCTACCAAAGATGTCTGCACTTGTGGCTCCATCAGCTTCATTTGAGCAATTGTACCTAATCTGAGCTACCAAAGTTATGCTATATTTAGCTCTGAAGACAAACAAGTTGCTGGCCAACTCATTTGTGATGCCAGGAGCATCCTCACGCCCATATCTAGGTACCACTAGGTGTGGCGATGGAGTCTGAGCATATGAAGACCTATATAACTTCAAAAATGTGTTTTGGCTAAATTTACTTAATTGAGCCAAAATTCAAAAAATTTGTTTTAAATATGACCAAATTTAGCTAACTGAAGCATAATCAAGCATGTTTGACTATGCTGGGCAAGATTTAGCTATATTTGGTTAAGTTGAGAAAATTTGGCTAATTTTGGCTAAGTTACATTAGATATAGCTATACTTGACTAATTTTGACTAAGTTATGCCTTGGGTTGTCGGTGTAAAGTGAGCTTGCTAGTTGCTGCTGCTGCTATCAGTCTCTTCTAGGCACTGCATCTGCACAAGTACACATCAGCATGTTGTTTTTCATTCAGTAGGTAGAAGAATCAGTGGCAGGGAATAAGAGGAAACTTGAGAGCGGGGACGATAATGCCCTCTAAGATAGGTAGGAGCTATGCGGGGATTTGCTTTTTGTCCCTTGCTTGATCAGTTATAGGTCCGGAGCTAGGCGCCGCCTAGTAAACCTCAAGAACGTGGTCGCCACTCTGAACGAAGCTAGCCTATTTAGAATAAAAAGATAAAATTGCCATTGGTGAGCAACTTTAACATGCTTGTCACCCTCGCAATGTATAGGAACCTTTTGGTCAGTCGCCTTAAACCCTAGAATGCCTTATCAAATCCTAGAATGCTTCCATCTTTTTCTTCATGCAACACTTAATTTAGAGTTAATATGCCATTTATTAGATTTTTTGTCTTATTAGATCTAGCATGGAAAGCCCTAAGAAGACTGGTCCTGATAGTAACAACAAAGAAGACAATATGGAGTTTACTGACTCCAGCAGTTCAGGCTCCTATCACAGTCCTTCGGATCCTTTTCTGAATATAAAAATTAAAAAGACTTCAGTGGATCTAGACCCGGAATATGATCCCGCCGACGAGGTATGGATCACAAATCTTAACTTCAGCAGTTCAAGTTAATGTTGGTTGTCAAGTATACGAAGTCTTATAATTTTTTTCTACCTAGATTAATCTCGAAGACAATGAGGTGACATCGGCTCCTAAAACCGCAGAAGGTTCTCCAATGGATGAATCCTCAGCTTCACTCAAGCGGAAATGAGGGCAACGAGGTCCCAATAAGGGTGCATTGGACCGCATCATGTACATAACAAGGGTCGGTCCAGGTGGGCTTCCCCAAGAACCACTGGATTCAGTTACCAAGTACCGTAATGCATGCGGTTTTCTTGTTAGGGAGGTTGTGCCGATCACAACCGAGAATTGGAGGAAATTACCCGAGCAGACCAAGAATGAGTTGTGGGAAAAGATAAAGAAACAATTTAAGTTCCCGAAAGGCACAGAAGAAGATGTAAAGAAAGCAACAATGGTCTCTTGCGGCAAGAAGTTTCGATGCTGGAAGAGTGAAATGAATGCTTATGTTAAGGCCAATAAGGTCCCTAGCCCGAGGAAGATGGGAAAAATCACACAAGCTCAGTGGCAAGAGTTTGTTCGTCAAAAGAACACACCTGATGCTAAAGCTCTAAGTGCAACTAGGTCAGAGCTTGCAAAGAAGAACAAATACCATCATCGCTTGGGGTCTGCCGGATATGGCCCCAAAGTCCAGAAATGGAATAAGATATTAGACGAAATTACCAGTAAGGGCATTCCTCACCCATTAGAAGGGTGCGATGAGCGAACTCAACGCTGGGTCTTTGCTCGGTCAGGTTTGACCAGCGAGGGTAAACTTGAAAAGCCCGACTCTCTGAATGAAGTAGAGGATAAAATGAAAGAAGTAATTGAAAAGCAACAGAAGGGTCTCTTCAAGCCGAAGAGGGAGAATGACCAACTTACCGCTATCTTAGGAAACCCTGAACACAGCGGACATGTTCGAGCGGTCTCTTCTCAAATTTCTTGGCTAGATGGTTTCCCTAAAGATAAAGACACATATAGAAGATGTGAGAAGTTTAAGAAAACACTTGATGAAACGATTGCTCAAAAGGTCAAAGAAAATATGCAAGAAATAATGGAACAACTTAGACAATCAGGACAATTAGTGGCACCGAGTACAATGATGGTTCCAGTGCAAAAGGAGCAATTAGTATCTCCAATTGCCTACCCTAGCAGCGTTGGTTCCGTGCCAGGCTCAGGGTCAGCCCATAAGTTCCCTGTCGATGATATTGCTAATGACAAATCTTGTCGTCTTCTTGTCCCGATAGGCAGAGCAGGGAACAAAACCAAACAGGTTGCCACTGCTATGGCAAAGCCTGATCGTGACTTCAACGGGAATCCACTTCCGTTGTATTATTCTGTGGTGCAAGTTCTTCAGATCATTGATAATGATTATGAAGATTATGAAATAGACCACGTCACACCTGAGGGGATCGCGACTCTGGGGCAGGCTGTCAACCAATTAATCCTTTGGCACCGACGCGATATCGCGTTGGACGATGAGCCAATTTCTAGCCCCGTCGCATCTCCAAATACTGCAACCCCATCTTCTAAGGCGAAAGTGCATGAAGATCCACTCCCAGTCCGGGAAGATCCACCCCCCCTATGTCTCAGCAAGGATGATATCCAAGAGCAACAAGTTGGACATTAACTTCAAGCAGTACCAGAGCAAGCTGTTGCTAGTAAAGAGCAACTAGTTGAGCAACAACTTGAAGTAGTACTAGAGCCAACTGCTGGGAGTAAAGAGCAATCAGTTGAACAACAGGTTTAACAACAAGCCAGTGTCCAACTTCCAACAACTACTCCTCGATCATCAGTGCCTATCAAAGTTAGCTCATACAAAATTAATAAACCTTCATCAGAAGTGTCAAAGTAATTGGAAGCTATGAAGGAAAATATTAGAAAATCGAGTGCATCTCGTTCTTCTCATGAGCCAGCATTAGAAGATATCGAGGAGTGGGAAGAAGACGGTGTCATGTATAATCGGCGGACGGCTTTAGTTAAACCAGGAGTTCCAATATACAAGCTTGAGGATGTTCCTCCTAAATTTGAGAATGGGAAGCCGTTCATGACATCCGTACAACTTAGCAAACAACCCGTCCAACTCAGAAGAATGCATGAGTGGTACATCACTGCCAGCACAAAATTTGGTCTTGATTGCGTCACATTTTGTATTCCAAAAGAAGCATTCTGGAGCACTGGAGTAGATAAACGAGTCATTTTATTTGAAGAGCTGCTTTCCCTTTTCCATTGGGGCATGCTTGATATCAACCTGCTGCTCGTCTGGTGCTTGTAAGTGCTCTAATATTTTGTATTTGCTTTTCTTACTACACGCATACGCATTTCATGAGATTATAACAATTCTGGACTTCTTCAATAGGATGCAATACATGGATAATGAAAAGTTGGCGCGCAAGATAGGTATCCTTGACCCTACTAGGATTGCAAAGTCGCTATTCGACGTCCAGGCGAATCGAGAATCAAGCCAGTACAAACACATGAAAAAAAAAAGATTTTGAAAGAGCAATTGCAAAACTTAAGATGGATAGAAAGACAGAAGTTGCAGCTTACATAGGACATGCGATGTTTAACTTTGTCAGAGACGGCAAGGACCTCGTAAAGGCTCTGTACCACTTCGAGTAAGTTCGACACATGACATTGAAATAGCAATTATTGGTAATTGTTAACACGTCTGTTTGTATGTTTGCAGTAATCACTACATAATGATCTTCATCAAGCCAACGCAGGGAATGGCAACAGTCTTGGACTCGGCCGATTACCCACCAGATCGTTACAAAGATTTCCTTTCCATTTTGAAAAAGTACGTTTATTCAATAATTTTAATTTACGCACATTTAGAATGTGTTGACAAGTTTTATATGACATTTCTTGTATTACAGCGCTTGGCAGTTTTACGCGGAGCTTGGCGGTCAGAGACCTCCTAATACGAATGCATTGGACATTAAAACGTATTATGCTTGTCCGAAGCAGCCTGCTGGGAGTGTCTTATGCGGGTATTATGTATGCGAGCATCTTCGGACCGCTAGCGTATATAGAGTCAATCGTGAGGATGTAAGTTATCCTTAATGTCGATACCTTATTTTCTTACTTTTGTGTTTCATTTTCATTGTAACTAGCATATTAATGCTTATATTCTCTGCTGTTCAATATTACCAGAAACATTATTTTCATATTTTGATTCCAACTTCAAAATTCAATTGCTTATAGTACAACTGCTCCAAAAATACCAACAAAATTCCTGTATACTCTCACTTTGATCTATACTTTGAGATTGTTCAAACCAACACATTCTAAACCTTGTTATGTGTTATATTGTTGCATAAGAAGAATCTGAACGAAGAATGGCCGGTTTGTAGAAGTATTCCTGATGGAGGAGCCGACAGGATTGCTTCTGAACTCTGTCAGTTCATACGTCGCGAAATTTTGCACAAAAAGGGGAAGTTCTTTGATAAGAATGGTTCAACAGCTGATGTGTCAGAACTTTGCGACTATGCCAATTTAAACAGTTTTTAGTGAAAACTTGTAAACTTTGAGATGAATTGTATCTGTAACTCGTACATATATATATATTGTTTTAGTGAAATTGACTTCTGTGATGATAATATTGTTGACTTTTGTTCTGTGATGATATTGTTGTTTTTTGTTCTGTGATTATATTGAATTGACCTGGAAATTAGAAATAACAGCAGTAGTACTGCATAGGTTATACCTTATCACAGGCGGTTATTAACCAACGGCTAGGCATGGCTGTGAAAAACAGTTATCACAGGCGGCTAGATACAAGTAAAGAAACATCTGTGATAACCTAATTTTCACAGGCGGTGACTGTTATGGTAGAAATCGGCTGCGTTAAAGGGTCTTCACAGACGGCTGATATAGGTAAACTCCGTCTGTGATAACACCATTATCATTGACCGTTAGTTATGCTTCAAAAACCGTCTATGAAGAAACATTATCATTGGCGGTTAGTTATGCTTCAATACCAGTCTGTGAAAACACATTATCATAGACGGTTAGTTATGCTTCAAAATCCGTCTGTGAAAACACATTATCATAGACGGTTAGTTATGCTTCAAAACCCGCCTGTGAAGACACATTATCATTGGCGGTTAGTTATGCTTCAATACCCGCCTATGAAGACTCATTATCATAGGCGGTTAGTTATGCTTCAATAACCGTCTGTGATAAGACGTTTATCACAGACTGTTATATATGCTGCACGACCCGTCTGTGATAAAGTATTTTCACAGACGGCTAGCCTAAGTAAAGAACCGCCTATGATAATCTGTCTTCACAGGCGGCTATCCTAAGTGAAGAACCGCCTATGATAATTAGTCCTCACAGGCGGTTTCACTTCTCCGTCTGTGAAATTGCGGATTATCACAGACTCTTCGTTTCAGGCGGTTTTAAAAGCCGTCTGTGATAATAGGTTTGGAGCCGCCTGTGATGAGGCTTATTGTAGCAGTGCATGGACGTCATTGGAAGATGTTTGCACATATGCAAGGAGTGCATGGACGTGGCTACATGGTTCCGATACGTGATGAAGAGATGTGAACGTAAAGAATTGGTCGGAAAGGTCCAACCGACTAGGTTATGGACTCAGGCTGCGGCTGAGTCGGGTTTGACTCAAATATGGAAAGATTTGAGTTGGTTATGATAGAATTTCGTGTGGGTCACGAATTTGAGTTGTTTAGGAATGTGGGATACGTTCCTAAGGTGTTTGGAAGTCTTAAGATTGCTTCTATCTGCGCATAGAAGAATCTTGAGCAGTTATGGAAAGTTACGATTCGTGATCTGAGTAGGATTGGAGTCCTAGTTGATATTGGATTGGCCTAAGGGCTGGTTATATAACCAAGGGAGCCCAGAGCTCGTGGTACACGACTTTGGGGCTGTTCCTCTTGTGTTATATTGAATAAAATTCGTAGTTTGAAGGAACCTTTGTGCCTTGTTCGTCCGACTTGTTCCAGACAAGTTTTATTCGTCGAGTTTCTGGACAGCACTACCTTTCGTCGGTGGTTTTATCATAACTCCAGTTTTACAGATCCAATTGACGTGATTCTTTTTGGGTTGTCTTCAAAACTTGATTGTCTATCATCTTTCAAAATTTCACGGTCATTGGATTTGTGGTCTATGATCTACACGAGTTTCTTTGCAGCATTCCAGAACTATTTTTTTCTCGGGTAGGGCAGATTGACCTTTATTTGATCTTTCGATCATAACTAGAGTTTTTCTCAACAGATTTGAGTGATTCTTCTTGTGTTGTCTTCGTGACTTGATTCTCTCTGATATCTATCACTTTTGTCACAGTGAAACACATTTAGATTAGTCTCACACACGATTTCTTTAACAGATTTTTTTTTCTGCCGAAAGGGTTTGGGGTTTAATTGTTTCCGCTGCGTATGATTTTTAAATCTACCATTCACCCTCCTATGGTAGCTTTTCATGTGCTCTTCGATCCTACAATTGATATCAGATCCACGGTGCTCTAATCTTTGTGATTTGCGCGTGTTTTTGACTAATCATCATGGAAAAGTACTCCGCCAAACCGTGTATGTTTGCTGGTATTGATTTTCAGGTTTGGAAGGCACGCATGGAGGCTTTCATCCAGGCAAAAGGCTTTGCAATATGGGAGAAGGGTATACAAGCCTTACGAAGTGCCATCAAACGATCAAGTTACAGCTACAAATCTGAGAGATGTCGACAACAACAACAAGGCTCGGAACTTGATCATACAAGGATTAACACAAAGCGACTTCGACCGTGTTGCACACCTCTGATCTGCATACGATGTGTGGAAAGAACTTTGTGACTACCACGAAGGATCTAACACGATCAAAGAGGTAAGGCAAGACATGTTCAAGAAAGAATACATGCGCTTCGAGATGCAACCCGGTGAGTCAATTGATGATCTCTTTGCCCGCTTTAATAAAATTCTCAGCAACTTGCATAGCATCAATGTTAATATTTCAGATGCTGAAAATGCTAGGCAATTGTTAAGTGCATTAGACATGTCAATTTGGGAGATGAAAGTTACATCTATTCGTGAATCTACTATCATGAGTACACTTACTTTAGATGTGCTATATTCCAAGCTAAAAACTCATGAAATTGATATAATATCACGTAAGAACCCCAACAAGTCTATTGCTTTTGTTTCTCAACGTGATATGCCTAGCTCCGGCCAATCTTCATCTTGTAGTACACTTGCTTTGTTGTCCTCTCTAACCCTTGAACAGATTGAGGAGTTCCCAGAGGAGGAGCTATCACTTCTCTCTACGAGGTTCTCAAAAGCATTGCAAAATGTGAGAACTAGAAGGAGAGGAAGCTCCGAACCTCAATGATGCTTCGAATGTGGTAAGATAGGACATTTTCATTCTGATTGCCCTAACCTTTCAGGTCCTACTTCCCGTGATGAAAAGAAAACAAGAACGAAGCACTCCTCTGCAAAAGATACGAAGAAAAAGAAGGGTACCATAGGACGCAAGATGATTAACAACTTCATCACCGTACTTCAAGAACTTAGTTCAAGTGATGTAGACTTTGAAAGTGATGAAGATGATGACAATCTGGCCAACTTATGCTTCAAGGCGGGCAAAACAAGATCAAGATCAAGTCAGGAGGATGCAGAACACAACAGTGAAGACGATGAGGTATGTTCTACCTGTAATGAAATGTGTGATGCTATTTCTCGTGCAACTATTATTGTCAAGAAAAAGGACAAAAAGCTTAGGGATAATGCTGCTAAAATTGAATCACTAGAATCTGAAATTAACCGTTTAAAAACTTTGATTCCTAGTGATGATGCATGTCCCTCATGTGACTTAATCTATGAACAATTGTCCACATTAAGAAGTGCACACTCCTCCACTCTAGATAGACTTGATGAAGAAATTGAAAAGAACAGAGAGCTTGCTGCACTTAATGATAAAAACCTGAAAGATGCTAGCTGTTCTACAATTGATTTGCATTGTTCTACTTGTGATGATCTTGATAAGAAACTACAGGATGCTATGAATGAAATTTCTATATTGAACAATGCTTTACGTTCTCATGAAGTTAAATTTTGTTCCAATTGCAAACTAAAAGGAAAAACTTCATGTGAAAATTGCCTTGATCTATCCAATAAACTTGATGACATGCATAGGACATTAGATCGTTTTTGTAATGGGAATAAGAACCTAAACTTACTGCTGAATTCTTCCAAGTCTTGCAATGATAAAACTGGTTTAGGTTCTGATTCTCATGCTCATGCTAAGGCACATCCACCTAAAATTGTAAAGTCATTAGGAAGTGGTTTGATTCAAACAGTTCCTAAACAAAATGGAGTTGTTTTCAAATCTGCAGGAGTGTTGCCTCATTCGGTTTCAAATAAAAATATTGCTTGCTCATCTAGACATGAACACAAAGCTAAATTTCATTGTACCTTCTGTGGTAGAGATGGTCATGTCATAGAGTTTTGTTATAGACTAGCTAAACAACAGAAAAGGGAAAGAATGGTTGCTAGATCTCATAACTTTCATGCAAAATTTGTTGCACATATTAAACCGAATGTACAACCTGCTGTTTTGAGTCAAAAACATTCAAAGTTTACCTCCAGACCTTCTGTTTTTGCCTCCGGAGCTACTGATTTTTGTGCTACACAAGTAACACCTTATAGGTCAGTAGTCAAGAATAAAAAATCTCAAACTTTGACTCATAAACCTGCTGTTTTGTCTCAGCTTTCGCGTGTTTTTCCTGCTGCACGTCGCGTGACTCGGTACTGGATTCCTAAATGCCTTTTGACTAACCCAAGTATTGAGTCATCGACGTATTGTGCTTTTATGTAGATTACACGTTTGAGGAAGGAGAACATTTGGATTGTGGATTCAGGTTGCTCACGCCACATGACCGGTAACAAAGATTGGTTCTCCTCCCTCTCTTTTGTGTCACGTGTAGAGAATCTTACTTTTGCCGATAATTCTTCAACTCCTATAATTGCTAAGGGTTCGGTTAGAGTAAATGATCACTACACTTTGAAGGATGTGGCACTTGTCAAAAATTTGAAATACAACTTGCTTTCTATTGCACAATTGCTAGATGAAAATCTAGAAATTATTTTCAATAAAAACTGCTACAAAGTTGTAGGTTCAAATAGTGAGCTTATTTTTAACATGTCTCGGTTTGGAAGAGTTTTTAAAGCTGATTTTGATATGTCTTCCTCTAAGCATAGGTGTCTAGTTGCTAATGATTCAAAGGACTTATATTTTTGGCATCGTAGACTTGGTCACGTAGGCTTTGATCACCTAACGCGTGTTAGTGCTCTTGATCGCATACGTGGGCTGCCTAAGCTTAAAGGGGACAAAGAAATTGTGTGCTCTTCTTGTAGACATGCTAAGATGGTTCTCCTCTCATAATGATCATCTCAACAAAACCATGTCAACTTTTGCATCTTGACACTGTAGGTCCTTCACGTGTTCAATCCTTCGGAGGTAAATGGTATGTTCTTGTTATTGTTGATGATTATTCTAGATACTCTTGGGTTTACTTTATGGCGTCTAAGAATGAAGTTTTTAGTCTCTTTAGAAATTTATTTCTTAGATTATCAATTGATCACCCAAGATCATTAAAAGCAATTAGAAGTGATAACGGAACTGAATTTAAAAATCAATCTTTTGATCACTTTTGTGCTGAAAATGGAATAAATCATCAATTCTCTTCACCATATGTACCTCAACAAAACGGTGTTGTAGAAAGAAAGAACAGAACCTTAGTTGAGATGGCTAGGACTATGCTTGATGAATATCAAACTCCTAGGAAATTTTGGGCTGATGCATTAGCAACCACTTGTTATGTCTCAAATCGTGTTTTCTTGCGTGCTAAGCTAGGTAAAACACCATATAAGCTCCGTTTGGACATAGGCCTAGTGTTACACACTTTCGGGTCTTTGGTTGCAAATGCTTTGTTAAGAAACATGGTAATCTTGATAAATTTGAACCTAGATCCATTGATGGCATGTTTCTTGGTTATCCATCTCATACTAGAGGCTACCGTGTGCTTTTACTTGACACTAACAAAATTATGGAGACTTGTGAAGTGTCTTTTGATGAAGCTAGCCCAGGTACTAGCTCCGGTGTTGCAGGACCAGATCCGTATCCTCAGGGGGAGGGTATTTTCGAAGATGAAGAAGAGCCGGTGATACTGCCTGGTAGTTCCGAAGTTGACACGTGTCCAACTCCGGACATTGAACAAGCTCCGGCTATCACCTATGCTGGTCCTGATTGTCCACAAGTCACAAGCTCATCAATCTACGATGAACCTAATGAAGAAGAAGCTTGTGAGACATCTGTTCCCCTACGTTATTACAAAGATCATCCCCCACAACAAATGATTGGAAGCTTGCACGAACGAGTCACACGGTCCAGGTTTTGCGATCCAAACTCTCATGATCATTCTGCTTTTGTTGCTTCTTTTGAACCCAAAGATGTATCACACGCACTCACTAATGAATCTTGGATTATTGCCATGCAAGAAGAATTAGAAAATTTTGTAAGAAATAATGTTTGGAAACTTGTACCTCCACCTCTAGGTCACACTTTAATTGGAACTAAATGGGTATATAAAAATAAACAAAGTGAAGATGGGGTTGTGATTAGGAATAAGGCTAGGTTGGTTGCTCAAGGTTTCACTCAAGTTGAAGGTCTAGATTCTGATGAAACTTTTGCTCCTGTCGCTAGATTAGAAGCCATAAGAATTTTGTTAGCTTTTGCAGCATCTAAAGGTTTTAAGCTATATCAAATGGATGTTAAAAGTGCTTTTCTTAATGGCTACATAGATGAGGAGGTTTATGTCAAACAACCACCGGGTTTTGAAAATCCAGATTTTCCTAATCATGTTTACAAACTGTCCAAAGCCTTATACGGTCTCAAACAAGCCCCTAGAGCATGGTATGATAGGTTAAAAACATTCTTACTTGAAAAGGGGTTTACCATGGGCAAGGTTGATAAAACTCTTTTTGTGCTTAAACATGGCAATGACTCATTATTCGTTCAAGTGTATGTGGATGATATTATCTTTGGTTGTGCTTCTCATGATCTTGTGTCCAAGTTTTCAGCAATGATGAGTTCCGAATTTGAAATGAGTATGATGGGTGAACTCACTTACTTTTTAGGGCTGCAAATCAAGCAAACCAAGGAGGGTACCTTTGTGCATCAAACGAAGTATACCAAAGACCTCCTAAGGCGCTTCAACATGGACAAAAGCAAGCCTCTTCGGACACCAATGGGAACAGCAACAACACTTGAACTTGATGAAGATGGTGAATCTGTGAATCAAAAAGAATATAGAAGCATGATCGGATCACTTTTGTACCTCACGGCATCAAGACCGGACATACAATTCAGCGTATGTCTTTGTGCACGGTTTCAAGCTTCCCCACGTGTTTCACATCGTCAAGCCCTCAAAAGGATTCTCAGGTACTTACATGGAACTCAAGAATTTGGCATTTTTCTTCCTTCTTCCTCAACCGTTACTTTGAAAGCTTTTTCGGATGCTGATTTTGGGGGTTGTAGGATTGATAGGAAAATTACTTCTGGTGCTTGTCATTTTCTTGGTAATTCTCTTGTTGCTTGGTCCTCTAGAAAACAAAATTCAGTTGCACAATTCACAGCCGAATCTGAATAAGTAGCTGATGCTAGTGCTTGCTCACAAATTCTTTGGATTGTTCAAACACTTAAGGACTATGGGGTTGATCTAGATAGTGTTCCACTGTTTTGGGATAACACTAGTGCCATTTGCATTGCTAAAAACCCCGTGCAACATTCTAGAACTAAGCACATTGACATTAGGTATCACTTTCTCCGTGATAATGTTGAAAAAGGAAACATTGTGCTTCACCATGTAGATACCGAACAACAATTGGCTGACATTTTTACAAAACCTTTGGATTTCACTCGTTTTTGTTACATTCGTAGTGAAATAGGGGTTATGCATCCTCATAGCTTAAATTGAGGGGGAGTTTTTGAAACTTGGGAAGTCTATGTGTGAATCTGAAATTAAAATAATATGAGCATAGTATTTCATACATATATGACTTTGTGATTCCTTTTACATGCTGAAAGTTCTTACTACACTACTCGTGTTATACATTTTGTAGTTTTTGCCATGTCTAGTAATTGGAATAATTACTTACACTAAATTTGGTCATGGTCGAACTTTCTTGCTGTTTTGAACTTGTTGCATGCTCATAAATGCTTTTAATCATAAAGAATTGATCAAGTAATCAACTCACATGTTGAGTTTTTATGAACAAGTATAAATTGAGAAAAGATCAAGAGAATATGCATGCATCGCACTTCTTCTTTTGAGATAGCTTATCATTGCACTTAGATATGAACTTGGAAGAAGTTGTGTATGACTAAAACCATGTCCTTAAGCTTCTGATTGTCAAATGACATAGTCTTGGCTTGGTTGGTTAGAATAAGGCAGATGCCCATATAATCTCTTGCAAATATTATATGATCTAAATTTGTGCTTTGCAAATTAATAAAATGCAGCAACAAGTGTCATGCTATCAGGTTTTGAGATAGTTAAGTTTGTGAGATCATGACTTGCTTAAATTGAAAATTACATATGATCTCTAGCATGGCTTACACTACTTTATGTATCTCATTGATGTGATAGTGTAAGTTACTTGATAGTATGACTTGGATGATCTTTGTTTTATATGTATATGTTATAATATGCTCATAACAATTAAAGTTGGAGAGATAATTTGTTTATTTGCTCATGACTTGTTGAATACATTGTCAAAGGGGGAGAGATAAGCATGAAGAGAAAGAGAATATGTGCTTAAGGAGAGATAATAAAGGGGGAGAGATAATATGGGATAATTTTTGGATTTTCTTCTCATTTTATTTCTGATTTACAAAGGGGGAGAAATTGTCTTCAAAACTTTTATGTGAATAAGCCAATGTTCGGATTTTAAATGGTGTTGCAAATGCATTCATCAAGGGGGAGATTGTAAGACCAATGTGTGCTGAATACATTGGCTTGTAGTGAATACACTTGGCTTTGATGATAAAAGTTTTGAATATCACCAAAACACCTTTTTATCAAGGTCCGACTCTAGCTCCGAGCTACAACAAGGTCCGACGGTAGGTCCGGCTTGTTTTGGGTAGCTCCGGCTACGTTAGATGCTAGGTCCGACTTCTTGGTAAGGTCCGACTAGCTTTGGTTAGCTCCGGTGAGCTTTATCTTTAGCTCCGGCATGTCTTTGTTAGCTCCGGCATGTCTTTGCTAGCACCAGCATATATTTGATAGCTCCGGCATGCTTTTGCTAAGCTTCGACTTACTTTTTCTAGCTCCGGTTTTGGGTTGACTAGTTTTGACTAGTTTTTGGTAAGATCCGGTGCTAGGATCTACTAGTTTTGGTAAGCTCCGGCAGGTGCTTCATTGTACTAGCTTTTGTTAGCTCCGGCTCAAGCTCCGGGTTGCTCTGGCAAGGTCCGGAACTTGACCGAAGTGCTTCAGTTTTTCATTTGCAATGAATCGTACTTGCTTTACATTGTTGGAAAGTTTGCTTAGTATTTTTTACTAAGTTTTTGGTGCGTTTTGGTTGATATGGATGATATCGTGTTACTGTGGTTTTGCAACATGCTTATGTGAGGTTCTCACATAGGGTGTTGTGTTTGGAACTAACTTGAGTCAAGTCGAGGACTTGGGCTCGTATGGATTGGTTGTTTATTCATGTGCAGGTGTTTCTTGAGTTCAAGACATGGCTGGTGACGGGATCCATTGGACTAGTCTCAGGGAGGAGATGAGGTTCCAACAACCAAATTCAGGAGGAATTGTGGTTGAGCTGATCAGGAGGTTGCGCAGCATGTTTGGATCAAGAACAATGCACATGAAGGTATCATGGACGTCATTGGAAGATGTTTGCACGTGTGCAAGGAGTGCATGGACGTGGCTACAGGGTTCTGAGACGTGATGAAGAGATGTGGACGTAAAGAATTGGTCGGAAAGGTCCAACCGACTAGGTTATGGACTCAGGCTGCGGCTGAGTCGGGTTTGACTCAAATATGGAAAGATTTGAGTTGGTTATGATAGAATTTCGTGTGGGTCACAAATTTGAGTTGTTTAGGAATGTGGGATACGTTCCTAAGATGTTTGGAAGTCTTAATATTGCTTCTATATGCGTATAGAAGAATCTTGAGCAGTTATGGAAAGTTACGATTCGTGATCTGAGTAGGATTGGAGTCCTAGTTGATATTGGGTTGGCCTAAGGGCTGGTTATATAAGCAAGGGAGCCCAGAGCTCGTAGTACACGACTTTGGGGCTGTTCCTCTTGTGTTCTATTGAATAAAATTCGTAGTTTGAAGGAACCTTTGTGCCTTGTTCGTCCGACTTGTTCCAGACAAGTTTTATTCGTCGAGTTTCTGGACAGCACTACCTTTCGTCGGTGGTTTTATGGTAACTCCAGTTTTACAGATCCAATTGACGTGATTCTTTTTGGGTTGTCTTCGAAACTTGATTGTCTATCATCTGTCAAAATTTCACGGTCATTGGATTTGTGGTCTATGATCTACACGAGTTTCTTTGCAGCATTCCAGAACTGTTTTTTTCTCGGGTAGGGCAGATTGACCTTTGTTTGATCTTTCGATCATAACTAGAGTTTTTCTCGACGGATTTGAGTGATTATTCTTGTGTTGTCTTCGTGACTTGATTCTCTCTGATATCTATCACTTTTGTCACGGTTAAACACGTTTAGATTAGTCTCACACACGATTTCTTTAACAGATCATTTTTCTGCCGAAAGGGTTTGGGCTTTAATTGTTTCAGCTACATAAGATTTTTAAATCTACCATTCACCCCCCTTCTGGTAGCTTTTCACGTGCTCTTCGATCCTACAATTGGGTCCCATTGTCAGTTATTATCTTGTTTGGGACTCCAAATTTGCATACTATGGACTGTAAGAAGTTGAGAGTTGATTGCTTGTTTATTGTCACAACTGGAGTTGCTTCCAGCCACTTGGTGAACTTGTCGATGGCGACGTACAGGTACTTGTAACCTCCGACGGCTTTTGGGAAAGGTCCCAAAATGTCCATCCCCCACATAGCGAATGGCCGTGTAGGAGGTATCATTTGTAGTGGTTGAGCTGGTGTGTGAATTTGCTTCGCATGGAACTGGCATGCTTCACATTTCTTCACTAGCTCAGTTGCATCCTGGAGTGCTGTAGGCCAGTAAAAACCATGCCGGAAGGCTTTACCGACCAGCGTGCGAGAAGACGCATGGTTCCCACACTTGCCTCCATGGATTTCCGCGAGGAGCTCGCGGCCTTCTTCCCTTGTAATGCACCGCATTAGGACGCCGTTGGCACCATGCCGCTAGAGATCCCCTTCTACAAGTGTGTATATTTTAGCCAATCTAACTATCCAGTCAGCAGATACATTATCTTCAAGAAGGAAGTTGTCTTTCATGTAGATCCGGATCTCCGAGATCCATGCATTGGAGCTAACTTGAGCATCTGAGTCTTGCATGCTGGGTTGTTCGGAGCTTCCTGCAGCACCTACGACCCTTGATGGTTGCCATGGTAACAGGGCCATTGGGACCGCCAGCTTCGAGGTGCTGGTCTTGCCCCCTTCGCTCAGTTCAGCAGGCTGAGCTGTAGGTTTTGACAACCTCCGAATGAAGGTTCCGTCGGGAACCGGAGCTCCAGTTGAAGCTTTCGTCGAGAGTTCGTCAGCTTCGGCGTTGTTGAGATGCTGGAAATGTTGGAGGTCTAGGACTTCGAAGTCCTTCTGAAGCCTCTGGACTTCAAGGAGATAAGAAGCTAGTTGAGGGTTGTTGCAGGAGCATTCACCCTTCACCTATTTGATGATGAGCTGTGAATCTCCCTTCACCAACAACTGCTTGACACCATATGATAGTGCCACCTTGAGCCCATAGATGGGTGCTTCATACTCCGCCATGTTGTTGGTCGCCTTGAAATCAAGGTGAACCATGTATTTGACCTTCTCCACGGTCAGAGCGAGGACTGTCCCGAGCCTCTCGCCTCTCGCGAGCACGCTCGATGTGGACGCGGTTGTCCTGTTGTTGATAACGGCGATCAAGCTCCGTCTGGAGGTCATGAGTCGAAAGCCTTGTTATCGTGTGAGTACGTCGCGCCCCGGGAGGTAGCGACGTCGCTTGTTGTGATGCATCACGTCTCTTGTGCTGCGAAGCTTGCGGACCAAGTCTACCCGACACGGTCCGATGCTGTGATGGGGCCCGCCCCAAGGGGGGAGGACCTTGGTTGCTGATGCCATCGGCTGCTGCTGCAACCAGATGCTCCACATCAGCTCTCCACTACTCCATTGCACCCTAGGGTGCTCCTGGAGGTGGTGGATGTTGGAGAAGAGCACGCGCAACAATAAGCGCGTGTTCAGGGTTGTTGTTCATAGATGCAGTGACCGATGCAGATGCCCCATCTCAGTGTTCGGGTTGATTCGCTGGAGCGGACGGTGGCGGCGATGGCATGACTCCCGCTGGGGCAACATCACCTGCTGGCTGATGCATGTTGGAGGGATTGCCTCCAGCAAGTTGTGCAATGCAGTTACCGTTGGATGATCCAGCAGCAGAGTTCACCATCTTGAATCTCAGGCACTGCCCCCTACCTGGCGCGCCAACTGTCGGAGTTTGTTTCCGGCAATTCTTTCGGTACAACCTTTGGCAGCCTGCGGAGTTTGTAGTTCGGTTGGGGTGCGTGGAGATTTGGAACAAGATGGCGAGTTGACACATGGATTTACGTGGTTCCGGCCGCCTGAGTGTAATACCTTACTCCACGGGTGTGTGTTGTTGTTGTATTCAGCGTGTGAGTGCTAATGGTCTCCCAGAGCAGAGAGTCTAGAGAGTCTAGAGAGCAGGATCCGAGAGAGAGGATCCGAGAGAGAGGAGCTCATGTATTGCTCGGCTAGTCCTTTTATAGTACAAGGGCTGGCCGTTACACCGTTAGCCTCGCCCGACAAGTGGCCCTGGCGGTTACTAATGTCTAATACACAGTTAATGCGCTTAATACCCTTAATAGTGTGGTAACGCCCCTTAATGGTGACGTTTATGGTATTAAGGGTCCTCTGATCATGCGTCATTAAGATAACATTAATGACACTTAATCAGGTCTTGAAGTCTTTAATGTTTCTTGAAGGTCCGAGCTGTTGGAGGTCCACCAATATGCCTATTGAGGTTGAAGGTCCAGCGGTTGGATGCGTGGCAGCTCCGGAGCTTACCGTCATGGACGGGTAGGTCCGGTGCTGTTGTACACATGTCGGTACCCGAGCTTCCCTCTGTCGGGGGTTAGGTCCAGGGGTGCCACACTGGTATCTAGTCCGGAGCTTTCCCATGTGTGGGTTGTAGCTCCGGTCTTATGATACACGTGGCGGCACTGGGACTAACCATATGAGGGAGGCAGGTCCAGTTTAGAGTGACACGTGGGCCCTTCGGGGGTCTTCAATTCAGGTAGGTGGAGTTCCTTCGCACTCTTCGCAGTTCCAAGGGGTATCCGATACGCAGGGTACCGACAACGACATTTCCATTTTTCAAACGAGAGGCACTACCGTTGGTAGCTACACAACCTACGTGCTATCCGAACATGACAGGACGGTTGCTCTACTCTACATGTATGCAAATATTGAAGGCATGCAAAAATACTTTGAGTAAGTGTTTGTCCTACATTTATGCTAATCGACATATTTTGCTACACATGTATTCTAAAAGATGTTTTTTCATGTTCAGCGAGTTCCACAGACAACGTTGGCCAACTTATGGCCAAACAAGTAGAAGGGATGCAAAAAGAAGGAATAAATGGAGGGCCGAGTTTCCTATCTTGGTTTCGATATTATGTAATACCTTTCGTCTTCTATATATTATAAATTACTATTATTAAAAAAGTGTTATTTTAACTTACGATCACTTTTGATAGTGTCGGACTTACAATGTCCATGAAGATTTGCGGCAACTATCTTATGGATTGGTGAATGTTAGAATCTATGGTCGATATGACGTAAATGGCTTTCAATTTTGTACAACTCATTTTGAAGCTCTTCGTCCTCTCGCGGCAACATCAAATTCTGGTGTTGTGATGAGAGCAATTGACACTCAAGAGAATTTAACCAAGTATTATGGGATCATTAACAAAATCCTTGAATTTACTTTTACTAGAAATAAGACCCTTCGAGTTATCTTCTTTGACTGTGACTGGTTTGATCGCAATCATGGAACTCGAGAAAACCAATTTGGAATGGTATAAGTGAAACATAAGGACCAACTACGAGGTTACGATACATTTGTTCTTGCACATAAAGTGGAACAAGTGTATTATCTACCTTATCCATGCACGAAGCTCAGTGCTTGGTGGGTGGTATATAAGGTGAATCCTCGTGAGCGGTTATATACTCCTGGGGATGATGGTTACCATAATAGCGAAGACGTTGAAGAAGTGTACCAAGAAGAAGAGTTGCCAGACACTTTTATCGTCGAGCTTGGTGCAGGACTCGATCAATTAATTGGAGATGTTGAAGATGTTGAAGATGTAGAGCTAGATGATATGCGAAAACGGAAATTAGAACAGGCCACGATGGAAGATCGTTGGGATGGTTTAAGGAGTAGGGCATATTATAATGATGTTGATGAATTTTGAAAGTAATTACACGTAATGTTTTTTGAAGATAGTAACACATGAATTTTGTATATCATATCTGCAGATTTACTGATTATCTGTTAAAACAGGATGGCGTCAAAAGAAGGGTAAGAAGGTGCCGCCGATGAGGGAGTTCTACCCCTCTAGACCTAAGGACGCTTTCGCTGGTGCCTCGTCGACCGGGAGCAGACGCTCTTAGCTGCTGGGGCACGTTTTGAGCAGCTCTAGAGCTTCATCACAGGTAAATTTCACTCATTTTTGACAAATTTTTCAAATTCAATTTCCAATTAAACTTATGAATCACTTGAATGTTGTAGTCCTCACCGACTGACTTAGAGGCTATGACGCCAGGAGCTTGGCTACCCTTCGGTGAGCCAGCCATCAGGCAGCCAACCCTCAGTTGGTGAGCATTCTGTTCCTGACCCTTTTGACTCGGTTGGTGACGAGCCTCCTGGGTCACCTGACATAGCATCCCAGCAGATGCGGAGGACAAGGAGGACTCACTTTGTCAGTCCTCCTCCAGTCCGTTCACAGAGGATCATGATTCGTCCGGCCGGAGACAGGTAATAAAAATTATAGTGTTCAATTCTGGTTTCTTTTGGTTACTTAAGTAATGAATCAATAAATATCTTGTAGGGTTTGGGACGACACGTCTTTCACCGGTGAGAGACACCAAAGACCGGTGAACGGTGTCCTCGGGTCCTTAGTGCGTTTGCACTATCCCGGGGTCATCGACGGGGTGCCTGCTCTTTCATGGGAGGACTACGCACGCGTCCATCACCAGGAGCACGACAACCTTCAGGAGGCCATATGGGCCGATTTTATGGTAAGTATGTTAAAAATAGTTTATAAGTTTTAACTCTTAAACTCTTATAATTAACATCTCTTTAATATATTCTTTATCACAGGCAAGGTATACTTTAGAGGACCCAAACGACCCTCGCCTGGTTGAGGATGCGAGGAGAGTGTTTTACTACAATGCTGCCAAGGCGCTTCAACAAGCTTTGTCGAATGCTCGTGTTCAAATTATTAACGAGCACTTGAAGGCGAACCAGCATGGATTAATCGACAGAGGCAAAGAGGTCATATCAAGTTCAGTTGAGCCCTGCACCCGCGACAAGTTGGGCGCCCTCCGGCGACCTGAGAGTGGCTCGGGCGCTCCTCTCTGGAGATTCGCGCAGCGGTGATCTGCGGATGGCGATCATACGATCGATAGAGGAGCGACGGCACGAATCTCCAGCGCGTGAATTGGGGGACACCTGTCCTTCCAGTGCGCAGGATACAGCTGTTTCCGAACGAGGTAAATGTCTCGATTCTAGAGGTCTCCGGTGCAATTTCGATGGAGATTCACGGACTAGGGTTGGTTTTCTGGGTGATTCAAGGCCTGTAGTGAAAAAAATCTCCGAGATATCTGGATAAGAATCAGTCTGGATCGTATTCGTCTTCTCCACCGCTAGGGTTTCTCAAACCCGCTCCAGACACCATATACACCCCTACGCAGAGAAGATTGTTTCGGCATTTTTGGAGGCCGGGTGAAGGGAAATCCTTTGTTGAAGCTGTGAAGACAAGGTTTGCACCTACTGTCATGGTGCAAGGTCGAGGAGAGTGGGAGTGGAACTCGGCTGGAGGCGGAAATAGCAACAACATCTGGGGGCGAGGGTATGGAGGACGAGGCAGAGGATGGGATGGAGGCTATGGGGGGATAGGTGGTTTCAGAGGGCGGTTTGGTGGTGGTCGTTGGGACTGGAACATTGGTGGTGCGCGTGGAGCCGGAGATTGGGGCCGCGGGGGCGGAGGCATAGGTGATTGGGGAGAGGGAGATTTGGTGGTTTCGGTGCTGGTCGTGGCTGGAACTCGGAAGAAGGAGGGGGAAGAGCGGTTGATGACATCGCAGGTGGATCTGGCGGTGGTTCTGGATGAGTCGAGGGATCTCCTAGCACTGGCAGGAAGACAAGGTCTCGAGCCCTGAAAATCAGGAGTCGATGCCTGCTCCAGTCCCAGATGAAAATCATCAGGGGAGGGAGAAATCCGAGTGGGATCACCATCTAGAAATGTCTGCTCATTCCATGGAGTCACAAGAATATGAGTCTGAGGGGAAGATGGCGATACCAGCAACAGTTAAAGGCTCAACTCATCAGGTGATGATCAAAGAGGATGTTCCAAAGGTTGCTGCTGAATGTGCAAACACAAGAGCTGTGAAAGGTGAATCATCTAATCCTATTAGTGATCCTGTGATGTATCAAGAGTGTGCTAGATGTGGAAGCTATGAGCATGTTACACAGATGTGTGCTACGCTTAGGAGATGTGAGAAGTGTGGCAAGCTAGGTCATATGACGGCTGATTGCTTTGTGAAGTCTCTGGGTGATTGTGTGGCTCCTCTTTGTGCTACGCAGGTGGAGGGTCAGAGTTTCTTTCTGATCCCTGATCATCCTTCTGATATAAACTTGCGTGAGAGAATTACAACGGTTGTCGTCCATGTGAAGTCTAGGACTATTAATGCTAGGGAAATTGAAGAAGAATTCAGGGAGATTCTGGGATCCAATGCATGGAAATGGACTGCTAGAAGATTGGGAGATAATTCCTTCACAGTCAGATTTCCTGATCCAAAGATGATAAAGGATTGGGGGAGGTTTCAGCTGGGTATAAGGGCCACAGGTGCTCAGCTATCTATAGAGCCATGGACACCTGCGGTGGGCGCCAAATGGAAATTGCAATCTGCTTGGTTCCGGGTTAAAGGCATACCATACAACAAAAGGACTGTGCAGACTCTGGCTTATGTAGGATCTTTAGTGGGCAAGACAGTGGAAGTAGACAATCGTACTATTGCTCGACTAGATTATGTGAGGATCAAGATAGCTTGTAAGGATGACCAAAGTACCAACATCAGCTGAGGGAGTGATTGACCCATATGGCTATGATTTTCTATATGAAAGAGAAATTTCTGCTAATGAACAAAATCCAGGGAAAACCATTCAGGTTCCAACTAAGTCAGCTGGACCGAATCATCCGTCTAAAATACAAAAGCAAGGGAACCAAGCTGATGTGAGTGGCAGTTCAAGAAGAGATGACAAAGGGAAAGCGATTGCTGAACTTAATCCTCCCAGTAGTAAATTTACTACTAAAATGTATGGTACCAGCAAAGATGAATATAAAAAGGGAAAAGTCTTTTGGTTGCAGAATTTCCTTTACCTGAAGAATCTGATGGAAAGCTGAATATTTCCTGGGACCCAGATGAGGATGATACTCTAGATGACTCTGAAGTATCTGTTTTCTTTTTTTTTTTTGACCAGGAACACAGCAGGGGAAAACCCCTCCTGTTGATTTATTAATAACATAGCACAATTACAAAGTGCATTACAAGATCTTCCTGAGAAGGGAAGAACCTATAGACTACTAACCCATACAGAAAGGGACTCCTCACAACTAGACCTAAATCGACATTTTTGCTTATTCAGAGTTGTACAGAAGCTCCTTTTCCAAGCAGATATTGAGGGCCTCTTATTTCGGAAAATCAGCCCATTACGGGCTAACCATATTTCCCAAGCCGCAATGGAGAATATTTCCATGAAACCTTGTCTAGGCCACCTCCTTTTCGCCGTAGCCAAAGAGTCGAAGAATGGGATCTCATGATTCCATTGTATTCCCAGGATTTCCCAACATAACACACTAAACGGGCACTGGAAGAATAGATGATAGGTGAGTTCCTCCATTCCCTGTTCACATAAAACACAAGAATAGTCTGCATCCTGGATCTGCAAGTTCTTCCTTCGGAGCAGGTTTCTAGTATTAAGCCTGTCCAAACAGAGCAGCCACGTGAATATCTTCAGCTTCTTAGTGACCCTTGATTTCCAGATCCACTGCAAGGGATTAGGTATGTGTATATGTGCGTAAATACTCTTGTAGATTTTAGAGGACGTGAATTTACTAGGATTGAGTCCTTGTGACCAACTATCTTTAACAAGATCCCGCTCCTGGCGAGAGACTATCAGCTGTGTCAGTTCCACTAGCTCCCGAGATGCCTCCTGTGATAACGGTGTGTGAAAGTTATCGTCCACTCTGTCCCCCTCCAAATACTGAGCAATTGAAATGTCCGGATTTTTTGCAAAGGAAAAGAGTCTGCTATATTTTTCATGTAGTATAGTGTGATCAGCCCACCGGTCCTTCCAAAGTAGGATCGTATCTCCTGGACCAATCCTTATCTTCATATTGTTCTGGAAAATCAGCCAGTTAGACAACACGTCCTGCCACCAGAAGGAGCCTCTGCATGTGGCATGTAGGGGCTGGTTATTTTGACCATATCTGCTCCATATTAGTTCCACCCATGGTATATCCATCCTATTATAGGCTTTGTATAGAAATTTTTGTAACAGTGCATTGTTCAGTCGTGTAATAGATATCAGCCCCAAACCGCCTTTGTTAACCGGAGCCGTAACTCTTTCCCATGCTACTAAGGGATGACCTCGTCCCGCCACATCCGTTCCTCTCCATAGAAACGTTCTTCTGATATTATCCAGCTTGTATATCACTGTAGGACGAAGTTTAAGAGTACACATAGCATAAATTGGCGTAGAGGATAGAATTGTGTTAGCCAGCACACATCTTCCAGCCATCGAGAGCCAGCTGGCACAAGCAAAGGCTTTCCTTTCCATACTTATAGTGATGTGCTCGAAGTCTTGCACTTTAGGTTTCACTGGTGTCATCGGAAGACCAAGATATGTGAAGGGAAACGAGCTGACCTGACATCCCAGTGTCCCTGCTAGTATAGTTGCCTCATTGTCCGATACATTAATGGGTACCAGGAAGGATTTATTATAGTTTACTTTTAGTCCCGTAGCCTCACCAAAAGAATACAGAAGAGATCTCATAAAGAATAATTAATTCCTTTTGTGATGCATGGAGTATGAGGAGGGTGTCATCTGCATATTGTACACATGGGAAGTCCAATGTACCTGTGCCTCTTAGTGGAAGAGTGAGAAGACCAATGGAGGCAGCCCAATTGCACATTAGTTGGAGTAGCTCTGCTGCCAGTACAAAGAGAAGGGGTGATAGCGGGTCTCCCTGCCGGACTCCTCTTTTACAATTGAAAGGCTTGCCTGGCACGCCATTGAGTAGCACCGAAGAAGTGGCCGAAGACAGTATGTCACTGCACCAAGTGATCTACTTATGCGGGAAGTTCATAGTCTTCATCATTAGAAGAATTGCTTCATGTTCCATTGTGTCAAATGCTTTTTCAAAGTCAAGTTTAAGGATGATCAGGCCCTGTCTCGAATGTTTACATTGATATATGTACTCGTAAGACCAAGCGAGACAATCTTGTATGGATCTGGACTTTATGAATCCATATTGGTTGCGGTGAATCAATTGTGTGATGCTCTTCTGTAGTCTTTTAGACATCATTTTTGTAATCAACTTAACACTCGTATTCAATAATGATATTGGCCGGAAGTCCCTTACAGAGGTGGGGGTGGGGACCTTAGGGACTAAAGTAATAAGAGACCCATTTACTGGACCCAGGCTGGTTTTACATTGGAAGAAATCGTCACATACCTGGAGTATGTCATCTTTGATGATTGGCCAGCATTTCTTGAAGAATTTATTGTTGAATCCATCCGGCCCAGGTGCCTTGTCATTAGGCATTTCCTTAACTGTTTCTTCAATTTCGTTTGTCGTGAAGGGGGCTATTAGATGATCTAGCCCGTCAATACTAGGTGTGAGATCCTTCATCAGCACCCAGGGATGTATTGGGTTCGATGTCCCCATTCTCTCCTTGAAACAATTCCAGATGTATGCAGCCTTTTCGTCGTGGTCCACTACCTCCCGACCATCCTCCCTTGCTATCATAGTAATGAAGTTTCTCCTATAACGTTCTGTGGCAGCCGAATGAAAGAATCTAGTGGCTTCTTCTCCTACTTTCGTCCACCTTGTTGTATATCTCTGCTTCCAGAAGTCATTCTGATTCAGTAAGACCCTCCCAATGTGATCTTTTAGTATACTTCTTAGGGATCTTTCATTTGGGAAAAGCGGTCTTCCTTCCTCCAATTTGTCCAGAACTGCCAGGGCCATATTAGATTGGGAAAGCATGAGAGACCATCTGTTCTTTCCTCTACTCCATTTCTTAAGAGTTTGTCTTAGAGCCTTGAACTTAGCACTGAGCCTTTTAACACTATCCGAGAGATGTTGGAATTTCCTGCTTTGATGCCAGGTTGAACTTACTGTTTCCATGAAATCATTATGTCTCATCCAGTGATTTTCAAACCTGAAAATGTTAGCCTTCGGTATTCTAGTGCCAATCTGAACCACACAGGGTACATGATCAGAGGTGGTTTTAGCTAGAGGTAATAACATTGTATTAGGAAAGGAGATTGACCATTGAAGGGTAGTAAAACACCAGTCGAGCTGCTCAAGTAACGGATTTCTTTGCATATTACTCCACGTGAATCTTCTCCCTTTCAGAGGAATTTCCACTAGGCTCATTGAATTAATCCACTCATTGAAGAAGATCATGTCTGAAGTGTTAGCCCCCGGACGATTTCTATCATCATGTGATCTGTAGAAATTAAAGTCACCAATGAACATGTGTAATTCTTCCTCCTGCACCGTCAGTTGATTGAGCCAATTCATGAAATTCAGTCTTGCTTCTCCAGAGCAAGGGCCATATATTGTGGTAAGGTGCCAGACCATGTTGTCCAGTCTTGATCGAAATTTCACCGTGATAGCAAAGGGCATTACACATAAAACAGAACCTTCCAACATTTGATTGTTCCAGCCCATTAAGATGCCTCCAGACATACCCAAAGCAGGTGCATAAGCAAAATGACCAAATCTTCTTGGGGCAAATTTCTTAATATAAGACGAGTCAAAGAAATCCCGTTTGGTTTCCTGTAAGCAGTAAATCATACTAGAGCTTTCCTCAAGTTTAGCTCTAACTGCTCTATGTTTTTCAGCATCATTAAGCCCACGAATATTCCAGTTAAGAATATTAAATTGGCGAAGACACGTCATCATGAAAAAGATATAAAAAGAGATCATAAGCCAACTGTCGACCTGACATCACGTCAGGGACTTCCCATAACAAAGAGAACAAGTGAAAAATAATGTTCAAAAGGCCATCAACAAGCCGCAACACCCACACAGGGGTCCAACACAATCCACCATCAACAACAACACAAAAGAACCGCATAGCTAAGATTAGCATACATAAAGCAACAAAAGTGAGGTCAGTCCTGCCTCTCCGGCCTTCACACCTTCGGATCGTCATGGAGAACTTGTTTCAGGGTCACCGCTGGCCTCTCCAGCAGTGAGTTTCAGGCACGCCTCCTCAGGAGGCACGCCACATGTCTCCGCAACCGCTATGAGTTCCTGAACTGGTATTTCCGGGTACGGCTCCCTCCTTTCTTGTAGATCCTCTAGTGTGGGGAACTTGACTGGGCCTTCGAAAGCTGAAGCACCCAAAGACATCTCCATCTCAGCAGGGTCGACAAATCGAACTTTCTTCTTAGATTTTCCTGTTAAGAGCTGGGAACAGCCCTCAGAAATCTGTTTAAACCCACCGCATTTGGATGCTATGCGAGGGCTTCGGCGAACTGTCTCCTGCAGCCCTTCCTGCACACTGGTAGGGGGTTTTCCAGTCTTTTTGAACTTCCTAGTGTAGGCCAATCCATATCTCTTGTCAGCACTGAGACGAGTAGACAGCAGTGGTGATCGTTTCAGCCTCTTGGCTGGCCCAGGTTCCATCTCCGGTTGCTTCTCCGGGGACTGTTGATCTTTGACTTCCTCAATTGTGAGCCTGAACTGGGAGCAGGAACTTCCCTCACCCCCAGCAAGCAAGGCTGTCGCAGATGAGCCCTGAATAGAGGTGACCGGACTGATGTGCCACCAAGCACCAGCGAGCTGCTGGAATGAGGTAGCCAACAACTGACGAAAAGCTTTGGAGTCGAAAGGAGTGATCCACTCCGGCTTCTTGGATAGATTCTCCAAATCCACAAAATGAAGCGGGCTAGACTGCCCATCTAGATTCTTTTCCATGCCATGTTCAGATAAGGTAGTAGAGGAGCCAGACGGCGGTCCATTGGATCCAGACTCGACTTCTGACACGTCCTGCGGGTCCCGTGGAACATTCTGAGGAGCATTATGTTGTGGCCAGGGAGCCCATCCCAGGTGAAGATCCGCCATCTGTTGCTGCTGCTGGACTGCAGCATCCCATTCTGGGTCTCCAGCCGGTGCCTCCGGGGCCCAGTGGTCCCATTGATTAGCTGGAGCTGGTTGCCCCATGCCCGGCATGGGGTGTGGGTTGCCATTGTCTGGGACCTCGTCCTCAAAGTTGGCGAAGATGTCCGGGTGCTGGGAGTTCAGCACCACCACCGGACAGGACCAAGAGATGGCCCTCCCATCCCGAGAGCCGTGTCGGAATACTAGGCTTCGCGGCACCATGTCTGCTCCATGATACAAACACTTGACAAGAACATAACCAAGTGCAGCCGGGTTAGTGTGCCAACTGACCAGCTTGCCAAAAGAAGAAACAGCAATATCAATGTTTTCCATAGTCTGATAATCCAGTGGGAAATCAAGTATAAGAATCCACCCAACCGCGGAAAACTCCCTTTCCCTTCTATTTATGCCAAAGTCATGCCGTACAAAGCGGACATGGATGTCAGCCACCGCAATAGGATTGTTTAGCAGCAGGATATCACGTTGCAGACTGCAGTCAAGGCCAATAAGAGCTATCCCCAACGAGGTAAGGCCAGTGGAGCGTACCGTAAGATTGAGCACATGCTCCAGGTGATGGACAATATGTGGGATGAAACCTGCATACGCGTTCTCATCCAGCACTCGATCCATGTCCTCGGCTATGACGAAGTGTTCATGGTTTGCGACTGGCTCCCCTGGAAGATGGACCACCGCCCTGGCAATGCGATCTTCACCCCCATCCTCAACCTGGAAGATGTCATCCGGGATGAACCTGGCAGGTTCTACTGGAAAGTTTGCCATTTTGGTGGACTGGGTGCTATTGTGGAGGACAAGCGTTTTGCACTGGGGTGTGGCGATATCATTGCACCGAGTGGATGTGATTGATATAGGGTCTCTCTTATGACTCCTGGAAGCCTCCGCCGGTTCATCTTCTTTCTCTGGGTTCATACCCGGGCTCTGAGGCACCAAATGACTAGTGGGACCGGAACGATCCTGCTGACCCTTGGGCTTCCATATCTGTCTCCGCCCTTTCCCCCGCCGTCGGAAACAGATTCGCGCTTTATGGCCGTATCTGTAGCATATCCTGCATCGAACAGGGAAGTGGCACTGTCTGACAAGGTGAGTGGGGCTTAAACATCGATAGCATCTCTTAGATTTTATTCTGCCCTGGGAGTGAATTGGGTCATTTAATGTCCGCATGAAGCTTCGAGAGATAAGCTCTACACCCTGCTCCCTTTTCTTGGGAAGCCACACTCGTTTAGTGACTTCCGACTGAGAGTTATTCCTGATTGCTTCCCCTCTCAGCTCCTTGGCCTGACTCATGGAGGAAGATCCGGGATTTGCTATTAATTTCAATTGTCCAACACCACTCTTCACTGTGTTAAGACCGTTAGGAGTCTTGTGACTAGGCCAATTTGAATTTTGAACCTTGACATCAGAGCTAATCCTGTTTGGTAATTTGTTCCTCGTGCTCAATCTTGTCTGATCAAGTCTGATGGATCGCTGAACAACAGATTTCCAAGAGTTCCGGATCGTAGTAAAGGCTTGAGAAACCCTAATCGGATTACCTGCAATAGGGGGTGAGGAACTAATGGATCCAAAAGCCATACCTGTGGGGTAGTAAGAGGATTCACTTTGCTGGGGGGATAACAGGGATTTTGATCGACGATGATTCTGAGAGGAGTTTGGATATCCACGAAATTTACGACGACGTGAGACCAATTGCCAAGACTCCCTTTCTTCAGCCTCCCAGATTTTCATTTCCTTTTTCCAATCTGGACCCCCATCTCTCCGGAGATGAAAAGAGATATCAAAGTGTTCTGATGTTATCTTGCCTAAGGAGCAAATCCAAAATCCAACATGTTTGGAAGCAACTGAGAAGCAGAAATGTCGGTCACAGGCGGGTCTTACATGAAATCCATAAGGTGAACCCCCGAGCACCGAATGAAGTACCCAGCCGACTGAGGCCTCTGAGAGCCTAAATGTATGTCGACCAAACACCACTAGAAGGAGGAACGATCCTTCCGGGGAAGAAGAGAGATGACAAACCGGAGTCTTAAGCAGATTAATCACTTTATCCTCAAAATCCCGCCCAGCCTTGAAGTTCCAGCTATGCAAACTTGGCGGGAGATGAACCAAGTTCGCTAGTCTATCACTCATGTTGAGAACACCAGTAACCGGAGCAAGATCTCAAGCCCGAAGAGGTTGATGACAGTCGATAGCCGCCGGGCTAGAGAGAAACCCACTTGCAGACTCTAGGCACGAGTAGTCGCCGAGACCCACGAGGTCACCCGCGCTAGTCAAAACGCTCTCGCTTACTCTCTCTCAGTAGCTCGCTCACAATGATGGTGGCCGCCGGGACCGGGGTGGTCACCGGCGGGGAGGGGCGGACGCTCGCTCTCGCTCTCGCTCGCTCTCAGCGCTTCAGAGTGGACGACTTGACTCTGAAGTATCTGTTGAGGAGGGTTCTCAGCAGGGGAAAATCTGTGGATGCTTAGATGCCATAACTATGAACCCAGGATGCATGAGAAAGATATACTGCATAGGCTTGCAGAATCTGCAATGGGAAAACAGAGTGAAATTCATGGTGTTCTCAGTAATCTTCAATTGGAGAAATTAAATCTGTACCTGATGCAAGACCCAAGGGAAATGTGGATCAAGTGATACAAGGCACAAGACAAAGCAAGAGGATTCAACAGGTCCTGGAGCAAAAACTACAAGACATGATGTCTCAATCTTCTAAGAAGAGATCAGTGGAAGGTATGTTTGATCCCCCCCCTCGTTTGCTGCTTTCTCTAATACTGATATTTCCTGTATAGCTAAGAAAATGGGGGTATATATCCATTTCTTTCAAAGAATTTGGTAAAGTTGATTTGTTAAGAGCCTTAGAAGTATCTAGGGCTGCTTTGGAAAATAAATCTGAGACAAAGAGCAGTTTTGGGGTTGGGGGGCAGAATACTGGTGAAAGTCAGTCTTATAATGGTATTAAGATGTTAAAATAGATTCATAATGATTCAGAGGAGGAATACAAAAAGGAGAAGTTAGGAAAAAAGATAAAGATAGGAGGAAGAAACCTGATATTATTATGAGATCATCTATTAGAAGAAGCAGGAGGGAAACACCCTCTGTGTACAGGAGAAAAAATGACAAGGAAAATCTGGTCTCAAAAATATTGGAAGAAAGAAAAAACGATAAGTATTTTTTGGAATTATAGGGGTTTGAGGAAAAAAGGGATGAAAGCCTTTTTTCTTAGTTTAATGAAAGAACATAAGTTAGACTTTTTTTGCTTACAAGAAAGAAAAATCCTGAATCAGTGAGTAGAATAGTAGACCCTCAGAATGAATATTACTGGCATTGGTTACCTTCCAAAGGAAGGTCCACTACAGGAATATCGATATCTTACGTCGGCCAGATCAACTTACGTGCGCCGGCCAACGTAAGTAAGTAACTTACGTTGGTGCCGGGTAGCCGATGTAAGTTAAATAAATTACATCGGCTGGCCGACGTAAGTAAAGGGACTGACGGTAATAAAAGGTACTGACGTCGGCCTCGGCCCATAGCCGACGTAAGTTAAAAGGCCGACGTAAGTTAACACTTACTTACGTCGGCCCTGACGTCGGCCAACGTAAGTAACTACAACCCACGTAAGTTGTGAATTTAACCTAACCGCGCAAGCGGTGCGCGCTTGTTTCATTTCATGTGCATCGCTTCGTTTCCCAACCGCCGCCGCCGACCCCGAGCCGCCCCGCCGACTGCCCGCCGTCGCTGCCCCGCCGCCGGCACGCCGCCCCGCCGTCGGCGCCCGGCCGCCACCCCTGCTCCCACCCGCGGCCCCGCCCCCGCGGCGCCGCCCTGACCCCGAGCAGCCCCGACCCCGAGTCGCCCCGCCGGCTCGCCTCAGTGCCCCAGCCACCGCCCGGCCCCGCCGTCCCTGCGCCGCCGCTGCCGGACCACCCCCGCCGCCCCTGCGCCGCCGCCGCCGGCCCGCCCCCGGCCCCGCCGCCCCTGCGCCCTCGCCGTCGGCTCGCCTCCGGCCGTCCGTCCGTCGGCACCCATCGATCACTAGGTACACACTTCAATTCGGACTTCAGTGCTTTCAAATACTTGTTATGCTATCGTTGTAGCCTTAGAATTGTTAGCTTAATGTCGTGTTTTATTGCTCAAGTGATTCTATGATGGCAGTGCTTGCTTAACTATTTATTTAATTATGGTTAAGTGGTTAATTTGCTTAAATATGCTTAAGTGGTTTATTTTATTATGCTTAATTTGCTTAATTATGCATAATTAAGCTTAAGCGGTTTATTTTATTATGCTTAATTTTCTTATTTTTGCTTAATTTGCTTAATTATGCTTAGGTGGTTTATTTAATTATGTTTAATTATGCTTAAATTGCTTAAATTTGTTTAATTATGCTTAATTGGTTTATTTAAGTTGTTAATTTGCTTATGCGTTTAATTATGCTCAAGTGGTTTATCTATTTATTCTTAAGTGGTTAATTGCACCATGAGGAGGGCAGCGTCGGGGGCGGCCGACTGTCGGGTGCCACGGCGTCGCCCGTAGCTCCAAGAGAGAGAGAGAGAGAGAGAGAGAGAGAGAGAGAAACCGTGGGTCGTGTGTAGGGGTGAGCAGAGGAGATCGGGGCGGCGACGCGGCTTGGTGCGTCATGCAGCATGCGGAGGAGTTCGCGCTGAGAGGAGCTTGCGCCAGTGGAGGAGCTCGAGGCGGTGGGCGACACGCAAAAGAAGCTCGCGCTGGCGGTGAACTGAGAAACAAGGTATATTTTGTCGTTGAACATAGTTATTAAGGCGTCGCTTTAGCGTCGCTAAAGCGATGCTAAAGCGATAAGGCGCTCTGGCATCGTAAGGTGTCCCTGTTGCCTTGCTTTCTAGGGTAAGGCGGCGGCGGCCAGGGAAGCCGGCGGTGGCAGGGAAAGCTGGTGCCGTGGGAGCAGGGGGATCCGTCGCCTTAAGTCGCCTTACCGCCTTAAGAACGTCAATGACCCGCAATTGTGTGGACGGTGGAAATGGATGTGGAATTGTCATCTAAGACCAACTTTCCTCTCAATCTTTCTCTAGTTCTTTCCTCTCTCTTAAATGACCTCAAAATGAAAATGAGCAACGTAACCTATAGTAATGTATTACCCGTTTTGGATCGGCACGTCTCACATGCCATTGGCATATGAGACGTGCAGGTTCGGAATTGTCCCTTTTTGGACAGCCTCGGAGTGACCGAGGGGGCATGGCTTGTGATGAGACGCGGGTCTGGATTTGGACGAGATTTCGGTGGTGTAACCCTGTTGTTCTCTACTGCACCATTTTTGGGCGTGCAGTGGAGAACAGCGGGGTTATGCTGCTGAAATTTCGTTCGAATCCGGATCACGCGTCTCGTCATGAGCACGCTCCGCTCGGTCACTCTTGGGTGGGTTTAGGATCTATCTGCCTCGGTTGTAGGGCCGTGACACATAACATAATAATACATTAACGACAATTTCTTTCGTGTTAAACTGCAGAGTCAAACATGGGCGAAGATCGTAGTTGGATGTACACTGGTTGGAAGAGCAGAACTGGTGGTCACTCAGATGAGTGGTACGCCAAGACAGAAGCTTTTGTTGAACGATCTTTTTCGTTGTCAAATAGCGATAAGGCGCGGTGCCCATGTACGAAATGCCGAAACAGAACATTTTTGGACAAAGTGGAACTTACGTTGCACTTGTGTCGAAACGGTTACGTGTCACATTAGGAGTTGTGGAACTTCCACGGCGAGACAGCTTCTCAAGCTGTACAAGAAGTGGAAGCGGACAATGATGATGCTCAAGAGGTTGATATGATGGATGAGATGCTGGAAGCTATACGACCAGAGCTTACAAAAGATACTCAAACAGCAGAGGTTAAAGAGTTCTTCAAACGTCTCAAAGATTCAGAAGAGGCTCTGCATGAACACACTAAAATGTCAATCCTCAATTTTGTGACTAGACTTATGGCAATTAAGTCTAAGTTCTTCTTTCTAACAATTGTTACAACATGCTCATCGATTTGTTCAAAGATGCCCTTCCACAACCCAACAAAGTGCCTAAGGATATGTACAACTCGAAGAAAATTCTTTCTGGAATCGGGATGAAGCACGAAAAGATTGATGTGTGTCCGAACAACTGCATGCTTTTCTGGAGAGAGCATGCCAATGAGAACAAATGTTTGAAATGTGGTCAATCGAGGTTTGTCGAAGTTGTTAATAACGATGGTAATATAGTGACGACGGAAGTCGCACGTAAGCAGCTTCGTTACTTACCTGTGACACTGAGGTTGAAGCGGCTGTTCCTTTCAAAAAAACGGCCAGACACATGAGATGGCACAAAGAAGGTGAGCATGAGAACAATGGAGTCATGACACACCCGTCCGATGGTGAGGCATGGAAGGCTCTGGACCGTTTCGACCCAGAATTCGCTCGTGAAGCGAGAAATGTTCGCATCGGGTTGGCGACAGATGGGTTCACGCCGTTCAGCACAAACGCCGCACCATACTCCTGTTGGCCCGTCTTTGTCATTCTGTACAATCTTCCACCGACTTTTTGCATGAAGAATGAGTTTATGTTTCTTAGCCTCATTGTACCTGGACCAGATCATCCTGGGTCACGTCTCAACGTGATGTTGAAACCGTTGATCGAAGAGTTGAAAATGTTGTGGACAGGAGTCGAAGCGTACGACTGTTACAAGAAACAGAAATTCAACCTCCGAGCTGCTTATTTGTGGTACGTTCATGATTTTCCGGCATACGGCATGTTTTCTGGATGGAGCACTCATGGTCGGTTGACGTGTTCGATATGTGCCTCGGATACCGATTGCTTTCGACTTACCCATGGAAGCAAGATATCTTACTTCGATTGTCATAGACGTTGGCTACCTCTGAATCACTTGTTTAGACAACAGAGGAATGTCTTCAGAAAGAACATCGTTGTCACTAAAGGACCACCAAAACGTCTTGATGGGTCAGAAATATTTGATATGTTGGAAAAATTGGTGCCAGATGAAGGTCGTCCTGGATATTTCGAAGGTTATGAAGACAAACACAATTGGACTCACATATGTGGACTTTGGGAGTTACCGTATGTGAAGTCGTTGATTCTAAGGCACAACATTGATGTTATGCATCAAGAGCGTAACATAGCCGAATATATCATAAGCACATGCATGGACATGACGGGCAAAACAAAAGACAATTTAAAGGCTCGAAAGGATCTTGCCGAGCTTTGTAACCGTCAAACTCTTGAGCTCTCCGAAAATGGTGGTAAACCACGCGCTCCTTTCTGTCTTCGACCTAAAGAAAAAAAAGAAGTTCTCGAATGGTTGCAAAGGTTGAAATTCCCAGATGGTTATGCAGCTAGTCTGAGACGAGCCGTGAATGTGAAAACGGGAAAGCTCGTTGGGTTGAAGAGTCATGATTATCACATAATCATGGAAAGACTTCTGCATGTTATGTTTCGAGGCTATTTTGACGATGCAGTGTGGAAGGTGTTAGCCGAGCTTAGCCACTTCTATAGGCAACTCTGTGCTAAATAAATCACGCCAGAGATGATGACTAAATTGGAAAAGGAGGTTCCGGTACTTTTGTGTAAGATGGAAAAAAATTTTCCTCCAGAAGAAGAAGATCGATGGGCTGGTTTAAGGAGTAGGGTGCATGATCGTGATGTTGATGAATTTTGAAGTAACATTTTGTTCACTAATTTAACATTAATTTTGTATATTATCTTTGCATATTAATCATTTATTCCTTGCAACAGGATGTCGTCAAAGGGGAAGGGGAAGGGGAAGCCAGTGAGAGGGTTTGAGCCGCCAGGAGACCCTTGCTCAAGGAGCTCGTTCCTTTCTAGCCGACGTTCCCTCTTTCTGGCACACGCTCCACCGTCAGCTGTCGTGTGCTTTCAGCGGACAGAGGTAAATTTTAGTTACAATAAAGTTATTTTTGAAATTGCAATTGTTATTAATTATTAATTGTCAATCTTTTCCTTTTGTGCAGTCTGACTCAGAGACTTCTGAGTCAGAGTCAGAGTCAGAGGCTAGGGGGCCGCTACAGGAGCCCGACTCAGAGGCTAGGGGGCCACTACAGGATCCCTCTAGCGCTAGCCTCCCTTCGGAGCCTAGCCTCCCTGTTCAGCCGGCTACCACTAGCCTTCCTGGAGGCTCCGGGGGTTCCGCAGAGCCTTCATGGTCACAGGACGCGGCAGCATCGCAGCAGAGGCGATGAACGAGGAGGACCCACTTTGCGGCTCCTCCTCCGGTTACTACTCAGCGGGCCACGATCCGTCCTGTTGGAGACAGGTATAAATACTGTATATAGTATATTAAATATTAGATGTTGTTTTCCTTTACTTAATGATTTAATATATTTTGTAGATGTTGGTACGACTTTTCGTTCACGGGGGCCTAGAAGCACCACAGCCAGGTTAACAGTGTCCTCAGTGCTATCGTCAAGTTGCACTACCCCAGTGTAATTGACAGTTTTCCTGCCCTGTTGTGGGATGACTACGCTCGGGTCTCTCACCCGGTGCATGGCACGGTTCAGGGAGCCGCGTGGCATGATTTTATGGTAAGTTTAACTGTTTCATTTTTTCAATTCATTTGAATTCTTAATGCATATCACTTAAATATTTGTTTGCTTAAAGCTGAGGTACCAAGTAGAGGAACCGGACATGGAGGACCACGCGAGAGCGTGTTCCATTACAACGCTCGGAAGCTCACGACAATGGCGTTGTCGTACGACCAGATTCAGGCCGTCAACGCGTACTACAAGCGGCACCCCCGGGAGCAGGAGCAGGAGCAGCAAAGGGGTGTATTTAGGAAGGACTCCGACTCGTACTTGACAGAGGAGAAGTACGCGGAGGTAAGTTTTTAATACTTTTAAATATTTACAATATCTACGTATGTTAACTGCGTTGATGAAAAATGAAATATGTGCAGGTTAGTATTTCCTGGTTACAGGGTAACATCGAGGCGTACTTAGCTATCTGTCGGTACTGGGCTAGCGACACTTTCATCAACAAGTCCACAAAGGCTAGACAGTGCTGCATGAGGTTCGAGGGCAAGCACAACTATGGCGGCGACGGCTACTTGCGTTTGGCTAAACGCATGGTAAGTACCTTTTTATTTTATTTATGTGTTCCTAATATATTATTTATCTCACTAACACGGCTGTACAGGAGCGAGAGATGGGTCATGAGCCGACCCCGACCCAGGTTTGGAAGAGAGGTCACAAGGGAAGTGACCCTTCTCAGCCAGGGCAGTATAGTCAGATCGCAGCCGACCGACTGGTAAGTTTTCAAAATTCATCAATTTCATTATAACTAATACTATTATTGACATGCTTACAAGATTTATTTGTTTTGTAGACAAAGTGCGCGCAGGAGGTCGCGAAGATACACAGTGTGGATTACGATTGGGAAAGCGCGCCGATCGACCCCCAAGCCGCGTATGCAAGCGGAGGCGAGAAGGCCCACAGACGGTGAGTTCTTCGTGTGTTTCATTTCTTTTTCAATTAATATTCTTCTACTTAGTGTTTTTCATTCTTTTGCAGGTTTGCCATTTTTGATGGAGTTGTCGACTCGAGGTCGATGCGACCTTTGAGAGGCGCTTCATCGTTGTAGGCTTCGACCGTTGGGACCAGTGGTCGTCTCTTGCAGACCCAGCTGGAGCTCCAGGCCATGAGGGAGACGCTGACGCAAACCCAGGCAGAGCTGGAGAGGGCGAGAGCGGAGGCAAGGGAGGAGCAGCAGAGGATGGCCTTAATGATGGCCCAGATGCAAGCAACGGTGGCGGTAAGTAATTTAAAGTACCATAGTTAAATTTCACAGCGCTTCAATAACATATATCTTCTAATATTTTGCAATGGTAGACTCTTGCTCGACACAACGGTCAGGATATCGAGATTCCTACGCTTCCGCCGCAGCAGACACCGGAGCAGGTGATAAACTCTCTCTTTAATATTGTTGTATCCATTTTAGTATTTTACATAGAGAGATAAGGAGGTAGAACATAGAGGTAGATCTTGATGACTTGTCACATATTGATTCCTATAGTGGTGAGGAAGTTAAGTGTAATCAAGCTTTTGGTGGGTAATACCATAATGTTAGAGTTGGGTTGCTTCACATTAAGTCATGCACCTAGGCTATCACATAAGGTTTCAAGAGGTAATGTAGCATGACTGTCAAAAAATATCAAAGACCACTACATTACCTCTTGAAACCTTCTATGATAGCCCAGGTGCATGACTTAATGTGAAGCAATCCAACTCTAACATTATCACTGATGTTTTTGGACTCTGATGTTATCATTGAGTTGACATTGATGCTTACTAGTGACTATGTTTCTTCTGCAGGGTTCGGGAACACGCCGAGAAGATCACGGAGGTAGTGGAGGGGCTAGCGTGTAGCCCGGTGGAATTTATTTTGCAAATTGTGTTGTTGTCGATGTTTTGGACTATATTTTGTAACTGTTATGTTGTGTATATGTTATCTATCTGTTCTGTTTTCTCACCATCGAGCGAGGTAGTCAGTTTCTGTTTTAAAAAAAAATAAAAAACTTAACTTACGTCGGCTATGGAATTGCCGACGTAAGTTAGCCCAGTTTAACTTACGTCGGCCAGACCATACCGACGTAAGTTAAACCACTTAACATACATCGGTTTGGCGCTAACCGACGTAAGTTAGGGCACGTAACTTACGTCAGCATGCTTTGGCCGACGTAAGTACTCTGGCCCAGCCCAAGGCCCATCCCGGTACGTGACTTACGTCGGCTGCTGCAGACCGACGTAATTAAGGTAACTTACATCGGTGGCCGACGTAAGTTACCTTAATTACGTACAAACCGCTACGCCGGCCAGTCGCTGACGTAATTAAAGGAAAACCGACGTAATTAACTTACTTACGTCGGTTTATGCCTTACGTCGGCTATGACCGACGTAAGTGATCGATATTCCTGTAGTGGTCAGGGGCTATGGTGATTGGGGTGAACCAATCTTCTTTTGACATATTGATGCAAGTAAACCACATATATATGCAGGTGGTGAAGTTTTGGGACAAAAAAAGGGTTTTGTGGGTGTTGCTGAATGTATATGGTCCCGCTGAAGATGAAGACAAGGAAAATTTCCTTTCTGAACTTGCTAGTATTTGCAACAGCATTCAGGGGCCTTGTATCATTGGTGGGGATTTTAACATTATTAGAAAGGCGAGTGAGAAAAATAAAAACTTTCTCCCTAATAGATTCTCTAAGGTCTTTAATATGATAATTCATTTGTATAGCTTGAGAGAGATCGAAGGAGCTGGTGGGTTATACACATGGTCCAATAATTGGAAAAAATCAACAATGGAAGTGTTGGACAGGGTGCTTATGACCAAAGAATGGGAATTATTGTTTCCTC